>OX940796.1:26050572-26784382 GCA_954870985.1 Trifolium fragiferum
TCCAGCCCAATAAAATGCACACTAAGATAATGATTCTTAAAAACAGCCACCACAACAAGGATCAAAATTAATTCCAACCCATTAAGATTCACACTAAGGTAATGCTTTTTCAAAAACAAACATAACAACAATAAAACAAATTAAAATGCATACTAACCATCTTGTTTTGTTTGTGTTGCTGCAAACTACTTGTTTTGTGGAACTGTAAAATTAATTCCACTATTTTGGCTTGCATATACACCTAAACCCTATTCCTACAAACCCATTACAAAATTAATAATAAAAAATCCTAAAAAAGTTTAATCTTAAAAATTAAATTACAAAGAAAAATTGAATTTACCTTGAGCTCCTGGAAAGCAATATGAATTGCCCCAAAGCTTTTCCAGGTATGTTGATTCTTGG
The DNA here is from genome assembly GCA_954870985.1 of Trifolium fragiferum. Classification (NCBI taxonomy): domain Eukaryota; kingdom Viridiplantae; phylum Streptophyta; class Magnoliopsida; order Fabales; family Fabaceae; genus Trifolium; species Trifolium fragiferum. Next base: position 26,050,975 of record OX940796.1, read on the forward strand.
CCTTTCTCGAAAAAACCTAATAAACACATACGATAAAAGAAGGCTGTGAGGGGAAACAGAGGTGTTCAGAGCAAGAATTTAGGGTTCAACAGTGGGTTCTTTCTAGGTCGGGAGGGAAATAACGAGATTTGGAGTTCAATGGAGATGGAGGGACTCAGTCGAAACAAAGGAACTAGGGTTCGACGGATATGGAGATGTGAACGAGAGTCAAAGGATTAAGGGTACAACGGAGATTCAGGTGCTGGGTTGAAACGAGATGGAGTTCAACGGAGATGGAAATTTGACGAGATGGAATGCTGAGAAAGAAGATGGGGTCTATTGTGATTTGTGAAAGCTGAAGATGTTTTTAATTTAATTTTGTTTTATTTTTTCTTATTATTTTATTCTTCATTCTTCACTATCAAGGAGTTACAAAAAAAAATCACCAAGAGGTTAAAGGGTCGAACCCAACAACTGGCGAAATTTTATTTTTTAATTTGGTTTATTATAGCGCTTATGTTAAAAGTGCTATTATAGGATATCGGGTTTAATAGCGCTTCTCCTAAAGTGCTATAATAGTGTTCCGCATCCATAGATTTGATAGCACTTTTCAATAAAACGATGTTATATCGTCCTTAAATTCCAGGCTTTTATAGCGCTTTTTCTTAAAGTGCTATTATAGGGGATCTGTCTTACCTTTTAATAGCACTTGTTGAAAAAGCGCTATTAAATAAGTGTTATTATAACCCAAAATTGTAGTAGTGCATTATGCCCTCAATCATAAAAGGACTTCATTAATTACCATCCACGATTACAATTGTTATAAGACCATATCTCAGATTTACTACCTCATACTTGAGGATTTCCACCTAGTGATCTTATCAACATTTTTTGCCTCACAGAAGAGGACTTCCTGTATCTGAGATAAGTTGTTGCTACTGATAGACGGATTACACGAAGTTTGAGTTAACATCAATGTGATACAAAGTTCGGTTCTAAGATTCTAACTCTCAAAGAAATGATGTACAGTGAAATCATATATCATGTAATTTCACACTGAACCAGGCCACAATGATGGCAACCCAATAACGTCCACATAGGACACTCTCATTCCAAGCTACGACACATCACCCTCTTATGGTACACAACTTATAGCGAATAAATGACCTATATGAGCACCCTATGGTGCACTACCCACGACATAAGAATGATAGGGCCGACCCAGAGCAAGGGCAAGAAGGCTTGCAGCCCAGGGCCTCCAAATTTTGGGGGCATCACTATTTTCAAGCCCATCATATAAAATAGTAGTTAAGTATATGTTCTGCGAACTAGTGATATGATATGAAGCTTGCTTCGGTGGTTGGTGTGTCAATCTTGAAGTCTCACTATCATGAGATTGTGAGTTCAAGTCCACCTATAGTGTTTTTATTTTATTTTAATCCATTTATTATAATGAACATTTCATACTTTTATTTTATTTTAATCCATTTATTATAATGAACATTACCTAAGCTATTTTTAAGATTGTTTGCTTTTTTAAAATGGTGAGTTTTCGCTATAAATAAAATCACTCTATAACTTATAAATAACTTCACTACTTTATTTATTTATTTAAAAAAAAACATTTTATTATTTCTTTGAAAACGAAGAATTAATTTCTAAAATTGAGTTGCAATTTTTGTTAAAAACACTATCAATTTTTAATGATATTAGGTTGAGGGTGTATTTTGTTATTATTGATTTGAAAATGATCATATTTTTACATAGTTGATGTTGTTTACATTTTAAATAAAAGATTATTCTGTTTTTATAAATTATCAGTTCGTTTTTAATGATAGATCACTTAATTTTTTATTTATCGTTCAATTTCAACATTATGGAATGACATTTTCTTTATGTTAGTTACACGGGTAAATAACTATATTTTATGTTGTTAATATTATTTATAATTTAAATAAATAATGTTCTTTTTAAATTTTTGTTTTTTATTAAGGGTCCATTTTTATTATTTGTCCCGGACCTCTAAAATCTCGGGACGGGCCCTGATGAATGACCCCTTACATATGAAAATATTCTCTTCATTCCACTCACATTGTGATATCCTCAATATGGTTATTCATTCCCACTACTCCAATATATATATATATATATAGGATGTATATTATGAGAATGACATTGTTATATGAGAATGATAAGAATAATTAATAGCCATCAGATTAAAATGAAGAGCTGAGATTAAAACATTTTTCTTTGTATGTCACGTCCACTACCACAAACCCAACTTTTTTTTCTCTCTCTTCTATTCCTTTGTCAAATCTATCTTTCAACGCATCGCCGCCGATAACCTCGCAATCTATGGCCGCTGATGAGCACTCATCTCTCGTTCCGACCATCGCTCCCTCCTCCATCTCTATTCTTACTGTTTATGAGTCGACTAGAAGCTAATTTGTTGTGCCCTCTTAATCTCAATTCATTGGATTAAATTCAATTTTATGAAATGGGGATTTTTACAATTTTTGTAGGTTTCAATTTGAACAAGCAAATAAACCATACCCACCACCTTTCCTATATATATGAGAACGATGAGAATGAATGTCAACCATGAGATTAAAAATAAATGGTAGAGATTAAAAAACACATATGAACATCTCTTTAGCCTATCATTTCTTTTAAACACATCTATCTTTTCGTCTTCTTCGACCTTACCCTCCTCTGCAACCAATTTTCAGTTTAAAATTTTACTAATGTAAGCATATCATCCTGGTTCTGTTTAATTTTCTGCCATTCAATTGGATTTAACTTTGCATTCATGGTCCACTATATTCAAATAACGACTTTTTTCAACAAAATTCAAATAATCCCAAATCTTAAACATATATATAAAGGAATGGTGGTGAGTATGAAATTGGAACCCTGTAGAATAAAAGAATGGTGGTGGGTATGGTTTATTTGCTTGTTCAACTTGAAACCTGCAAAAATATTAAAAATCCCCATTTCATAAAATTGAATTTAATCCAACGAATTGAGATTAAGAGGGCACAACAATTCAGCTTCTAGTCGACTCATAAACAGTAAGAATAGAGACGGAGGAGGGAGCGATGGTCGGAACGAGAGATGAGTGCTCATCAGTGGCCATAGATTGCGAGGTTATCGGCGGCGATGCGTTGAAAGATAGATTTGACAAAGGAATAGAAGAGAGAGAAAGAAGTTGGGTTTGTGGTAGTGTACGTGACATACAAAGAAAAATGTTTTAATCTCAGCTCTTCATTTTAATCTGATGGCTATTAATTATTCTTATCATTCTCATATAACAATGTCATTCTCATAATATACATCCTATATATATATATATATATATGGGAAACTTTCAAGTGAGAGGGTATTTATTGTGAGAGGATGAGAGGATGAAATAATAGCCACATGATCAAAACCAACGGTGGAGATCTTATTTTCCTTAAGATGCACATTCAGCTCTTTGTATTTTTCATCAAAGCGTATTTTGTTTGCATCTGTTCATCTTCTCTCTGCAGTGCACCGCACCGATTTTGTCCCTTTCGCAATTCATCGAACATTTTTTTTGACATATAAGAGGCGGTGGTAGATTCCGTTGTGCGATTCAAAATTGTAGAGGAGCCTTTGAGTTAATGAATGGTTTGATTTCGTTTTGAATAGTCATACCTCAATAGCTTGTTCAAAAATAGTCATACCTCAATAGTGCATCCATGGCAGTTTAACCAGATTCCCACATGTCTACTAAATACTAATGGGCAAAACTTTCTACAGTTGAATTAAAAAAAAAAAAAAGCTTTATACAATTATATATTCAACGTTGTTGTGGAACTCAGATTCAAGAATTAGGGATTTGAAAAAACTTAGATTTTAGAATATTGAAATTCAATTGGCACACCCCTTTAACTCAATAGGTGAAACAATTTGGATTTTGAAAAGGAATTTTTCCTCCACTTGATTGAAAAATCTGGTCTATGAGTTGTACAATGAATTGGGTGACTGGGTGTGGTGTTGAAGAACAGAGATGGGAATGAGAAGGAAAAGAGGTTCTATGTTTCTACTTGTTTCTAGTTATGTTTCCAAATTGAATTTTTTGCAGATCTGGCGTTGAAAGAAAAACAAGGGGAAGAGACGGAGAAGCTTATTGAATGACTGAGAAGCTTTCATCGCGTTTCAGAGAGAACAGGAAGGAGAAGAGGTTAGAATGAAGTGTAGGAAAAAAAAAAATCATGTGCAATTAGATCTTTTAACATGTATGGTACACTTTAATCTAATGGTCAATTTTTATTCCTCTCATCTCTCACAATAACAACTCCTCTCACTTGAAAGCTCTCATATATATATATATATATATATATATATATATATGGGATGTTTCAAGTAAGAGGAGGAGAAAGGATCCTCTCAATTTGAAAAAAAAAATGAGGAAATAAAGTGAGGTTTTAAACCATTAGATTATAAATATAAAGTAATATTTAAATTGAAAAGAAATGAGGAAAAGTTGATTGATGGTTGAGATGTAAAAATTGAGAAAAATTGAGGAAAAATAAATTGAGATGATCTATTCTCTAAGAGGAGATATTATTATGAGAGGTGAGAGGATCAAATATTAACCATCTGATAAAACTGACGGTCTTAATTAAATCTCAGCATTTAAAGTGCACTTTAGTCTTTTTGTATCCAATCCCTTTGAACCTTTTCTTCCCGCTTTTTATGACCTTTTTTCGTGATAGGTTAAGTTTCTTAAATTCATACTTCCTATGATGCATGTTGTTGTTTTGGCTTTGTTTCTCAAATTCAATTGAAAGATCTAATTAACATAAGATAAATTGTAGGTTTTCTTTTTCTCAACATAAATTATTGATTTTATAAAGTTGTGACCTTTATAGAAGAAGAACAACCATGTGAGAATATTGTCAGATCCTGTTACGGCGGCACAGTGGCTTAAATCCCGCCTTTCTTATTTTTTTTTTCAATCTCTAAAATCATTAGCATGAACCACTCCGATAAAGGTTCTGGAAGTCATAGAAAAAGTGGCTTTGTGTTGAACCAAAGAAGTGAAATTTCTTCAGAAAATTAAAATTTGGAAAAATATGAAAATTTGCATCACATGGGAGGTTAAGCATTGAAAGGTCGTGATGGCCAGAGAGAGAAGCTTAAGGAAATAGAGAATGAATGAAAGTGTTTAAAATATTACTTGCGGTTGTACAGATTAAGAAACATGGTAAAGATTGATCCAAAGGTTATAATTTCTTTCTCTCATCTCTCACAATAAAAATTTCTCTCAATTGATAGTTTCCCTATATATATACACACACACACACGTTATTGTACTAATTCTCAAAATACATACATTTCATGTATTTCTTACACACTCATCTTGAGTAGTTATTAACTTGAACTTTTTAGAGTACAACGAGTATGATTTTACTTTTGAAATATAACAAAAATCTTAATATTGACAAAGTTTTTTTTTTTTTTACATTGTTACAATCCTTGGATTACTAAAAAATAACTTTAAATAATATTTGTACATATAGTGTGTAATATAAAAAATAAAATACTATACTTATATAGTTATATTATACATCCACGCAACTTCTAATTAAAGTCAGAAAAATCAAATATCCACTGTCCCATATATAATTACAATTTTTTTCAAAATAATAATTTGATAGCGTATTAATTTTTTTTATTCTTTATATACAATTTTTTTCTTTTATAGTGCATTGTACTTACTATCATATGCAAATATAGTTTTAGTAATCATTAAAAATTAATTTACATCATTGATGACATAAAAGTGTATTAATTTTTATCGATTTGAACATAATTTTAGTTCCTACAGATATAGTATTTTTTTGGTTTTAGTCCATGTAAAATATTTTTTGTATGGTTTTAGATTAAACTCTACAAAAATTTAAAAATTGGCAATTTTAATCCTTAATGACATATGCGGTCCAATATAATCATGACACGGGATGCCACATGGTCTAATAAGATGACTTTGAGGACTAAAAACAATTGCTTTTCAATTTACAAGGATCAAATCAATTTCATGGACTAAAACCAATTAAAACTATATTGCAGGGATTGATATTATATATTTAAACCATTTTTATGTATCTTTTTTTATTTTTAATATTTTTCTTATTTTTATATTCCAAATATAAATTATGTAGTAAATATGGTATAAATTTATTCTTTTTTTTTTTTGGCACATTGGTATAAATTTATTCTATCATCTATATAATACACAATCATTGTAAAAAGAATATAATTAATAACAGTAGTAGTAATAATAATAATAATAATAATAATAATAATAATAATAATAATAATAATAATAATAATAATAATAATAACAATAATAATAAAAATATATATTAGTAATTATGTCCTACTAAATTTGTTATATTTGAACATTTCACATAAATTAAGAATAAATTATAACTAAAAGAAAGAGAATAATAGTTTTAAGTGAATTCAAATATAGTTACCTAGAATTCTCTCTCTTGTGGAGAGCTTGTTTCATCTCTCTGATCACCTAGAGAGCTTGCTTTTTCTTGAGTTGTTTAGATTCCTTTGCGATTAAAATCCAATTCGGGTGTTTTAGGATCCGTTCTACAACATGGATACCGGGGACATTGCTAATCTATCGTTAGATGGAGGTACTGATGTCGGCTTTGAGTTTGCGTTTGAGAAAGAGGAGGCGGCGGTGGAGGATCTTCGGTGTTGTCTCATAGGGAGATTTCTGTGCGAGCGTACCATCCACGTCAACTCTATGATGGTTCGTATGGCCAATATATGGCAACCGGTGAAAGGTGTTACAATCAAGGAGGTCAAAGCGGGGCTATTTCTATTCAAGTTTAATCATCAACTGGACATGGAAGAGGTCCTAAAGAATGGCCCATGGACGTTTGACAACAACTTACTCATCATGGAAAGAGTGCTAGTTGGTACACAAATAGAGAGCATTCCTCTGTTCTATGCTGATTTTTGGGTGTAGATTTATGGACTTCCGATGGGACTCATGAAGGAGTCGGTAGGGAGCTCGCTTGGGAATTTCATTGGCTCCTTTGTCGAATACGACAAAAACAATAATTCTAGCTTTTGGCGACAGTATATGCGCTTGAAAGTCAAGCTCGATTTGCGCATACCGCTCAAAAAAGAAACAAAAGTTAAAGACAGAAATGGAAATGGGTGCGTCGTGAAGTTCAAATACGAAAAGTTAGGAATTTTCTGTTTCATTTGTGGTGTGATGGGACACTCTGACAACAAATGTGTTGTTCAGTTCGATATGCGGGAGGATGATGGTAGTAGGGGTTGGAGTAGTGAACTGCGCGCTGAACCGCGAAAAATGGCGGGGAGGCCAGTGTCACGATGGCTAAAGGAGGAAAGAGGTGGCGCAAGCGGAGGTCATGGTGGTGCAGGCGGCGGCGTTATGGGCAATAGTACTACCGGTGGCATGAGTGATGTCGAGAGACAATTTTCCGGTGAGTCATCAATGCCGGGTCCTACCAACTGCAATCTCCCAAAAAATAACCCCCAACCAGCATTTACACCCAATAATAATATTCCTAACAAAAACATTATTCCCCATCAAAGTCTTGTCGGCCCTTCACTCTCTTATAATAACTCTACCCAATCAAATCCATCCCAAAATCATTCCCCACTTCCTAACTTCATTTTCCATGCAGACATACACAACCAACCTTTTCCCATCGGTCAACCCCCCCCCCCCTATCAATACCCCTATCATTAATTCAATTATTACCAATCATGACATGTCCCCTCCATTCCCATCAGTTACCCTTTCCCAAAATCAAACATTCCCTTTCACTTTCAAATCACTTGGAACCGACACTGATTCCTCATTACACAAAAACATGGCATTAATTTCAGTGCCACGACATCACCCCATAAAAAACCAGCAACCAAACCGGAACAAAAATAAACCGAACCACCCACCCAAACCAAACACAGAAACCGAACCTAACAGTAACACACCTGAACCGAACCCTGGCCAACCCGAACCTGAAACCCAGTTAGAGAAGAAGCGGCGGAGGGAGGAGGAGATGAAAGGTGGAGATACTCAAATACCAACCGGTCAATTTTTATCGGCAGGTCCTGGCAGTCAGGACTGCCGGGACAAATGATTATCTTAAGTTGGAATTGCAGGGGATTGAGCAAACCCAATGCAATTCCCAATCTTACAGGTCTTGCTCGTGGTCACAAACCGGATATCTTGTTCTTGTCGGAAACTTTATCTTACAGCAGAACCTTGGAGCAAATCAGAGTCCTATTGGGGTATGATTCGTGCTTGGCTATAGATGTGGAGGGGAGAAGCGGAGGTTTGGCGGTACTATGGAAAAACTCGTATAAGTGTAGCATCCTGAATTATAGCAAGCACTTTATTAATATGTTAGTGGAGGATGGGGTGAATGGTAATTGGAGACTTACTTGCTATTACGGCTACCCAGATAGAAACAGGCGTCGGGAGGCATGGGATTTGTTGCGCGAGCTGAGGGACATGTCGCAACTCCCTTGGTGTATTATTGACGATTTCAACGACCTGCTGTCTCAGGAGGATAAGAGAGGGGTTAATCAGCACCCTAACTGGTTGTGCACAGGATTTCAACAGGCGGTTACTGATTGTGATCTGTCAGACATCACGCTTGATGGTTATCCATTCACGTGGGTAAAAAGTAGAGGTACTCCTCGTATGATAGAAGAAAGGCTAGACAGAGCTATGGCCTCCCCGGATTGGATGCATCTGTTTCCGCTTGTGAAGCTTACTAATCTATTAGCTTCTCATTCGGATCACTCCCCGATATTACTTCAGACCGATCCGGCACCACCGAGACAGAGTCAATATTGTTTCAAGTTCGAGAACAGCTGGCTCTATGAGAGTGACATTGATGATGTGGTGGAGGATGGGTGGGGTGTTGGGGTTAATCTAGAAGTGGAGGAGAGGGTGACTCGTTGTTAAGATAAATTAAAGCGGTGGGGCAAAAGAAAGAGAATGCGATTCAAGGAGGAAATTAATGATTGTTGTAGGAAGATGGAGGAGTTTAGGGAGATGCGAAATGAAGAAGGGAGTCGAAGATTCAAAGAAGCTTCAGATAGGCACTCGAGAATTCTTATTCAGGAGGAAATGTGGTGGAAGCAACGAGCTAAGATGCAATAGCTTAAAGACGGGGACTCAAACACCAAATTCTTCCATATGTCTGCCTCTACGAGAAATAGTAGAAAGAGGATAAGAAAACTTATCAACCAAGATGAGAACATAGTGGTGAACCAAGAAGGTTTGTGTGATGTAGCAAAATGCTATTTTGAGGAGCTGTTTCGAACTAACATTGGTATCCATGAACCAGTCTTGAATCTCATCTAGAGGAAGGTGTCCGAAGCTGATAATGATAGGTTAACTCAACCGGTCTCTAAGGAAGAAATCCGTCAAGCTCTATGGCACATGCACCCTGATAAAGCACCTGGACCGGACGGATTCAATCCGGATTTTTTTCAACATTATTGGGAGGTATGTGGCGAGGATATATGGCGGGCAGCAAACACATGGATGGAGAGGGGTTTTTTTCCTACTCACCTCAATGAGACTAACATTTGTCTTATCCCAAAGTGTGACAACCCGGAGTCGATGAAGGATATGCGGCCCATAGCCTTATGTAACGTGTTGTATAAGATGATTTCTAAGGTTTTGGCTAATAGATTGAGATTGATTCTGGACAAATTGGTTTCGCATGAACAATCCGCCTTTGTAGAAGGTCGTTCCATTCTTGATAATGCGCTTGTGGCTATAGAGATTATCCATGCCATGAAGCAAAGAACTCGAGGCAGGAAAGGTGATTTGGCTCTTAAAATTGATATTAGTAAAGCTTATGATCGGGTGGATTGGGGATTCATGAGAGGGGTGCTGGAGAGGATGGGCTTTACCGAGAAATGGGTGAAGTGGATGATGATGTGTGTGAGCACAGTGAATTATTCAGTGTTCGTAAATTATGACCGGATTGGCCCTATTGTCCCGGGTAGAGGCTTACGACAAGGAGATCCTTTATCGCCCTATTTGTTTATTTTAATGGCCGAGGGATTAACAACTCTAATTAAGCAAGCAATCAACCGAGGTGATATTCACGGCGTGAAAATCAGCAGAAGGGCACCTCCGGTGTCCCACCTTCTTTTTGCTGATGACTGTTTCCTTTTTTGCAGGGCTACATTAGACGAGGCTAACCACTTACTTGATATTTTGCGATTATATGAGGCAGCTCCAGGCCAACAAATCAACTTGATCAAATATGAAGTGTTCATCAGTCGTAACCTTAGTGCTACAGCTCAAGATGATCTTGCTCGGATACTCGGTGTTAGGCATGTTATGGGTACAGGTACTTATTTGGGATTACCATCCATGATAGGCAGAAGTAAGAAGGCAGTCTTCTCATTCATAAAGGACCGAATTTGGAAGCGTGTGAATTCATGGAGAGGTCGGTCACTCTCAAAAGCGGGTAAGGAAGTTATGATAAAGTCAGTTTTACAGGTCATTCCTTCTTATATTATGAGTATTTACATGATCCCCGCTTCTACAATTAGTGAGATTGAAAGAATTATCAATGGGTTTTGGTGGGGAGGAGGGGGTAATGGTAGAGGTATTCATTGGATGGCGTGGGAGCGGTTGACAGGTCTGAAGAGTTTAGGAGGGTTAGGATTCCTAGATTTTCATGCCTTTAACAAGGCTATGTTAGCTAAACAAGGGTGGCGCCTGTTACAAAATCCGGATTCTTTGGTTGCAAAAGTGTTAAAGGCTAGATATTTTCCTAAAACGTCTTTCCTTGAGGCTACTCTTGGTCACAATCCTAGCTATGCGTGGAGGTGTATGTTGGGCGCAAGAGAAGTGTTGGTGAGAGGGAGTAGATGGTGTATAGGAGATGGTAGCAAAGTGAGGGTGATGGAAGATCCGTGGCTTAGAGGAGGGGGAGGAAGGCGGGTAGAAGCACCTCAACAAGAGGTGGTGTATACTATGCACGTTAATCAATTGTTGGTTGAGGGTGAAAAAAAATGGGACCGTACCAAAGTAGAGGATTTATTTTCCCAAGAGATGTGCGACCAAATTTTGACCACACCACTTTTTGAGTCGGTTAAAGAAGATAGAATAGTGTGGGAGGGAGATATGAAAGGAAATTACACGGTGAAATCGTGTTATCGGCTTATTATGGAGGACGCGTGGGAGAAGATGGAGGAGAGGGGGAAACGGAATTGGAGGGGGTTATGGAACATATCAGCACCTCATAAAGCAAGACATCTAATGTGGAGACTATGTAGGGAGTGTGTTCCAACCCGCATTAGATTACTCAACCGACATGTGGATTGTACCCCATTGCGTCCGTTATGTAATAACGATGTCGAGGATGATTTTCATGCATTTTTTACTTGTCCTCTAATTGCATATAGTTGGCATACTGCTGGTATTTTTCATTTGGTTCAACACAGAATTTTTCAGCATGACAATATGCAAGACTTATTGCTTGATATGTGCAGCACCGCGGATCCTTATGATGAGCAGCACAACTCATGTGGTGCATATGGCAGAACCGAAATGAAACAGTTTGGAACTCCAACATCATACCTGCAGACCGAATCGGAAGCAAAGCCTTGCACATGTGGCATTCGTGGTTGGCTGCACAACAACTTTACAACTCAAAGCATTGTTCTATCATTAAATGTATTAGAGAGAAGTTGTCAAATTTTTCAAACTTTGAGGTTAAGTTTATAAAGCGACAAGCGAATATAGTTGCTCATATCCTTGCAAGGACGGCCATTTAATGGGCTAGTCACCGCTATTTTATATATGTTCCTCCTGGTATTGCTTCGTTGATCAATAATGAAATGGCTTGAGTTTGTTGTTTTCAAAAAAAAAAAAAAAAACAAAGAAAGAGAATAATAATTTTACCAATTTAACCTTATTAACTATATGTTGATAGATTATTATTATCATAAATACAAAATAAAAAATAATAATTCATGATAAATAAACATAATATTAATTAGAATGTATAATTAAAAAGAGTAATTAATATTTCGTAAAAAGTTGAATATTAAATTTTTTGCAACAATTTTTGTGTACGTGAATATTCAATTATTGAAAAGATGAAACAATAATTAACAACAACAAGTAAAAATAATAATTCATTCATTTCGTCAATTATATACAATGATAATAATAATAATTTAATTTGTATACACTAAACCAAATAACAATTGTTTATACTCCATAGAAAAACACTTGTTTATACTTTATACATGCACTCAACACAATCACAGTATATGTAGATTTTTTCTTGGGGTGAGGCCTAGTTTGTATTATTGAATAAATTATGTATTTGATCTATAATAAAGATTAAATAAATTATTTACTCATTAAATTTAGGGTTAATAGGTGTTTATCCCCTGCAAAGTAGGCGAGTTTTGTTTTACCTCCCTGTAATAATTTTTTTGAGATTCGGTCCTTCCAAAATGAAGATTCTTTGTTTTACCCCCCTGAGTCCATCTGGTTTGTGCTGACTGGACGGAATCTCCACGTGGCGCGTCCAGATGGGTACACGTGTTATTTTTTTTTATTAAATTTTTTTTTCCACGTGGCAATCCTAATAAGCTGAAATTATTTATTTTTAAAAAAAAAAAATTTAAAAATCGTTTTTAAGTTTTCATTTAATAAAATAAAACAAACTAAAATTATTTTTCAGAAAATATAAAATGTGAAAACTTTGCAACATTTGTTTTCACCCCTTGCAAACAACTTTGTAGCCCTAGAAGAAGAAATTCAAACGACGCTCAATGACGATGAAGAAAGCAACCCAGAAACGGCCGGTAACGACGAAGAAGAAGAACAACGGAAAGAAGAACAACGCGAAAAAGAAAGATGCTAGAACGAAGAAGAAGGGTTCAACCATGGCAGAGAAAGTGACGGAAAAGACAAAGTAAGTTTCTATTTTTGAAAAAATCAATTTACTAAGCTGTAATCTGGAAAAATGGAACTTTAATCACATGTTAGAATCTTTGTCATCGTGGTAGGACCTTATTTTTGAACTTGGAAAATGGTTGTGTTTTCAAAAATTTTAGGGTAGTGTATTGTGTGTTGGCTACCTTTGTTTGTTGTTGTGGGGGTTTGTAGGAGATAGTGACACGTGTCTGATGGAATTTTTTTTCATTTGTGTGAATTGCAGTCGCCCTGAATCATTCTCTGTTGTCTTTCACCATGGAGGTGAATTTGTGAATCAACACAAACGGGTGTTTTACAGAGGTGAGAGGGAAACTATTGTGAGTAGGCAAAAATTGGATGACTGGACTAAAACCCATGTCAATAACATAGTTATGGGGTGGGGTTATTCAGAGAAGAGTTTTAGGCTGTGGGGTAGAGATCTTGAGTTTGAAGATAGATATTTTCAATTGGATGGAGATGGTGATTATTATGAGATGGGGTTAAACATTAGTTGTGGTGGAGCTGATGCCCATGTATATGTGGATCATTTGCCTGTTGATGATGGAAGAGATTCAGGAGGAGATAGTGACTATACTTATAGTGATGATTCTGGGGTGTGTTTTACTGACAGTGAAGATGAGAGGAAAATGACTTGATGATGGATTTGGAGTGGATACAGTGGATCAAAGAAGTAATGAAAAGAAGATGGAAATGATTGTGAATTCTATAGGTTGTAGTGAGACTAAGTTTGAAGATGAAGCATATGAGAGTGATGATTTGGGTAGCTCTGACCCAGATGCATCTGAGGATGAGAAGGGGCCTAGATATGAAAAATATAGAGAAGAACAAATGCATAAGAAGTTTAAGTTCACATTTGGCATGGAGTTTAATTCTATGCAAGAGTTTAGAGATGCAATAAGAAATTGGAATTGCTTAAATGGTTATGTTGTTGACTATGCAAAAAATGAGAAGACTAGGGTAAGGGTTGTGTGTAAGAGAGGCTGCCCGTATTATGTCTTGTGCTCTAAAGTGGGCCACAAGCACACTTATGCCATAAAGACTGAAGACAAATACATGACCCACACGTGTATAAAGGCATTGACTAATAAATCTGCAAACTCAAAGTGGGTGTCAAAGCAAATTTTTAACTTAATGCAAACAAATCCTAATCTTAGAATCAAAGACATCATTCATCACATGAGGACAAATTTTTCAATTCAAATCACTGTGAGCACAGCTTGGAAGGCAAAGCAATATGCTACTGCAACAATTGAAGGAGATGCTGATAGACAGTATGGGATGCTAAGGAGATATGCTGGTGAATTGAGAAGGGTGAGTTTGCAAAATACAATCAAAATTGGTGTTGACAGGCCAGATCCATCACTTCCACCTAGGTTTGGATCTTTCTACTTTTCTTTTGCTGGATGCAAGAAAGGATTCATTAATGGGTGCAGACCATTCATTGGTGTTGATGGTTTTCACCTCAAGACAAAATATGGTGGACAACTCTTGATAGCAGTTGGCAGAGATCTAAACGACCAATATTTTCTTTTGGCTTTTGGAGTTGTGGAAACTGAAACCAAAGAGAGCTGGAGGTGGTTTATGCAACTGTTAATGGAAGATGTTGGTGAGGATAAGAGATTTGTGTTTATCTCAGATCAACAAAAGGTAAGATCTATAATGTTTTTCAATTTTTCAATTATTCAATGTTTACAAAAATTTTCAATTTTTCAACTTGTTCTAATGTCAGATCTGATTGGTAAATGTAGGGATTAGTGGCTGTGTTTGAAGAGATGTTTGAGAGTGTTGAGCATAGGCTTTGTCTCAAACATTTGTATGCAAATTTCAAGAAGTTTGGAGGAGGCACACTTATTAGGGATCTAATGATGGGAGCTGCAAAAGCTACATATATACAAGCTTGAGAACAGAAAATGAATGAGTTAAAAGCTGTTGATGTCAAGGCATGGGAGTGGTTAATGGCAATTCCTACTAATCAATGGTGTAAGCATGCATTTAGTTACTTCTCTAAATGTGATGTGTTAATGAACAATTTAGCTGAGTCATTTAATGCCACTATTTTAGTTGCTAGGGATAAACCAATTTTAACTTTATGTGAATGGATTAGAAACTATCTTATGAATAGGATGGCTGTTTGTGTTACTAAGTTAGAGAAATGGGAACAAAATGTGATGCCACTGCCTTTGAAGAGGTTAGAAAAAGAGATAGTTATGGCAGGGCAATGGCAACCAACTTGGTCTATTGCTGAAGAATGGCAGGTTGCTCATGCTTATAATGGTCAACAATTTATTGTTGACATTGCAAAAAGATCATGCACCTGTAACTTTTGGGAATTAGTAGGGATACCATGTAGACATGTTGTTGCAGCATTAGGCTATAGGTCACAGGATCCAATGGAATTTGTAGATGAATGTTATTATAGGGAAAAGTACAGACAATGTTATGGTTTTCCTGTGAGTGCTATAAATGGCATGGATATGTGGCCAAAACCTCCTGAAGGTGTTGATGAAACACTTTTGCCACCAGTTTACAATAAGGGTCCTGGAAGGCCTAGGAAACTTAGGATCAGACAATTTGATAAAGATGGTTCTAGGAAGAAGAGGAGGAGGGGAGTTGTATACCATTGCACTACTTGTAATTCAACTGGCCATAATGCAGGCTCATGCAAATCCACCACTCAGGACCCAGAAGCTTTGAAAAGAAAGGTATAAAAACTGACCATGTGAATTACATATAATTGCTAGTTATAAATTGACTAATATTGTTGTTTTGTTAATCATTGTAGAAAAAACCATCAGCAACCAAAAGCAAACAAGGTCAAGCTCCAGTTAATGTGAACCAAGCTGAATCCAGTGGCACAAAACCTGCACCTGCACAAGCTCAACCTGTTGCACAATCTCAACCTGCACCTGTGAATGATGCAGGATCTCAGGCTGCAAATGTTTCTCTTGCTCAATCTCAACCTGCACCTGTGTCTGCAGGACAATCTAAGTCTGCAACTATTAATGTCTCACAAGATGAGAATTTGTTTGATGATATCTTTGATGCAGTGATGGCAACCATACCAGAGATTAATGCTCAACCTGTTGCACAATCTCAACCTGCACCTGTCTCTGCAGCTGTTAATGTCTCAAAGATCAATGACACAAAAGGGAAGAAGGTGATGACTGTGAATAAAGGCAACACTGTGAACAAAGGCAAGAATGTTAATTACCATGGGAAGAGCAGAAGAAGCAGTGAAACGATTATACAAAATTGTCTTAAAAAGCCAATAATTGGTGTTGGAGCAACTAGTGCACAACCTATTGTAGTCACTGAAGCTGATGAAGGAGTGTTGACACAAGAAGATTCTAAGCTTGGAACATGTTACAGAGCAATGAAGGGTTGGATGAAGAAACCAAAGAAGTGAAATATGTTTATGTTATGTTCTGTTATGTTAGTTATGTTTGTTTTGGTATGTTATGTAATGACAGTTAAATGACAGTTAAATTGGCTTATGCTTATGTTTTGTTTGCTTGTAATGACAATTGCACTATTATGTGCTTATGCTTATGTTTTGTTTGTTTGTAATGACAATTGCACTATAATGTGCTTATGCTTTTTTTGATGTATTAATGACAATTGCACTCTTAAGTGCTTCTATATATATCATTGTGTCTAAAATTTGTCACATATTCAAAGCTAAAATTTGTCACATATTCAAAGCTAAAATTTTCATTCAAAGTCAAAGCTTACATTTTCATTACATATTCAATTTGTTACACAACCATTTCATTGAAACTACATTCATCAAAATACAATCCATAAACCCCTAATCCAAATTTCATTCAAACTACATCCATATTAGCAATTACATTGATTTGAGTAGCATTGCAATCATGAGAAAACACATTGCACAGGCAACCCAAACAAATTGACTCAATTTCTTCCCTGTTTCATTGCCAACTGTCTTGCCAAATTCTTGCCCAAATGTCTTGCCTAATTCATGCTCAAAAGCCTTGCCAAATTCCCCCCCAAATGCCTTGCCAAATTCTTCTCCAAATGCCTTCCCAAACTCTTGCCCAACCAACATTGTTGCAGGAATCCTTCCTCCATTCATAGCATTGACAGCATCAACTTGATCATCCCACATGAAAAACTCACAACCTTCCAACTGCAAAAATATGGAAAATCCAAAATTAGCCTAAAATAATTTCAAAATTCAATTTCGTACTTGCAGATTTCATATAAACAAAAATAAAATTGATACAAAACTTACGCCAGGATTACGACATTTCCAAAATTTCCTAAATGGATTTTGATCCGTGTTTGCAACCAGCAGCTTCATAGGAACCTGACACCCACATCTGGGTATATTTGAGCCACTAGAAGTTCCAATTGACGAGCATCTACTCCCACCCATTTTACCAAATCCGTAAACCCTAAAATTCAAATACTCAGAAACCCTAAGAAGAAAGAAGAAGAAGAAAGAACAACACCAACAACAAGCAGCAGAATTCTGGGAAGAAGAAAGAACATAACCTACCTGCAATCGATCGAACTTAGTCAAGAATTCTGGGCTGAAGAATTTCGAATTTGGGAACAAGATGAGGAGAAGAGCAAAACACGATTTTTGTTGTTTAATAGTTGAAAAACAATTTTAGTTTGTTTTATTTTATTAAATGAAAACTTAAAAACGATTTTTAAATTTTTTTTTAAAATAAATAATTTCAGCTTATTTGAATTGCCACGTGGAAAAAAAAATTAATAAAAAAAAAATAACACGTGTACCCATCTGGACGCACCACGTGGAGATTCCGTCCAGTCAGCACAAACCAGGTGGACTCAGGGGGGTAAAACAAAGAATCTTCATTTTGGAAGGACCGAATCTCAAAAAAAATTATTACAGGGGGATAAAACAAAACTCGCATACTTTGCAGGGGGTAAACACCTATTAACCCTTAAATTTATATATAGGTGAACTATTTCTTATAAAAAAGATCATAGAGTAATATATTTTCCTCTTGATTTCTAAATACTCTTAATTTATTAAAAAGAAAAATGGAAATAATAAAAATAATAAATAATATTTTCCACCGATAAATAAATTAAAAAAAAATGAAGAGAGAGCGAGTGTATGTTTGTCCGAAATAATTATAGTTATACGAGGTTAAAATTCAATTCAAATGTGAAAAAAACCCTCCCTCCCGCGAGAAAGACCAATAAAATTAATCAATCAATCACACCTTTGTCCAAATTCCAATTTCCAAACCCCATTCATTTTTCTCTCTTCTTCCTCTCCATCTTCATCACCTCATCCTCTCCGCCTCTCTCTCTCTCTCTCTCTCCGCCTCTCTCTCTCCAATCCAATCATGTCCGGCCGCCACGACAAAGAAAAAGGCGTCAATGTTCAAGTCCTTCTTCGTTGCAGGTAATATATTCATTCATTCATTCATTCTTTTTTCTCATCACTAAATCAATCAATCGATCAATTATTTCTTACTTTTTGTTGTGTTCTTCTTCTTCAGACCTTTTAGTGAAGATGAATTGCGTACCAATGCGCCTCAAGTTGTTACTTGCAATGATTACAATAGAGAAGTATCCGTTTCTCAGAATGTCGCCGGCAAGCATTTTGATCGAGTTTTCACTTTTGATAAGGTTAATTATTCTTCTCACTCAAATGTTTAATTCATTTTTGTCATTTTTTCACTGCTTTCGGGCTCGATCGCGCTTCATTTTCGTGTATGCTTAGTTCAGAGATTAGTCTGTGATCGAGTAATTCTAATGATGAACAATAGGTTAAAGAGTACTCTGGTCAAATCACTTCAAATTATGTTATTAATTTCAACATATGAAATTAATATCGAAATAAGGACACATAACACGGACACTGAAAAATTGACACATTCAATGTTCTCATAGTGTTAGTGTTGTTTCAGTGTCAGACACGCCTAATCAGAGGAGTGTTCATGCTTCATAGGTCAACACAGTTAATAACTTGATAAATTAGAATAATTGAATGTAACTATATGTGTCGTGTCGTCGGACTGTCAGTATCGTGCTAGTGTCAGACTTCGACGGGAACATGCTGACACCTGACTCTAATGTTCCATTGTTACATAAATTTACAATGCTTCACTATTTTGCAAAAAAAGTAGGAATAACTTGAAAATAACAAAAGTGGTATTTATATCTTAACTAAATATAACAAAATTTCATTGATATAATTAATTAAACCCAATGCAACTGAACTGGAATTGGTTCAAAACTTGAGTTTTTGAGTGACACAATGTGATCGGGAAAAACTATCTAACATAAACACTACTAACCAGGGAGTTTGTTAACAAATCCTTTAAATTTAAAAATGATAAAAGATCGTCTGTATAACAGGAAGTTTTTATATTTCAAATAATAATCTCTAAACTATACAATAATCCTTGAACCTGCTCTTTACATCTCATGATAAACCAAAGTAATAATGAAAATATAATCGACTGCCAGGGTGTTGTTTTTTAATTTTTAGAATCTGTAATTTATTCATGGAATATGCTGCAGGTCTTTGGTCCTTCTGCAAAGCAAAAAGATCTTTATGATCAAGCTGTAATTCCAATAGTAAATGAAGTTCTAGAGGGGTTTAATTGTACTATATTTGCATATGGTCAAACTGGTACAGGGAAGACATACACAATGGAAGGTGATTCCAAAAAATCAAAGGTACAATCTAGTGCTACTACTTTCGTATCAATCAATAATAATAAAATGAATGTTCTGCGTGAAATATACTCGTTGATCATGCTTGATAAAGTTATTTGATTATTCTACAGAGTGGGCCTAATGGAGAGTTGCCTGCAGAAGCAGGAGTCATACCTAGGGCTGTTAAGCAGATTTTTGACACTCTTGAGGGCCAGAATGCTGAATATAGTGTAAAAGTAACTTTTTTAGAATTGTATAATGAAGAAATTACTGATTTGCTTGCCCCAGAGGAAATTTCAAAAGTTTCTTTGGAGGAGAAGCAAAAAAAGCAGCTTCCTCTTATGGAGGATGGTAAAGGCGGTGTTCTTGTAAGAGGTCTCGAGGAAGAAATCGTAACAAGTGCGAGTGAAATTTTTACGCTGCTGGAGAGAGGGTCTGCCAAACGCCGTACTGCAGAAACTTTATTGAACAAGCAATCAAGGTATTGGTTGCTTTATGCATCTCTGATGCTTGTCTGAACAGATTGCTAATTTTTTTATTTTGTTATTAACTTAACAATCTGTTTCCCCTTTTAGTCGGTCACATTCTTTGTTTTCCATTACAATCCACATCAAGGAAGCAACCCCAGAAGGTGAAGAACTTATAAAATGTGGCAAACTAAATTTAGTTGATTTAGCAGGTTCAGAAAATATTTCTCGTTCTGGTGCTAGAGAGGTATTACAATTCAAACATACATCTTACATGTATACACTGTTGGAAATTTGAATTGCCCAAATGAATAAATATTTTAAGCTTGATTAGTTGTATTTTTGTGATATTTAAGGGTCGTGCAAGAGAAGCGGGAGAAATCAATAAAAGTTTACTTACTTTAGGGCGGGTTATCTCTGCCCTTGTGGAACACCTTGGCCATATCCCTTACAGGTTTGCCCCCTTATGTTTATGTCAGGATTATGTTCCATTCTATCTTTTTTTTATAAATAATGCTCCATTTTATCTGTTAACACCCTTCAATTCAAGTCAGCAATATCTTAATTGTTTATGATGCATTGTGTTTAGATAGCTACGACTACAACTGCATATTTGTATGTATCTATTTCTTGTCCGCTTACATAAAAAAGTTGGAATTTAGGGATAGCAAGTTGACGCGTTTATTGCGTGATTCACTTGGCGGAAGAACAAAAACATGTATCATAGCAACCGTCTCTCCTGCAGTTCATTGCTTAGAGGAGACCTTGAGCACGTTGGACTATGCACACAGGGCGAAGAACATAAGGAATAAGCCCGAGGTTTGTTACTGTTCTTAAGAGCTTTGTTAAACTGTGCATATTTAGTGATGTCTTTTAGTACTAGTAGTCATTAGTAACACGTTACAAGAGTAGTAATTTTCCAAGAATTGGGATATTTTTAGGAACCATTGTATGAAACATTTGTAATATGTAAGCACTCATAATATGTGCATTGTGCATAATTTTATTTCCCTTCTGAAAACAAAGATGCTGTTTTGCAAATTTTGATATCTGTGTTTGATCCCTTATAAATTAATTAATTATTAAGATAAATCCATATGTTTTGTGTCATTGTCTTATGAATTTCGCCGTTTCAATTCAAATTTTCAGTTGCGGTAAATTTAGTGCGTGTTGTAGGTGATAAATGAAAGATGTAATATTCTGCTATTCTTGCTGAGAGAACTTGCCTTCTACTGTTACATTACTGTTTCAAGTTTTGTCAAGTGAGCTGATAGTATCATAGTAGACTGATGATAAGACTTGCTAGTTGTGTTTTCATCATTGAGGATAGAATTTTTTTCCTTCTAATTTGTCTTTACAAATTTTTTTAGGTTAACCAAAAACTGATGAAAACAACTCTAATCAAGGATCTCTATGGTGAAATTGAACGTCTTAAGGGAGGTTAGTTGTGTTTATCTCATGGTTAATAAAGTATATTATGTAAGGTTTTTAGTTTTCTCGTTTTTGAGTTTCTGAGGTTGATGAAATTTATGATTTTGATAAGAGGTTTATGCTGCACGTGAGAAAAATGGCATCTACATACCAAAGGACAGATACATTCAGGAGGAGAATGAAAAGAAGGTAATTTTAATAATTTTTATGTTTGTTACCTTTACTAACATGTTTACCAGGAAATGCTTTATACTACTTTTGTGTGTAATTTGAAAATTCCTTTTTCCAAGATGTTTACTTTCTTTGTTTTTGTTCATTTTTTGGAATAATCAGGCCATGACAGATCAGATTGAGCAGATGAATATTGCATTAGACAGTCATCAGAAGGTTTTGTTTGTTAGCTATTATATTTAGATGTTACTTTGTCCTGGTCCTTTTTCCTGTTATGCTTAACTTGTTTCTTTTCTATATTTCAAATAGAAATTTGAGGAATTGCAAAGCAAATACAATGACCAAATTTTGCAGTGCTCACATTTTAGCACAAAACTCGATGTCACTGAGGTACGTTGTCTGAGCATTTGTCCTTTTTGTTTCACAGTTCTATATGCATTATTATAAAGGAAATAATTTTTTTCCATACAGAAAAACATGAAGCAGACCAGCATATTGCTTGCAAACAAAGAGGAAGAGTTAAAGAAATGTCGGTATACTCTGAAAGAGAAAGATTTTATCATTTCTGAGCAGAGGAAAGCAGGTGTGAATGATTGCATGTTTTAATTATATCATAATTTCTTTCGCTGCTTTGTATTTTTCTGTTAAGATATTTCTTTACTTTGTTGTGCTAATGTTAATTACTGCATGCAATAGAAAATGCTCTTACTCATCAAGCATGCATTTTACGAGCTGATTTGGAGAATGCTGTTCAAGATAATGCATCATTGTTTTTGAAACTAGGTGAGGGTTTTGATTCTTTTCATTGCTCTGATTGCTAAAAAATTATTCAAGAACCTAATAATGAATATGCTATTACATTTTTTAGGCAGAGAAGACAAATTGAACTCAGATAACAGAGCTGTGGTGGATAATTTTCAAGCGGAGCTTGCCCAGCAAGTCGGTTCTCTTTGTAATACTGTGACAACATCATTGTCTCGACAGAACGAACATCTTCAATGTGTGGAGAACCTTTGCCATTCATTTATGGGAATTCATGATAAGGTGTATAAAATAATTCGTTGCAGTTGTTCATTTGTGACATTCTTTCACGCTTTTACTGACTTTGTTGATTTCTTTTCCTATTTTAAGACACTCCGGTTCTTGATTTTATACATCTACTCATTTTAATCTTGTACTCTCATTCATGCATCCATCTTTTTGTTGCTTGTAGGCCGTTGTTGATCTGAAGCAGAAAGTTACAACTCTGAGGGCTTTGTATATATCTCATGTCGAAGCGATGCAAAATGTTGTACGTTTGCATAAGTCGGGTTCTGATGCTACCTTTCAGGAACTGTCATCTCTTGTATCGTCCAATGGTCGCTCTATTGAAGAAGTACGCCATGCTACAACTGTTAAAATTACTTATGTTTATTTGGTAATGATGTCTTACTTACATATAACACTCCTTTTACCTCGTGAATCAGTTTCTTGCATCCGAGGCCACCAAAGCAGGTTCAATAATTGATGATCTTCAGACTTCTCTTTCAACTCAGCAGGGTGAATTGGCACTTTTTGCAAGTGAGCTACGCCATGTAAGTGCTTCTGGTTTTTCTTCTGTTTATATATATATATTGACTGTACAATTAATCTAACTTACTTTGTTGTTTTTGGTTTTGTAAAAAAGAGATTAAGTGTCAATGCTGAGCAAATAAAGGATTTATCTGAATGCACACAAGAATTTGAAGATAAGCTTTTGAAAGAAGTAAAAAGGCTTGAAAACTTTGCGTCTGCTGCTGATGAAATGCAAATGAAGAGCATCGCCGAGTTTAAAAAAGCTTATGAGGTGATAGTATGGTATTGTTAATATATTTCTTTTTAAAATAGTTTATTGTTGATACTGACTTGCAAATTGCAACAAACTTGTTCTTTGCAGGAGCAATCAAGATCTGATACAGAGAAACTTATAGCTGATATGACTAGTTTATTATCAAATTATGTTTGTCGTCAAAATGATATGGTCGGTTTCGAGTGTTTCTTTTGATATATTTTTCATTTCCTTTTTCCATTTTTGGGGGAATATTGTTGATGAGATAACATATATGTGTTCATGCCTGTTAGTTAATATACTGAAAATAAAAATGGATTGTTGTCGTACTTGCAGGTAGGTACAAAGCTTCTTGATCTTAGAAAAAATGGAATTTCTACCAAGTCATTCATGGATGAACATGTATCATCAATGGGAGATATTCTGTCATGTTCAAAGATAAAGTGGCAGAGCATATGCACACAAGCAGAAAAAGATGCAAGAGACACCGCTGAATTTTCTGTCGCTAAACAGGGTTACATGGAGGGGCTATTGCAGCAGAGGTAGGTGTCATTTATTTTAGATTCATGCCTTCTCTGTTACTTTACATTCTAACAATGTCTTTTTAATCCTCCTGTTTAGTATCAATACTGCTCAATCAGCTTTCGAAAATACAAAAAAAACACATGAAGTTATAAATGAGATTGAAGCCAATCATATTTCAGAAGCAGTGTCACTTATCAGGTGTGTGGTAAATTGATTGAAATAACTCTCTCATAGTCATGACTCGACTCTTTTATTCTGCCAGTGTAATGTTTCTAAACCATTAACATTAATCATCTCATTACTCAGTTTAATTTGATATTGATTAATTTGGTACAGGAATGCTACCGATAGCAATATGCAACATGACATTGAAATAAATTCTGCTCGGATTACGGCTGAGGAAGAAGTAGCAAAGAACAGTGACGATGTCCTTCAACGGTTTGACGGTGAGTGCCATGTTCAAGATATTTTTCCTTTAGTTTATCAATATTGTTTTGATGAGTTAGATCCTTGTTTCTTCAAATTCTTTCACACAATGTGATTCTTCTAATGCCTAGTGGGGTGTGTTACTTCTAATGCATGGATTTCAAAGTTCTTTTGTATGTTGCATTTTTCATTTATGTGGTCCTTTTCTTGTGATATGTTTTGCAGACATGTCGGTACAGGAGCGGGGTTCCATATCTGGTATGTTGAATGTTGTTAAAACTCATGTGGATACACTTGAGACCTTCAGAGAGGATCACTCTGGCATAACTACTACAATCGAAGAAAAGTCACGGGAAAGTTTTCAGCAGACGTATAGGGTAGGTTTCTTTGACTCAATATTCTGTTTGATGTTCAGAAGATAAGTTTTGCATGCTTTTAAATAGGACATGTTGATGAAATTATGATATAACTTGCTATTTTTTGTGTTTCATAGGATTATGAGCCAAGTGGGACTGCCCCAAAAAGACATGAACTTGAAGTTCCAAGTAAAGCGACAATAGAGTCTCTTCGATCCTTGCCGATGGAAACCCTTATTGAGGGATTCCGGGAAAACAATTCATATGAATCACTTGATATTAAGGAGTTGAAATCATCACTAATTCCTCGATCTCCCCTAAGTCTAGTAAATACGACTAAGGGAAGAACGAGGTATCATTGATTTACTTTTGTCTTTCACAGAATCATTGATATGTTTGTATTTGTAGCATAGTTTATGTTTTAATATAATATTGTTCATCGTTAGCTGCAAGCATGTATCGTCAATCGATATGGCCGATTTGTATACTGCAACATGCACATGTTGCTAAATTTTCTTCTTTTCCTGTCATTCATTTGGCAAATAACTTTTAATGATACAAATCCTTGACTAATCAAAGGAGACTGTCATTGGAAATCCTGTCAAGAAAACAATGTTCTCTGAAACAAGTGAGTCACAAACCAAATTTATAGATATAATTTATATTTGTTGAGTTATAGTTAGGAGTTCGTTAAAAGAGAGAGAAAGTGAATCATGATTGAAGGAGAATGTATCAAATGATTCTCATTAAGTTGTAATTAAAATGAGTTAGCTACTTATACAAGAAATAGGTGCTCAATAAGATCAAGTGTATACTAGCTTACAAGGTATGTAATCAGACTTGGTGCTCAAAAAGTGCTTACAAATTTACTTGTATCATGTAAGTAAACAATTCAACTGTCTGTTAGTAGATTAAGCACTTAGGGTTCAAAAGATGCTTACAAATGTATTTTGTAATCAGTTTTGGAATAGTGAATTTAGCACACCTTGTGCCCAATTCACTCATTAATAAAATTTGCTTTTTTAAAAAAAAAGTACTTGTGGATTTATTTACATTTATTTCCCTTCGAAGACACAAGCATACTCCAATTCTATTTACATTACTTTCCTTCGAAGAGACAAGCATACTTGAACTCGGGACCTCCAAGATTCAAGACCAGACTCTATACTTATAGACCAATCTTTGGAGTTAGTTATTGAAGTAGTTATTTGAATTGAAAAAGTTAGTTATTGAAGTAGTTATGTCAATTGAAAATGTTATTTATATCTTAGGTTGGATACTCAACTCCATTTTAAATTAAAAAGAAATACAAAAGACATATAATTTGAGACATAAATATTGAGAATAATATTAGAGCTGTAAAAAGGGCTTTAAGAGGACGACTCTTTAAGGGCCGGACCCACTTATTCCTAATTATTAATTTTATTTAAATTTTAAACACAATTTTTCTAGTGTGCCGACTAGGAAAATTGTTTAAAATTTAAATAAAATTAATAATCTTGTTCAAAAAAAAATAAATAATAATAATCAGAAATAAGTGGATCTGCCCTTTTTACAGCTCTAAATAATATCCCTAAAATATTTTTAGATTTAGATTTAAATATATTTTTGATTTAAATAAGATATCATTAGGATTTATACTTATATTTATGTTTAGAATTTTCAGATTTGTTTTGATTAAAAAAAAGAATTTTTATATTTGTTTAGAATTTGAAGGATTAGTTTTTTTTTTTTTTTAAGCAAATGATTAGTTTATTATTTAAAAATATGATTTATAAATTTGTTTTTTCTTTCTTTATATACAATATTTTTTTTTTATATCTCTATATATATACAACCATAGATTCTTTAAAAAATAAAATAAAGTCATATTCATATAGCAACGAAAAAATAAAATAAAATAAAGTTTTATATAAAAAGACGTACAAAAATTAATAGGTTAGATCCAATAGTAAGAGATTTGAGTAGAGCGAAAGATTTGAGTAGTATGCACGAGATTTTGGATTCAATCATTTTCTCTTATATAAACCTAAAAAAGAATGAATAATAACACAACATAAGAAATATATCTCGTGTAACTTCCGTTATATAAACAAAAAATACCCCATCAGTGCTATAAAAAACTCCATCAATCAATCGATAAATATATTAAAGAAACCGGGAAGGTGAGTACTAATTTTTCTGCAAAAGAGTATACATACTCGGAGTTTTTAGCGCAACATTTATTCTATTTAATTAATTTAAGATGATTCTTTATTGAATACACAGTTTTTTTTTTTTTTTGACGGATTATTGAATACACAGTTGGTAATTCACAATAAAACGTTACAAAAAAATTTGTTACTCAAAAACGATACACTGCATATACCCCTAAATATTTTCTTTTACTCCTGGAAAGTGTTTCAGTCATGGGTTTAATTGTGTGCTACAGTTTTAATGTTTTGTTTTGTTTTGTGTATTATGATGATTCGTGGCGGTTGATAGTTCTAGTAATTAATTATGTGTGATACTTATATTTTGGTATGTTGTGGTTACTATGGTTAATTGGGTAATATAATATAATATATATACCTAGTTGCAGTGTTATATATTCAAATTATATTGTTTCGTTAACAATTTTATGTTTTTTTTATCTTCAAAGAGTTGTGGAGCAAGCATTAGAATAAACAAAAATGAGTAGCAATCGGAAGAATAAGCATACTCTCCCGGCTTATACTATCCGTTTTTTTAGAATTATCACCAACCCAATTCTTCAAGATGGAAAGCTTGTAAGTATAGTTGATTTTTTCCTTGATTTTTTTTTTCCTACACCATTTTTTCTTTCTTGAGTTTTCACTTCCTAGTGTAGATTATGCTATATATCATTAGTTTTTACCTTTTAGGGCTCGTTTGGATTGACTTATATTTAAGCTTTATGCAAAACAAGTTATATAAAAAAAGTTTTTAAATATTATTATTATGAGATGTTTAAGGTAGTTTATGAAAAAATATGTTACAAAAATTTCAATAATATAAACCAAGGTTGTCAAAACCGGACCGAACCGGCCGGTCGGAACGGTCAAACCGTGAACCGGTGATGTATCCGGTCCGGTTAAGTCTGAAAACCGGCCTGTAGGTGAACCGGTAAAAAATCGGTCGAACCGGAAAAAATTGGTGAATCGGCCGGTCCAGGCGGTTCGATGGTTCCGTTTTGTTTTTTAAAAAAAGAGGTCAAAACAACGCCGTTTCATATATATATATATATAAACACCAAACGATGTTATTTGATTTTATTTGTAAATGAAAGATTAAAAAAATAAACAAGTTACAAACGATGTTATGATATCATTTTGTGTTATTGGACTTAGTTATTATCTAATTTTTAATTTAGATTGAATTAGAAATTTTATGTTTAATGTACTAAAGTTTTAATTTTATATTAATTTTATGACATTTCATCTTTTTCATGTGTAAAAATAAGAAATATTAAGTCAATATTTATTTATTTTTATTTATATATTAATTAAAATATATATTTAATTAAAAACGGTCAAACCGGTCCGACCCCAATCCGACCGGTTGAACCTTGAACCGATAAGCTCACCGGTTCGATGACCGGTCCGGTTCTGAAAACCTTGATATAAACTGCCAAACCTTTTTGTTCTATTTTAATATTTTAGCAATATGATACTTTTTTAATATATTTTTTCAATGTTCTTAAAAAATTCAGAAAAAGTCTCATTCAATGCTTTGATTTTTTCCCCACAAAATCTCTTTTTAAATTTCTTTTTTTATGCATGTGAATTTCATTATATGTATGATAATAATTAATAACATATAGTTCCATTCATGCTTTGTAGAGGATTCCAAACTCTTTCACTAAAAAACATTGGAGTAATATGTCAAACCCAATGTTTTTCAAGACTCCAGATGGCAAAAAATGGGAAATATATACAACTAAAAATGATGGAGATTTTTGGTTTCAAAAGGGTTGGAAGGAATTTGCTACACATTATTCACTAGACCATGGACACATGGTATTGTTTGAGTATGAAGAAAACCCTAAAAATTTTGGGGTGCATATATTTGGGAAGTGTGCACTTGAAATTGAATATCCTTTCCATGACAATCAACATGAAGAAAACAACCTTGATCAAATTAGTGATGATGATTCAATTGAAATTTTGGATAAGCCACCTTCATGCAAGAAAAGTAGACCAAAATCACCAATTCCATGTTCTCAACCACATAAGAAATTGAGAAGTGACACAAGGGAAGATGTTGGAACAAGCTCCAAATTCCATGACTTGCCTGAAAATCGTGTCCAATCTAGTGGTATATATTTTTTCATGATGAGAATTATTCTTTTTCTTTTCATTTATTCAATAAAATTTTGAGGTATAATTTTCATAAACATATATATATGTTGTTCATTTTCTTAGATGATACTAGTGAAGGTGATGGAAAAAGTTCCAAATTCCATAACATGCCTAAGCATCATGTCCAAACTAGTGGTATTATAAATCATGATCGGATTTGTTCTTTATTTTTTTCATTCATCCAAGGGAAAATTTGAGGTTTAATTTTCATTTTCTTAGACGATACCGCAGATGATAGCGTTAAATGCGAAAAAATGGAGCAAGAGAAGGAGCGGGAAGAGTTATCTTCTAAAATTCATAAAGCGTTAAATAGAGCTAGAAGCTTCAAATCTAAAAATCCTAGTTTCACGATTGTCATGAAATATTCACATCTTTATAACCATTTCTTGGTGAGCCTTTGATTAATTCTATTTTTATCATTAATTAAAATCTTTCATTTGAGCTTTGAAACAAAAATATATGTAATTACTAAATGTTTGTTAGATTTCTAACTTGTAACAAAAAATTAAAATGCAGCATGTCCCAGCACAATTTACAATAAATTATTTGAAAAAAGAGGAAAGTAATATTCTACTTAAGCTCTTGGATGGGAGAATTTGGTATGCTAAATCTTGTTTAGGAAGAATTAAAGCTGGATGGAAGAATATTGTTAGAGACAATAAATTGAAACTGGGTGATGTGTGTCTCTTTGAGTTGACCAAAAGTCAAGCTCTTACTTTGAAAGTACTAATCTTTAGAGTTGATGATGAAGAACCACACTCCTCCCTTCCACCTCAAGGTATAATCTAACTTGATTTTTCTTTTAAGTTATTTTATTTACTAAATGTTTGATGTGAATCATAATTGTTGCACTTTTTTTCCTTTAGAATCAATCCAAAGAGACGGAGACGAAGACATCCCAGAAGTTAAAAGTGAACCTATTATTAGTATCGATGAAGGTAAAGAAATTCATGGTCAATATGATACTAATAAACTAAGAAGAATGTATTGTGAGGTCTCAATTCGGAATAAATATTATTTAGGCAAACGTACAAATAGAAAAAGTAAATAAATGAAAGAATTAAATGATGTATATTTTTGTATCCGTGCTTAAACAATATTTATTTGGGATTGCGACCATCGAAACATTTTTCTAAACTAAATGGTTTTCTCACTATACAACAGAAGATGAGGAGGAACCACAAAGAACTTCATTGCGGTCAAAGGTCAAGTTAGAGCCAAATGAAGCTGAAGATAGAGCTGATAATTTCACCTCAAAAAATCCCTTTTTTAAGATCAATATTATGCCAAATCAACGAGTGCATTCTAGAGTGGTAATGTAGAATTCTTTGTTATCCATAAAAATTTATGATTACTTACATATATAAATTTTGCATCATGCAATAAGCAAATATTGTTGTACTTTTAGTTTTCATAAACTGTTAAAATTTTACTTGATGCAGTATGTACCAAATTCCTTCATTAGAAATTACTTGGAGCGTAAGGAACAGACCGTGATGTTAAAGTTTGGAAAGAAATATTGGCCAGTAAAGTTACTATGTTACGCAAACATGAAATCAGGGCAGTTTTCTAGAGGTTGGATCCAATTTTGGGATGAAAATAAATTGAAATGTGGAGATGTATGTGTTTTTGAGCTCATCAAGACTGAAGATGTTGTGCTTGATGTTCATATTTTCAGAGGCAATTGATTTGGAGCTTTGTATACCATAATAATTATGCTATATAAGCTTTAAGGCAAAGGGTAAGAATGACCTTAATTATATTATAGTTATAGTTTTTTTGAAACGGTATTCTAGTTAGTTGATTCAACATGATGATGATATAAGTTTTAAAGCTTGTTTAAGGATTATATCTTCTAGGGTGGGACAAATTTCTTGCAAGTGTATCGTACTCCTGCTTACACCTGATCATTTACTATACTTTACTTTCATTAAAATTTCTGTAAAAATAAATTCAAATTAAAATCCAGATTTTTTTGTTCCACAACCTTAATGAATTTAATGGCAGAATTGGAACTTATATGTGATCTATATATCATAAAACTTTGGCACTTCATTCTTAATCGTAGGAAAAGTTGTTAACGTTGAAGATCATTATCACACAAAAGACAATGAACAATTCCAGCATCATGATAGTTGATAACAAGCCATTGAAATTCATAATTAAAACCCAGATTTGGGAGTTGGAGAAGTTTGAAGTTTGGTTGATTCATAATATTCATCTTCTTTCTCACTTTTATGTTCATTATATCAACAATTCTCATTTTCAACGGAAATTAAAACTCATGTCAGAGAAAACACATTAAACCCAATTTATATCCCTTTCTCCCTCCAAGCATTCCAAATGCAGTAACGATAGAACCCAATTTCTTCTTCAAGATTGCAAAGCCCTTTTGGAATAATCCAATTTATTTCTTCTCCCTTTCACTGTGTCTCTCTCAGTGGTTACCACAATGGTTAATTTCACGGTGAAGGGTGGTCGGAATCGCTTGGGTGAAGATGGAAGTTGTGTCAACAAAGACGATAAAAACACATTAACATTCTCAGATTTTTATTCTCTCCATCTAGGATTTGTTCATGCTCACAAGTTTGCTTAGGAAGAATATGATGGAAGAAATGCATATGGGTTTCAATTTGGGTATAAGAGTTTTTGTAATTTAATTAAAAAAATAAAAAATCGTTAAACACTTGAGGAGAGTACAACATGTGAAAAATTTATTATGGTCTATGGTGAGTATTCATGATCTAAGGGTAAAAATGAGTCTCCCACCATGGGAGACCTATTTCACTTTCCCACACTAGACTTGGCCTTATATCAATGCTTGAAATTGATAGAAGGCTAGCAATGCTAGAATTACCTTTTGCTAATCTGATTTATTTGGAGGGTCCAGGGCTGGGCCAAGCAACCCAGACGCTTTAGACTTCAAATTTTTTGGGTCAAAAAAGGACTTAGAATCAATTTTTAATTATAAATAGACTTAAATATGTTTTTGTCCCTGCAATTATGCATTATTTCGAAAAGAGTCCCGTTAAAAAAAAATTGATTTTAGTCCCTGCAATATCTCAAAATTTTCAAAATAACCCCTGACTGGATTTAGTGCTGACGTGGCCAATTTTTAAATATGTTTTTGGTCCATGCAATTATGTCTTGTTTTGAAAATAGTTCCTGTAAAAAAATAAAAAATTGATTTTAGTCCCTGTAAAAAAATAAAAATTTGATTTTAGTCCCTGTAATATTATGAAGAAATCCAGTCAGGGGCTATTTTAAAAGTTTTGAGATATTGCAAGGACTAAAATCAATTTTTTTTAACAGGGACTCTTTTCAAAACAAGACATAATTGCAGGGACCAAAAACATATTTAAACCTTATAAATATATAATATGGTATTCCCTCCGTTCCAATTTATTTGAGCCATTTCTAAAAAAAATTGTTCCAAAACATTTGAGCCATTTACAATTTTTCTACTTGTATTTCTACTTCTACCCCTGCAGAATTTACTTTTTAGACTAATTATTATTGTACTTAAAAAGTGCATAGGGAGTATACAAGGGTAATTTGGTAAAATGAATAGTATCTCTCATTCATTTATATCACTTTCTTAATATGTGTGTTTTGGTCAAATGACTCAAACAAATTGAATAGTTATATGTGATAAGATATTAATATAGGATCCTCTCCATTTCTTATGATTTCTATTTCTTCCATTACCAAAGTTTTTTAATATTTCGAGGTGTATAAAAAATATTTTGACACATTTATTGTCACACTTTTGCATTTATATTTTCAAAACTATATAGTAATAGAAGAAATAGAAATTATAGGAAATGGAGAGGATCCCAACTCATATCTGTCTAGTGCAAATGGTTAAGGAGAATGCCTCATATTTTTCATAACTAAAATTCAATCTCAACATTTGCATAATTTAATATTTTTAATAATTTATTTTATAAGCTTGGTATATTTTAAAGCCTCATTAATTTTTTTTGTTTTAGGCTTCTACGCCTGTTCGGCTGGCCGGCCCAGTGAGGGTTTAATTATGGAAAATTTTTTTTCCTACCCCAACAATCTTTTTAATACCCCAACATTTGAAATTGAAATGACTAAAATGCCCTCATATATAAATTAAAAGAGTGAAAAATTTATCACTTTTACCATTTGCAAACAAAGTGTACCGAGAGAGCAGAGAAAGTGAGTTTACCGGCACACTTGTGTAAAAGTATACCGGTATGTAAACTTGCATACCGGTACAGTTGGTTTGAGTGTACCGGTATGTATATTCATACCGGTACACTTTTGTGCGACTGTACCGGTATGCATATTCATACCGGTACACTTTTGTGCAACTGTACCGGTATGCATATTCATACCGGTACACTTTTGTGCAACTGTACCGGTATGCATATTCATGTGTCTTTTTCGATATATTTGGTTGGCATCAACAAGAGAATCTGGATTAATTCTTTTTAAGTCTAAAACGATGTTCCTTGGTGCTACATTACACTTTGACAGATCTTCAACACGTTTATTTTCTTCCACGGTTAAACGCGCCTTACGAGGATGACCTGCATATTTTTTTATTTATTTTTGAATTGCAAAGATAAATATAATATATTATGAAAAAAAATAACATTACAAATAAGAGAAACAAGGATGACCTGCATATTGATCAGGTAGTCCGTGATCGTGAACTCCACATTTAACCTGAACTTTCCATCCCGAACCATCTGTTGAAGGTGTGGCTCTAACTTTGAATGGACAATTACATTTTTTTGTTGCTGTTGACGTAGAACTTTTCGAAGAGTCATATTTTCCACCTCTATCACAGCCCAAAATTAATTTGTCATTTCTTCCTCTTATTCCATTCTTTGTATCTGATCTAGTAATTATTATACTCACTTTATTGGCAATTCCAACATCTTGTGCCCATGTTATAACATCATCTCGTGTATTAAATTTTTCGTTGGTCGTAAAAAAAGCTGTGGTATCTACTGATATTTGATCTGCATCGCCAGTTTGAGCCATATCTGTTGTACAAAAAAAAATAATAAAGTTTTAAAAAAAGTGAATAATAATAAAGTTTTAAAATTTAAAAAAAAAAAAAAAACCTGTACCGGTACACTTTTCCAAAGTGTACCGGTACAGTTTTCGAACAACATACCGGTACAGTTTTAAAAGTGTACCGGTATGTTCTTCTAACTTAACTACACCGGTGCTCTTTTTAAAGTGTACCGGTGTGTTCTGGAAAATTTAAAATACCGGTATACTTTTAAAAAGAGTACCGGTGGATTATGGAAATTGAGAATACCGGTATACTTTTAAAAAGTGTACCGGTGTCGCTTTAACTCTGAAAAATACAAAAAAAATAAAATTTTAAAAATAGTAAAATAACAATATTATATAAATAGTAACATAAGGGTAAAATAGGAATATTTAAAAATTTGTAGGGGTACAGAAAAGATTGTTGGGGTAGAAAAAAAAATTTTCTTAATTATGTGACCTTGTACAAGGAAAACTAATAACAATAAAATGGACAATCAAGTTGTTACCATCCTAACATTGTAATGTAAAATTCACAATGTAAAATAAAGCACATTGCTTTGTTGCATGAGAAGGATATGGGATGATGAAGTTGTTGTTGATGAACAAAATAATAATAATAATAATAATAATAATAATAATAAAAAAAAAAAAGTAAAACCACATTCTAATTAGGATGATAATGGGTATCAATGGATATCGTGGTAGTCTTCTGCAGCGTTTGATTTGTTAAAAAATGGATTGAACAAAACAACTTCGGTTGTAATATGTTTGAGGGACAATATATATATATATATATATATATATATATATATATATATATATATATATATATATATAAAGTTACCTATACTATTTTTAAATTTTTCTTGATATGTTATGAAGCTATAAAGTGAAGGTGGATGGTTTAACCAAATATATGACATGTATTGCTTAATACACTTGATTACATAAATAACATAGAATATGATGCTTGTGAGAGATGGCAATATGTAGGGTATAGGTAGGGTACAATTGTCCTCATCTTCATACCCGCAGTTTGAAAAAATATTCGTGCCCATTCTCATATTCGCGTGGGTGACAATTTTTGTCCCCATACCCATGCCCTATAGGTACCTAAGTACTCATACTCGTACCCGTTACCCACATTTTTATTAAAAATAAATTGATCAATTATAAAATATCGTATCATTTTAATAGAATTTAAAAAAATTCAAAGATTTTAATGTTGATTCATGAAAATTTTAAGCAAAATTATTAGTAAAATTATGTTAAAGTTCATTTCTCTATTGACATATTTACATTATCTTATAAATAAACTTTTTTTTTATTCAAAATGTGTAATAGTATAATAATGTTGTATTTTTTTAAAAAAAATTACATATATTATTATATAATAATATAATTAAAATAAATAAATATATACTATATGAGTATATGGGTGGGTACTAAGGTACCCGTCCCCACACCCATACCCGCTCAATTCTCTAGGTAATTACCCATACCCATACTCGTACTCAAAATGCGGATTTTTACCCTACTCATCATGTATATTTTTTATAAGTACCCACTCGGTATGGTAAATACCATACCTACTTGTGACGGTATGATGACACAACTTCATGCGGTAGAGATAGCTAATAGTATTGTTATTTGAGTCGATAAACGCAAAAACATTGCTCGCTTTATTAGTGGCATCAACAATCATACTCTCTAAGTTTGTCTAACTATTGCATGTTAATATTGAATTAAAGGGATATAACATGAAGGGGATGTGAATTGTGAAGGACCAGTTTACTTTGATTTGTTGTCTCATGTAGATGATGTAGTATCAAAAGAAGTATTTTTGTTATATCGTATCCACAAGGACTAGTGTGAGATATCAATGCCATTTAACAAATAATATGATTTTAAGTGATCGGATTTAAAAGATAATTGTTTGTGTAAAATACGAAAATATAATAACGAAAGTGCGGTAAAGATGATTGAAATATCAGAGAGATGAAATTTCTAGGATAAAACAATATTAACTCATTCATATATATTTCACAGATCAATTATATAGATTCTGACCCTTTATCAATATTATTACATATTGCTCATCGTACGTTTCCATCCCCAGATAACGACGAGAGATCTATTTGTATCTATCAATCCACGATTCCTCGAGCGGTAATCAATACAATAACATTAAAATTTAATACTTTGAGCGAATGTTAAACCTAAATCCATTCCTAGAGTTTAGTGTTTAACAGATGATTATCCTAGTTCTAGATTCAAAAGGTATATTCCTAAATCATTTCAAATCATGGATTAAAACATCAAAAGAAAGGATAACATCAATATTCACAAATAACAAAAATCATATATATCACCATGATCCAAAGGAATAAATACTAATAGAGTAAATTACATCTAATCCCAACAAAAGAGAAATTGGTTACCCATAGTAATGGTAATCTTACAAAAATAAATAAAGCGATGAACGAATATTATGAATTGATTCCTCAACAATTGTTGTGTATCCAGAGTCATTCCTGACAATTTATGGGCCTTAGGTCAAACATAAGGAAAAAAAAACTTATTTCATTTAATATAATACAAATTAATATATAATAATAGTTTTACAAAATATCAAAACAAAAATATACTCGAAAATTCATAAGAAATGGTTTCTTCGAGTATCTTGAGATGCAAAATCATCGATAATTAATCACATCAATATCAATGTCCTCCAACATATCTTTCTAAATTGACAAAGTTGTCAAACCGTTCAATCTCACTTATGACATTGATAATCTCGAGTAAATTTCAATGAACTTCAATTTTAAAAAACTTCTTGGGGTTAATGTTATAGTCGCAGACACTGTCGGTAAAACTCTATAAGCAAAATTGCACATTTAGTCCCTTATGTTTATTTTAGGTTTCAAATTGGTCCCTTATGTTTTAAAAGTTTCAAGTTGGTCCCTTATGTTTATTTTAGGTTTCAAGTTGGTCCTTCATGTTTTAAAAGTTTCAAGTTGGTCTCTCAAGTTTTTAAAAGTTTCAATTTGGTCCCTTATGTTTTTAAAAGTTTCAAGTGTAGTCCCTAACTTTTAAAAACAAATAGGGACTAAACTTGAAACTTTTAAAAACATAAGGGACCAACTTGAAACCTAAAATAAACATGAGGGACCAACTTGAAACTTTTAAAACATGAAGGACTAAATTAAAATCTAAAATAAACATAAGGGACCAACTTGAAACTTTTAGAACATAAGGGACTAACTTGAAACCTAAAATAAACATAAGGGACCAAATGTGCAATTAAGCCCAATTGATACATTTAGATAACAATCAACAAATTTGACAAATTACAAAATATCAATGGTAGACATTGTTTCAGTTGACAAAATAAATTATAACAACTTTAATTAAGAATAGATCATCTACCTCAACATATGGTAAATTACAATGAGAAAAATTTGAATAAAATTTAACACAACATTCTTTCAACTATTTTTTTGGGTAGATACTTCCAAATATTTTCGGTTCCTCAAATATATTAATAAAAAAAGTAATTATCATATCAAAAAAAGTATAAAATATCCAACTTTAAATGATTCTTCTAGTTCTAGTAACAGATGTATACTTGATATAATATATCCAACTTTAAAATATGATTCTTCCAGTAATAGATGAAGTCATCACTAAGGAAATGACTGCCATTAAGAGGAAATGACTATCAAAGAATTTTAAAATTCCTAACTGAAGGTTATGACGTGCTTCACTCTCCGAAGGAGTTACAATATATGTTGTCTTAATATCTTTTGGTAAATTAATCAAATTCTTATCAGGAAGTAATTATGATGATTCGAAGGAGAGAAGCAAAGTTTTGTCCGAAAAAACTATGATAAGAACTTCTTAGCATTTATGATCCACAAGACATTATGCATTGAGAGAGATGTCTTGGTAACAAACTATTTTATTTGACCACTTAGAGCATAAACATCGGTTACTTTATACCGTAGTTTCACACACATCAATAAAAATGTGTCAGTAAAAGCAATGGTTTAAGAAGGAAACGTTGCATTGCAGGGAAACGGTGGCTTAAGCTCTAAAGTGGGGTCAACATAATATCAACCCAATGAACCCATGCATTTGAAGTGTAAAATTTAGATATGTTTTGGTTAATGGGACCCAGTTTAGATTTTTTAGTGAGTAGTATGGATATTTAGGAAATATGATTAAATAGTTTAAATAGTTAGAAAGTATAAAATATTACGTGGGATCTATTTATGCCACCCACATGAGTAGTATGGATGTGGGTGCTCTTATACTAATAATCTATCCATCTATGAAGCACGGATTCTGACACGGACACGGCGACACGACACGACACGGACACTCCGACACCGCTAATGTAAAAAATATACGACACCGACACCGCTACATATTTATAAAAAATATAAGTTTAGAATTAAAAATACATACATATGCATCTAAGTTGAACAAATTTTTCAATAAAAAAAGTTTTAAAAGAATATATGATAATACATTTGACATTTACTCATCCATCAACTATCGAAAAAATAAAAATAATGTAATCAAAATGTAATATCTTTAATGCCTCATTGATCAATATTATTATTTCGACACATCTTTAATCGTTGTATATATGTCTGAGAACAGGAGAAGCAAATAAAAAAAATAAAATTTGGACACTTACCCCGACACGTTTGTACGAGTGTCTAATAGGTGTCGGACACCGATTTAAGGAGTGTCGGAATAAAGGAAAAATTGTTTTTTTTGGACACCTCTCCGACACGTTTGTAGGAGTGTCATACGGGTGTCATACGAGTGTCGGACACCGACATGTGTCGGACACCGCGACACATCTAATCATAATAGTGTCGGTGCTTCATAGCTATCCATTAATATATTGATGTGAATGTTATCAAAGTAGAGCTAGAATTAATTTTCAATACTAGAGTCCCAATGTTATTATTATAAGCTAAATCAACACCTTGTCACTTCAGTTTGGTTTCCTTCTAATTAGTGGGGCCCATTAAAAAGTGGGTCCCACTAATTTGTGGACTCAATCAATTTTTAATATGTTTATCTCCCTCTAAATAAAAAATAAATGGAGGAATAACAAATATAACAAACCCAAACCCCACAAAATCACTAAGATAGTAACCACATCATAAGCACAACTTAATATCTAGAGTCAGTGTTACAAGCTCTCACATGTCACTGACCGAAAGTTCTAAAACAACACTTAAATATATCTATTTACAAAATGACAAAACACACAAACGTCTTCTAAACATCTAGGATAATTGAAACCTTGAACACATGATTTTGTACATCAATCATCTCAAACAAACAAGTGTCTCCAATCTTTACCTTGCATTCTGTGACAAATTCTTCCCAACCTTTAGTAATCCACCCATAATCATGATGTTGATTATAATTCACCTCTACAAACCATGTTCCTTCCCCTAATTTCAACTCAACTGAATTTCCATTACATATATTGTATCTC
The DNA here is from genome assembly GCA_954870985.1 of Trifolium fragiferum. Taxonomy (NCBI): domain Eukaryota; kingdom Viridiplantae; phylum Streptophyta; class Magnoliopsida; order Fabales; family Fabaceae; genus Trifolium; species Trifolium fragiferum. The sequence goes on from OX940796.1 coordinate 26,090,746, forward strand.
TTCAAGAACTCACTTGGTATGGCCATCTGCATATATATGAACAAATTACCATTTTATATATTCAACCAAACACATAGTTATATACATTGTAATGAAGACATTTTACGTAATTCATACCTTTTCTAATGATGTTACAGAAACCTCAAATTCATAATGTGAATTCGGACTTAGAGAATCTGCAGTAATTAACAACAAAGAAAACATAAGTTGCGAATATATGCATAAATTGTACACAATAAACAACTGAAAAATAAAGCTAAGACCATGTGTTTTCGGGCAGCCCCTTGAAATTCCTTCTCCGTAATTGTCCTCATAATCCATATCTTCTTGGACTGGTTGGTTTTCTGCATGTCCACAACCTTGTTAGGGATCAAACAAAGAAGTTGGATTTAATACACATTTTAAATCACACATCCTCAAAGAATTGTAGGGATTAAAAACAAATATTATATTTACATGGAAAAAAATATATTTAAACTTACAAAATTTTAAACATATAATTGTTTTTGAAAATAAATTTTAAACATATAATTGATTGTAATTTGTTGACAAATTAGAACTTTTTTATATTTATTAAATGTATCAAAAACTATATTTCCAAAAACAATAATAATGTAAGAAATACCTTGAAACTGCTCCGGGCATGGTTCCTTTGTAGCTGGGATAATAGTGATTGTGAATGAAAGTGGTTCTTTTTGAGTCATCTCAAATTTACATTCATCACCAACTTGCAAGTTATGTGCTAGTGAAAATGACTTCCAACCGGTTCTCATTGTAAAATTTCTATTGCATTCATCAAATTTTAATTTCACGTTCCATGTCCTGTCGTCAGCAACGCTTCTAATTGTTGCATTCCCTTGCAACAACTCATTCATGTATTCTTTCGAAAACGAACAAGGTATCCTCTGTTTCAGTTCATGGTTTAAAATAGATTAATTAAATATTTTCATGAAATAAATGAGTGAAGCTCAGTTGCAACAGTAATCTTTAAATGTCTTCTATTGGTCAATTTAATAAAAAAAAACACTAACAAAAGAGGTTTTTTTGGGGATCAATTTGTTTTTTATTTCAATACATTCTTCCCATATAGTAAATTGAAAGCCTCACACACATTTATGTACAAAAATAAGCATTTACTATGAAAAAGTATAGGAAACATACCAATCTTAAATTCTGACCTTCCACATAAGTTCGCGATAATTTGAGCGTGAAATTGGGATTCTCATCTCGATGAGAATGGGTGCAGCTTCTCTTGTTCACATCTATAGATTTTGTGCATTTCTTACCTTTCTTATCCATGCTGCCTCCTATGTTTCTATTTGCCACTGCATACCGTTAAAAAACTATTTTCAGCATCTGAAAGGTACAAATGAGACGAAGAACAAGGAGATGTTTTGGGTATGTGATAATATGAATTTTGAAGTTGTAATCATGTTTTATGTGAGGAACATATTCAAATAGAAGGGTTGGAAAAAAAATGTCAAAAGAAGAAAATGAAGCAATAGGTTTGATGAGTTTGAAGATATAATTTAGCCTTGTTTTTATAACAGTCTTGAAAATTAATTTAATCATATAAAAATACAAAAATAAAGTGTTCCAGGACTAAAGACATGTACTTTTGTAACTTGTATAGATTAAAAAGTGGATAAAAGGACTAAAAGCAAAATTTTACATAAACATAAGGACTAATTAAAATCATATATATCCCATAAATAAATAGTAAATAAAAGTAGATGAACTTGCCCAAGACTTTTTTCTGGGTAACATTCATATTAATCTTTCTCTTGTCATTGTCTGTCCCTTGAGGTGTATCAGCAGTAGAAACACTATCATTTGAGTTGATTTTATTTTCTTGAAGGGTTGTTTGGTATTTTCACCCTCATTCGTAATCTCGGCATAGTCATCAACATCACTCTCTTTAGTTTCTTGCTCGTCATTGCATCTCATACTTGAAACATGTACTTCTGTAATTTGTATGGATTAAAAAGTTAATATGACTACAATGAAACTTGGATTAAAAACATATTTTACTTATAAATAAATCAAAGGAAAGAGATGAACTTGCCGGAGACTTTTTGCTGGGTTGCATTCATATTAATTTTTCTCTTGTCAATGTTAGTCCCTTGATGTGTAGTTACACTATCATTTGAGTTGATTTTCTTTTTCTTTAGGGGTCGATCGGTAGTTTCACGCTCTTCTTCTTCTCGGTCATCATTGTACCTCATACATGAATAGTCAATTTCTAATTTACTCTCATCTAATATAATAACATGAAAATCTGACCCTCCTTTATATTGAAAAACTAAAAGATCTCCGCATCGAAGCGACCGCGCAAACCTTTTCCAATCCTGAATCCAAATATCATCACCCCATTGTACCCAAAACATTTTGCACACAGACTCATTTGGAAGTCTAAGGGATATTGGATTAGATACATCTTTCCAATATCTCTCTACAAAACTCCTTGGAATCATCTACAACAACATTTTCAAAAACCAATGAGTTTTACTAGTAATAAAGATTAATGCAGCATAGCATACATGGTTTTTTGTTTTTAGTGTCAAAAGATTTAGATGGAAAACGGGTCTTTTTTTCTTGACAAGAAGCAAATTTCATTGAATAATAAAAATCCATTTGAAGGGTGGAGAGGATGTTGAGAATGGTGGTGACAATCATTATATAACAGTGGTTGGGGCATTTCAACAAACAGAATGACTACAAACCTAGAACAGTTTAAAAATAAGAATAACAAGAAAATGTTGGATCATGACTTACTAGTTCTGGTTCTTTCAACTGCCGAAGTTGAATAGTCTGGTAGAAGTGCATGCCCTTAGCTTCACTGCCACGCCCATAGTGTTCAAAAGACATGATTCTAACTTGTGAGGGAATGAATGATGTCCTCCTGGCTCCTTCTCTCTCCCATTTAAGTCATATACTCTTTTTAATTTTACCCCTATTTTTTCTTTAAAAACCGTTAAAAATATGAGAATGTGAAAAAAAATATGGGTATATTAAAGACGAATTTTGTTTATATTTGAAACTTTCAATTTTTTTTGTTTTATTATTAATATATAAGACCAAAGGGAGTATATTACAGCAGCTTTTTTACTAATGAGTCCATAAATGTACAAATGTTTTTTGTTTTAGCCCCTAAAGTCAAAATTCACAGGAAAATTTGCAGTTTTCGTACAGATTTTCTTGCGAATTTTGATTTTAGCTAAAACAAAAAAAAATTATACATTCAGGGACTTATTTGCAATAAAAAAAAATACATAGACTAAAACAAAAAATTCGCAAACATACATAAACAAAAATGATGATTAAGCCAAAATAAAAACAGGAAAACCAATACAAATACTTAAACTAACATTAATTTAAATACATACATTAATTTTCGTATTTTTATTCATTTCTTTTTATCACCTACCAAACACACCATTAACACCATTAATGTAAAAACTCGAACACGAAGTGTGTTTGATAATAAGACATCATATGTTAGTGCAAACACTCTTTCGAATTGATGAATTAGTTGAAAATTTTGAAAAATGATACGGTATACTTGTTGGAGTAGTGGAAACGCCATATACCACGGAGTATGGAAAAAGGGAATTGTAAGATTGAGCAGTCCAAAGAGAGAAATGGTCTGGTGCGGTCGTTACATTATAGTCAGTGTATCAGTAATTAAAATAAAACTATCAAATTAAAATATAATTTTAATAAACTAAAATCAGGTCTTTGAATCAAAGACATCTTCGATTGTGCCTTTCGAGTGTATTATTGTTAAGTTGGACATCATCAATTCTTTTGTTGTGCCTGCAGTTGGTGCTTTGAGCTTGAACCTTTCGGCCATAGATAATGGCATCATGTTCACACTTGGGCCCACATCACATAATGATTTGACAGACTCCTCTCCAATTTGGCAGATCACGTTGACGCTTTCGGGATCTTTCTTCTTGGGTGGGAGTTGTGGCTCCGCAGCTAGGCTTTCCCTGTATTTATCCATTTTACTGGTAAATTCCATGTAAGCTTCTTCAAGGGTCATTCCCAGCTTTGCAAACCAATTTTTGAACTGGATCAGCTCCTCTTCATCGTGCATGTGCTTCATCTCCACATCATTAAGCGCCTTGCACTCCTCCTTCGGGTTGTCCACCGTGTTACCTGCAATGTCTTTAGAAACATGAGTAGTAACCAGTTTAGATAGCTGCCCAATCTGGGTTTCAAGGTATTTAATTGTAGCTCCTTGATTTGCCACTGTATTCTGAGTATTTTAAAAAAATTGACTTGTTCATGCTTGCAAACTTTGTCAGTAACTCCTCCAAAGGAGATGGTTTCCTAGGTTGAGGTGCGGCATAAGACTGAATTTCTAATTGATCCCAGTGTAACCTTGGGTCTTTATTCAAACTGGAGTTGTAATTGTTCCCCATGTAGTTAACCTTCTCTTCGCTTCCTCCTGGCAAACAGCTCTCTAATGGGTGGTCTTCAAGACAGAAATCACAGTCCTTCTACCTATTTCACACTTGCCTCTTTCACTTCTTTCTCTTTATCAGCAAGTTGCCTTTTCAGTAATTCAATATCTACTTTATAGACAATCTCCCTGTCCACCTTCATCAATCCTGGTGTCTTCTCGTTCTGATCGTGGCTTATGTTGTATTCATTCTGGCACATCTGTTCAACCAGATCCTTAGTCTCTGCGTAGGTCTTGACTTTGATCGACCCACCAACTGAGGCATCTAGTATCATGCGATGCTTCATCTTCATACCAGCTGTGAATATTTGCATCTGCTCCATCGCACTAATGCTATGGTTAGGACACCTCCTCATTAGCAGCTTGAAACGCTCATAAGCTTCACACAGAGTCTCAGACTCATGTTGTTTAAATCTTAGGATCTCTAACTTCCTCTTCTGATAGAGTGTGTGAGTGAAGAATCTTTCTAGGAACTTGTCTTCAAGCTCCTTCCATGTTGTAATGGTTCCTCTTGGCAAGCACCGTAGCCAATCTTTAGTTGGACCTGTAAGAGAAAAAATAAATAGACGAAGTTTCTTCTGGTCCTCCGTGACGTTATCTGACACCTTCTGAATCTGACATGTCTCAGAAAACTTTGACAGATGATCCCAGGGATCATTGTTGGTGCGTCCGTCAAACTGGTTCTCCCGCAATCCCGTAAGAACATTGCCTTTGATATCAAAGTTGGCAGGGTTTGCAGGCTGGACTCTAGTGAGATCCGATCATTGTCGGTACGCTTGCAGTAATCTCCCATTGTGACTCTTTGCTCTTCCCTCATGGCTTCGGTGTTGGGATTCTCTTTGATTTTGAGATTACTGGTTTCTGCTAGTTTGAGGGCTTGCAGTCTCTTCCTTAGTGTTCTTTATGGTTCAGGATCGTACTCGAACTCTAGGGTACCTGTTATCAAGCACAACAAATGAATACCTTCAGTAGCACTGGAAAAATATAGTATAATTTTTTTTGGTTTTGTTCCATGTACCTCTATCACTATGAAAATTCCCAAGTATGTGAGATGGATCACAAGGATCGCTTAAATACCAAGATTTTACCATAGCCAGAACTTTCACAAATCCAGGTGTACAATCATCAACAAGATTTTTTTGTATTTTTTTTGTATTTTTTTTTTGTATTTTTATATTTTTTGACAAGCTTAAATAAATCTAGCTACGCAATTGTGAACGCAATTCCCGACAGCAGCGCCAAAAACTTGACAACGGCCTGACAAGCGCACAAGTCTGTCGTTGAGTAATAATTCACACTCTAGGTGTCTAGAATGAGTTCGTATCCACAGGGATTGTGACAATCACACAGCCATCATTATCTAAGCTTGTGGTTTTGCATTCACTTTGGATTTTGAAAAGGATTTTTATAAAAATAGTGAAATGCTTGCAGAAAAGTAAAAGTTGAAACAGAAATATAAAGGATAGGTATGGTGGTTTGTAGTTCCTCCCCTACTACTATTCAGCATGATCAGTGTATAACATAGTAAATTAGCCTAACAAGTGGTGTCGATTCTATTCTTGAAGTGGCGATATCTTACTATCGCTCTAATATACATAAAGTCTCCTTACATCATAACTAGGATACCTGTCATATACCCTAACTACAACATGAGTTATTTATATATACGCATTATGCCCATCACACATTGCCTCTAGAGCCTAGTATCAGATTGTTCAGCCTCTAATTGCTCAGTTCACAACTAGTTCTCGATTCCTCCTCTACTCCTCTCAGTTCAAGGGTAGTTCAGGATGTTACCGTCTCTATAACCCTAGATTTATTTACTACCATTTCGGAACCATTATTAGTCGGTTCTAATAATCGAGTCTGTGAACGGTTCCTCTATCAGGAAGGATTTCGGGACCGTAATTAATGCAAAAAAATAAATAAGACAAATAGTACTAATAAACATTTATTATAACTTTGATTCAATCAAAGACTCCAAATATTCATAGGGGAGTTCATTTTCTCCACCACAACCCTAAGGATCTACTCCCTCCGTCCCTAATTATAAGCTCCTCTTGGAGTTTTTCACGCATATTAAGAAAAGGTGATAATGTCATTAAAGTGTACTTTTTGAATATCACAATTACTTAATTGTTCTTGGTGAAAAGATGTATTTGTAGTTGATTTTTTGTATTCAAATGCAAAATGGGGTTATGTTTGGAAAAGTAATAATAAATGTGTCTTGGAAATTGAAAAGAGCTTATATTGAGGGACAAATTTTATCTTTGTAAGGGTACTTATAATTAGGGACGGAGGGAGTATTCCATAGGCTTACATAATTAAATTACAAGAATAAAAACTATAAAAGCCTAAGAAAAAGAATTACCTTGCTGAGGATGGCTTTCCCACAAGGGGGAAAGTTTCTCCCATAGAGCTCCTCTAAAACTATTCTAAGTATAGAGAAAGTTCTCCAATTTCTGAATGAAAAATAATGAGGAAAAGTAGCTCTATTTATAGTTTTATAAACGGGCCTCAATAAGCCATCGTATCACGATGGATCTATCGTACTACGATATGTTGATTCTCTTCAAAAATAAAACTGAATTTTACGCGTTTTCAACTTGGCCACCAAGTAACTCTCATTTTCTCTCCTTTCTCTCACACAGCCGCCCCTTTTTTCTCTTAAACCTAGTTTCTCTTCTTCTTCATCCACCAAAAGAGGGGTGGTTTTAGGGTCAATTTTTGATCCAAAATCACCCCTCTAAATTGTTTTCCTTTTCTTTTTTATTCAAATAAGTGATTTTCACATATATTTAGTTTTTCTTTGTGATTTTTTTGTTTGTCGTCGTCTTGTACGGCGTTGTGTTTGTCGTCGTCTTGTGCGGCGTTTGTTGGTTTTTCGTTTTAGTATTGTGTTTTGTTGATTCAAATTGACATATCAACCTCAACTCATTACAGATCTGATGAAGATGAAGACTTGGATATCAACGTTGCAGATCCGGGAGTATGAATATTCCGGTGACATTTATTCTATCATATTTGTAGGCACTTTCATGATGCTGTTGTATGCTATTAACCTAGGTGCTGCGAGTTTATTTATGTTTCAATTTGAATGAATGAATTAATTTTTATTTTGAATAAAAAAAAAAAAACTCTCATCATAGTAGGATGAGAGTGCGATGACAACGCAAGTCCATGTTTTTGCTTTCTTTCTTCCAGGTTGCATCAAAAGTGGCTATAAACTTTATATAGTATAAAGGCCCAAACAAAGTTAAAAATCAATTTCATCAATATTACTGTATATTTACATTTCGTTTATAGGTTATAATAGTGCCTTTAAGTTAAAAAATAAAATAAATTTTCAATTTTATATTTATCAATTCAATATTCTGCTTTAAAAAAATTATAAAATTTAACCACTAACATAATAATAAGTGTATAGCTTTTAATATTACAAACCGTTTTTTTAATGACAAATTGTTAGTTGTTAGTATATTACAAAGATACATTAGTTTTTCTCCTGACCAGAATTTGAATCCTGGACTTCCTTCAAACTCATTATAAAATTTAACCACTAACATAATAATAAGTGTATAGCTTTTTAAGTCAAAAATAGTGTATAGCTTTTAATATTACAAATCGTTTTTTTTAATGGCAAATTGTTAGCTGTTAATATATTACAAAGATACGTTAGTTTTGCTTCTAACCAGAATTTGAACTCTGAATCTTCTTCAAACTCATTATAACTTTCAGTTTAACTAGTTTAACCAATTGAATTACTAATCCCACCCCTTTTAATATTACAAACTACTAATTTAATAGTGTAAAAATAGATAAGTAGAACCAAATTATCAACTTATTCTTTCTAAACTAACAGGTTGGCACGAAGGACTTAACTTTTTGTCAACCATACTTCAAGTGAAAGGTCTTAATGGATAAAAATAGAGTTAATCATAAAGGATTACATTAAATTCTTATAAATTGTTAAAGAAGGATATTTAGTTTTTTAAACTGGAAATATTATTAAGACAAAAATCAGGTTACATATGGTTAAGAATACAAGTAGGGAAATAGGAGAACTAATCTAATCTCTATTTTTGGGTACTTGTATATGATCTAAGTTCAAAGCTTGTTTGTATAACTTTAAGTGAAACGAATTAAGTTAATCTAAATATATATATATATATATATATATATATATATATATATATATATATATATATGTATAACTTATCCACTTTTTAATATTTTTATGTTGTAGATACCTTATAAGGTTTAACTTTGCTCACATATGATATGACACCACATGACATTTATAGATATTAGATTAGATTGTAGTTCAATAAATCATTATTCAAGCATGCTTCCAACTTTGATACAAAACCTTTTGAATTAGTTTTTTTTTAATTTTCGAAACCAAAAATGTTATTTGGTTATCTACCCGCTCATAGATTAATAAGTTATTTTGCTTGTTGAATGAAATGGTTCCTATAAACAATCTTTATGGGTACGATCACTCATTTATCACATATAACCTGACTATATTTTTCGGGGACCACCATGCCAGATATTTTTTTTGCCATGACCACCTCTTCAAACATAAAATTTACAAGCTTTCCGTTAATGTGGTGCCAGAAATCGTATTGCTGCCCTTGGCGGAGTTAGTTTTCCGGTTACTTCATCTCTTTCTTCTCATGATTTTTTCATGGATTAATAGGTTTTTACCCCATTCAAAGTAGATGTGTTTTGCTTTAACCCCTGTAAAAAATTTCTTAAAGTATTCCCCCTTTCAAAATATATTTTTTTGGTTTTCCCTTTAGATGCACTTTTTAAATCGGTTATTTTGTTCAACAAATGTAAAAAGTTCTATTTTATAAATCGGTTATTTTTTTCAACAGATTTAAAAAATGCAAATTTCTTGCACCCAAAGGAGAAAACCAAAAAAATATATTTTGTAAGGGGGAAAACTTAAAAAAAAAATTACAGAGGGTAAAGCAAAACACGCTTACTTTACAGGAAATAAAAACCTATTAACCATTTTTTCATCTTCATTGTTTCATAAATGGATCAGATTTGAAGTAACAAAGCAATTTAAAGAAGGAGTAAAAAAAAAATTAGCAATCACTAAAGTTCTTCCTAGATAAAAAAAAATATAGAATAACATTATTTTTTTTTCTTTCAAGCACCGAAGCTTTGGTCTTTCTAGATCACAAAAGCTTTTTATTTTTTATTTTAATTCTAACGGAATGAACGATCGGACTTTCAAGCTAGCCCATTTTATTTTATTTTAAAATTTTTTAACTATTAGTTCTCAATTAAAGTAAATGTTACTAATTTTCTTTTGACAAAAAATTAGATGTTACTAAGAATTGAATCGGGTGTTTTATCCATACAATTATGAAGACTAGATTTACCCCAAAATTCATCCTTAATAAACATTGATACTAATTTTGAGATTATATTCAAACTCAAAACTGTTAATTAAGAAGGAAAAAAATCTTAAGTATGATTTTATAATTATGTTATAGGTATAACTATGTTTAGCATATTAAATGTTATGTAGAAATCTTTTGATCACAAAAAGTGAGTTCTCTTTTAAAAACTGAATAGTTCAATTGATTTGAATTAATAGATAAAATAATTGAAGAATTCACCATTATATTTAAACTCTCGCAGACTAGAAAAAATATTTTAATTTCTCTTTCTAAACATATTTTAACTTCATCTAAGTAATGCTACATTGGACCATCTTCATATATGGTCTGTGGATTAGTATTTAAAATTATCACAAATTCAAACGACTATCAATAATACTTTTTAAAGATAAAAAAAACATGGTTTTTCTATGTTATAAGTTATTATTTCAATCATAAAAATTAAAATGATTATTAATTTATACTTTTAAACAATAATAATATTTATATAGTTAGATAAATTTTATTATATTAAATTAAGGCTTAAATATCCGGAACAATCCGAAATTCCTCTTTTCCCAACGCAGTTACATTGATCTTCATATTGATAATGATCATCATATTGCAAACTAGGAAATTGTTTTGACTGTTCCTTCCGCAAGTTATCATCAGCGGTGTTTGATTAGTAGTAACAAAAAAACATTAAAACTACCAATGAACATTATTTATATGTAATTTCCTCATTCTCAATGTCAACAGAGTCTTGTATTCGTCTTCTTTATAGCTGCAGAAACGTTTTTCACATCAAACAAGTTCACGCCAACGTCTTAATCAATGGAACATTCAACAATCTCGTTGTTGCAAACAAGCTCCTTTACTTCTATATCCAACACAAGGCTATTAATGATGCACATTATCTGTTTGATGAAATGCCAATGAGAGACCCAACAACTTGGAGTGTAATGGTTGGTGGATTTGCCAAGCTTGGTGACTATTTCAATTGTTATGCAACCTTTAGGGAGATTCTTAGAAATGGTGTTACACCTGATAACTATACTTTGCCTTTTGTGATCAGAACTTGTAGGGACAGAAAGGATTTTCAAATGGGTCAAATGATTCATGATGTGGTTTTGAAATATGGGTTGCAATTGGATCATTTTGTTTGTGCTACACTTGTTGATATGTATGCAAAGTGTATGGTTATTGAGGATGCTCGGAAGTTGTTTGATATAATGCTTAGTAAGGATCTTGTGACTTGGACTGTTATGATTGGTGCTTATGCTGATTGCGATTCTTATGAGTCTTTGGTTTTGTTTGATCGGATGAGGGAAGAAGGTTTTTTACCTGATAAGGTTGCTATGGTGACAGTTGTTAATGCGTGTGCCAAATTGGGAGCTATGCATAGGGCTAGGTTTGTTAATGAATATATTTGTATGAATGGTTTATCTTTGGATGTGATTTTAGGGACTGCAATGATTGATATGTATGCCAAGTGTGGGTGTGTTGACTCTGCAAGAGAGGTTTTCAATAGAATGAAAGAGAAAAACGTTATTTCGTGGAGTGCCATGATTGCTGCTTATGGATATCATGGAAAGGGGAAGGAAGCTCTTGATTTGTTTCATATGATGTTGAACTGTGGAATTTTGCCGAATAGGATCACCTTTGTCTCCCTCTTATATGCTTGTAGTCATGCAGGACTGACCGACGAGGGCTTGCGCTTCTTTGATTTGATGTGGGAAGAACATGCTGTTAGACCTGATGTTAAACATTATACTTGTGTGGTTGATCTTCTTGGACGTGCCGGGAGGCTAGACGAGGCATGGAAATTGATTGAGACAATGACTGTTGAAAAAGATGAGAGACTGTGGAGTGCTTTGCTTGGGGCGTGTAGAATTCATGGGAACATGGAATTGGCAGAAAAGGTAGCTAATTCTCTACTTGAATTACAGCCACAAAATCCAGGGAACTATGTATTACTATCTAATATATATGCAAAAGCTGGTAAATTTGAAAAAGTGGCAGAATTTAGGGATATGATGACGCGAAAGAATCTGAAGAAAGTTCCTGGATGGACATGGATTGAAGTGGATAACAAAACCTATCAGTTTAGTGTTGGAGATAGATCTCATCCTCAATCAAAGGAGATCTATGAAATGTTGATGAGTGTAATTAAGAAGTTGGAGATGGCTGGTTATGTACCTGATACAGAATTCGTCTTGCAAGATGTTGAGGAGGAAGTTAAGAAAGAAATGTTGTACACACATAGTGAAAAGCTTGCTATTGCATTTGGCTTAATTACCATCCCTAAGGGTGATCACATTAGGATCTCTAAAAATTTGAGAGTCTGTGGTGATTGTCACACATTTTGTAAGATGGTATCGGACATTATGAGAAGGTCAATAATTGTTCGGGACTCGAATCGCTTTCACCATTTTAATGAAGGGACTTGCTCATGTGGGGACTACTGGTAGCATATGACAATCTGAATCCACAGGTTAATTTTTCGTGTCTAACTAATTATAACACAAAACTATTGCAATGTGATTTTTTCCTACAATAGGTTGGTGCTTGGTAAGTTTAGAGTCCATATACAGGCCTTCTACATTTATGGGTTGAGTTTTTAGAAAGAAAAAATATAACCTTGTTGTAATGTAAACATAAAAGAATCTCATTGATCCACAATATTTAATGGATAGACTAAAGAAACAGAGAAAAATATGGGAATCTAGATTGTTTTTATTCTGAATTACGTACAGGGCAATGTAAGTTACTTTTGCTATGCTATCTCCTGATAACTAATTATCTTGAGATATTACTGAAATCAAATTATGCTATTTCCAACTTGCTTTTTCGGTGTATACTGTTTATGTATAAAGCTTTTAATCAATTTGTAATTTCCATGCTGCCCTCCTCCCTTTTGCCTGCTGTCACTTAACTTAAGTGCTGCTAGTCCTTCAACTCCATACTAGATAGTAGATAATTTAAATATAAATTTAGTTAAACTGTGTATTTTATAGAATCTATATCATGTTTAATGTGAGACAAAACTTACATTATGAAACGTAGCTGATTCGTGAAAGTGAAGAGTTTATGATGTCAAAATCATGTATAGTTATTTTGATATTTATAATTACCCTGACAAGAAGAGGCAGGAAAAATTGATAACCAAAATGATTTCAAAAGTTCCCAACTATAAGAACCTGTGAATATTTAATGGTTAATGAGTTTGTATCTCCTATGTAACATTTTTTTTCCATTGTATATTTTTTTATACAAATTCTTCAAACACTTATTCTTTTTCACTTTATCTGTTATTGCAAGGCCAATGGACGCATGAACTTTCTCAATCCCATCTGATTAAGTATGGATTTACTAGGTCTTGGGATTGCATTTCGCTTGACCCACGAGCTTTCTTAATCCCATCTGATTAAGTATGTAACTCACATCTCCTCTATTTTCTCACATGACACAAACCTCCACTGCCGTTAATACTGTTAAGTTGTTGTCAAAGAAATAATAGAACCCTTATTTAATTCACGTCCCTTCTCAGTTGTTAACTCTGATTGCTCCCTTTTGTTTCAATCCGGTCATTGCCTCCCTCCAAGGAAATAACACCGAGCAAATTTTGGTGGAGTCATAGTCGATTCATGGCCACTGGAAATTCCAGTTAGCATTGTGTCATCGCCGGAGGCTTTAGATCGGAAGCTAGGCAGTACCACAAAGGAGTTTCAAGATGCAGGTTGCTCGGACACGGTTTTGCCACCACCAAAACCACCCGACGCTGATCGGTACCCGGTGAAAGCAGAGATTCAAATCGCCGGCGGTCCAGCCATGGTTCCACCGCCACCCAAGCCGCCGGAAACATTGCATGTGGACTCAGAAGAGACAGGTTTAAGGGTGTTTGTTTTATCACCACTACCGGCAACACCGATGAAGATATATGTGACGAGGAGAGAAGCTTCATTGACGGAGGGGGTAAGTTTCAATCTCGTTTTAGTTGGGAAAATTCTGGAGAAGGCAAGGGTAGAATGGGTAATTGGTAAGTTAAATATTTTTCTAAATTCAATTTGCCTAACCCAATATTTTGATAGAGATCAAGAAAGTCTAATTTTTGCTATAGCCTCATTGGGCCCGACACAAAACCATTTCAATAGAAAATTGACTGCCACATGTGTTTACACCTCATGTGTCAAAAACGTGAGCAGCCAGCTGTTACCCACTTTCCAAATTTTTAACCACTCAGTTAGTAACTCAGTTACCCTTCGCTCTTCAGCATCATCTCACCCATTAGATTGGATACTGAAAGGTGAGGTGCAATCTCAGCCTTATATGCTAAATACAATTTGTGTGCTTCGATGTAATTGGTTGACCCTTTCCTATCTATTTTCCACACCTTTTGATGATAGTATCATAGATTGGTCAAAGTTCCACCTTCAATTAATGTTGCAGCGGTTTCATCATGCATCATATCCCAAACATTTCTATTTTATAACCCAAACATTTCATGGTACAAGCTACTTTAATTTTCTTTCATCAAGCATTGGCCATGCCTCTCGGTCAGAAAAGATTGGTTTGATAGAAGAGAAGCTGCAAAATCTGGAGATTCCTATATTACTTGGGGGGCACTCTATTGGTTCATTTTTGTCTATGGAAATGTTCAAGAAGTCTTCAGAAAAGTTGAAACATTATGTTAAACTTTATCCTTTTTTGGCATTTAACTCACACTCAGCAACACAGTTAGTTATTAATGCAAACATGGTAATTAAATCTCAGACTATGATTGTTAGTTTTAGTTATTTAGTCACATCACCAGAATCGCTACCAAGCAAGGCTTTGAGTTATGTTATTATGGAGTTAGGATCGGCCAATGCAGTGGAGGTTTCATATTGTTCCTTACCTCAGTACCATGTCAGGTCAGGTGTTTTCTATATGGCCATTTTTGAATTCAAGGGAATATCAAAGACACCAAAATGGATAACTATGAGAGAAAGGGAGGATGCTCAAATTTTACCTTCATGTGTTAAGTACATGCTAACACATGTTTTGACGTTGCTTGATATTACTTCTCATGGTCATGGCTGTTCTTGGTTTTTGAAGAGAAATTTTAATTTTTTTTCAATTGTTATGAGGTGTATGGATGAATATTATGCAGCAGCAAACATGGGACTTGATCTGAAACTCTCTTTCTCTTATGCTGCAAAAATCACAAAGGAATTGTGGATGAGTTGCATTAAGGGTATGGGAATAGAAGGGAGTGTGTTGATTGAGTTTATGATGCTTTCCTACTCTCTGACTGACACATACTGTAATTGTGATTCCCTAATGAGTATGAGAAAATTGCTTGAAGGGTTACAAGTGATGGATATTGTATGGTGGAATGCTTTGATTTCCAATTATGAAGAAGGTGGGAATGATTCAAAATTTCCTTTCAATTATTGTGGAGTCTTGGATAGAGTTTATGCTTCATTCCCTAGTCTGGGAATTGATTTGGAGGCTTCTTCTCACTTATGTGGTTTTATAAATGAAGGGATGATCAACTCAACTAAGAAAAGTGTCACACTAACAAGCTTTGACTGGAAAAAGGAAGTCACCTCATTGTTGTCGGCTCTCTTCATAGGGATCTTTGCAGCAGATGATGACTCAACAAAGGGAACTGCCATGTTGCTAGAAATTGCAGAAAATGTAGCATTAACTATATTGAATGCTGCAAATGAGCTTAATTGTCTCTTAGCTAAAAAGGTTACTGACGATGAAGTATTTTTCCATCTGCTTGTTGTAGAAAGTAATTGCAACATGCCCTCTAATAATGTCTATCGGTGGAGTGGAATCGAAGAGATGTTACCAAATACAACAATGTGGAACTCCTTGATCAATGAGTTTGCACAACAAGGGATGTGTGTGGAAGTGTTGAAATATTTTAGGAACATGAGGTTTCTGGTGCATCTATGTGCAAGAATTTTCATGAACTGGTTCATAGCATGTGTTGATCCGTTGGTGCTGCCAAATGGGTGTTCATTGAGATCTTTGGTTGATAGAAATCATTTGTTCTCACCTGTTTGGATTGAGATGCTTGGCCAATTTTGGAACATTGTGATGGGAACTTTGAGAAGAATGAATCATATGGCACTGACAATTTGCAACTATCGTTGGAGTGACTTGCTTATTTTTCATGGATTGCTCAACTTTGTATTTGATAGAGGCAGAGTTTTGATGGATGCACATTTTCAACCTTGAGGACAAGGTTGTTTTGAAGGGGTGGGTATTGTTAGAGACCTAAGTATGAGGGTTAAGAGAAAAAGGGGTATTATTGTAATAAAGAATATAATGGGGTTTTATTAGTAATTAGTGAGTAAGATAAGGTGTTTAGTGGCAAGTTTGTTATGCCTAGGAGTATAAGTAGTGAGGTGGGTGCATTGGAGAGGGTATCCAAGATTATTGTTAAACCATTATGGTTAGGCAGAGAGAGGATTTTCTCCTTCTCTGAGGAGCTTAGCTCTGGGGTAGATTGGATTATTTCCTTTCTACATTTTATCTTTCATTTGTCATAAATAATACAACAATTTCTATATTTCTGCATTTTTATCTATTTCTTCTTTATTCTCTAAGTTAAGAATTTTCCGGTTCGTAACAAACGCACTACCTAAATCATTGGATACCCTCATCATCTATTTGTATGGTGTTGATTTGATGAGCCAGAAGAGTAACATGGTTTTTTTTTGCAAAACAAATCACTTTCTAGTATCTCAATTACCAAACCGTTTTCGTTTGATTGGGGTGTTTTAGAATTTAAATCTTGTTTGCAGGGAGTGCACTGCTTTGTTTCTTGCTTCTTCTGTTGAAGTCCTTGCGAAATATAAGGATGTTTAACTTCTGTTATTGTCATATGTTAAAAAAAAGTGCTTGGGTGTAGTATAACGTGATTTCAATTTGTAGTTGCAGATTGAAATCGAAATTCTGTGTGTTTAATTTTTTTTCCTGCTTTTATTCTCTAACCGTGAAACTATCAGTGTTAATCAATAGGGGAGGTTAGTGTATGTTTTAAAATTAGGGGGGGTGTTTGTGCTATTTAAAGAGATCTTAGGGGAGATTGGTGTAACTTTCCCATGAATTTAATAAGAAGATGACCAAGATTTTATAGCCATTAGTTATGACTGCAAATATTCTTTAATTTCTCTTTTGATAAACTTTTCATTTAATTTACAGAGTTAAAAGCAAATAAAGTTGAATACATTTTTTAGCTGTGTTATTTTGATGCACAAATTCGACAATAAATTTTGGCAACAATTTAGATTGTTAGCACAGTTCAAATACATAGTTAATAGATACAACAAGGTGTTACAACTCATTAATCATCATTTGAATTATGAACACAATTAACTGCAACTTTTTTGTATTAATGTTCCTAGTTCACGGTTACAAGAAGCGGCTGTGGTTTTGAACTGCAAAATACGGGAACTCCTTTTATTTGTTTAGGCCTTCCTATTGGGGCTAATCCTTGAAATAAGAAGACTTGGGAGCCAGTTGTAAATAAGATAAACCGTAGATTGTCGTCTTGGAAGAGTAAAACCTATCAATGGGGGGTCAAGTAGTCCTATTGCGCTCTGTTCTAATCTCGTTACCCGTGCTTTATCTGTCGTTCTTCAAAGCTCCTTCAGGTATTATTTCAAAACTTTAATCTTTATTTAAACAAATTTTGTGGGTTGGCAGTGAGAAATGGGATAATGTCTGTTCTCAGATAAAGAAAGAGCAGATATAGGGTGAAAAAAGTTGAAAAGTTTTAAAACAACTCTTCAGTTTGGATTTGGAGGTTAGGAGTAGATGCTAATGGTCTGTGGGTCAAAGTGTTGAAATTCAAGTATTGTGATGTTGAGGGAGGTTTCAAAGGAAGAGGGAGACTAGCTTTAGTTTGGTGGCATGACTTGGGGAAAATTGACAGGGGAGGTGGAGGTGATAGTAACGATTAGTGGGGGTGCTTGTCTGAAATTTAGTTCTAAATCAAATTCTAACAAAAGACAATTGCTTAAATTTTAAGTCTGGTTGTGGCCGGATCCAATCGACGAGTCATTTGTTTTTTTATAAAATGTTCAATGTTCTCACAAGTTTGGTTCGAAATTGCAAAATGGGTGGATGTGGAGGTTGTTTTATTGAATGAGGCAAGGAGTCAGTTAAGTAATTTTGCAGGGTTATTACAAGGTAGTAGGGTGTTCTTGTGTATAGAGTTTCTACCTTCAGCCATTATCCTGCAGCGGTTGATTCATTGACTACTTCACGGAGAACCTCCTTAGACAAGCAAAGTTGGATTGATGAAAGCGCCTTTTCATCCAACTCGTCTAATGTCTCATCAGTCATGGAAGCTGGTTTCTTTGTCTTTCCATCTAAAGCTTTATTTAATCCATTCTGAGTAAGAACAGCCCTCATTTGGACTCGCCAAATAGAAAAGCTAATCTTGCCATCAAACTTCTCATTGTCAAATTTAGTAGACATTTTGAAATTCCCAACTGAGAGCTCTGGTACCATAAATTTAGTTCAATTTGGTGACATGGAAAGTTTGGAACCAAAATATTCGATACAAACTGCTTTGATTACATCAAGGTGACATGGAAAGTTTGGAACCAAAATATTTTTCAAGATAAAACTGCTTTGATTGAAGACATTCTCAGATATTTAAAATTGCTATTTTGGAATTGATTTCACTCAAAATCTACTGGGTTAAAGTACCCTTTCTCTCAATGGTTTTCAGAAATCCTAGTGCTTCCCTAGGTGTAAAGAAATAAATTCGTGATTGTTAAAAGTTGTGGAGATGATCTCTTTTCTGAAGTTTTAGTGTGGATTATTATTATTTGTTATTCTTTTTTTTTTTTTTTTTTTTTTTTGAAAGAAATTATTTGTTATTCTTGAAGTGTGTTACATCCTTGTGATTTTCGTTTGTTTGGTATTGAACTGGTTATGACATCTTTGGACCTTCTCAGGTTAAAAGAGTTGGAGAGTCTTAATTTTTTCTTGATGAGGCAGAGTTGGAAATTGTGATAGTTTGGATATGATTCTTCATGTTTAGTAAGCATTGGACTGGTTATGAATAGGGTGATGCCTCAAATGGTTAAGTTTATGCTTGCTGTTAATTTTGGTAGTCTGTGGGAGAATCTAATGGTTTAAGTTTGAGGTTTACCCCTGATGAGGTTTACCTCAAATGGTTTTGAGGTAAAATCTTGAAAAACTTTTAAGTTTGGTCTTGGAGGCAATTACTGTTTCTAAATTTTACCAGTTATAGATTTTTAGCCTTTATTATGCACTTAGTAAATTTCACTCAAATGGAGTCGTGTTGTGTTAACATTTTTATATTGGATGAAATATGATCTGAATATATGTTTATAAGTTGAAATATTCTTCACCTTACAAGTCAATTTTGTAAGAGTTGAGCTCAACACAAATTCTACGATTGTATCAAAGTCCATTCAAGGCTCAATGGATTATCTGCTATCAGGTCACGTCTATCGAGCCACTCGGATTACACTCCAAATGTACAATCTTAGGCGTGAGAAGTGTGTTTGAAGTTCCACATTGGATGAGATATGGCCTTAAAATATGTCTTATAAGTGAGAAAAATTCTCACCTTACAAATTGATTGTATAAGGGTTGAATTACAAACTTATTTAAATTTTTGAATTATATTTATATTTTTGTATCATGTATTGTTGCTTTAACCACCAAACTCATATTTAGGACAAGTTAAGGATAATAGAATAAATTTTAATATTAACTTACAATATTTCATTATTTCGTTAAATACTAAATCAAAGCATAATATAATATAATTATCATATCATATCTCTTTGCACGAATATTAAATGTGGCTAAACTTTATGCCTCTAAAACCATTTTATTTCAGACAAAAAGTAAATCTAAACATGCATGCACTAATGCTTCTCTCCAAGAATGTATTTCTTTCTTCTTAGAAACAATTAGCCGCGGTTCTCCTCAAAAGTATTGCTTAATTAGCCGTGGTTTTCAACATAAATTATTTTTCCTTATATATAAATCAAGTTGCTTGAAGTTTACTATTTAAAGTTTTTTATTTTAACAAACTTTTTAAAGTTAACTAATAGCTTATATAAACTTGCTATCATTTACTTTCTCTCTTCTTTTTTCCTTTGGTTGCATTCCCCTTTCCTTATCATCCCATTCTTTTGCATTATTTGATTCTATTATGTTGTAGTTTGCCATTATACATAGGTTTTACACAATATGAATAGGCTAGTGGTCCACCAACTGCTATCGTGAGGGCAGGGGTGCATTTTAATTCCTGTAATGATTAGTTTGTCGGGATGTAAGCGGTTCAGATAAAATTGATCAAACTAAATTAATCTGAAAATTAATCGATCTTGTTTGATTTAGATTAAAAACTAAACAAAAAAAACCAAACTGATTCGGTTTGGTTCTTGATTTTCAATTTAGAAATGTTGATTTAGATTAAAAACTAAAACAAAGAAAACCAAACTGATTTGGTTTGGTTCTTGATTTTCAATTATAAATGATAAACTGAAAAACTAAACATCTTCTCTTTACTTCTTTGTCAACAAAACAAAGCTAGCCAGCCATTGCCGATCTACTTTATCGGTTGTTTGCTTTGCATTCCTTTTTTCTATTAGTAAGTTTTCGTTTCCATTTCTTTCTTCCCAATTTCGTTTTCGTTTTCATTTCTTTCTTCTCTATTTTTTCGTTGCTCACTGCAACTCTTTCATTTCTATTCTTTTCTTTTATATTTCGTTCATGTTTCACAATTTCCGAAGTTTTGATTATGCTCTCTACTAATTCTAGTTAGTTTGAGTAGATAATATTTAAAATTGCATATGATCCTGTTTAAGATATAGAAGAACTATATTTTGAATATGCAAATCGGAATATTGATAAACCCAGCTAGTCAACAAATCTATTTTGGTTTGGTTCCACTTTTAAAAAACATGGAAAATCAAACCGAACCGATATAGATTTTATTGATTAGAATATTTTGTTGATTCAAAACCGTTCTAAAATGAAATGTTACACCACTAGAGGGTAGTGTACATTAATATTTAATTATGGTAAAATAAAAAATAATTTCATAAAATTGATTTAAATGTTTAAATTTAATGATTATATATTATCCGTAAAATGTTGTAAACTCAACTCTCATGTTGGGTTTATCATGATGCAAACAAACGATGTTGCTAATGTTTTGACAATTATGACCATATACTTGACTAGTTTTCACCTTTCTACCGATATTTCCGTATATTTTCAAAGTATTAAGTTCTTTTTTTTTTAAATAATAATAGGGATAAACTAATAATGAGGGGTGGGAACATCTTTACAATCTAACACTAAAAATGCATGAAGAAAATTGCAATCAGGAATAACTAAAACTTGAGAGCCCCCTCCTATAGGTACCCTTAACTTTAAGTTTAATGTTGATTCTAAGGTTGCGGCGGATTACTTAGAGATGCTAAGAGTGACTTATAATTCACTTTATGTGATGATAATTAGGTCTTTGACACTTGTTTTATTACATGCTAACATGGTGTGCATTTCATGTTTAGAGTTATTTTGATGTAATTTGGAGTCTAGTATTGTATCTAGGAACTTAATGTAATTTCAATATGAAAAGAGAGTTCTTGTGCTAACTAGAGTCAAGACAGACCACTAAGCCGTTACAAAAAGGTTCAGAGCAAATTCAGATGCTAATCAGAGTCAAGACTTTTATCTTACGTACAACCATGAATGGCGGTGAGTCAGATGTGCAATCAAAGCCGCCACGTATGCAAAGAATGAAGAAAGAGTTGTTATTCGGAGGAAAGACAACATGTAATTCCCATGTGCATCATAGTATTATCCAAATGAGGTGAATATGCCTTATTCATTTGGGTTGTCTTATCCATAGTAGGATTTGGCCCATGATCTGAGGCTGATACTATAAAAAGGACACTATCAACCTTAATTTCGGAGTGCAACTTAGAGAAAAATATAAGTTACATTGGAGAGCTACTTGGTGCGCCATCACACACTTGGTTGCAAATTCTGATAACTTAAGGCACAACATTGCTGATCTTGAAGGTTGAGATATCATCTCTAGGTGGCCGTGCATATATGTTTACATTTCCTAATTCTTATCATGTGTAATGTTACTATGTTGGTTGTTTGTGTTGTTAAACTCACCATGAACTAAAACTCTTGATGTTGAAATTATGTGAAGTTTAATGTTGTTTATGTGATGTGATATGTGTTTGTATGCTTCGTTAGTTCATTTGTTATTCAATTATATGTTTATCTTTAAGATTCATCAACTTAGATTTGAACACAAGTTTATTGTTATGACACGTCTAATGATAAATGGAACTAACGAACTAATATGGTTAAGTAGAGAATGGACACATACTTCTTACTTAAGGACTTAAACATAAGCCTTATAATGCCATAGTGAGAATACAAGCATGATCATCTGAACTAGAATGAATTAAGCGTGACCTAGACATAGGAGCCACTTTATCCCACATTTCATAATCTAAAGTTGTAGACATACACCACAAGGCAAGTTTTGCTCACAGAAGTCTTGCCAGCACTTATCACTCACTGACATTAAATCGTAGTTAAATGAATCATATTTCCATCACTTCCCAATACTTGTTTGCCAAAACTTTTTTACAATTTTTTTCATTTACTTTAATCGCTAGGTCACAAAATGATGTTTAGTTACCATATCACTCATAAGCTTAAAATTATTTGTAATAATATTGGAATGAAGTTCCCTTAAACAATCTTTGTGGAATTGATACTTTTTCTTATCACTTGCTATAAATTGACTGTGTATACTTGCACAACTCATATTTCGCAAAAGTGACCAATCCAAGGTTTCTATTGTAACATTGGTCGCAATAATTCATGGTTGCAATAGAAAAGGTGGTTTCTATTGTAATCTCTGGTGGCACCAGTGTTGCTAGGGGGTTTTTGTGTGTGTGAAGAGAGAAATAAAAAAAAATAAAAAATGAAAAGGTAATAATGATAAAAGAGATAAACACATAATATGAACAGGAAAGAGGGAAGGAAAAAAAATTGTAAAAGATCCACATTCCTATTAAGATGTAGAGTTTATTTCATTCTCGTATTATTATTACTACATGTAATGTATTTCTGTTTATGATTGAAACTAGTAGGTTTTGTTTGTGTAACTTTCAAAGAAAAAACAAAACCACATTTAACTCACTATTTCTAATTCAGTCACTGAGTTATATAAATATAACAATTAATCTCTATTAATAATATGAAATCTATCATTTTATTTCTATATAACATATAAAAGTCCATCAATTTAGTCCTAATATTTTAAAAGCTGCTTATTATATTTATATACTTTAAGAGAGAAAACTTCGCTACATCACCTCACTTAACCTCATTTTCTTGATATAATATGGAAGATTGAAACGTTTTAATTAGTTGTCTGTGTAAAATTAATTTACACTAATAATGTATGTTCTTTGAATTTTTAATAAAACGTCTATTGCAAAAATCAAAATTTAATGAAACGTGATAATATATTTCTCCGGTCATTATTATAAGTAAAAAATCCCTTTTTAGGTTCATTAAAAAATTAATGTATTTAGTCTATAATATAGACTAAATACATTCACTTTTCAAAAAACCTAAAAAATGATTTTTTGCTTATAATAGTGACCAGATGGAGTATATTTTGTGTTTGTGGAACACTAGAACCTATGAAGCCCGGATACGTGACACGATACTGATACGACACGATACCGATACGGCGATACGGGAAAATTTTTAAAATTTCCGATACGATACGGTCGCGATACGTTGTTTAAAAATAAACTTAAAATTAAATATACAAATACAAAATATACAAACATAACAAAAATCGAGAAAGATAATAAATTAACATTCAAATTATTCAAACTGAGCAAATAAGTGACAATTACCTATCTCAAGTTAATTAAGTACTACCCAAAAAAGATAATTATTACTATACAAAAAACAAAACATCATCGGTAGCATCCAAAAAACACATGGTTGTCAATCCATAAAGAACATCATACTCTAACATTCACTATTTAAGAGGAAACACAAATTGTATTAATCTCATCTCCTCCATTTCTATCATAAAAAAACATTATTTTCCCGATACTTCTCTGATACGTGTATCGGAGAAGTATCCGACACGTATCGGTAATTATTTTTTTTAAAAAAATAATTTTAATTGTCTGATACTCTCCGATACGGGTATCGAAGAGTATCGAACGAGTATCGGTATCAGACACGTATCGGACACAATACTTCATCATTTTTGAAGTATCGGGGCTTCATAGACTAGAACCCAACAATCGTGTGCAAGTGGCGAGTTCCGATTCTTCCGAAGGAGTTGGTGTACTAAAAAAGTGTTTAGTAGTATTTCCTAAAAACACAATAGTACGCATGTGGGTTAATGGGCACTGTAGTGGTGGTTGTGTCAATGAGCACATACATGCATTCACTACAAATAATATTGATCCCACATTGATTCCAACAACAACAATTTGATTATGTTTTGAGTTTGTCTTTGTCTTACTTTTCATTTCACCATTGTGAATTGACATGCACTGCATGCTTGTTGCCAAAGTTGCCAAAACATTATTCTCCAGGTGCCATGGATTATATATACATCTATATCTTTCCTTAAGAGTAATTTAAGATACATTAATATATAGTTTAGTAAAAAAAAAAACATTAATATATAGTATCTTTTAATTTGTGCAAGATAAATAGTTTTAGTTTATTTTACTAGTACTTTTTTGCTTTTCATTTTACTTTTACCTTTTTCTATATTTTCAAGTGAGATTCACATTGTCAATGATAGAGAATCTTAGGCTGATTAATTTGTTACTAAAAAAATAGTTCTTTTGAATTTCATTTGTTTTCTTCGGGGTTTAATCAATCATACATAGTGATGCGATTCATACTTGAAAAAATGATATTGAAATTTCGGTATTAATAATTAATTTCACGTCAATTATGAACGAATTAAATAAATAATATATAAGAACTGTGGCGGGTGTTTTCAAAAGGATGTTTTGGATGTTTATGTTATATATTGTTGACGGTGAGATTTTCATTTCAATCAAATGAATTTAGTAAATAATATAAACTTGAATTATATCTTTGAATAATGGACTCTTAGTTAATAAGTTTATGATATTCAAATTCTATCGTTTTTATGTCTTTTGATAATCTAAAGTCTAAACTATTTTGAAATGTAAATTAATGTGAAAAGTGTAAGTTGCATTGAATATAATTGTGAATTTCATACATTAATTGAGAATTGTAACCATGAGGAAGTATATCCTTCTGTGTTTTGTGTGTTTAGCGTGCAAATGATTGTTTGTTTAGGTAATGTTTTATCTTTCGAAAATGAACTCCCTAATATATGATCAAGAGTTTCCTATATGACAAATTATATGGTATAATAGATTAATTTTAATGTATCGGTACAATAGGTTTTCAACTTAATAGAAAAACGAGTATATTTTAGAAGAATTTTTTTTTCCATCTTATAAAATATTATAATAACTAAATATTATTCATCAAAGATGTCAAAAAAATAAATTTTAATTGTTTTGATTTATTTTGAATTTTTATTATTCATAATAGTGAATATTGATTTTTTTAATTAAAAAAAATTAGTATCATGTTTATACAAAATAAAATTGTGATTTTTCTTATGAAATTATGTTTTGAAAAATATAATAGTCAATAAATGACATTTTTATTTATAAAAATTATTCCCGTAAAAAAAATTATAAAAATTATTATTTATTTATCATTTTAAGAAGGATAAAGAAGCTTGTCAAAACTCGATCGACAAAAAATTTCGAATATGTAAATTTTACATGTAATAGATGCCCTCCAAAACTTTAATTTCGATGGTATGTTTTCAAGATTGACATTTTATACCTTTCGAGTGCAAAATTTATTGTTTATTAAAATCTAATAAAGTATGTTTTCAAAATTGGTTTGATTTGGTTTGGTTCATTTTAGTCTTGTTTGATTTTGTTTGTTTAAATTGGTTTGGTTCTTTTAGTTTGGTTTCGTTTCGAATGGTTCGGTTTGATTTGTTTTTGATTTGGTTTGGTTTAATTTGGCTTTCTTTAGTTTTATTTTCTTGGATTTTGTTATTGTGAGGAATTGTCTTGAAAATTCAGAAACAGTAAAACAAGTTGTAGGTGGCGCTGGGCGCCGGGAAGCTCCTAGAAAGTGATGTTAGTTTTGTCACCTGCGTCGGGCGCGGGACATATGACGCCGGGCGCAGGTCCGCGAAGGAGTATATATAGAGTATTTCTCTTGATCACAAAGAAATTCGCGACTTGGGTAGAATAGGTTTGAAGACTATTTCTTGTAACCCTTATTTTGGGATTTCATTGTAATTGAGATATTTGATTGATAAGGAAGAAATGAGAGCTGCCCTCTCCCCCAGACGTAGGTTCATTAACACCGAATTGGGTAAACAATCGAACATGTCTTTTATCTTTTCGCCGTTGTTTGTGGTTGTTATTGCTTGTTATCACTTATGTGGATTGCTTAATTTTATTTGCTCCACACATCAAGGTTATTGGTGTGATTCAATCCGAATTCACAACGGTTATCTATTTTGGATTGGTTATTTGGCTTCTTCTCTATCTCTATTGGCTATTCTCTTTGGTTGATGTTGCTTTTTTGATTGCTCGTCTTTATTCGTGATGATATTTAGTTAGTTTGGTTTCATCTCACATTTTGAGAGTTAATTTGTAACAAACTTAAAATTTAGTAAATTTTAGGTTTATTCCAACATTTGATCTCTTATATTTATTTTAGGTTTCAATTTAGTTCCTTATGTTTTAAAAGTTTCAATTTGATCACTTTTGTTTCTACTGTTCGCATAAGTTGATCTTTTCTGTCAGTTTTGCCATTAACACCGTCTGCCACATGTTCAAATTTTCAAGTGTCCACGTATACAAACCCGTCTGCCACATGTGATAAAACTGACGAAAATGATCAAATTAAAACTTAAATAATCACGTTTTTGTTTTTTTATTGACAAACTCTCATTATGTTTTATTAATGCATCGTATTTTTTAAGGAACTATTATATAATAATAATAGACTATTGAACTTATGTGTTAGGCCTTTTATATTCATAAGTTATTAATATTATTTTCATAAGTTATAACTGAATAATTAGTAGCCTTTTCAATGCATCTTTAGTCATTTTTCTTATAAAAAGGAACATATGAGTGAGTGAACTATTTTCAGATATTTTGTTATGGATTAGGTATTTTTATTACTTTAAATATTTAATAAACTAAATATGATGTGTGGGTTAACTGAATAATTGTCTGCTCTCATGCTTAATCCAATGTGCTTAGTACTGCCGACCAGAGAGCTTTATATTGGTTGAAAGGAGAAATACTTGCACAAACATAGAGTATATAATTTGAGTGTACGTTGATTAACTTTCTTTGTTGGTTACACATTTATTAACTATCTACAAAATTACATTTGTTTTTCTTATTTCCATTATTTTATAATTAAGATTTTATTAAAATGTTCATAACCAGGACAGTGGGCAAAAAGAAAAACTTTAAACCCATCTTTTTGGAAGAGTTGCAGAAATTTACTTTCTTTTTGGGAAAAAAAAAAATAGTTGCATTGACAAAAGGAATATTTTCACACACAAATTCAATTATATATTTCTGGCGATAATATAATATAAATCGGAGAAATCAAATTATACCGGTGTAAATGTTTAAACGAATATAAATTTTACATAATTCATCGCTGGATTAAAAATTTATATCATATAGATTATTCATTTAAACTATTATAGACATCTAAAATCATTTGATATGTTAATAGAACATTGTCATTTTGCTAAATGGAGAATCTATTTTCGCTTTTTTATTTGTCATTTGGAAGTTTGTTTTTTCTTTTTAATTTGAAAAAAAAAAGAATACAGAAGAATATAGAAATCAAATAAGAAAAAATAATCCACTGCCAATTTGAATGAAGAAGAAAAATCGTTTCGTGGCACCTTATGTTTGGCTTGATGCTCCCACATTTGCGGCAATTATTGTTTCTCAGTAGACATTTGTGGCAATTCTTTTTACTGATATTCGACTATCTTTATATTCGTCGAATATCAATTTTGGAAAACAATTTTTTTGTGTTAACACTCCAAATTCAAGGGGAAGGAGCCTTAATAATTTGGAGTTCGTCCGTGAGGTAAGTAAAGATTGGTCAAAAAATTGTTTCACACCAAGGAATCGAACTCGGGTTCTTTCGAATAGTCTGGTCCTTTTGTAAAACTCATTAACCATTTGAGTTCAATGATTGATTATGTTAATGTTTGTTGATTGGCTCATTTTTGTTTGAACAATGTTGGATGCAATGTTTCAACATCCGGATACCTTTCCAGGTTGAGTGAAACGCGCGCCCATTTAATGCGACATCTTTCTATATATGGAAAACGCGCTTTCTCGTTTATGTCTCATTTATTAGAAGATCTTTACGTGATTTTTTCCAGAAGAATTCTCCTTTGCTTATGGAAACTATTGACCAAGCTTTGAAATCACGTGTGGAATTATGAAGCCCAAGTTTCAAAGAAGCCCATGAAGACTCTTAGTATATAAGCTTCTTTGTAACCCTAATTTACAGGTGTGTGTGTGTTGTATTCTGAAAAAAAAAAAATAACATTGTGTTAGGGTTTGTGCTAGATAACTTGTGAGCCTACCTTGCATTTCCTTTATGCAAGTCTAGGACATAGGGTATTGTATTTGTGTAAGACCACTCCAAAGCTTTGAAGTACGGAGTTGTCTTTGTTTTTCAGAGTGTGTACTCAAACTACTGCATCTTTGTCTAGTATCACAAGGTTTGTGATTGATTAGGAGGTGAGATGGGATCTCAGACTTAGGAGTTCCTAGGTCGTAGTTGCACAAGATAGTGTCTAAGTCTTAAGGTGTAAACGGGTGTGTTTAGCTTAGGATTAGAACTATCATAGTGGACTTCTCTCCTGGATTGGTATCCCCCAGACTAAGGCTTGCTTAAGCGCTGAACTGGGTTAACAAACAAACCGTGTCATTTACTTTCTGTTAAGTTTAATCTCTTTATTGATTGTACCGCTCAGTGAATGTTCCAACATCGTATGCAACATCCCAAGTGTTGGAACATTACATAGCACATCCTTTACCTACGTGCCGGAATTTCAATTGGTATCAGAGCAGGCACCCTGCCTGTACCTGGGTGAGATCTAGGGAAGATACTTTCTGGCGCTATGGAAAAAGAAGGAGGTTTTGTCAACAGACCACCTTTGTTGGATGGAACGAATTATGACTACTGGAAGTCTCGTATGGCTGCCTTTCTCAAGTCTATCGACTCTCAAGTCTGGAGGGCTATTCTCTCAGGTTGGGAAGCTCCAGTTGTTACTGATAAAGATGGGAACAAAACAAGTGTTCTAAAGGCAGAGCTTGAGTGGACTAAGGAAGAACAAGATCTGTCTACCTACAACTCCAAAGCCATCAATGCCTTGTTCAATGGGGTTGATAGAAGCATGTTCAGGTTGATCAAGAAATGTGTAGTTGCTAAAGAAGCCTGGGACATCTTGGAAACAGTTCATGAAGGCACATCTAAGGTAAAAATGTCTAGACTTCAACTCCTTACCACAAAATTTGAAAGCTTGAAGATGAAAGAGGATGAAAGTGTTCATGAATTCTACATGAACATTCTAGATATAGCCAACTCGTTTGATGTTCTTGGTGAGAAGATGAGTGATGCTAAGTTGGTCAGGAAAATCCTTAGGTCGCTTCCTAAGAGGTTTGATATGAAGGTCACAGCTATAGAAGAGGCACAAGACATCACCACCATGAAGGTTGATGAACTAATTGGCTCTCTGGAAACATTTGAATTGGCTATAAATGAAAGAGGTGATAAAAAGAGCAAGAGTATAGCTTTTGCCTCCAACACTGATGATTGTGAGTCTACAGATGGGTTTGATGAAGATGATGGTTTTGCTGAAGCCTTGGCCATGGTTGGCAGGAAACTCAGACAAGCTTGGAAACCAAAACCAAATGGGCAGAACATCCGATTCAACATCAACACTCAGCCTGACAAGTTCAAAAAGGGCAAAAGTGATGAAAAGCAGGTTCCTCCAAAGGGTGTACAATGTCATGAATGTGAAGGGTATGGCCACATAAGGACTGAGTGTGCTACGTTCCTCAAGAAACAGAAAAGGAGTATGACTGTCACTTGGCCTGATGAAGATGATTCTGAGGAAGAAAGTGAATCAGCAAAGTGTGTGACTGCTCTTGCTGGAGTATGTGCATCAGATGTGGAGTCTGTTGATGAAGGACTCACATATGATGATCTTCTTGTATCCTATAGAGACCTATATGAGAAGGACTTGGAGATCAACAAAGTGCTGAATAGACAAAAGAAGACCATTGCTCAACTGACTATTGAAAGAGATGAGGGATTGACAAAGATAGCTGGACTGACTGATGAAGTTAATCAACTTAATTCTCAGCTGGAGAATACCTTGAAGCAAATCAGAATGCTGAATACTGGAACAGCAGTCTTGGATGAGATTCTTAACAGTCAGGAGAAGAACAAGGGTGTTGGAATTGGTTTTAACTACGAGAAGATGAAACATCACAAGAATACAGAGAAGTTCATTCCTGCAGAAAATGTCTATGACCCTATGTCAGGAAAGCAGATGTTGAAACGTCCTGCTCAACATCATGGGTCAAGCTCTAACAGAAGACCTAGGAGATGGGTCTGTCATCATTGTGGCAAGAGAGGACACATAAGACCTTACTGTTTCAAACTATATGGATATCCTCAGTGGTACTATCACAATGGATCTGAACAAGCCAACACTTCCACACACCATCCTGAGAAGGAGTGGAAGCCCAAAACTGTGAATGAGGAAACAGCTCAGATTGCTCACATTGCTCTCAAAGCCACTTCTAGAAACTGTTGGTACTTTGACAGTGGGTGCTCAAGACACATGACTGGGGAAGATGACTACCTAGATGAGCTTGAACCATATGCTACTAGCTATGTGACTTTTGGAGGTGGAGCCAAGGGTGAGATTGTTGGAATTGGAAAAACAGCCAAAAGAGGACTACCTAAGCTAGAGAAGGTGCTGCTTGTGAAAGGTCTAACTGCAAACTTGATCAGTATCAGCCAGCTATGTGATCAAGGTATGAAAGTAGACTTCACTGATTCTAGATGTGAAGTTAGAAATGCACAGGGAAAGGTAGTAATGACAGGGATGAGATCAAAAGACAACTGCTACCACTGGGTTGATGCTGAAGATGCAAACATCTCTACATGTCTGGTTAGTAAGGCTGAGGAAGTTTGGCTATGGCACCAAAAATTAGGTCATCTACATCTGAGAGGGATGAAGAAAGCTATTTCAACTGGAGCAATAAGAGACCTGCCTAAGCTCAACATTGAAGAGGGCAGAATATGTGGTGAATGTCAGATTGGTAAGCAAACTAGAATGTCTCATCAGAAGTTGGAACATCAGGTAACCACAAGGCCTCTTGAACTACTGCACATAGACCTTATGGGACCAATGCAAGTGGAAAGCATAGGGGGAAGAAGGTATGCTCTAGTAGTAGTTGATGACTACTCAAGATTCACATGGATTGACTTCATCAGAGAAAAATCAGATAGCTTTGATGCTCTCAAGCTTCTCTGCTTACAACTTCAAAGAGAGAAGGATCTATCTATTGTAAGAATCAGAAGTGACCATGGGAGAGAATTTGAAAATGCCAAGCTCTCTGAATTCTGTGAGTCTGAAGGTATAAAGCAAGAGTTTTCCTCACCAATTACCCCACAACAAAATGGAGTAGTGGAAAGGAAAAACAGGACCATTCAAGAATCTGCTAGAGCCATGCTTCATGCAAAGAAGCTTCCATATCACTTTTGGGCTGAAGCTATGAACACAGCCTGCTATGTCCACAACAGAGTGACCATGAGAAAAGGTACAAACTGCACTATCTATGAGCTATGGAAGGATAGGAAACCTACTGTAAGGTATTTCCATGTCTTTGGAAGTAAATGTTATATCCTTGCTGACAGAGAACAAAGAAGAAAAATGGACCCAAAAAGTGATGAAGGGATTTTCTTGGGATACTCAACGAATAGTAGAGCCTACAGGGTGTATAATTCCAGAAGCATGACCATGATGGAATCAATAAATGTGGTAATTGATGATCTTGATACTAATACTGAGGAAGATGTTGAAGAAGATGTTGAAGCATTCCCTCCTACAGGAACATCTGCTGATGTCAGGACAAATGCTCAATTGGATGAGGAAATAAGGGAAACTCACACTGTCAACAAAGGTCCCTCAGTCAGGGTTCAGAAGAATCATCCTCAAGAACTTATCATTGGTGATCCTCAGCAAGGAATCACTACCAGAAGAACAAATGAGGTAATTAGTAATTCATGCTTTGTGTCTCTGATGGAACCAAAGAATGTCAAGGAAGCTCTTAAAGATGAATACTGGATTGAGGCAATGCAAGAAGAACTCAATCAGTTTAAAAGGAGTGAAGTTTGGGACCTAGTACCTAGACCAAATGGAGTAAATGTCATTGGCACCAAGTGGGTCTATAAGAACAAATCTGATGAGAAAGGAGTAATCACT
The DNA here is from genome assembly GCA_954870985.1 of Trifolium fragiferum. NCBI lineage: Eukaryota > Viridiplantae > Streptophyta > Magnoliopsida > Fabales > Fabaceae > Trifolium > Trifolium fragiferum. The sequence continues at coordinate 26,123,318 of OX940796.1, forward strand.
AGAAACAAGGCACGGTTAGTTGCTCAAGGGTACACTCAGGTGGAAGGGCTTGATTTTGATGAAACCTTTGCACCATTAGCAAGGTTGGAGGCTGTCAGATTACTACTAGGAGTTGCATGCATTTTGAAGTTCAAACTGTATCAAATGGATGTCAAAAGTGCCTTCTTAAATGGGTACTTACAAGAAGAAGTTTATGTTGAGCAACCTAAAGGATTTGTGGACACCAAGTATCCTGACTATGTGTACAAACTGAAAAAGGCTCTGTATGGTCTAAAGCAAGCTCCTAGGGCTTGGTATGAAAGGCTCACTCAGTTTCTGGTAAATCATGGCTACAGGAAGGGAGGATCAGACAAAACTCTATTTGTTAAAGAAAGTGAAGGAAATGTGATGATAGCTCAGATATATGTTGATGATATAGTTTTTGGAGGGATGTCGAATCAGATGGTTCAACATTTCATCTCCCAGATGCAATCAGAATTTGAAATGAGTTTGGTAGGAGAACTAACTTACTTTCTAGGACTACAGGTCAAGCAAATGGAAGACACAATATTCATTTCTCAAAGCAAGTATGCTAAGAATGTTGTGAAAAAATTTGGTCTAGATTCTGCTAGTCACAAGAAGACTCCAGCACCCACGCATTTGAAGTTGACCAAGGATGAGAGTGGCATGTCTGTTGATCAAAGTCAGTATAGAAGTATGATAGGGAGCTTGCTCTATCTCACTGCAAGCAGGCCAGATATTGCTTTTGCTGTTGGTGTGTGTGCCAGATATCAAGCAGACCCCAAAGTCAGTCATCTAGCTCAAGTGAAGAGAATTCTAAAATACATCAATGGAACCTGTGACTATGGAATTCTATATTCTCACAGTGATTGCTGTAAGCTCATTGGCTATTGTGATGCAGATTGGGCAGGGAGTGCAGATGATAGAAAAAGTACCTCAGGTGGCTGCTTCTTCCTAGGTAACAATCTTATTTCCTGGTTTAGTAAGAAACAAAATAGTGTAGCTCTATCTACTGCAGAGGCAGAGTATATTGCAGCTGGTAGTTCATGCTCTCAAATGATGTGGATGAAACAAATGCTTCAGGAATACAATGTTAAACAGGATGTTCTAACATTGTACTGTGATAATTTGAGTGCCATTAATATCTCCAAGAACCCTATTCAGCATAGTAGAACCAAGCATATTGACATTCGTCATCATTTTATAAGGGATCTTGTTGAAGAAAATGTTATTACATTGGAACATGTGAATACAGAAGAACAGATTGCAGATATATTCACAAAGGCGTTAGATTTGAAGCAATTTGAGAAACTCAGGGGTATGTTGGGTATTTGCTTGCATGAGGAATTATAGCAGTTAATGGGCTTTAGGCGTGCAACTGTCACTTTTCCCTCTCTCTTATATTTTTGCACGCAATCCAAGGAAAAGCAAAATCAAATCATTACTTTCCTTTTTCAACTGCTCCTCACACGTTGTATAACTCTCCTCTCAACTTCCAAAGTTTCTAATCCTAGTTTCACCGGTGCCGTCATAAAACCCTCAACTCTCCACTACCCTCTGCAACAATCATCTCCAACCGCTCGAATCATGTCTTCATCCACCAAAACTCCCACAAAATCACGATCCACATCCTCTGTTCCTCAACCTGCTGCAAATGAGGTTCCCTTGAATGCTGATCCTATCTCCACCATTCTTCCTGATGAAATCGTCGCTATCACTCCTCCCAAGACGAAATCAAAGAAGAAGAAGTCGAAGAAAAGTAGCAAATCCATCCCAGAAACAGAAACGACTACTGAATCTAAAAAGAAGGAACGAAAGCTGAAAAGGGGTGAGTGTCGTGTTCCCTTGAACATGCATGACCTTATGACAAAGGATGATCCCTTCAATCTTGAAAAGAAGGGTGATGTTGAATCATCTAAGCACCCAGTCAAAGATGCCGATGTTGGAGCGTCTTCCAAAGCTACTGATGCTGTTTCTATCAAATCCAATAGAGGTAATGTCTCTGAAACCCTAGGATCTGCTGAAAACCTAGGTCTAGATGCCTTAAATGAAGCGATTGATAATATGGATGTTGATAAGCATGCTGCTGCTGTTGAAAAGAAAGGGGATGATACTGTTCATCAAAACCCTAAGATTTCTGAGATTCCTGAGAATACTCATGATGTTGGACCGGATGTTGAAACATCCTTGGGCCAACAAGCAAACATCTCTGAAGGTAATACAGAGGTAGATGCTGAGAAGGAAGTTAGTAAGCCCTCTAGTGATCCTGGTGTAGATAAAGACACTCAGGGTATGCCTGAAACTACTGTTGAGATTCAATCTGAGGATGAGGAAACCTCTGTTCATCAGGAACATGAGGTCATTGATGTAGGTGATAATGCTGAGGATGCTGTTGATGAGGTCCCTATCTCTCAAGCCTTTGGGATTTCCAAGCGTTTGAGGAGTAGTAAGGGTAAATGTGTTGCTGGGCTGCAAGAAACACCTCAACCTGTGAAGAAAACTGCAGGTAAAAGTGTTGGTGTAGGCCCAAAGAAGGGTTGGAGCAAGGTAACTCCACAAGTCTCTAGTGTTAAGACAAGAAAAAGGAAGGCTGCTGCCTCAAGTGACACTGAATACAATGTTGAAGAGGATGTGCCAAACATCCCTGTTACTGAGCCCAGTGTGAAAAAAATCTACTGTCAAATCCACTGTGAAGAGAGCTCTTCCAACTGTCAAACCTGTACCAACTGACAAGATTTCTTTTCACTATCCTGAATACTCTTATAGGTGGCAGTATGTTTATCACAGAAGACTGGCCTTGGAAAGAGAACTGGGTGAGGAAGCTATGAAGGTAGAAGAGGTTGTGGATTTAATTAGAGAAGTTGGTCTCATGAAAACTGTCTCTAAGTTGGGTTCCTGTTATGAACAACTTGTCAAGGAATTTTTAGTCAATATTCCTGAAGACTGTGCTGATCCTATCTCTGATGACTTTCAGACTGTGTTTGTTAGAGGTGAGCCTATTAAGTTTTCTCCTCAGATTATCAACAATTATTTGGGTGTTGTGGAAGAAGAGTGTGAACCATTGAAGGTCTCTGATTCTCAGGTTTGCAAAGTAATTACTGCAAACCAAATCAAGGTGTGGCCTAAGAAAGGTAAGATCCCATTTGTCAAGCTGTCTGTGAAGTATGCTATGTTGAATAGAATAGCTGCAACCAACTGGGTCCCTACTACCCACTCTTCTGATGTAGCTACTGAGTTAGGGAGATTGATCTTTGCTATTGGTACTCACAAAAGGATAAATCTGGGTCAATTTATATTTGATCAAACTATGAAACATGCCAAGTCAACAGCTGTCAAGCTTCCAATTGCTTTTCCCACTCTGTTATGTGATCTGATACTTGCACAACAGCCTGCTATCAAAACCATTGCTGATGTGCCTAAGCCTAGAGAGGCCCCTTTGCCCTTCCACTTCAAACTGTTTGCCAAACATCATGCTCCAGACATTGTTGGAACTTCTGATACTAAAGCCCCAGAAGTTACTATGTCAAGGAAAGAGATTGTTGCTGCTCTGAAAGACACCTGTGCCATGCTGGATGGGAAGAAGAATTTGTTTGAAAAGATGATAGTTGCACTTGAAAAGGAAGAAGAGGTTGCTGAAGCTATAAGTAGCCAGAATGAAGAAGAGCATGCTGAAGACAACACTGAGTCTGAGGGTGCTAATTCTGGAGATGAGGAAGAGACTGACAGCAGTTCTGAGGATTGATCATCTTCTTATTTGTTTTTCTTCCTTTTGATGCTTTTTGTTCTTTGCTTCTAAGTCTATGTGTGGACAACCCTATTTTGCTTCTGCTGGTCTGTAATATTGGGCTAGGCCCTGACTACTTTATTTCCTATTTATGGTATGCCTTTACTTGGCAAATTTTGTGACTAAAAGGGGGAGTAAATGTGCTTGTGTGTTTTATTATCTGTGATCTGCTATGTGTACCATGGATGTGCCAGGTGATGTTGAAACATCCTCCCATAATGGATTGAGGGGGAGTGATGTTCTTGCAGGTGATCTTTGATTGAGGGGGAGTGTGACTAAGTTTTATCCCTCAATGCGTTATATGATGTTGAAACTTCCTGCATGTGATATAGAATCCTAGGGCAAATTTTATGTGCTTCTGCTGTGTGTTTTGCCTCTGATGTTCATCTTAAGTAATAAGTGTAGTGTATGAATGGCTTCTTGATTTGTGTGTTTGTGTTGATCAAAAGATTCATGCCATCTGTGCTATAGATGATTGTCTACCGGGTTCTAGATTGTTTTAGCCAAAAATTTCGCCAAAGGGGGAGATTGTTAATGTTTGTTGATTGGCTCATTTTTGTTTGAACAATGTTGGATGCAATGTTTCAACATCCGGATACCTTTCCAGGTTGAGTGAAACGCGCGCCCATTTAATGCGACATCTTTCTATATATGGAAAACGCGCTTTCTCGTTTATGTCTCATTTATTAGAAGATCTTTACGTGATTTTTTCCAGAAGAATTCTCCTTTGCTTATGGAAACTATTGACCAAGCTTTGAAATCACGTGTGGAATTATGAAGCCCAAGTTTCAAAGAAGCCCATGAAGACTCTTAGTATATAAGCTTCTTTGTAACCCTAATTTACAGGTGTGTGTGTTGTATTCTGAAAAAAAAAATAACATTGTGTTAGGGTTTGTGCTAGATAACTTGTGAGCCTACCTTGCATTTCCTTTATGCAAGTCTAGGACATAGGGTATTGTATTTGTGTAAGACCACTCCAAAGCTTTGAAGTACGGAGTTGTCTTTGTTTTTCAGAGTGTGTACTCAAACTACTGCATCTTTGTCTAGTATCACAAGGTTTGTGATTGATTAGGAGGTGAGATGGGATCTCAGACTTAGGAGTTCCTAGGTCGTAGTTGCACAAGATAGTGTCTAAGTCTTAAGGTGTAAACGGGTGTGTTTAGCTTAGGATTAGAACTATCATAGTGGACTTCTCTCCTGGATTGGTATCCCCCAGACTAAGGCTTGCTTAAGCGCTGAACTGGGTTAACAAACAAACCGTGTCATTTACTTTCTGTTAAGTTTAATCTCTTTATTGATTGTACCGCTCAGTGAATGTTCCAACATCGTATGCAACATCCCAAGTGTTGGAACATTACATAGCACATCCTTTACCTACGTGCCGGAATTTCAGATTACAAATTATTTATTCTTAGGTATGTTAGCAAATTGGGTTAAATATGTTTTTGTCCCTATAAATATCTCAAATTTCTTTTTTAGTCCCCGTAAAATATTTCAATAAGTGTCCCTCAAATATTTTTTGTTATTATTTTTTGTCCTTGCTTTTCAGTCAACTTTATATGATTCACAATTTTAAATTTTTTTTCCGAAGTCATGTTAAGTACATAAGAATCTGTCATGCAAAAGTTTAATTTTTTTAACAAAGAATGAATTAAATATGAATTTTTAGTTTTATGGCATAAAAATTCATAAAGAATTCATCTTATGTTAAAAAAATATAACTTTTTATGGAAGGAATTCTTATAATATTATAAATATATGAATACACAAATTAATCATTCAAACATGTAAAAATATACAAGAATTTGATTAAAAATATGAATAAAATATTGTGATAAAAAATATTTAAAGAATAAAAAATTGCTCAAATTTTTAAAAATGACTAAAAATAAAGTTTAGAATATTTATAGAAACCATGAACTTATTTAGCCCTAGCAAATTTTACTAATACACTCGTTATGCTTTTCAGTCATGATTACTATTTTGATATAATAAAAAAGAAACATAGCATATAGTGTTTTATGCCTTCAAAAAAAGAAACATATAGTGATTTATTTTTTATCTAATTTGACTTTTTTTGACAGGTATCTAATTTGACTTTGAACATTCAACTTAACAAAAAGTTGGTATTTGATGTAGGACCAAACATTCTGGTAAAATGAGTATTGGTATTACATTTGTTTTTCTTTTCCGTCTTTCGTTTGAAGCATTTTGGCATCGCCTTTTCTATCTTAACTTTAATCAAGTAGCACTTAAGAGACAAAACACGATAACCAAATAAGATATAGTGGAAAACAAGTTTGGAAAAGCAAAATAATGGGAATTTTGTATAGTCTATCATATATAATATATTAATGTGTTTTAGGGAAATGAATATTATTATTTGAATTTTATACTATGATAACAAATTGAAGTAAGACATTAATGATACTTATTTTTAACAATAATGATACTTGTCAATGTTACATTGTTACTTAAATTCGTAAATATATTTCTACATGAATAATATTCTTTTTTTTTTTTTCCTAAAAGAGGTCACCCTCAATTTTTCCTGCAGCTAGTTTTAATTTTAATATTCTCAATACATTGGTGCATCGAAGATTGATGGTAGCAAATGAGCCACATAGATTTTTGGCTAATAATTATATTGAACAACTCGTGGAAAAGTTATTATATCCCTTGCAAGATTGTCCTCTTGCAAAGTTTAATTTTTGGTTTTTCTCCTTTTCCCCTCTTCGATGCAAGAAATTTAAACTTTTTAAATCGGTTGAACAAAATAACCGATGTAAAAAGTATACTCAAGGGGGGAAACCAAAAAAAAAACTTTGCAGGGGGCAATTTTCAAGGAATTTTTAGCAGGAGGTAACGCAAAGCACGCCCACTTAGCAGGGGGGTAACAACCTATTAACCCAAGAAACTATATATTAAAGCCGTCGAAGATATTGTTCATTCTTCAAAGCACCAATCGATGATTAATGATAAAGTTGTTGACAAAATCCTTAAAAGATAATACAGTTCTGCAGGCTGATACATCGTTTAGCTTCGCTTTGCAAAATGTGACGGATGAAATTGTTCATGGCAAAATCACAAATAATAATTTTATATTGCAATTGGTTGATAATGTGATATCTAAAGCAGTAAAGTCATAACAACATAACACAACGCTTAAAATGTGGTGATAGTGCAGGATGATGATCTAGTTGAGGTGGTTAAAGTAGACATTCAAATAATAATTTCTCGAGCACCCCCAGATGACTTGTGCCCTTCCAATTAATTTTTTTTTTTTTGTCCCCCCACATTTCTAGCCAAAATCATTTTGCTAATGAAATTGTTTCAGAAGGTTCTATGTCAAAATCATTTTGTTGGTGAAATGGTTTTAGAGGGTTCTACTTCAAAATCATTAAGTGCATAAAATGGTTTTCGAGTACAACCCTATATAATTATGCACTTAACATATTTTTTTTCCTCCCCCCATCTCAGATTTCTAGCCGAAATCATCTTATGCATTTAATGATTTTGGAGTGCAAATCTCTGAAATCATTCCCACAACAAAATTGTTTAGGCATAATTTGAGGGGTGCGCGAGAAATATGGGGAGCGCGTGAGAAATTTGGGGGTGTGGGTGTGCATGAGAAATTTGGGAGGTGCGCAAGTAATATGGGAGTGCGCTGAGTAATTTTCATTGTTTATGCACATGGTGCACCATAACCACTCCCAAACATTTCACCCCTCATCTTACTAAAAGTCAAAAGAAGAAAAACAAAAGATCGGATAAAAATGTTGGGCACCCAGATGACACCCGTTCTAAGAATGTCATATCTCACATGTTCTTATGAGTCCTCTATAGGAATGTGAGGGGGATTAACAATTTTGAGCGAAATCTATTTGGTGGGATGATTATTTTGTTCTACTTTTATTTATTTTGTTAACTTTTGGAGTACCGCCCCTTTCCCCCTGTACATCTTTTTTTCTCTTTTATTTTATATTATTATCAGCTATTGATATAGGAGGAAAGTGTTAAGTGGTGTCAACTTAATTGAGATATTTACTAAATTTTTTATGTAAAAAATTTATAAAGTTGACAATGAGAGCGATACACACACACACACACACACACACACACACACACAGAGAGAGAGAGAGAGAGAGAGAGAGAGAGAGAGAGAGAGAGAGAGAGAGAGAGAGAGAGAGAGAGAGAGAGAGAGAGAGAGAGAGAGAGAGAGAGAGAGAGAGAGAGAGAGAGAGAGAGAGAGAGAGAGAGAGAGAGAGAGAGAGAGAGAGAGAGAGAGAGAGAGAGAGAGAGAGAGAGAGAGAGAGAGTGAGAGAGAGAGAGAGAATTTATGGGTGCGCTTAAATATTCAACAATCACTTTTTCATCTAATGTACTATTCAATTCACATTTGAAATACCGACAAAAAATACATAAAAACATATTTAAAATTTTGAGAAAATAACATTTTAATCAGTTTTTAGAACAATTAGAATATATGTCAACAAAAAAAATCAATTAGAATATTTGAATAACAATCTGCAATTTCAACAAACAAAAAAATTTTAAATACTTAAATCAACATTAACAAAAACATTTACAACACTTTTAATTTCACCCTGCCTCAAATGCAACCAAAGTGTTCCACATGAACTTTTGTGAACAGATTTCATGTGTTGAGTGATCAAACAAAAAACTTGATATAGAAAAATGTTTTGGTCTCTCTTCTATGCTTAAAAAGATAAAAATAACTATTTATTTAGCCCAAACTATTCCAAGTTACACTGGTATGGAATGAATACAAATCTCCTATCCGCACTATCTCTTAGAGGAATTACAAAGGAAACTTAATTCTTCTTGGTAAGCTACACATGGCAGAGATACAAAAGGAATTATTGTGATGGTATATGCAATAAGTCTTTATCAATAAAAATATATATCTTTTTTCCTAAAAGCATATACAAATTATGTTTTCAAAGAGAAAATATATCATTTTGTAAATTTATTTTAAACAAAGGACTTTAAAACCTTTTTTTCAATAAAATGTAGAAATTAAGTTTTATATATACATTGAATGTGTAAAAGTTCATGTTACACATGGCGTAACCATTGTATACAAATTAAATCCAGGTATTTAAAAACGAGAAGTAATTTATGATAAATTTCAAAATTAAATTTCAAATAATTAAACTAAATCAACAATATTTATAACTTATAATATTCCAAATGAGTATAAAGTCTTTTTTTTAATATATAGCCCCAAAAATATACTCTTTCTTCCAAATGAGTATAAAGTCTTTTTTTTAATATATAGCCCCAAAAATATACTTTTTCTTCCAAATGAGTAAACTCTTTTTTTTAATATATGACACCAAAAATATACTCTTCCTTCCAAATGAGTATAATTCTTTTTTTTTTAAATATGTAGCACCAAAAAATACCCTTTCTTCCAGTATACGTCTTTTTTTTTAATATATAGCACCAAAAATATACTCTTTCTTCCAAATGAGTATAACTCTTTTTTTTTAATATATAGCAGCAAAAATATACTCTTTCTATTTAGCCTAATGTTTATTTTCCTAGTTGCACCCTCCCCCCATTTGGTTCTATAAATAGGTACCTCTCTTGTTGCATAGTCTCCAAATTAATATTCACACTTGTTTCTTTGATAATCCATATGATATGATGATGAGTCTCAAAAAATGTCTCATTGTTTTAATAGTTATTTGTGTGATATGTAACAATGGTGTTGATGGGTTTCATCGCATATACCCCCATCTTCAATCAATTTCAGCTCGTTCCGTTAGCAAACTTCATAGAACTGGATACCATTTTCAACCTAATAAGAACTGGATCAACGGTAATTAACGTTCTTAATTACTTAATATAATATGATCTTACTTAGCTTATTATTGTGCAGTGTTAAATATATCCATTTTGAGTGCAATTTTATTTTCTATTGTTTGTAATTAATTAGCTTCATGACTAAAAATATTATATATTTGACTCATTTGCTTAACTTAAATGATCGGATAAATTAAATCAGAAGTTTAAAGTAGGATCTCTAGTCTAATCTCGACAACTTGCATAACCACTAACTTAGAAAAATTTATCTATATAAAAAAATTATTAATTAATTTTTTAGGCAAAACTTCAAAACATAATTGATGAGAAAATTAAGGCTCAGTTTAATTTGTAAAAATATGTTATTAATAATAAAAATTTGTGTTAGTTAATTTTATTTGCTATGTGGGAGATAATTAATAGGCTCTTGAATTATTGTTTAGATTTTTGAAAAATAATTAAAATGTTAAAATAATTATTTTTATTATTTCTATAATGTATCATTTTTAACTAGTATTTTATCTTTTTTCTATCACAATGATTTACTTCAAAAAATTACATTTTCTTATTAAAAAATTAAAATAAATATATATTTTTAAAAAGGAAAATAGAAAAAATAAATTACGTAGTAAAGATGTTCTAGCATTGTATAACTGTTAACATATCCTTTTTTTTAGCCCATTCTTGAATAAAGCTACCACACTCCAGCAAGATTCTTGAATAAAATTGTGATGAGTATAAATTTGACACGATAAATAGAATTTAGTGAATGGTTATATTTCTTCTTGATACAAAGAAAGCTGGTTATAATTTTTTGTCAAACTTTTATCTTATTATCGAATTTTGGATTATTAAATCCTTCTTTGAGAATTAGAGGATTAAAAAAATGATATGGTTATATTACATAATAACAAAACAATATTGCCACAAAAATATAATACATGAACAACCGAATACTTGAGCACACTGCGCACCTCTTATTTTTAATAAACATAAATGCTTTTGTTTTATCTTTTTATTTTTTCAAAATATTAACTTATCTAGTCACTTAAATTGTTTTCCTAATAGACTTTTTTTAACAAACCTAATAAACTAATTAAATAATGTGAATCATATGATAATACGATGCTATAAAAAATATGATAAAATATTTACAAATTATGAATTATTTTTTTGGGTTACCATGTACAAATTATGAACTTTATATGCATTAAATTAAACTTATACGGTTAGGCATAAAGGCAAGCTTAGTTATATATAAAAAAATTATGAGAAAGATTAGTTATATTTTTTTGTTTTTTATGAATGCAAGCTTAGTTATATAGAAAAGCGAGGTATATTGAGTGGAAAATATACAATATACAATATTCAGACTAAATATATAAAGGCAAGCTTAGTTATAATATAGTTTCTCTTGGTGAACAAAATTCCACAATCATGCAAAAGAAAATTGAGCAAGGACAAAGCAGCTTGTATTTTAGTGCATTGTAGATTTGAGTATCTGTGATGTTTTTCATGGAATATTATTTCCTCTGAACTTTTATGATCCTACAGTGATGTTCTATATATGTGCCAAAAATGCAAAAGAATATTAAAAAAATTAAATTATCAACAAAAATCAAAGGTAAAAAGTAAAATTAAACTTTAATTACTTTTAAGCTTAATAGACATACCTTAACAGTATAAATATTTTTATAAAGTCATACAACATATATATATATATATATATATATATATATATATATATATAAAAGAAAGAAAGAAAAAGGTGGCATCGTGAGTAACACATATTTGACATTACACTCACTTAGTGCACGATCACTTTTGGCTTTCTTGTACATTTTTGTGCTAAATATGAAATCAACTAAGGGTTAGTAATTATGAACCCAACTCAAAGTCCAAATTCAAAATGCAAAATGAGAGTGACCCTTTCATGCCAAGTAACTGTCACTTCTTGTCCTTAGTCCCTTCTCGTCCACGTTGCCAATATTTGGGGGATCATGGATCCCTTACACATGGAGATGCAGGGCTAATTTTGCATAAATTTGGAATATAGAATCATATGCTTTTTGTATGAATCGAGCCAAAATTGCTTCTACATATATTTTGAGAATTAATGTTACATCAATATTACCATTTACAAATATATTCTGTTGTACAACTCTATCATATTTCAAAATTCAAAACATCATTGATGTACAAATGTCCTCATTTTGGTCCGTTCACACCACATGGGTACCTTTTTTATTTTCTCATGAGATTCATGGTTTACAATTTATTTATATTCAATACAATTATACAAGTAAATATAAGAATGACTCAGTGGTTAGAGTTAAAGAGTGATTGATTTAAAAAGGTTAAGAATTTGATTTCCACTCACGACATAAAACCTTACAATACCGTTTCAATAAAAATAGGAAAATGTTGTACATAGTGAATTGAGACTAGATGTTGAAAAGTTGACTACCAATTAAAAAGCAACACGTGTTATTTCGAGAGATTCCTGATGTTTTGCCTTCGTTGGATATAGCACTGCTCATAAAAATATACACAGTTATACAATTCAAATTACTAACTTTTGACTAAAACATTACTATCTCAAATAACAATAACCCTTTGGAAAAATTAATATGCTGAGAAACTTTGCCACTAAATTTTTTCCATCCAACTCATATTAGTCAATGTCCAAAACATAGTATAGGCTTAATAACAGTAATCCTTTGTTTTATCAAATAGTAATATAAAAAATAAAACTTCAAAAAAAAAAAAAATTTAAAATAAAACATCCTTTTGTTTTTATCATCGTTTAATGCTTGGCTAGCTTTTCCAAATGAAATCCTTGGCTAATCCTATAGATATTTTTCTTAACGATATTTACTATCCGTTAACATACTGTATCATTCACCTTAACGATGGAATTCTAACTTTTATGTTTTTTTATGCCTCAATTTGTCCATTAATCGATGGTGTGATACGAATATGCATGGATGATGGATCAATTTCAAACATCAACATTCAGATCCAAATGGTTAGTAAATCCATCCCACGGTTTACTTTTAATATTTTTATCTTTATTCACATTTTCTTATCATCTTTCAGTGATCATATACAATTCATTAATTTCAATGCAAATTCCAATAAAACAGGACCCATGTACTACAGAGGAGTCTACCATCTATTTTACCAGTACAATCCCAAAGGAGCTGTTTGGGGTAACATTGTATGGGGCCACTCAGTATCAAAGGATCTCATCAATTGGAAAGAACTTCAACCCGCCCTATACCCATCCAAATACTTCGACAAATACGGGTGTTGGTCCGGGTCGGCCACCATAATCCCAGGTCAAGGACCTGTTATCCTCTACACCGGTGTTATTGACAAGCGGAGCAATGAGGTCCAATGCATTGCAATACCTGCGAATACATCGGATCCGCTTCTCACAAAATGGGTTAAACCTGACCGCTTAAACCCAATTGTGACCGCGGATCGCAACATGAACGGATCAGTGTTTCGAGACCCAACCACGGCTTGGTTGGGTAAGGATGGACATTGGAGGATACTTGTTGGTAGCAAACATGAAGACACGGGATTAGCCTATTTATATAGGAGTAAAGATTTTGTGAAATGGACTCAGGCCAAACACCCGATCCATTCGGCTAAAACCACGGGTATGTGGGAGTGTCCTGATTTTTACCCCGTTCCTTTGGATGGAAAAAATGGATTAGACGCGTCGATGATAGGTAATGGTGTTAAGCATGTGCTAAAAAATAGCCTTGACATGACTAGGTATGAATACTATACCGTTGGAACGTATATCCAAAATAAGGATAAGTATATACCAGATAACACTTCAGAGGATGGTTGGGGTGGCCTTAGATATGATTATGGCAACTTCTATGCTTCCAAATCATTCTTTGACCCAAGCAAGAATCGAAGGATCATATGGGGATGGGCAAATGAATCAGATACCAAAGAAGATGATGTTAAGAAAGGATGGGCAGGAATTCAGGTAGCTTATTTCTACTGAATAAAATTTGTGGTTTAGAGTTTAATCTTTATTCCTAGTTATACTTGTTATCTCTTTTTATCATTTCAATAAATAAAAAATTGTTAGGTAAGAAAATATTAAACTTAAGAGAAAGGGAACATGTTTTATGAGTTAAGGAATGTGTTTGTTAAACTTTTCAGGCAATTCCAAGAACTGTGTGGCTTGATTCAGGTGGCAGACAGTTAAGACAATGGCCAGTTGAAGAATTAAATAAACTAAGAGAGAAACATGTTGGGATAAACAACCAAAAACTGAAGAAGGGAGGTTATGTTGAAGTAAAAGGGATTACTGCTGCTCAGGTCAGATTCTTAATTAAATTGGTAATTATGTTAATTATTAAGTAGTGTAATAGTTTCATGTTTTAATCATAGACAAATGTTAGCAATTTGGTAGCTATGATATAGTTTTTATTGTTGGAATCTTAGATCTTCTACTTAAAACTTAGTTTTTCTTAATTTTTTTTGTTACAATAGTTTTTCTTAACTTATCAACCGAATTACACTTGGAACATCAATGTTTATAATTAATCTCTATTCCTAATTCCTAATTAAATTGGTATTATAACAGTATCATCATTAGGCATTGTTTATAATTAACCTATAAACTTCAGGCTGATGTGGAAGTTACATTTTCATTCTCAAGTTTGGATAAAGCAGAGGCATTTGATCCTAATTGGGTGAATGCAGAGGATCTTTGTGCACAGAAAGGTTCAAAGGTTCAAGGTGGACTTGGACCATTTGGACTTCTAACATTAGCTTCCAAAAAACTTGAGGAGTATACTCCTGTGTTCTTTAGAGTTTTCAAAGCTTCAAACAAACATGTCATTCTCATGTGTTCTGATGCAAAAAGGTTTGTTGTCTAATTAAAAATGGGTTATGTTATGAGGATTTATTACATTCTTCCAATTAATTTTTATTTTGACTAACTAGTGTGCTTGTGAATAGTTCTTCTTTGAACAGAGAATTGTACAAGCCATCACTTGCAGGCTTTGTAGATGTGGATTTGACAATTACTAAGAAACTTTCTCTTAGGAGCTTGGTATGTGCAAAACACACAAATTTACTTACATTCATGAACTCTTTAAAAGTTAGCTACAATACTAAACAATATAATTACTTTATGTTTGAAATTTGATGATAGATTGATCACTCTGTTGTGGAGAGTTTTGGAGCTGGAGGGAAAACAAATATATTGTCTAGGGTTTATCCAACACTAGCTGTGAGAGAAAAAGCTCATTTGTTTGCGTTCAATAACGGTACTGAGCAGATCACTGTGGAGAACTTAAAGGCATGGAGCATGAAAACTGCTCGTAGAAATTAACCAGCTAGAAATCAATATAAATGAATGGGAAAAAAAAGTATAAAATTGTATCGCTTCTCTTATTTGTAGACCAAAAAGAATCTGTTTACTACTAGCCTTTAATAATTAGCTGCAGCTATATCTATGGTGTTGTAATTTGAAGAGAGATTTCAATAATATAATCTGGTTTTAATCATGTGTGGATGATATCATGATATTTTAAACAAAGATTACAAATTATCAAGTCAGCATTACAATGGCAACTAGTTTATGAGATTGGGTAAATCAACTTTCCTCAATAATAACATTGCTATAGATAATAACAAGATTTCTAGTTATTACTTACAAGCTTAATTAAATACCAAAACAGCATGAAAACGAGAATGTGTTAACTTTTAGTAAAAACTCTTGCTAGCATATTATAAGATAAAAAAGCAATGAATCCTCAAACTTGACACTTGAAAGAGTAGGAAATGTCATACATGTATATAGTTGAATGCCACAAACAAATCCAAAATCATTCAAACATTGATAAACATCATATTAAGCGCATGATTAACAGTATTAATCTGCAATTGGTCATCACCTCACCATACAAGATGATCATTGGAGCCATAATCTACTTAATCTTCTTCTTTGGCCTCAACTGCAAGAGGAGATAGACACTGTTACATTTCATAGTTTTTTTTTTTTACTTTTAAACCAAACAACTTAAGCCAAACAATGACCACAGTTTGAAATAAAACTGTAGAGTAGAAATCAGCCAAACCTGATTACTGTGACCACACTTCTTTTTCCGGCAATTTACAGCCCTTGGATGCAGACGAGCATAACATCTAAACGACAAAAGTAGATAATGAGCTAAAATGTTTGTAATTAAATTCCTAAGCATATAAAAAATTGAATTAGATCCCTGAATATTTACATAATTTTAATTTGGTCTCTTCGAAACTTTAAAATAAGTATTTATTAGGTACTGAACTTCAAAAAAAATGTGGACCTTATATTCATATACTAATTACTCCCTTCAGCCACAATTATAAACAAAACTCCATTTTTTAGATTCATTGAATAACTAATGTTTCTAATCAATACACCAATTATTCAATGAATCTAAAACGTTTATGCTTATAATTGTGGTTGGAGGAAGTACAAACTATTGAAAATTTAGCACAGATAAAAAACAAACTGGTTCAAGGATTTCAATAAAGGGCCTACATAATAATTAAACCTTAAAATAAAGGACCTAAATAACAAGAAAAAACCCACAAGCAACAACTACAAAATTACATAATAATAAAACTAATAATGTTATTATGAACTATAAATATGTTCACATAATTTTAATTAGGTTTCTCCAAAACATTAAAATAATTGCTTATTAGCTACTGAACATAAAACTGTGTCAAAAAAAAAAAAAAGCTACTGAACATAAAGAAAAATTGTGACTTTAAACTCATGGACCTATTACAAATTATTTAAAAAGTTTAGAACAAATTAAAAACAAAAATTAATTCAAGGACATGAATAAAAGGAGCTACATAAAATAATATTTATTAATCATTAAAATTATCAACTTCAAAAATATAGTAAATCCTAAAAAAAAATTATAAAAAAAAAAACAAAAAATAGTGAAATGTTAGATAGGACCATACTTGCGGCAAATGGTTTTGTCCTGATTGTATTTGCGAGCCAAAGCCATCAAAGAAGGTTCTATGATACCTCCACGAAGCCTTAGCACCAGATGAAGTGTGGATTCTACAAAATCATTTTATCCAATTAATTCAAATTCAAATTGAATAAGAAAAGTGAAAATGATGAATTAACTGAAATTAATACCTTTTTGAATGTTGTAATCAGCTAGGGTTCTTCCATCTTCAAGCTGTTTTCCGGCGAAGATCAAACGCTGTTGATCCGGTGGGATTCCTGCTTAATTTAAACGTAAGAAATTGATGAAAAATTTAATTATATGATTATCAATTAATAATTGAGTTATATGAATTTGAACCTTCCTTGTCTTGAATCTTGGTTTTGACATTGTCGATTGTGTCGCTACTCTCTACTTCTAGAGTTATCGTTTTCCCTGTTAGGGTTTTCACGAATATCTGCATCGCTCATATATCGATTCTTTCAACTCAAAAATTGGAATTGGAAGGAAAAAAAAACTGAACTTGGGAGAGAAATGAGTTTTTATAGGGTTTTGTGAATTTAAAACCCGACCCGATTAAAGTTGATGCGTGATTATTGGGCTTAGCCCATTTATCGTAAGAAAATGAAAAATTGACAGCTGTGGGATTTGAACCCACGCCCTTTCGGACCAGAGCCTAAATCTGGCGCCTTAGACCACTCGGCCAAACTGTCTTCATGTTTAATTCTGTCAACTTTGGTTATTTGTATCAATTATTACTTGTTCACAATACACTATAGTCTATATCACGACCCATATATTTAATTAATAATTACATGTTATTTAGACTAATTGAAAGTACCACTAATAAGTCTTTCTAAGTTTATATTTGCATTTATTTGATCCTTCTGATTGAATAATTACATGTTATTTAGACTAATTGAAAGTACCACTAATAAGTCTTTCTAAGTACCACTAATAAGTCTTTCTAAGTTTATATTTTGCTATTACTTGTTGGGTTCTTTCGATTTTTCAGAATGACGATGTGTTTAACAGCTAAAAATGACATGAGTGGTGGATTATCAACTTCATTCATTCCGCATATTCAATTATAGTTTCTCTTTTGGTTCGGTTGGTTTCCCGAAAGTGGCAAAGGAAGTTACATGGTTACGTCCTATAAAAACATAATCAAATTCAACATGAATGGTAGTTCTATGGATAACTCAAAGAATGTTGGTTTTGGTGGTTTGCTACGTAACCGTGTGGGTGAGTGGATTGTTAGATTTGCTCGTTCTTGGTGTGAAGGCTATATGGTTGTAATTGTTGAACTCTACTCTGTTAACTTTGGGTTATCCTCTTCTTTTTCATTGCATCTACAAGCACCTTGATAGGCCGTGATCAATTTGTAACATGCATACTTTAAATTTGAAAAAAAGTAATTTATGCATCGATTGGTTGGCTAAAATGTGTTCAAACTCGAAAAATCCAATGCTGATTTTTCGATCTTTTCGACGTTAATATGGATAATCTAGTCCTAACCAGTGCACTCTTCGTGTCACTACGACTCTTGTAGTTTTCCTTGCTGCTTTTCTTTCATCTATCAAAAAATAAATCCACCTGTAAGGTAGGTTTGAAGAGTATTCTATACTAAAAGCAGTGTTTTTGCTTCAAAAAAAAAAAAGTCTAAAAGTATAACATTATATTCAATCAATATGGAATTAGGACCAAGAATTTTTGCATAATAAAATGTTACTAGCTTTTTAGCCTAATTCCTTATTCATATATATTTTGATTTAAAAAAAATATATGAAATTAATGCTAAATTTGGAGGTGAACTTTTTTAAATACATTGAGAGCAACAAAAATGCAAGTCCTCCAATGTCGAATCTTGTCAAAATATTAGTCAAATGGATCAATTCGGAGATCATGTTCACTTGCCATCTTCATCCCGGTGCAAAGGCAGGTTGGACACATAACCTAAAAGAAACCGCGTAAAAAATTAGTTAAAAGACTAATTAATCAGCTGCATAGATTAGCAAATAAATTAGACGAGTCACTGCCCCGGGATTTTGTACCTTTCCAGCACCAGAGCAATTTGGACACCTTTTGGTTGTAGGAACTTGCAGGGGTCTAACAGAAGTACCAGATGCTGAAATCGGATCAATGTTCAAACATACACCACTTGTGGAACACCGAGCGCAGGCCAAGTAACCTTTCCATCATATTACAATTTGTATAAGACACAAATTTAATATAAGAAGCAGGCATAACAATAACTTATTTATACATTGGATTTTACTCGACTTTACAAAAACATGAGGACTGAAGAGTGTTACTCTTTATAAACTCGTTTTAGGGCTATGTCTCTTTTAATTCGAGAAATAACAAAAAGAAGTGAAACATGAAATATAAAATGAGTATGATCGAGAAGTATTAATGGAATGAAGATTTTCAAAGAGTCTAACATACCAGTTCCGAGGCAATACTTGCACCTTGTTTTCTCTTGTTGCTCAACATTATTAGCCTCAATTAACATCAGTACTGAAATCACGCCAACTGCTCCACCCGAAAAGGATGCCACAATCGGGTCGACCTGACTGGATTCATGAACCAAACATAATGTAATCAGGTATTGATAAAGTAATGGAAATTGTACATTTAACAAGTCATCTAACCAAACAATAGCAAACCTAAGTTGCAATGGCAGATGCAAGTTTCTTATGAAATCTTCATATGAGGTACCGCCTATACCCAATTTCAGTTCCAGCTGCAATTAACATAAGAATTCAATATTTAAAATGAATGTACGTAGATCATGGTCAAGATCTACAGATATACCGCTGATGAAGAAAAGTCTATAATGTTAGTAAGTTGTAAGACAACATGAAATACTATCAAAGTGAATAAAATTACATTTATAATTGACTTATTGAACTTATCTACTGATATAAACACCTGTGAAACTGTTTGGGAGAGCTTATGACATGTCCATAAGTTGTTTTCAGCTTCCATAAGCACTCTAGAATAGCTTATGAAAACAGCTTATAAGTTATATGAAAATTGTTTGACTTTATGTTATCATTTGTTATAAAAATAGCTTATGCCATAAACACTTTATCAAGTTTTTATCGAAAATGGCCTTAAAAGTGAATGTGTGAATAAGCTAACTCCATTTTTCTATGCCTTTACTCTTAAGCTTGCTCCTTTTGTGGATCATTTCCTCAAAAGTGACAGTATCAGAAATCAAGGTAGCATATCTAAATATAATCCTTAAACTAAACTTTGCCCCCGAAATTCAAATCGTTACAAAATAAGGATGCTCCACATAGTTATGGAGCTGAGAAATGATTCTCTTACAAAAGATGGAAGTGATCTTTTTTATAAAATTCAAAAGGTAGAAGAAGTCAACACTCTCAAATCACTTCAGTGTGGAAAGAAAGTAGTATTAAAACTATTAGTAATAAAATTACCGTCGGTGCGATAAGCCCGCCAAAAACAATGATTGCAGATATGAATGATGCGCCTGTTAGATAGAGCTTCTTCAATGTGTTGGGCGTCTATTTCATCGAAAAAACAAACAATTAGTTAAGATTAAAAAAATGCCAAATGCTGTTACTTCAAACACAAACACATCAAGCATTTGATAGATGAGAAACAAAACGATGTTATTAAGAATGACTGAAAAAAGAAAAGATGTTCAACATAAGTTGTTTTACAAAATTTCTTCAATGTGAAAAATCTTAACAAAAGATGGTTCAGTCGAGTCAACAACTAAAGAATAATAGCTTAACGAAAACAAGGTTTTGAAACTCGCCACATGAGGAAGAAAAGGAATAGATGATGGAATTTCCGGCATCTCATTTGCATCCTCCTCCCCCTCTTCACTGAAAGCTCTTTTTATACTTCTCATACGCTGCTGCACACGCAATCTCCTTACCTGCCATACTCATTTCTCATAATTAGTCATTATCAAAAGTCTGTTGCTATATGATAGATATCTGTTTGGATTGACTTATTTGAACTTTTTTTTTAACAGTAAATTATTTGAACTTATTTATTGACATAAGTATTTGTCAGACTATTTGGAAGAAGTTATAAAAACAGATTATGATATATCCATAAATATCGTAAGTTGTTTTCAGCTTATTTACATAAACTCTTAAAAATAGCTTATTAAAACAGCTTATAACTTTTATAATTTTACATTATATGAAGCAACTTGACTTTATTGTATCCTTTGTCATTGAAATAGCTTATACATAGACACTTAAAATATGATAAGTTACTATGCTATAATCACTAAATTAAGTCGTTTATCCAACCCGGACCATAATATGGATGATAATTAAAAGCATTTTCTTAGAATTGGGAATTGAACATAATTCAACCTTACAAAACTGACTTGCAAGGTGAAGCTTATCTCTACGTATGAACTTAGTGTTCAGGTCATCTCACATCCGATGCGAGACTATTAACACATTAATGAAATATAGTCATTATAAATTTATAAGCTAACCTCTTCCATGAGAAGAAAAATTTTATTGCGCCTACTCTTTATGTTGTCTTGAATTTCCTGCAACTGCATCTGAACAAAATCTTGAACAGTCTCTGGCCCCTCAATTATGCAAAAGTTACTGATAAAACAAAATAAAAAAATAAAAAAAAAGTTTTTTTTATCAACCCAATTACAAAGTTTCAATTTTTAATCAAATTAGAGACACCCAATAAGCAAAAGAATAAGAACAAAAAACCAACTTTGGTGTGATTTCACCGGAGCCTGCATCCTGAGGAGAAGAGCAAGAAATTGTCCTTGACTTCAACTGCAAGAGGGTGGTGCCTTTGGAAAAAGATAAATTGTTGGTGTATCCATTACAGAAAATGGAGGTTTTGAAAGGTAGAATTGTGGGGGATAGGGAATTTGTGCAGGGAGAGAAAGTAGTCATTGAATTGGGTTTGAGATTGAGTTCATAGAATCATTTTGGATAGTGGAATGGAACACAATCCTGAACAGACAATAGTAGCTAAGGATGATATACGTCACCACGAACAATGAACATCAATTTTTTTCTTTTACTTTTTTATGGAAAGTGTCTTTCAAAGACAAACAATACATCCAATTTGGATCGGTCGGATAAGACAAAAACTTGTTTTTTACGTAAAAGTAATTTTTCACTTTTTAATTCATTCAAAAACCGATGTATTTAGAGTGTATTATAGATTAGATGCATTAGTTATTGAATGAATTAAAAAAATGTAAAGTTGTTAATATATATGAAACTAGAGGGAGTATGGTGGAGTTGAGTTTTAAATCTCGAACATTATACATTTAATAAATTTACATCATATTATCAATTTTGTATATTTGTTTTTAAAATATAATAGATTATGCGTTTAATTTTGAATGATTGATTTAAAAAGAGATTAATCGTCATGTATTTTTTTTTTTGAGCAAATTAATCGTCATGTATGTTAATCCTTTTTACACATACATTTAATAAATTTACATCATATTATCAATTTTGTATATTTGTTTTTAAAATATAATATCAAATATTTATATGTCAAGATTTAATTGAATGTATGTGTAAAGTCGGTGTATATAGAATTAATTATTTAAAAAATAATGAGATACACATTAATTTAATGAGATTTATTTTAGATCAATTTTCGGATACCTAAAATATCAATTAGAAAAGTTTTCATATTATAAAATTAGAATATAAAAATATATTTAACTCGTAAAATATAAAATTAGAGTATAAAAATAGATTTAATGTAAAATAAAACATAGAATATATTAACTATTAATCTAATGGGATGATAATCATCAATCATGTGTGAAACATAAAATAATAAAGAGAAGATTAAATTAGACTAATAAGTAATATTAAAAATATTATATCATACAAATAAAAATAATAATAATAATAATAATAATAATAATAATAATAATAATAATAATAAAGTATTATCATAAAATACATGCATGCAGTTTGATTTTAAAAAAAACAATACAAAAATTGATCCAATCCAAAAGGTATTTAAAAAAGGACATTTAGTCACAATTAATAAAATTTTGTTTTGTGCGATTTTCAATCTTCTTAAAGCAGTTTGTGATTTTTTATTTGAACAACGTTAATGCCATTTTTCTTCATTGAAATATAAGAAAACAAATTTCAATTACTTTACTGATTTTTTTTTAAAAAATTCTTATGAAATAAATTTTAAAAAATTAATCTAAAAAGGTATAATTTTAGAAATATTCTTTTTATTTTACAAGAACATATTAAAGTCCAATAAAATCTACAACATTATGCGCATACAAACGCAATCTTCAAAAATGTCATCAAAGGCATACTTTGTAGCTCTTTAAGAGGAGTCTCCAGCATCATTACATCAAAAGAACTATGAATAAGATTTCATTAGCTAACCAATCTAGTGAATTCAAGCTTTTGTTTCCTTCATGTTGTGTGGGCTTAAGTTAAATCTTCCAATTGCGGCAAATGAGGTCTTGGATACATTAGATCAAAATGAATTTCACCCTAATATTGAAATTGCAACTCCTTGTAATCGTAATGAGCATTTTGGAATCACTATCTACAATGAGATGAATGACTTCTGTCTTTGTATCAACTTCATGTCGCGTACACACGGATGAGGGTTCTATGCAGTCAAAATATCATTGCAATCATGAAGTCAGGCCATCAGAAACATAGCTTTTTAGAATTTTTAAATAAAAATAAGATCAGCTTTTCTAGACCGTCAGATCTTGATCGAACGGTTATAAATGTGTTGACTGCATGACTGCAGAGAGAAGTGACTGCAACTAATCTAATTCCTCATACCCCACATTTCAACATGTAAGGGATCACAACTGTCAATCTATTCTTTTGGTAGGGGTGAAGCTATAGTTATAATGGAGTAAGTAAAGTCACCACAAGAATATTTTGTAATTGAATAAGTTGGTACACTTTGGCCCCGTTTGGCCCGACTTATTTTTTCATTTTTTTCGTCTTCTTAAAAATAGTAAAGAAGGAAAAAATTGTGTTTGACTTCACTTTTATTTATTTTTTACTTCTTTACTTTATTTC
Source organism: Trifolium fragiferum (assembly GCA_954870985.1). NCBI lineage: Eukaryota > Viridiplantae > Streptophyta > Magnoliopsida > Fabales > Fabaceae > Trifolium > Trifolium fragiferum. The sequence goes on from OX940796.1 coordinate 26,146,999, forward strand.
TTTGATACTTTTAAGGAGAAATATTGTCAAATATAATTTTATACTTCTCTATTTAGTTTAAGCTAAATAGAAAAGTAAAAAATAAGTCGGGCCAAACGGGGTCTTTGTAATTAGTTATCCAAAAAAATATATTTATGTGATAAAATTATCACTTTTTTTGTTTATATGTAAATCTTTATGTAAAACACACTTCATTTTTTGTTTTGTATAGGAAGGAAGTAACAAGTATAACTGAAACTCACATATAACTATAAAGTTCTAAGTTCAAACCTTATAAAGATATATTGTTGTTAACAGTTGAAGTGAGACTTATGAGTTCGGATTCGCTTTATTTATCTACCTTCATTTATTGTTCATATATAAAAGAGATAGACACAATAGAGAAATTAGTGGAATTCACTTATTAAAATAAGTCTCACTAATCTACTAAATGTGTCTATCTCTTTTATAAATGAACAATAAATATAAATAAATAGAACAACCTCGAAATTGTGCTTATGGACCGTATATTTTTAAAAGACACAGTACTTTTTTTGGAAAACTAGTGTTTTAAAATCCTAATCCAATACACTAAAGATTTTCAATTTCCATTAGGAATCACACTCTAATAGGACCAAACTCATGGATGAATGAATTAGGATAAAATTAATAGTATAGGAATTATGTGAATCACAAAAGAAGAACCTTCTTCAAGTGTATTAATTGAAGAAAATGCAATACAACAGATGGAGATAATTCTCCTTGCAATAGTGGAAAGTAAATGCTAATCTCATTATGAGAATATCCTCTACTGAGTTGAGAATTTGTCTCACTCTTCAGTTCCAATTTTCACTCCAAAAGCACCCTTCCCTTCCTCATGAGTCATGACTCAATTCTGTTATAAGGAGCTAATGAATGGTAAGCGGAGCTAAACTTCAGCTCGGTCCCCGCTAAAGTAAACAACTCGCGCCAGAATAGACTCATGAACACCCGATCTCGGTCACTAAGGAATGCCTCTGCTAGTGTCTTTGCTGTATGTATGGTGTCTTTAGACAACCTATCTCCCACCGCCTTTATAGTGTCCTTCCTTTTAAACTTTGGTCTTTGGTAATCCTCCGATAATATCCACAGTGAGCTGAGCTCCTCCTGAATCTGATCGGGAAAGGGAATTGGCTGCAACATCTCCGCGCGTTTCAACTTTCAAGGCTTGCTATTTCTTTTGTTGACAAACATTGCACCATCTCACAATTTCTTATATATCTCTCCTCATATGCCTCCAAAAGAATACATTAGCTATTATTTTAAAAGTTCGTTCTCAAGCCACCCGAATGGCCACCCGAGATCGACCGAAGCATGGAATTCCTCCATAATCGTGGGAATTCTTACTAATTTTGATCATAACACTAACTTTCCTTCACATGCCATGAGAAACTTCTCGTCAGTTTATAAGACAATATGGGACTCAGGATCACACGCGCGCTCCTGCATTATTTTTTCAAGCTGCAGATCCTGAGTCGCTTCGTCCTCTATTGTGCTTATCATAGACACTCCCTGCATATTCACCACCCTGGAGAGGGTATCATCCTCCTTGTTATCCTTCCCCTCCTTATATTAAATCTCAAAGTCGTTCTCGTAACTCATTAATTTCGCCGTCCACGTCTATTGTTCCCCATCCAACATCCATTTTTCCAACTGATATTTTAAACTCATCTGATAAGTATGAATAACAATGTGATTCCCCATCACATTCTAAAGCTACTTTTACAACATTAGTTATGCTCAAAATTCAAAGATCATGTTGGGAATTTCAAATCAAAAATATATATATGCAATCATGACACTTGGAGTAAATATATCTATACATCAAATTTAGACTTCATTTAGGATAGTTTTCACTTGTCAGCTCAAAAAAACCCTAAAAGTACATTACATTAGGGAGAAGAATAAAAATAAAAAACTTCATAATGTAGCGATTTGAACCGACTTCTTTAGAGCTTCCATAAGGCTCCTCATGATTCTAGGCTCACCGGGTAGCACCTTATCTTTTAAGGTGCCATTTCTGGTGGCAATGAAAACTGGAGCAGAACTTTCATTTGGTTTGAAAACTAAACAGTCAATATACACAAGAACTTTTGTTTCACCACCATCTCCAATGTCTATAAATCCCAACCTTGATCCACCAGGTATTTTGTCCACCTGTTTTATTCAATTGAAATGAATTAGATTGTTACATTGAAAATGATAGCAACAAGTGGTACCTCTCCATCTTTTATTAAAATTTATATGACTCTAACTACGTTATATAGGACTCATTCCGAAAATTGTTGAAATCAAATATGAATTTCATAAATAAGAGAGTATTGAAAGACAACTATGGAGCACTGACACGTCGACATCAATAGAATTTTGAGAAATGATTCAATGTATCACATGTGTTGGTGTTGGACATTGACATATGTCGGACACCACGACACACCTTTGATCAGAAGTGTCGGTGCTACAAAAATAAAATCAGATGAAGCAATGGAACTCCATCATCTCATTGTAGTGTAGTGCAAGGATTTAAATCAAGATTTGCAATTTGGGTTGTGACATAATAGTTTTTGAAGTTGTCGAAACTGTAATACAACTCCAATTGAGGCTGCATCGGCTGCAATAGTTAACCTTGATTCTCTGTAATATCAAGGATCACGACTCGACTATAACAGTTACCACAACTTTTATTTAACACTATGTTATGATTTACAAGGGACTTAAGTTATAACTTAACAATCTGCAACTGCAAGCAACTATAATTTGAATTCTATAAATAGGCAATGATTTAATAACCTCTCTCTATTGTGGAAAGAGTAACAAAACTATCTGCCATGAACTTGAGGAAGTTAAAACAAATCATATAGCCATCATAGGAGGTTAATTAAGAAAATCAACATCTTAATTACAGCTAGAACTAGAAGTAATTCTGAAAATGAATAAACGATTAAACTAATAGGAAGATAAAAATGAAATGGCCCAAGAAAGAATGGGAACATATACTATAAATGTGTACCTTGAGAGGAAAGGGAAGTGGTAGAGTGGCTCCCTGGCTTAGGCTGTTTGCCCACTGCCACAACACAAATGATAATATGCTTTACTAATATTAATTAATTAATCAACTTGAATTAATTAAAACAATGTTTGTGCAAAAATATAACAATAACAATAATACTAATAACACATCAGTATGATTGTAACTCTCAACTGACAATGCCGATATTGTTAGACCGTACACTTTCACCTTAGACTTCGCAGTTGTGTGTGAATTTAAGTGGTGTTTGCCACTAGTTTACATAGTAATAAAAAAATGGAGTAAACGGTTTTACCTGAAACAAGAGGGAATCAAATCTCTGGAGGTCTAAGTTGATAGGCAGCTTCATGGTGCCGAGAGAGACTCCATCGTCATTCGCGGGGTTGTAGCTTCCAGCGGAAGCTTTGGGTACAACCGCCGTATGATGAAAGCGGGTTCGGAGCACAGGAGAAGGGTGGGTGTTGTGGTAAATAGGAATGAGGGAATGGTGAGAAGGCAAAGGAAGATGGAAATTCAATCCTGTTCCACTCAGCTTTACACTTGAGCACACATTATGTTGCCTTATACTACTACCAGTTACCATTGTCATGCCTTCTCACTTACCTTCTCCCACACAACACAATGGATAGATAATGCTTCATCTGGTTTTATTTCTGTGTTCAGGTTTCAATGGAACAAATGGCTCTCAAGAGACCCACGTTGCCAACAGATAACCTTATTCTTTTGAATACTAAATTGCATTAAATAATAATTAATATAGTTAACTCTTCTAAAGGATGCTCATAATGATTATACGTACATAGGTGAAATTTCAATTAATTTTATAGGAGTAGGATTTAATATGCATAACATTACATAAATTATTTTTTTTGCGTTTACCCTCTAATTTTCGAGGGAAGTGCCTTGATAATCCAGAGTTCAGTCGAAAAGTAAGTTAAATTTGATCAAAAATTGTTTCCATCATGAATCGAACTCGAATTCTTCCAAAATATAATATTTTTTTTTTATACATGTATCCAATCAAATCATGTAGATATTTATGAAAATATTTTAAGAATTAACTTAAGAAAGTGACACTGGTATAATTTAATCAAATGTATATGTAATTATCTCATTTTTATAAACCTCACAAAATGACTAAGAAACTAATTTTTAAAACCAAATTAAATATAGCAAAAAGAGTGATTCTAGTTCGTTGGAGTACCCCACATTTTGTCTCCGAATCTCCGATAGACTTCAAACAAAATTATCACAAGTGAAAAGAACGTTTAGTAAACCCCAAAAAAAATGTAAACAAAGTGGGTCTAGGATTAATCTCTTGCAATTTAGCAAACTAAAGTTCAAATCCCGCCTAAAAGGGGCGGCCATATGATGTGTTAGAAAATCAAATTTTCCACATTACCACGGAAAGTTAATGACTTTAGCACAAAGTTGTTTAACTCAAAGCTACAACTTCATGCTGCAATTGATCCACATCCAATCCACGTGAAAATGAACATCGAATATAACCACATGAAACAAGAAATTGAGAACGAAAATGGAAAATAAGAGTAATAGGTTCAGGTATCAAAAGTCAGGGTTCTACTGATACTTTAAATATGGGATTTCAAATTTTCAAGATTTTGTACAAATTCAAAGTTGCAAGAAAAAATCACATCTTTTACAACATAATTTGAAACAGCAAAGTACTCCTGTAAGCCCCCTATTAGAAACCATGAGCCCTGTAGGAGTTCTGTAGTACTTGATTCACTGTGAAGAGGAACATGCCTCTAGTTTAGGAAGCAAACTCCGCCACGCATCTGCAATACCGTTTGCTAAGCGTGCCTGACCTTTGGCAAATTCATGGAAAGCAATCCCCATATCTAATGTTTTCTGTTCCTGAAAACGTCCTATTTCTTCATTCATTAGTTTCACAATTGTCTCAAATGTCTTTGTTGCTTGTTCACTCTCTGCCTTCAACTGCATGGTAAAATCATGTCAGTCCAGTCAAACACACAAAATATACAATTTCTCCATCATTGGATACCAAATAATAAACAAACTTGCCTCGTGATATTCACGCTCGGCTTCTGCCACTTTATCAGAGCGAATCAACATGAGTTTGTCACTGCATTCCAGACAATAATAAGGAGCATATATATCAAGATATAAGACACCAAGCAGTCTTCTAATCCATCAACTAGATTAAAAATAATAATTTTACATAATTCCACAATACAAGTCAGAAATAGAAACAAGGCAGGGCTTATTTGCATTTTATATACACAAGTTTTGGTTGGGAAAAGGGACCTTTTTCGAAAGAAACAGATCATGAATGTTAATTTCAGCCATAAGATGTTAGGTAAAATGGGAGTAATTATGCCATGTCATTCCAACTAAATTAGTCAAATGGTAAAAGTGAGAAACAGGAGCATACAGATTAATCTCCTTCAGCTTCATTGTTTCAGCCAGTTCACATTGCCTCCTGAAGGCATTGGCCCTCTCTGCTATTGTTGCCTGTTTCAGAATGTAACCAACATTAAATTTAAAATAAGGTATAACAATCCATTTTATCTCATTTTTGGGGGGAGGGGTTGGACTTTGGAGGAGTAGGCACGTCACACGTGAAATATATTTCAAAATCATAAACAAAATCTAATCAACTTAGACAAATTTGTTATTAAATATTAAAAGAAAACTTAACAAGACCTACCTTAATAGATTGTACAGCACGGACATAATCTTTCAAAGGTTCTTCAAAACTCATCAAGAGCTCTTGTGCCTATTTGAAAGAGTCAAATTAGGATAGTTCTTTTCACCCTTCAATAGCATGCAAATTTATGCAAACACGCACATGAGTAGACAGTAAATTAATGTATGACACCAACACTTAGAGCTGACCTCCTTTTGCAGCTTGACTGATAAAATCTCTGACTTCATCCCAAGTTCAGAGAATGCTTTCCCAAGTGCATTTCCTTCAGAAGCACCTAGAAGTTTCACGGCTTTTCCAAAATCTGACAGTGATTGTCCCAACTCTGCAAGATTATTATAAAGTCATTTTATAATGGCAGAAGAATGGATAAAATATAAAAAAGCACGTAACAGTAAAACAGGGAAGGACAACAGATACAGAAGACAAAAATAAGTACCAAACTGAAATCTTAAAATAAACTGTTACCTCTGTGCCTCTTCACAAGACGATATGCATGCTTTTGAGCTTCAGCCAAGTGGTTTTCCAGTTCAAAAATGTAACGCTTTAGCTTCTCATATTCAGCATCTGATTCTTCCACTGGCTTCTCCTTCCCAAGGACAACATCACTCACTTTTGATTGCACATCCTGCAAAAATACACTTTATCAATCTTAAATCTAACAAGACACCTAGACAAACATCAATCTTAAATCTAACAAGACACCGACAAACAGCACACTCGAGCTCGACCAAGTAGACTAACAAAATAAAATGTCTAAAATAGAGGAAATTTTCAATTCAAAAGACCATTTACATTGAATACATAAGAATGCAGCAAACTGTAACTATCAAGAGTCCAGGACTGCTGATCTCCCACTACATCCCACTCTACTCTATGGGTCTACATGTAATCTATGACAAGTATAATTGAATAAGTAACTCATTAAACTATCAAGATCCCAGGACTGTTTGTCTGAAGAATAATAAAAGAAGAAACTCATTAGTAAGTTCCTTTTATCCTTTTTGTCTAGTTTATTCCAATAGCATCTTTTTAGTTCCCAGAAAAAAAAAATCCAAATCAGAGATAGTGATAACTGAATAAGTAACTTCCTTCCACTATCTAGAGTCTCTACATTGCTGGTTTTATTTTACCATAACAGTTTTGTCTTAAATACTCTGGGCGCGGATTTATATAAGCAAAAAAGTACTCATTATTTTTATCTTAAATATAAGCAAAAAACTACATTTGAATCATTTTTTAATGTTTATCCGGAAATACCCTTCAATTAATATGAACTTTATTTTCCAATGACTCTTTTATCCTTATGGAACAAGTTCCTATGAAGGGCACTTTTGAGAATGCACTAATATTTTATGAGATTAAGAAGATTATTAATTGCATTTAACTATATTTCTTAACAAGTCTAAAGTTAATTATTTTTTCTTATAATAAAGACAGGAGGAAGTATACTCTTATAATATTGCAAAGGATTACTCGAATCCACACTACCTTTATCTCATCATCTTTATCTTGAATTTGATTAAATTAGTACTAAGTTTTATTAATTTGAAGGAATTTAAAATACATATTTTTAATATGCATATTTGTATTTTCATCATTTCTGATGTCTTCTGTGCAGGCCCATGTGATCATAGGTACTAACAGGAGTAACAGGACAAAAAGAAGCACCCCTTGTTAGGTTATTTCAGATAGGAAATTAGTGAAATTCAAAATTTAGATAATTTCATTTAACAGAATTAAATCTAGTAAAAGGAAACTATTCATATTCAAAAATACCAGTAGAAAAATCTTACCTTAAAAATCTGCATTAAATCGGATGGCTTCTTGAATATGCCAGTCTCATGGGACCTTAACCTTTCCATTGTCTGCATAGTATGTTGATGAAATCAAGCTTAAATAAGGTTTTCATTTCCATCTTAAAAGTCAAATGTGAGAAAACAGCATAACTAGAGCAGTTGCAGATACAATAAATATAACAAAATCACATGTGGGAGAGGATGGGGGAAAATAGTATGTCTTGGCACGTTCAACATCCCACACTCTCCAGCATGAACGTGATTAGACGGTAGTTGTGGAATCAGCGACCATATCTCATAATTCATTTTTCCATACAACAACCACTAATATGAGCTACAGTATATGAAATCAAGTAGTTGATGGTCAATTTAGGAGACTCAACATTGAAATGTGCAGGGGCGGATATTTATAGTGGTGGGTGGGTGTCATGGCACCCATCAACTATTTTATATATACTATACTAGGCGTGAAATTCCATATAATCTGCATCTGTTGTAGTGGATGGCGGTAATTAAAAACTCAATGCATTTCATTCAAAACAATGTTTTATATATATGCTACTGTGTTATTCATACAGTCTACTAGGAGTGAAATTTCATATAGCTGCATCTGTTGTGGATGGCGAATCTTTTTGTGAACAAGAAGTCTCTAGTTCGAGTCCTTGTGCCACCATTTTCGAATTTTATTAATTTTATTAATAAAAAGGCCTTCCGAGGTCTCGAACCCACACCTAGGAAGTAATATTCAAACAAAAAGAAGTCAACTATTAATTATACTCTACTAGGAGTGAAATTCCATATAGTCTGCATCTGTCATAGTGGATGGCGAGTTTTTTGTGAACAAGAGGTCTCTAGTTCGAGTCCTTGTGCCACCATTTTTGTATTTTATTAATTTTATTAAAATAAAAAGGTCTTCCGAGGTCTCGAACCCACGCCTAGGAAGTAATATTCGAACAAAAAAAACCACTACACCAATTAACAATTTGTTTCTTTTAATTGAAACTACTTTCCATATATTCTATGGCTTTTTGGAAGCCCTAAAAAAATACTCAAGACCAGCCTATGGAAACGAGCAATCAATTTCGTCACAGTGGTTAGATTGAATCAAAGATTTGGACTCAGAATTTCATAGAAAGTGCAGTGACATGGCACCGTAATAAAAATTGAAAAAAAAAACAGCACGCCCAACAATCACATTAAATATATAAAGATGCACAGAGAACAAAATAGTTTACTGAACCCATGGTATCACCTCTTCCTCTGCTTGCAAAAACGTTCTCAGATCCTCACTTTGTTGAAGTTCATGATGTGATGCTATCCTATTTACAAACACATCCAACGCCTGTCGCCTCATCTCAATAAACTCAGCACTGAAACGGAATTTTTCTGTAATACAAACAAAAAATGAAACCCAAATAGAGTAGTGGATGACGTGATAGAATAAACTACAATCAGAATTCAACATTTTTCTCTGACATGAATTTTGGATATCATTACTTAAATAAAAACAACGTTCAACAGCAGTGTATCAAGGTTAATTCCTAATTGATGGATTTCAAATTGAAAACGAGCATGGTTTCAAAGAAGAGAGAGAGACGGGAGATTGAATTTTTAGGAATAAAATACGATAGATAAGATTTGATAATATTATCACAATTCACTGGGCCACATTATTATCCCTCACCACTGTGACTTCACTGCACAAAATCTACAAGAAGGGTTATGTGACCCAATCACGTGGTGCTAGTGCATTTAATAGTGCAGTGCAGGTGTTTTTGTAGCATAAGGCTTCACTGATCTGCTTGGTGGGTTGGTTGATGGTAGGAGAAGAACTGTAGCTGTCATCGACTTGTGTGGACAATCATGTTCATATTTTAGCGAATAGTATAGGGTCACGTGACCTTTTTTTGGAATAAATTCATGTGACCTTTTAATGAAACAAATAATCTGAGCCACTAATATTTATTGGATTGTAATGATTGATTGTTCTCATTTCTCACAATAATAATGTTCTTTCACCTAGGTAGTTCCCTTATATAATAAATTGTTTTTATTTCAATTAAGGGAAAAAAGCAACATAATTTCTTAGCATGAGAAGGAAAGTAAAGCATGGCACGAATGACAATGTAGCATTGGCATAAAATTTCAGTGGCAGTAGCCACGTTCAAAGTAGTACTCCCTCGGTTTCAAAATGAGTGTCACTTCAGCAAAAAATATGTTTCAAAATGAATGTCATTTTTTATTTCAAATGCAATATAAAGTATAAACTATTTATTTCCAATTGTACCCTCTATGTACAGTACTTCCAAAGCATTACTTCTACTTTGCATTTATGATTGGAGAAGACACTAATAGTTAATAAGGATAATTTGGTAGAATAACTATTCAACTTCTACTAATTATTGCATTTCATAATATTTGTGTATAACCCTTAAACGACATTCATTTTAAAAGGGAGTGAGTATTAAACATGCAAGAAAGGGTCATATTTAGATGTTACCTACAGCACTTTTCTCTGGAAGAGGAGGAATGAAAATGCCTTTGTACTTCTCAAAAAGGCGATCACGTAACCAAACAAAGTCACTGTAGCGTCGGATGACAATCTTCTCGGGCCCCTGGTATTCCGGAAAATTTGTCTGCCACATTGTTTCAAATAGTCAGATGATGTGGCACATGTTTGCAGTTACATATTTACTCAATCAATTCAAGTGGAACTAAACTCAAATGACGAGAGAGAAAACCATCGCAATGAATATAAGGAAGGAAATAGTTATTTACTCTTTCATTGAAATTTGATAGATATTGGATACAAATCCAATTAATTTCATCTTGAACAATAAAATAAAATTGATTCTTAAAAAAATAGAACAATAAATTAATATATAAACATTAAACTCCAGCAGTGAGAAATAAGAGATAAAGTTTTTGATATAGTATTCGGCTAACTTAATTTGTACGTCATCTTTAAACCTTCAGCTTCTGGAAAACCATAAGAAATTTGTTTCCCATCCTTTGTTCTTCTTTCACATTTGAGTTTGTGATCAGATATTCTCTCTCACATCCTGGTCCTAAGCTCTTTTCTTAATCCCCCATCTCAATAAATGCCCCCGCGAGAATTTGGGATGTGCTTGTATTATTTTTTTCCTATTCCGGTTATAAACCGTTGTTATTTTAAATATGAAGTTATGATTTGAATCATACTAATATCATACCGAAAGGTTCTCCCCACCAATTGAGTAATTACAAATCCCAACATCTTCGGTCAAAGGGATCGGGATCAGTACTACAGCTACGACAATCAGTTCATCAGCAAACAGTATCCCGATCATCAAGCCAAATGGCAAGAAGGGGATTAGGCAAGGCCGGTGCAAGGCCACAGCTAATACGACATATATTTTCAATCATAAGGCAATCGGAAGCCGTGCTCCAGCCGGCATCATTAACAAGCATGCATGTTACATCTTCATTGTTAATCGCAACAAATATATAAATGCACCGTTGCACACCACATTATACTAAATTCACAACACAATCCAAAGATAACCCACAAAAATTCATCCAAAACAGTTCACCTCTATAATTTCTCTCTACCTATCTAACCACTAAGCTTCAATTTCGATCACCATAATCCCCAGCCGAAATTGTATTGCTTCTAAATCTTAACTACATTCATTCATTGCAAAAAAAAAATAAAAAATAAAAAATCAATTATCCCTAATAATTTTACTTAATCGATTTTTTAACACGTCGATCATCGATAAAACCCTCAATCTGAACTTCTACGATCTAAATATTTCATTGTTTACCCAATATTTGCAAAATTAACAACATAACACGCTTCTCGTTAAGTTCAGGAGAAATTTCAACACGAAAATTTCAATTCGCTAAAAAAAATTACAAAAAACAAAAAGCACGAAGTGAATGAGTGATAGAAATACTTTGGTAATGACGCGGTAAGAGATATAAGCTTGAACGCCATTGCCGAGTTTAACGGGATCGGAAACGGAGACGGAGAGAAACGGTTGCGAAGAAGACGGAGATCTAGGGCTGAGCGACGCACCGGAGGAACTTCTCTGCTGTTCCATTCCCTCTAAAGTTACCATCAAATTCAAAGTTCAAGAAGGAAAAAAGAAAAGTAGAAAAAAGTGTTTTTAATTGTGTATATAAGATCGTGGTTGCTTATTTTGAGAATTGGAGTGGTGGCAGATTTGTAATTACCGATGGATTCATGGTTGATTTTGGAAATAGTAGATGAAGGTGATAGAGGTAGTGCGGCGAATGTGAGTTGTGTCGGAGAATCAGTGACGGATGGTTGGGTTGTATGTGGCGGTGAAAATTTGTTGGCACTTGGTTAATGGCTATTCAATGCGTCTAAGCTTACATGTGAAACGTGTGGGTTTTTTTATGGGTTAAATATTATTTTAGTTCAGTTTCGACTTTTAGTATTTTTTTTTTTTTATTATAATTTTAATTTTTTTCGCCAATTTTTTATAACTACAATAATAAAATTGACCACATAAAATAATTTAAATTGATTAGGATAACGTTAGCATTGCATGACGTGACATGTGTCATTTTATGTGGCTGATTCCGTTATCCAAGTCACAAAAAATTGATGGCAATGACTAAAAATTCAAACGGAAAAAACATGAGGACTAAAGATATAATAAAAAACATGTATGAACTAAAAGACGAAACTCACACAAAAGTATAGACTAAAAACAAATTTAACCATTTTTTTTATATATATATCGGGTTTGTTTGGTATAATAAAGCTATAAGGTTCTGCTTGGCAAAAGTAGTTATGGCTGATAAGCTAATTGATAATTGATAGTTTATAGCTTATATTTGATGGTTGATGATTGATATAAGTTGTAATATTTGGTAAAATTAGCGATTTAACTAACTGATAAATGTAAAAAAACATAAAAAAATTCTCAATTAATAGTAATATACTCCTTCCATCCTGATTTATAAGCAACATTTGATAGTTGCATACATATTAAGGAGTTCTAGTAATATGTACTCCCTCCGGCCTTATTTATAAGCAAAAGTCTTCAAAAAAGTCTGACCTTAATATAAGCAAAAGTCAACAAATTCAACTTTAACAAATTCAACTTTATCCAATACCTTTATTCCAAAAATACCATTTCTTTTAAATTAAGTTAACATTTAATAATCACACATTTTTCAATAAATGGATACTGTACATGTACTGTAGTGCATGCTAGTTAGTTACTATTACACGTAATAGTACAGGGGCCAAGGCTAGGGTGGGAAAGTACCTTAGGTCTCCTACCATGGTTAATTGGTTTAATGGTTAGATTATGACAGTCCATAGATGTTTATGATGTACCATCCATACTTGAATACTCTTCTATTTTCATCTTTCTCTTCTCTCTTATTGTGTTTTTATACTACCCCCCAAACAATCAATACCAGATTCATACTTTCAAATTTTTTTCTCTATGCATTTTTTATAATTAATCTGTTTTATCTTTTATTTTTTAAATTTGTTGCTTAAAACCAAGTCTTTTCGTGAGTTTGTTCAAAAGGATGATTGATTCAAAGTTTTTCAATTTCTCAAAATTTGTAAATATTTCATCATTTGAGACAATAACATTCTACTACCTTGTTACCAATAATATGAACTCAATGAAGAAGAATCTAACAAATTCAGAAAGTATAAAATGTAAAATATAAAATCCCAAAAAGAAAAGTCTAACATAAGCATGGAAAGAGGAATCTAAAAAACTTTGAATCTGTGTGATGAAATTCTAAACAACACACAAAGGAAAAAAATACAAGAATTTGATGGAAAGTTGAATCTAGGCACAAATGAAAACAAGATTGCAAACAAGTGGTGGAGGTGGAAGGTGATGAGATGCAGGACAACAGGAAGAGAGAGTAACAAAGAAGGGGTTGAGAAAAAATTATACAATGTAGGAAGATTATAATGGTCTATCAAATCTAACGGATATTGTTACTTACCCATGGTGGGAGACCTAAGTCACTCTCCCACCCTAGCCTTGGCCTAGTACAAGAGCATCTTACTCCTTGTAGTACCATGGTGTTGTTAGCCTTTATTTTTATAATTAAAATAAAAGGCATTTAAAATAAATATGCAAATGTTTAAGATTCAAAACGTGGCAAAATATTCTAAGTATTTGTATCTTTCGATTGTTGAATATTTTGATTCGATTCGAAGTAAAAGTTTACAAGCTGCAGACTTAGTCAAATTTCAGAATAGGCAAAGCTTTCAATTTCGATTGTCAAAAGCAGTTAGAAGCGAAGTGAAATTCAAGGAACGTGCAAACGTGCAGAGACACACGTTCAAAGCTTAGTGTCTAGTTTAGGTAGTTATTTAGCAGGGATAGCAGTTATTTGTATTGTCTATAAATACTAGTTTGTTGTTTCGAATTAAGGGTCGCATTTTACTTACACATTCCTAGAAACTCAAAGTACCAGCGCAAAGAGAAACGAGTGAAAGGAAATGTATGATCTTGCGTACCAACTTTTTAACTTTCTGTAACCTTTATAAATTCTATGCAATTTACCTTTTAAAAGCTTTTGTTCTTTACTTAATTCTCGTGTAAATTTACTTGCGTTGAGTATATTTGCATGATCTTTTGTGATTCAACTCAAATGTTCATTGCTTGTGTTAGTGAACATTGCATCTCTTTCTAGCAAATTAAAAACACAAAATATGTCTTAGGATTTACTAGTTGATCCTGCAAGTATTTCATACTAGTGGTTGTTTACTAAAAATCACAGTAAACAAATTGGCACGCCCAGTGGGATAGGATTTTGTGTTCATTGTTAATTTGCAATTTCAAAATGTTTCTTTCTCAAAGTGTTAAACGTTGTTTTTTGTTTGGTTAATGGTTTTTGGTTAAATTGTGTATGCATTTGCGTAGTGGTAAACAAGCACTTGTAGAACCAAAATTTAAATCAAGAATGCCTAAATCTTCAACTAATCAAACACAAGCGTCAATAAGTGACGCAAATATTAGTTCTAGTGGAGTTCCAACTATGGCTTCACAAAGCATAACTGCTTCTGGAACAGTTACTTCGACAGTTACTACGCCCATGGGTGTAACTGCTTCGATTCCTTTTAACACTAATGTGTCGTCAATAAGTTCTTTTAGAACTTTGCCTGCTGAAATTCTGGTGGCAAGTGTCAGATGTGCAGCACAATATGTACACCTTAGGAATAGTTTGATGTGTAGCCTAATGTGCCAACATCGTGGACATACTGAACTTGATGAACAAGAAACAATGTAAAGTGCAGAAAATAATAAACAAACACACAAAGTTTGTTAACCCAGTTCGGCGCTAATCAGCCCTACTCTGGAGGATACCAATCCAGGGATGAATCCACTATGGTAGTATCAATTCAAAGCTAAACTCCCCCATTTACAACTTGTCACTTAATCACTACCCGTGCTAATTCTACCTAGGAACTCCTAGATATGAGAACCTCTGCTCACTCCCCCTCAACCTTACCCAGTAAGGATTTAATAACAAACCCAGTTGGAGACACACTCCTAGACAACTAAAACACTCGTACCTAAAGGCTTAGAGTGTTGCACAATCTAACTCCTTGCTTCAAAGCTTTGGAGAAAGAATACTAGAGATTACAACTCTATCAAACTCAGTCCTTACTTGTATCAAACACGATTCAAGGGAAGGCTCACAAATAACAAAGAACAACTAAAGAACTAAAACCCTAAGACTCAATTTGTAGACTTAGCTTCTTGATTTCAGTTGATTAATAATGAGTCTTCAGTCTTCCTTTATATAGAACAATCTTCATGGGCTTTGACAAGCTGGCCTTGATAATTTCTCCTTGAGATAAATTTGATCCTTATCAAAATATATTTGTTTCAAATCTTTTTGATCAAAGTCGGCCAATAAAATAAAACAGAACCATGAAAGATTATCTTGTTCCTTGGCGCGCAAGCAGGCGTGAGTTTATTTTGAAAACAAATCTTTTTAAAGATTACGCGTGGAAAAATAACATAAAGCGCGTCCAGATGTGGATCCTAATGTGCCACACATCATGCTTCACATCATGGAATTAGGCTTATTTTACCAAATGAAGCCAACACCCTAAAATCCTCAACAATCTCCCCCTTTGGCAAATTTTGGCTAAAATAATCTTTGAGTCAGCCAATAAGACTTGAAGAGATGTGTAGGCACATCAGAGACTTTGCAGCAGCGGATATAAGTCTCACAGATTTGGAGAGAAATAAACTCTCACATAATAGGAAAAATAAATTCCTAAAGACTGAGAAAAATAAATTCTCAGACACATACAAGCATGGGATTCCATGCACACATGAGGGAGGGTAGTAAACACAACTATGCATAGATTCATGCAAACATGTAGTGTTTTACTCCCCTTTACTCCCCCTAAATATCACATCTTCTATTGGCTTCTTCAGAATGCATGACCTAGTAGAAGGATGTACAAATGTTTTAAACATGGCTTCTTCAGAATGCATGACCATGTATAAAAACTTCACAGATGTATCAAACATCACACAAATAACAACTTCTACAGGCTTCTTGAGAATGCATCACCATGTAGAAATCATACAAATGTGTCAAACATTACACAAATAAACATCTTCAATAGGCTTCTTGAGAATGCATCACCATATTGAAAATGTACAAATTAAGTCTTCGGGAAAAACATGCTTTAGAAAACTAATTCTTCAAAAAATTTGTTGAGAAAAATCTTTGAAGAAAAATAAGCATGTATGACAGATGTGTCGTCTGATAGGCACACATCACAGTTGCTGTAATTTTTACTCCCCCTTTTTAGCCAGAATTTTGACAAATAAAGTCAAAAACATAGAGAGTAGATGAAAACACCAGATAATGCAGATAGCATAGATGCAGAGATAATGGTGCATGAAATACAAAAGGCATTAGGCCATTAATAATGCAGCAAGTACAGAACAAGCACACATAGGTGCATCAGAAATCCAGGGCACAACCCACAAAATACAAGCAAAACAAAGGAAATACCGAGTACAGGGAAATATCAATGAATTACAAAAATTCAAATAGCCTGACTCCCATCAGTTTCCTCAGCCTCAAAGTCATTCGGCTCCTCCTCCTCCAATTCCTCATCCTCAGCCATTGTTTGCTCATCCTCAAGCTCCAGTCCAACAATGACTGCCTCCAGCTTGGTCTTCTTCTCATCCAGAGCCTTACAAGTCTCCTTCAAGACAGCAATCATGTCTTTTCTAGACATTACACTAGTTGAGCTAGATGTGCCCACATCAGACTGCTTGAGACCAAAGGAAATAGCAGACTCTCTTCTGCAAGACAAATCATCCTTGCCCAGAATATCAAGCATCTGGCTCAATATAATTCCACACAGCAAAGAGGGAAAAGCAATGGGCAAATTAACAGCTAGGGTTTTGGCATGCTTGACAGTCTGGTCAAAAATATAAGTACCAAAATCATAGTTAATTTTGTTACCTACAGTATAGATGAATCTAGCCAAACCTGTAGCCACATCACAGTTGTGTGTGGTAGGTACCCAATTAACAACAGCAATCATGTTAAGGATGTTGTATATTGGAGTGAGCTTGCTTGCTTGTAGCTTCCCTTTCTTTGGCCAATCCTTGACATTTCCTCCAGTGATGGTGTAACGCCCCAACTAAAATTATCTAGAATATTTAGTCGGAACATTAATAACTGGAATCTGAGTACATGAATTAAGAGAAATATAACTGAATACTACAATATCATTAGAGTAATATTTATAATATTCAATACAAACATCGGGAAGTGTTAACAACAGAATAACAAGCTAATCTAAAACAAGGAAGAAGAATAAATCTTCTAAGCTGACAATCCAAGCTCGGCTCCAATCGTCAGATCCATCCTGGTCCCTGCTCCGAAATTACCTGTCTTACCTATATCGAAAAGGGAGTGGGGTGAGACAGTCACTTCGTCCCAGTGAGTTCTACTACCCTCCTAAAGGCTAATAAGCCGGGGCTCCTAATTAG
Source organism: Trifolium fragiferum (assembly GCA_954870985.1). Lineage (NCBI taxonomy): Eukaryota > Viridiplantae > Streptophyta > Magnoliopsida > Fabales > Fabaceae > Trifolium > Trifolium fragiferum. Next base: position 26,164,561 of record OX940796.1, read on the forward strand.
TCGTAGCATATTTTATTTCATAACATAAAATCATAAGCATAAATAAATAACGGTGTAACACTGATTAGTCTTGTTGATTTTAAACCACAAGCACTCTGAGGTGAGCATGTCTCAAAGGCCTGCCTTGTCCGCGAACAGAAAGCGTTCCGGCGTGCAGCTCACAAAGTTTTACTAGTGGAACATCTAAAACGAAGTCCACACATGATAATATAATCACATACATAATTGACTGATTCTAAATTAATTACATGCTACCATAATTTTCCCAAAGCCCGGGGAGCATACATAATTCTAAATCCCTAAGTTATACCTAATTTCAGAATTGTGCCTGACCTCCCGTACAATATTAAATACATTATACAACTGCAATTTATCTTCCTCAGGTAATAATATAAAACGAGTGATCATTCATTTTTAAAAACAGAAAAAGTGAGGCAAATCTGGGTTAGCTCGCTACGGCGAGTTAACAAGCTCGCCATGGCGATCTTACAGGTACTGGCCTGAACAACTCGCTAGCCGAGCTATAGCTCGCCATGGCGAAGTTCTTCAGCCCAGAACCTTGAGCTCGCCATGAGTGCTCGCTAGTAACTCGCTATGGCGAGTTAAGGCAGAAATGACTTTGTTTTGCGAATTTCAACATTTTTCAAAGGTATCACCTACAATCAAACTCTGAGAAAGTGCAGATATATGATATAATCAATATTTAACAGAATAAAAGAGAATTTGGAAGCTAATTCTCCTCACACAACTAATTCCTAATTTCTTAAGTTAACATGCAAATTCATAAATTAAGGGAATTCTAACTAAACTAGCCTAAGAACCCACCTGTTATGAAGCTTTAATCTTTGCCTCCTAAGCTCTACTCAGCTACAGCGACCCCCAGCAACGCCCACGAACCCAGAAAACAGCACGAACGGAGAGATATGTGCAGCACTTGCTGCTGAACTCGCCATGGCGAGTACCCTTACTCGCTGTGGCGAGCTTGACAGGTTGAGGAGATGAAGTCTTGCCATTTTTTTTTTTTTTACCGATTTCCACCTTTCCTTGGTAGTTAAGGCGTACCCAGTGATCATGGATTCGTGTTTAGGAAGATAATCATACATGTAGTAAGGATTCCAAGTGTGGGCTAGGATTTGTGAGGTTGAAATGAAAAGGGGAAAGCTAGTGAATTGTTGATTTGGTAGAGTTTGGAGAGTAAAGAGGTGATGAAAGTTTCATTTGATTTTCTGCGGTACAACAGTAGGAGTGGGATATCAGAATTGTTGCTGCATGCAAGAAATCTTTGGAGTAATGTTAAGTGTGATGTAATCTTTAAGAGAGAGTTAGCAATATGAGAGATGAGAGAATTAAGTTTTCTTGGTTGTGGTTTGAGCTAGGTGAAGAGAAGGGGAAATAAGGGTTAGGTTCTCTAATTTTCTGAAGTTGTGTTTTAATGAGTGAACTAGTGCCTTGTCTCTACCCTTTGTTGCATGCATTAAAAGTGAATGGGACAAGAATAGTGAGGTGTTGGTTAGTGAGAAGACTAGGGAAATGATAATGGATTCATGAGTCACTAAGTGAAGATGAGGTGTTGGCTTCATAGAAACACAAGGTGAGTCACAAGGTGAGGTGTAGTCTTGAGAGGAAAAAGGAAAATGAGTCATGAGTGAGATATTTGGTTTGGAGGGAAAATTGATTCTTATGAGTAATTAAAATACAAGTTCAAGAGATATTATATTAGTGGGTTGATTATGTAAAATTAGAAATTCTAATTTCTTACACATATCACACTTAATTCCCAAGACTTAATTCAATTAATTACCTCAATTCAACCTTGGAGTTATGGGTCAAACTCCAATTAAAATTAATTAGGAATTTTAGAAGCTGGGATGTTACAATCTATCCCCCTTAAAGAATTTCGTCCTCGAAATTGAGAAAATTATCTTTAGAAAGGATGGAGACATCTTTTCCCCGTGTTAGATTCCCGTTTCTGAGTGAGTTAGTCGTCATGGGACTGAGCCCATCCGACTTGGATTACTGGAATTCTCTTGTATTCGAAGGATATTAACATCACGTTCAACTACGCGAACTGGACTCGGCTGATAATTTAAGGCTGGCTGAAGATCAATCTCTTGAGGATGATAAGGATTGGGAGTGATTTTCCGAAGTTGCGACACTTGAAACACGTCGTGTAACCCTGACCTGAATGAAGATAGAGCTAACTGATATGTTACTGAACCGACGCGTTGAAGGATCTGATAAGGTCTTATACACTTCGGATAGAATTTCTCCGTTTGGACACATCTCGTAGTTCCAACTTTGACGTTATTCTGAAAAACTCTTGACTACCCTTATTCCTTGGAAGTAAAACTTTCCTCTCTCAAAGGGTTATTCGTCCAAATTTGGTGTTCGTCTACACTAGTGCTGCGTACTCTGATCCGACTACTCATAATCATTCTCTTTTATCTGCGTCATCACGACTTTACTCCAAATCCATTTAACACAGTGACGCACCATCTCTTCTTTTCCAACTAACTTCTACCAATAATACCTCTTTTATTGGATAATTCCACAAAGTAACACTTTGGCATACCGCACTTATTATTATTATTATTATTCCACACTACACTTCCACATGCCGGTATCTGGCCTGGTTGCCACTATTTGAATAGCTGAAAGGGATAAGTTTGGGTATTGATAATGACAATCCACAATCTTTCTCTTCAAGGTTTCTCTCAATTCCAAACGCTGCAGCTTGCGACACGTCGCATGTACCACTGTCTCGTTCAAGTCATTCAAAATACTCCAAGATAGATCGAAATATAAAACGAGTGAAGAACGCTTAAGCACTATAGATCCTTTTGCCAATGAGTTAGACTCATCTGCAACCGAGTCCATAGTACTTCATAATTTTCCACCTACTATTTCAATCCATCCTAGCACAACACTGTGGTCGAGTAGTACATTTAACATATCAAGAACTGAGGTTCGAATTCTTCCTCCAAAGATATGGTTAGGTTGGCTGGAGAATTAACTGATAGTCTGACATGAAAGAATCTGACTAAAGTGATTGGATTTTAATGACGGCTGACTGGGTACGGAAGATTTGCGTACTCGACACAGACAATGGTTTTAAATCCTTCATTCACCATAGTCATTGTGTCAGTGTATGCATTGGATTCGCAATAAGGGAACGCTTATACTCTATACGAGGAATTTAATTGATGATGATCTGAATCTATGGTTGGTAATGTACCGACAGACTGAAGCAGTCGGCTGAGAATGAAAAGGTTTAAACTTGAATTCAGAAAATAGTTTTGATGCGGTATCTAGATACTAATACTTCTACTAGCTCCTAGTTCTACGTAACTGGAAGATTTGAAACCTAACTGAGAAGATTAGCTGATAAGGATCCGAAAGATTTAACAACACGAGTGAGTTACTGATGAGTCGTTCAGGTGTACGAAGACCTATACGATTAATTGATACTGACACAGAACAGAATAGTTCGGCGGATACTCGACTAATGATACTAATTTAATATTTCATAAGCTGAGTGAGAGCTTGAACTGAATTTATACATGTCCTCTCTAGAAAACTAGATTCCACGAATTTTAGTTACTAACAACGTAACTGAAAGGTCGAAAAGATTGAACAGGATTGCTTGCAATTAAAGTCTCGCAATGTCAATTTAACTGACCGATGTCGAAGAATTTGGAAAATTCACTTTTCAACTACTCCGAGTGATAACTACAACCAACAGATGATAGGGCATGAAAAGGAATTATTTGTCTGAGACATAATCAAACAAGTTAGAGAATGAACCCGTTCCATGTTCCTAGGTCCAATGGATACCCAATCCATCACAGTTTGGTCCGATAACTTAACTTATCAAAGGTCAGAAGGAATGGTCATGAAAGTGGAATTTTAACCTCTAACGGTTCCGGCTCAAAACAGGTTATTGATAGGCACTCCTAGAGGAAAATCTGACTGACTCTAACAGATCCCTAACTTGAAGGTCAGAATGAATGAAAATGCTAAATGGATGATAAGAAATAAAATCCAACTTAGTTATTTCGATACGCGGGAACTTTCGTAAGTAAACAACGATTGATCTAGATGGCTGAAGGTGCTAATAATAGCTTCTAATTTGCTAATCTGATCGAGGCTTGAATGTTAGTGATACGGTACTAAGACTGATCTCACAGAGGTAAACTGCTCTATGGCAATGAGTTCCTATAGATAATGTACTAGATGAGGCTAACGTCTAAATAACTTACTAACACGAGTGGTTCAACTTAATTCTGTCACAAGGTATCTATCTAAGCTACAACACTAGACTGCTAATGTGGAGAATACGTGATAGTGTTAAGTAAACTACCTGGCAACTAAGTTTGGTCAAGAAATATTTCTACTTGTCATTTCGGATGAGGTTACGCTCCAAGTGATTTGGTAGGATCTCTGGTATAGTACTTAAGGTGAGACTATATTACTAGACCTATAATAATTTCCTAAATGGCAACAGGACAGACTGAAAGGTAAGGAGGTGTTGAATCGAGGGCAGTCTAATTCAACTAATTCCTATATGCTTGGTTGAGTATTCAATGGCACTAAGTTATTAGCTCAAGATAATGGAGTAACTACACCTAATAAGTCTATATGGTAAAAGTTTAGGAAATGAATTTCTTAACTATTGCATCTAATACTGCTCAACCTCTAGTGATAAGGTACAACTATGGTTGTTACTTACAAGGGCTAATTCGGTTAGTTCTTGTTTCTATTGCTCGCGAATGATGCCTTATGAATTAAGTCAGGTATCTACATGGTGTTGAAAAATAATTCCTAACTGTTACTCTAATCAAAATTGGTCTCTAATAGTTTGCTGAGTTAACTGACCTAAGCTGGTATTGAAAAAGAAATCCTATTTGTTATGTTAAACCGATCCTGATTTCTAACGGTATGGTAGGAGTACGGGTTACGATGTTGAAAAACTAGATTACTCTTAGGGAGACATTAAAAGTTGGCTTCCTATAGGATAATCTATTGGAAAGTTCTCATATGAATATTCCAACTTGGTTCCTATAGTATGGTACTAAACAGATCTAACAGCACTGGTGAATCTTGCGGCTGAAAGGTAAGACTAGGTATTCAGGAAGAGTCTTGATTTATTGTGGGTTGAATCTTGATTGGCTCACATGTTTCTCGTAAACATGTTCACCGGGAGGTAGAGTTATTCTCAAGTTCGGAAAAGTTCGCCTGACACACAGTGTCAGTTGGATACTGTTATAACCTACACTATTACATGTTTCCATGAATAATTCTACTTCGAGCGATTAGTACTTCCATCAAATTGTTCTTACTCTCCATAATCTTAACAATTGCTCCCTTACTATCTCCAGGATTTCTTACTACTACTGGTCTTAATCCATATACTCCATCTTAACTCTTGGTATACTCGTTGACGTTGCACCACTTACTCCTTCGGTCTTAACTATTTCAGCTCTAACATCCGATAGAGAGAATTTCACGCCAACGATTGCTGTTGAACTATAACTCCACTAGGATCTTCTTACTTAACCACTGTGGTCCACTTCGGTTCTCAACCGTAATACCCTGCCTACCATGCACAATACTGAGCTGATCAGACTCAGTACGCGATGGTTTCAGCGTAAACAGTCCAGACTCCAAAGGGTCCGCACTTCTAAGAGAGGGATTGTAATGACTCATGGCAAGGTCCGATACTAGATCGACCTGCTCTGATACCAATTGTAACGCCCCAACTAAAATTATCTAGAATATTTAGTCGGAACATTAATAACTGGAATCTGAGTACATGAATTAAGAGAAATATAACTGAATACTACAATATCATTAGAGTAATATTTATAATATTCAATACAAACATCGGGAAGTGTTAACAACAGAATAACAAGCTAATCTAAAACAAGGAAGAAGAATAAATCTTCTAAGCTGACAATCCAAGCTCGGCTCCAATCGTCAGATCCATCCTGGTCCCTGCTCCGAAATAACCTGTCTTACCTATATCGAAAAGGGAGTGGGGTGAGACAGTCACTTCGTCCCAGTGAGTTCTACTACCCTCCTAAAGGCTAATAAGCCGGGGCTCCTAATCAATCGTAACATATTTTATTTCATAACATAAAATCATAAGCATAAATAAATAACGGTGTAACACTGATTAGTCTTGTTGATTTTAAACTGCAAGCACTCTGAGGTGAGCATGTCTCAGAGGCCTGCCTTGTCCGCGAACAGAAAGCGTTCCGGCGTGCAGCTCACAAAGTTTTACTAGTGGAACATCTAAAACGAAGTCCACACATGATAATATAATCACATACATAATTGACTGATTCTAAATTAATTACATGCTACCATAATTTTCCCAAAGCCCGGGGAGCATACATAATTCTAAATCCCTAAGTTATACCTAATTTCAGAATTGTGCCTGACCTCCCGTACAATATTAAATACATTATACAACTGCAATTTATCTTCCTCAGGTAATAATATAAAACGAGTGATCATTCATTTTTAAAAACAGAAAAAGTGAGGCAAATCTGGGTTAGCTCGCTACGGCGAGTTAACAAGCTCGCCATGGCGATCTTACAGGTACTGGCCTGAACAACCCGCTAGGCGAGCTATAGCTCGCCATGGCGAAGTTCTTCAGCCCAGAACCTTGAGCTCGCCATGAGTGCTCGCTAGTAACTCGTTATAGCGAGTTAAGGCAGAAATGACTCTGTTTTGCGAATTTCAACATTTTTCAAAGGTATCACCTACAATCAAACTCTGATAAAGTGCAGATATATGATATAATCAATATTTAACAGAATAGAAGAGAATTTGGAAGCTAATTCTCCTCACACAACTAATTCCTAATTTCTTAAGTTAACATGCAAATTCATAAATTAAGGGAATTCTAACTAAACTAGCCTAAGAACCCACCTGTTATGAAGCTTTAATCTTTGCCTCCTAAGCTCTACTCAGCTACAGCGACCCCCAGCAACGCCCACGAACCCAGAAAACAGCACGAACGGAGAGATATGTGCAGCACTTGCTGCTGAACTCGCCATGGCGAGTACCCTTACTCGCTGTGGCGAGCTTGACAGGTTGAGGAGATGAAGTCTTGCCATTTTTTTTTTTTTACCGATTTCCATCTTTCCTTGGTAGTTAAGGCGTACCCAGTGATCAGGGATTCGTGTTTAGGAAGATAATCATACATGTAGTAAGGATTCCAAGTGTGGGCTAGGATTTGTGAGGTTGAAATGAAAAGGGGAAAGCTAGTGAATTGTTGATTTGGTAGAGTTTGGAGAGTAAAGAGGTGATGAGAGTTTCATTTGATTTTCTGCAGTACAACAGTAGGAGTGGGATATCAGAATTGTTGCTGCATGCAAGAAATCTTTGGAGTAATGTTAAGTGTGATGTAATCTTTAAGAGAGAGTTAGCAATATGAGAGATGAGAGAATTAAGTTTTCTTGGTTGTGGTTTGAGCTAGGTGAAGAGAAGGGGAAAGAGGGGTTAGGTTCTCTAATTTTCTGAAGTTGTGTTTTAATGAGTGAACTAGTGCCTTGTCTCTACCCTTTGTTGCATGCATTAAAAGTGAATGGGACAAGAATAGTGAGGTGTTGGTTAGTGAGAAGACTAGGGAAATGATAATGGATTCATGAGTCACTAAGTGAAGATGAGGTGTTGGCTTCATAGAAACACAAGGTGAGTCACAAGGTGAGGTGTAGTCTTGAGAGGAAAAAGGAAAATGAGTCATGAGTGAGATATTTGGTTTGGAGGGAAAATTGATTCTTATGAGTAATTAAAATACAAGTTCAAGAGATATTATATTAGTGGGTTGATTATGTAAAATTAGAAATTCTAATTTCTTACACATATCACACTTAATTCCCAAGACTTAATTCAATTAATTACCTCAATTCAACCTTGGAATTATGGGTCAAACTCCAATTAAAATTAATTAGGAATTTTAGAAGCTGGGATGTTACAGATGGCTTTGATAATGTCATTGTCTGTAGCCTCCACTTCAGCATAGGGTTTTTCACTTCTGCCCAGGAAGTTGTTTATGATGACAGGAGAGAAGGCAATTTCTTTACCCCTTAAAAATACCTTCTGGAACTCATTGTCCAGAGGATTATCACAGCCAGTAGGAATGTTCACCAAAAACTCTTTGACTACCTTCTCATAGTAGTCACTAAGGCCAGTCACAGTCTTCATCAAGCCAACATGCTTGATCAGCTTCATAACTTCCTTGCATCGCAAGGCTTCAACACTAAGCTCTCTCTCCAGAGCTAACCTCCTGTGAGCAATATACTTCCACTTAGCAGCATTCTCAAAGTTGTGAAAGGAAATAAGATTAATGGGGACATCAGGAATTCCCTACGGAATTTTCTTCTTCCCATAGCTTTTCTTCATAGCAGTCTCAATGTGGACCACATCGAGATCCGCATCCCGCTCTTCAGGAACTTCTTCTTCAGACTCATTGATGTGAGCTACATCCTGCTCCACATCGTACTCTGAGTCACTTGATGGTGCCTCTTTTCTTTTCAGAGTTTTCTTCTTCTCAGGTGGAACCACAACTTTACTGTAACCCTTCTTGGGTCCATACATTACTTGCCTCTTGACAGGCTTCTTTTTCTCCTTAGCAGCCACTGGAGAAACAACCACAGCAGGACCTTTACCACTTCTTGTCCTTCTAGCAATACTGTCCTCAACAATCTTCTTCAAGGGAATGTCAGAGTCATAAGTCTCTACATCCACAACAATAGTGTCTCCATCTGCATCCTTGTCAGAAGGATTGGAGTCTTCAACATCTTCATAACCCTTGGCTTCTTCACTCTGGTTAATCTGAGTGTCATCCTTGGGATCTTCATCCATAGCAGGTTGTTCTTCTTCCACCCTATCATGTTCTGGTGAATCTGGAACAACAGGAGTTTCTTTAGAAGCATCTTGAGCAGCTTCTTTTCCTTGTGACAAAGATGTGCCAACATCTGTCAGAACATTAGGTCCTTGTAGGGCTTGAAGAACAGAGTCAATAATCTTCTGGGCCATAGGATGTCTTGTATCCCCAGAGATTTCTTCAACATTAGCCTTCTCAAGTTCAGGCTTTAAAGATTCTTGAACAACAGATGCTTCAGCAGCAGCATCAACAATTTCAGAGGGGAGAGGATCAATATGCAGACTTGCCATAGAGTGAGCCCTCTTGGTTGATCCAGTCTTGGATTTCTTGCTCTTCTTCTTCTTCTTCTTCTTTGATTTCTCAACAGAAGGAGATGGGGTTACAGCATCCTCTTCAGCAATGGGAGTTGATTCCCTCTTTGATCGTTTAGACTTCCTTTTCTTAGACCCTGATGGTTTGATCATAGATACAGAAGTTGCATCAACAATCACAGCAGAGGAATCAATTTCTTGATTCATCTTAGGAGAGCCGGGGTTTGGTGATGATGGAGTGGTGGTCTGTTTTGATGGAGAGGTTTGAGTTGTAGTTGACATAATGGTGAGTGTTTGTGAGATGAAGGTTCTTGAAAACTTGCAGGGAGATGAGTTTTGAGATTATTTTTTTGTTATGAGGGAGATGAAGATTACAGAGACAATCAGGTCGTTTGAGTGAGAGAAACGAATGTAAAGAACAATGTGATAGGCAACAAGGAGATTTATTGACAAACGAATTTTGTGGTGATATGAGCGAAATAACCGTTGTGAATATTTGATATGATTGCCTTTGGATTGCGTGCAACTATGAATGGAGGGAAAGACAGGTAACCGTTGCACGCAGGAATAACAGTAATTGCTATTGATCTTCAAAGAGGCAATTACCAAGTTTACCCCTTAACAACTCAAACCTATTTGCATCCAAAGCCTTTGTAAAAATATCTGCCAGTTGATTCTCAGTGGCAACATGCTCTAGAGTCATAACATTGTCTTCCACAAGATCTCTAATAAAATGGTGACGAATATCAATGTGCTTTGTCCTACTATGTTGGATAGGATTTTCGGAAATATTTATAGCACTCAGATTGTCACAGTATAATGTGAGCACATCTTGCTGCACATTGTACTCACCCAACATCTGCTTCATCTAAAGTAGCTGAGAGCAACTGCTTCCTGCTGCAATGTACTCAGCTTCAGCTGTAGAAAGAGAAACACAATTTTGTTTCTTGCTGAACCATGATATAAGGTTGCTTCCCAGAAAGAAACATCCACTAGAAGTGCTCTTCCTATCATCTGCACTACCTGCCCAGTCAGCATCACAATAACCTAACAATCTTGTGTCTTCACCTTGAGAATAGAGAATCCCATAGTCACTTGTACCACTCACATACTTCATAATCCTTTTGACTTGATTCAAATGGCTCATCTTAGGCTAAGATTGGTATCTTGCACATACACCAACAACAAAACTTATGTCAGGTCTACTTGCAGTGAGATAGAGTAGACTGTCAATCGTGCTTCTGTATAGACTTTGATCCACACTGACACCATTCTCATATTTAGAAAGTTTGAGATGGGTTGCTGCAGGAGTTCTCTTGTGATTTGCACTCTCCATTCCAAATTTCTTCACAATGTTCTTGGTATACTTACTTTGATAGATGAAAATTGTGTCCTCCATCTGTCTTATTTGCAGACCAAGAAAGTAGGTAAGTTCACCTACAAGGCTCATCTCAAACTCAGATTGCATCTGGTTTACAAATATCTTGAACATAGAGTCAGACATTCCACCAAACACAATGTCATCTACATAGATTTGTGCTATCATGAGCTTGCCTTTTTCTTCTCTTACAAACAAGGTTTTGTCAGTTTCACCTTTTCTATAACCTTGCTGCACAAGAAATTTGGTCAGTCTATCATACCATGCCCTAGGAGCTTGCTTCAATCCATACAATGCCTTCTTCAATCTGGAGACATGATCTGGAAAATTTGGATCAACAAATCCTTGGGGCTGCTCCACATATACTTCCTCATTCAAGTAACCATTGAGGAAAGCACTCTTCACATCCATCTGAAATAGCTTGAACTTCAAGATACATGCCACTCCTAGAAGTAACCATATGGATTCAAGACGTGCCACAGAAGCAAATGTTTCATCAAAGTCTACTCCTTCAATCTGTGAGTAACCTTGAGCCACAAGCCTAGCCTTGTTTCTAGTAACAACACCACTTTCATCAGATTTATTCCTATAAACCCATTTCATGCCCAATCCCTTCATCAAAGCAAAACTCAAAAAATCTTGAATTTTCAAACTCTTTCCCATGATTATTCCTGATTTTGACAATGGCACTATCATTTTCTCTTTGTAGTCTAAGGCATAGGTCTTTGAAAGCATCAAAAGTATCAAACTTCTCTCTGATGAAGCTTACCCAAGTATATCTTGAGAAATCATCTACAACCATAAAAGCATATCTTTTGCCACCAATACTTTCTACTTGCATTGGTCCCATCAAGTCCATATGCAGGAGTTCTAGTATCCTGGATGTCACCTGATGTTGCAACATTGGGTGTGACATCTGGACCTGCTTTCCAACCTGACATTCACTACAGATACTGCCTTCAAGAATTTTGAGCTTTGGTAGTCCTCTGATTGTTTCTTTGGATACAATCTTCTTCATTCCTTTCAGATTTAGATGACCAGGTCTTTGGTGCCAAAGCTTTACTTCTTCTTCCTGATTGATAAGGCATGTAGTTGAATGAGCTGTTTCTTCAGGAACCCATAAGTAGCAGTTGACTCTTGATCTAGATCCTTTCATCAACAATTCTCCCTTATCAGAAGTAGCAAGACATTCATTCTTTGTGAAGTTGACTTTAAGACCTTGATCACACAGTTGGCTTATGCTAATTAGATTAACCTTCAGACATTTGACAAGCAATACATCATCTAGGTCAGGTAAGCCTTTGTTGTTGAGCTTACCAATACCTGTGATTTCACCTTTTGCTCCATCACCAAAGGTTACAAAGCTAGTGGTATGAGACTTGATATTTGTGAGAAATTTCTCAACACCAGTCATGTGCCTAAAGCAACCACTATCAAAATATTAATCTTCTCTGGAAGATGCTCTGAGAGAAGTGTGAGCTATGTGAGCAGTCTCTGAAACTTTTGGTTTCCACATCTTCTTAGGAATGACCCTTGCTGATTTTGCTTTAACCTGAGGCTTCTTCTTGGGATACCCATAGAGTTTGTAGCAGAAGGGCTTGATATGACCATTCTTCCCACAGTAGTGACATCTCCATGCATTGAACTTTCATTTGCCAGCAGGTTTTTGATGTGGGGTGTGATGTGTCCACATTTTGCTAGGGTCAGGTTTCTTCTGAGCAGGAACAAACTTAGTATTTGGATTTTTGTTGTGATTTTTGTTCTTGAATCCTATACCAGATGAGTCACCAACATGCTTTCCAACTTTTAGAATTTCATCAAGCATGTCAGTTCTAGTATTAAGCATCTTGACAGACTTGGTCATATTCCCCAAATTAGTTGACAGTAACTTGACTTCACTTTCAAGACTAGTTACTTTGGCCTGCAGTTGAACCTTCTCTGTCTCAAGCTGGTTGATAATCTCCTTCTGCTCTTCATTGATTCTGCACACTTCCTTAATCTTGATGCATAGCTTTTTGTATGATGAGGCTAGTTCATCAAAGGTGAGTTCTTCATCATCAGAATCAACATCAGTACATCACACAACAGTCATAACACTAACATGATTAGCAGCTACATTCTCTGATTCAGTGTCAGAGTCTTCATCAGACCATGATACAGTCAGGCCCTTTTTCTGCTTCTTTAGATATGTACCACATTCAGCTTTTATGTGACCATAGCCTTCAAATTCATGACATTGAACACCCTTGCTCTGAGTTGACTTGTCATCAGTTTTGGTTTTTGTTGAAGTGCTACCTTGTTTACTAATGTCTGTCTGGATGTTCCTCACATTCCTCCTTGGTCTTCTATCCACCCTTCTCAGAAGCTTATTGAATTGTCTTCCTATCAAGACTATGTCATTTGAGAGATCCTCATCTGATTCATCAGCTTCTTCCTCTTGATCAGCATTAGATACAAAAGCTATACCTTTTCCCTTCTTCTCAGTTTGTTCACTCAAGTTTATCTCAAAAGTTTGAAGAGAGCTCACAAGTTCTTCAAGTTTCATACTTGGAATATCTTGAGCTTCTTCAATAGATGTGACTTTCATGTTGAATTTCTTATGCAAAGACCTAAGCATCTTTCTCACAATCTTTTCTTCAGACATCTTTTCACCTAGAGCCTCAAAGGAGTTGTCTAACTCAAGTAGGTTCAAATGAAACTCATGAATTGTTTCATCCTCCTTCATTCTGAGAGTTTCAAACTTAGTGTTGAGAAGATCCTGGAAGCGTCGCTGTCAGATTGGGGAAGAAGGAGTTAATGCATTATGTGATGTGGGCTCAAGTGTGAATGTCATACCATTATCTTTGGCAGACAAATTCAAGCGTCACCTTGCTTTCATTGGAAGACAACTCAAATGATTGAAGAAACAAATGGTCAGGACAAATGTGCCACACATCTCACGTGAGATAAATTCAGAACAGGAGAATTTCAATCAGTGTGATGAATGTAAGGGATTTGGACACCACATGACTGAATGTACAACATACTCCAAGAAACAAAGAAGGGAATTGGACATCTTGGCTGTTAAAAACGAACTCAAAGGAGATTTTAGTACTGAATAAGACAAGATAATCACAGCAATGACCGGAATATGTTCACCCCATGAGAAACCCGAAGATAATGAATATGATCAAATAGCTGGGGCTTTTGAGAAGTCGTGCATAAAAAATAGTGAGATTAAAAAGATTCAAGAGGAACAGAAAAATCTCATACTGAAACTCCAAGTTGAAATAAATGAACACTTAACCCAGATATCAAAACTAACTAAAGAGGCAACTCTTGTGAATTCCAAAATGTGTAATTGGGATAAACAACTCAGATCTCGCAATACAGGTATGAATATGCTGGAAGAGATACTTGGAGTGGGTCAAAAACCAGGAAACTATCGAGGAATTGGATACAAACAAAGCTTCCTAAACAAACAACGACCAGCCACTATTAGGAAGTTTGTCCCAGCTGTGAATAAGCATGATCCCACTGTGAGAAGACAGATTCTGCAACATCCAATGCGAACTCAGAAACCAAAGCCACACAATAAGAAGCGCACTTGGGTGTGTCATCACTGTGGAATGAAAGGACACATAAGACCATTCTGCTACAAGCTATATGGATACCCTAAGAGGTTCTTGAAATCAAAATCAAAGTCTAAAAACACAAAAACATAAAATGTTTGTTTGATGGCTCATACATTCGATGGTGCTTTTGAGAATGACTGGTACTTTGATAGTGGGTGTTCTAGACATATGACGGGATTGGAAAATATTATAACTAATCTACAGCCTCACACTGCAAAATATGTTATTTATGGTGGAGGTGCTAAAGGAGAAATTAAAGGAAGAGGTAACCTAATAAAAGATGGGTTGCCCAGACTTGATGATGTTCTACTAGTTGAGGGACTTCATGCAAACCTAATCACATATGATAATGAAAGGGAAAAGAGCTAGGGCTAACACTTATGTGTGGATCACATCTGGAGAGAAGGAGTCAACTACCACTGCTGAAGAAGATCCCAAGCGTAGGAAAATTGAGGTCACTTATGAGAACTTGATAAGACAACATGATGATCCTGGGAAATTCAAGATGTGGAAGAAGTCGTTGCAACATCTGACTGCATTAGGAGACAGTAGAGATCACATAATGATTAGTGAAAGTCACTACCTAATGGATCTCTACAGATTATTTGTTGAAATAAAGGATTGGATTGACAAGCTTGATTCGAGGAAAGAAAAAGAGGTAAATATGATGGCTAGTATCAATATTGATGAAGTTATGATACAAAGACATCAAAATGAGACACATGTGGCAGGACCCGGAAGTAATTCTATGAATAATAGAGGTACCCCTAGGAATGTAATATTGGTGAGAAAGGTCAAACTCACTAGATTCAGACAAATACTGACTAGAACATTTCAAGATGGAAGAAGAATGTGCTACATCAAACATCTCGTTCGAGTTGAAAGATCCGTTGGAGTCCTTTCAAATTCTCTCTGTGAGAATCAATTGGAACAATTGAGGGGTAATTTGGGAATTTACTGAGGCAGTTACTTGCAGCAGTTGTCATATGATAGGCGTGCAATGGCTATAACCAACAGTTACGTGCACGAGAATCTAGGAATTAATTCAAAAACTTCCCATAACTGTCATATGTCCGATCATCCAACCTTACACTTTCCTACTACATCGACACGCTCCTCTCATTCTCTCAATACTGATCATTCTAATCCTAGCATTTCTCAAACGGTCTTCTTCCCAAACTCACAAACAAACTCAACCATCATCATGGAAAGTTCCAGAGAAACTTCCCTTGTTACTGATGAACAGAGAGAGACCTCGCCAACCCTAATGAAGGGCGAAGACATCACTCTTGCTGTACCACTCACTACCATCCCATCGACATCTGCAAAGAAGAAGAAAAGCAAGAAGTCGAAATCCAAGAAATCTAAATCCTCAAAAGTAAGTGTATCTGACTCTCCATCTGTTTCGATCAAATCTGTCAAGACTAACAGTAGAAAATTGAAGAGTAGCAAGGCTACTAAGAGAGCCCTGATAATGACGGATCTCTATGTGACTGAGAATCCTTTCGAAACGAGCAATGTTGACACCTCTGTAAACAAATCTCCTGTGAAAGAGGATCAAGGAAACGATACTGAAACCCTAGAGTTAGAAAAAGAAAAATGTATTGGAAATTCAACTGAAAAATTAGGGGATAGTGACCCAGATGCAAGAGAAACAACTGATGTGGATGATAATGAATCATCTGAACCCAAGGATGGTACTGGTGAAGATGTCTCTAAAGGTAGTGATGCTGAAGAACGTAATGCGCCACATATTGACACATCTGCCACACCAACTCAGGAAGATGGTGATCCTGAAGTAGAATTGGAGAAACATGATAAAGTCCAAGAGGATGTAACTGAAGACAATGTGGTTGATGAGTCTAAATCAGAAGATGATATGAGAATTGAGACAAAGAATGAAGGAGATGATGACCAAGTTACTGAGACAGTTGATGTTGAAGCCCTTGAATCTGAGAAAGGGCCTGCTGAAGATGTTCCTGAACCTAGCATTGCTAGGAGGCTGAGGAGTAGGACTGGGAAGAACATTGCTTCTACACCTATTGCTGATACTACACCAACTATCACTGCAAATAAAAAGTAGAAGAAGTCCACTTTAACTTCCTATGGGCCAAGGAAAAGCTGGAGCAAAGTTGTGCCCCAAACTGAGGCAAAGAAGAAAAGCTTGAAAAGGAAGGAAAGAGAAGAGAGTGACTCTGATTTTGAAAGGGAGCTAGACATTATCCCCTCTGTTGGAAAATCTATAAAAAGCATTGGTGGGAAGAAAATTCCTTTGGCTGTTGCTGCTGTCCCCATGGACAATGTCTCTTTTCACAATGAAGATAGAGCCTCAAGATGGAAATATGTCTATCACAGAAGACTAGCTTTAGAAAGAAATGTGAGTAAGGATATTCTGGAGTTTGGAGAGATCACTGAAGTGATTGAGGCTGCAGAATTGATGAACACAATTGCTGGGCTAGGAAATTGCTATGACAAGCTTGTAAAGGAATTTATTGTGAATGTTGGTGCTGACTGTGATGATCCTGGTAGTGATGAATATAGGAAGGTATTTGTTAGAGGGTTTGAAATTGATTTTTCACCCACAGTTGTGAATGAATACCTGGAAAGGGAGGTTGAAGAAGTTACTGAGATGAACGTGTCAGACAATATGGTATGTAAGACCATCACTGGAGGTTTACTCAAGAGCTGGCCTAGGAAGGACAAACTTTCTTCCACTAAGCTTCCTGCAAAATATGCAATCCTCAACAAGATAGCTGCTGTGAACTGGGTACCAAGAACGCACTCATATGATGTTGCCACAGGTCCGGGTAAGATCATTTATGTTGTAGGTACTAAACCAAAATTTGATATTGGCCTTTATGTCTTTAATCAAACTATCCAGCATGCAAAGTCTATGGCAATCAAGATGCTTATTGCCTTCCCTACCATACTGTGTGGAATCATGATAAAACAACACCCTAGCATCCTAAGAAGTACTAACATACCCTGCAAAAGGGAATCTGCTATGACACTGGACTATAGGTTGATACAGGGCTCACATGTGGTAGACATGGGTACCCCATCTGTCCAGAAACCATCTGCACCCCTGGCCAAGAAAGCAGATGATAGCTGATCTGAAGGATGTAAGCAAGGCCCTGGGAGATAAAATGTTCAAAGTGGATAGGGTGATCCAAGCTCTTCAGGAGGAAATGAATGCTGGGCAAGATGAACAGGATGCAGGAGTAGAAGAAGTGTATGCTTCTGAGGATGAGGATGAGGAAGCTGGAAGCTCTAAAGGAAGTCCTACTGTTTTAGGTGCTTTGTGCCCTCTATGTAATTTTCTTTGTTGTTTTGTTTAATTGTGTGGGCTATGCCCTGAACCTTTGTTTTGTAGCACCTGTGTGTGCTTATGGTTTGTAATTTTGGTACTCTCTGGAATTATCTCTGTTTAACTGGTACCTTGCTTTTATCAGCAATTAATGACTGTTGTTTGTCAAATTTGTTGGCTAAAAAGGGGGAGATAGTTAGTAGCGAATTACTTGGTACATGTATAGGCGTGCTACATGTGTTCACATCTGGGTACAAAAACAGGTTGTGTGGTACAGGAGTAATTCAAAACTTATTTTACACAGGTACTATATTCAGGGGGAGTAACAGGTAATGCAGGTGTTAAGGGGGAGTAAACTCTATACTCTCTCAAGCAGCAGGTTACAGGTTGCAGGTGCAAGTTGCACTTTGTCTGGAAACTTGTTTCTCAGTATGCATAACTCCAGGGGGAGTGATAAGCTAGGTACTACTGTCTAGCTAACTATAGGTGTGTGCTCAGATAAGGAACTCAGTGGCAACTATAGGGGGAGTGATCAGGGATTTATTTTTCCTGAGCCACGTCTTTGTGGTAAGTTAACTATATAAGGAACTCAGTGTTCCATATGTGAGTCCACTATAAGAGGCGAACTCTCTGTAAGTGTTGACCTTGAGGCTAGCAGTGTCTATCTCCGCTGCCTCTGATCTCTTCTACGTTATGCTTTGTAACATTGCAAAATGTGAAGTTCCTTCTCCATTAAATCACTTAATCAAAATTGAAGGAATTTGCTGAAGATTTCTCTCTAGAAGATGCTAAGGTTGTTTTAGCCAAAATTTGCCAAATGGGGAGATTATTGGGGTTTTTGGATGTTGGTTTCATTTTGCAAAAACAAGATGCTAGTCTAAAGGTGGTGACAGATGTGGTAACATTTGTCAGCAACGCTGCCAGCTGGATTTGTAACCCTAATACGCACCTTTCAGCGCGCCGTCTTTCTTTGAACCCTAATTTCTTTTGTTTCAGGTTTATCTTGGGCGCCAAGGCAAAAGGAAATCAGCCAGCTTGCTGAGGAATTAAATGGAAAGATTTATTTTTAAAATATGTAATAATATATTTTTAAAACAAATCTTTAGGTTCAAGGAATATTTTTGTAAGATATCAAGACACGCCTTTTTCAACAAGGATTTTGAAGCCCTAGTATTACTTGTAGTCCAAGCAGCTCAAGACTATAAATATATGATGACCAAGACCTAGTTCTCTAAGAGAGTCAGCCGTATTTGGTTTAGGGTTTAGTGTGTCAAAATCGAGTCTCTTTGTGAGCCTTTCTTGCATTCCATTGATGCATATTTAGGACTGTGTTTTATTGAGTTGTAATGTTACTATCTCTGAAGCCTTGAAGCAAAGAGTTAGTTAGTCTAAGCACTTGAAGCCTTTAGGTAAAAGTGCATAGGTTGTCTAGGAGTGTGTCTCCAAACGATTCAGTAGAATTGTGTTTTACACCCCGGTAGGTTTACGACGGTGTGGAGGAGCATCGTTATTAAGGAAGTGACCTGGGCTGGTCATATCTAGGTTAGGCCTAGGTAGAGTTTGCACAGATAGGGATTGAGCGAGGAGTGTTAGCGGGTGGTTTTCCTCTGAATCAATACTATTATAGTGGATTCATTCCTGGATTGGTATCCCCCAGATTAGGAGTAGTTGCGTCCGAACTGGGTTAACAAACAAATTGTGCAAGTTTATTTCCTGTCTTTTACTTGCTTAATTTATTTATTCCGTTTTCACTCGTGGGGACAAACGTGGGAACATCTGTCTCACAGTCTAACTTCATTGTGACATTTGTTAGCACATCTGCGGTCACATCTGTCTACTGATAGTGCCGGAATTACATACATCATCATCTGATCCTTCTTCTTGATCATTTGCAGAAGATTCCTCAGCTTCTGATTCAACAACCTTAGCCTTTAGTGCCTTGGAAGATACTAAAATAGCTGGGAAGGCCAAAGACTTTATTCTCTTCTGAGGCTCATCAGAAGCTAGCTCAATCTCATGACTCATGAGTGAACTAATTAAACCTTCTAGACTAAGAGTGTCTAAATCTTTAGCTTCCTGTATAGCAGTGACCTTAGGTCTCCACTTAGCAGGTAGACTTCTCAGAATCTTCTTCACATGATCAGGAGTTGTATAACTTTTCTTCAGAACTTGAAGACCAGCTATCAGAACCTTGAACCTAGAAAACATAAATTCAATGTTCTCGTCCTCTTTCATTCTAAAAAGTTCATACTATTGGATCAAAAGAATTGTCTTTGCTTCCTGTACTTGTTTGTTTCCATCATAAGAGGAACACAAGGAATCATATATACTCTTGGCAGTAGATTTATCTGAAATCTTCAAATATTCTTCATGAGATATGCAACCAATAAGAATATCCTTGACTTTGTGATGTTTCTTGTAAGCTTTCTTGTCTTTTTCAGTGAATGCTTGTCTTGTCTCATAGTCCAATCTTCCTCTTTCATCTAAACCTTGAAAAGTGGATCCTCTTTCAACTAAGTCACAAAGCTCATCATCAATGTCAACAAGATGACTGTATATTCTATCTTTTCACCAGGAAAAGGTAGAGCCATCTCCATTGAACTTAGGAGCTTTGTTGTTGTTGTTTTTATCATCAGCATCATAGTTAAGAGGAATACTTGTATAAGTTTTCTTAGATCCTTCACCAACTTCTCCAGACATAGTGTTTTTCAGAAACTGACAACTGTCTCACTGTAAGGTGATATAACAGAACCAAGGCTCTAGATGCCAATCGAAGGTGTGAAAAACACAAGAAGGGGGTTGAATTGTGTTTTAAGAGTTTTTGAAAACTTCTTCTAAGTTTTACAACTTATCAGAACTTGCAGCGGAAAAAGCAAACACAATACCTTCTGAAGATGATGAAACAGTAAGAGAGAAGAGAGAAGAAAGATGAACACACAGAATTTTTATACTGGTTCCCCTCACAAACCGAGAGTACTCCAGTCCCCTTGCACTTCCAAGGGATTTCACTATAATCACACAAGATTACAATTGCCCAAGCACACAAGCAAGAGACTTCCAATGCTCAAGTAACAAAATACAAGAGACTTCCACTGCTCAAGCACACAAGCAAGAGACTTCTTACAAAGTAACAAAACAATATTTGAACTTCTGATAGAAATATCCGAGTTCTGAACAAAATAATACAACTCTAAAAGCAAGACTAATCTTAGAATTCTGATGAAAGAATACTAAAGTTCAACAACTGAACTAATCAGAAGTTGAAAACTATTTGTCTTGAATTTTGAAATAAGCTCAAGTTGTATTTCTCAAAGTGTTATAATGCTTGAATTTAGTAGAGTAACAGCGCTTTTGTTCGTAGATGTGTTATATTTGAATCTTCAAATTCTTCCTCCTTTTATAGATGGTAGTGGAGCGTATGAATTTGAATTGATGTGACGAAAACAGCTAACTTGCTATGTACTATTCTTCTTCTTGAGATGTGTTTATCCAAATCTGGTAATTAATAAATCTTCGATCCTTGATTTCGAATATTCGCCCATATCAGGAAATAAAAGATAGTACAATAGTACAAACGTCATTATCATGATCATAACGGTCTTGTACGATGATTTCTTTTGTCATTCTGAATTTGCCAAATTGATGATAGTCGTTAAGCATAGAATGTTCTTCTGACAAATTCGGATGTCTTCGTAGTCATCAGAATCTTGAGTTTTCATTACAGGTTCTGATGAGGAGAACTTCTGATTGACTTTGACTTAAAACTTCTGGTGTTATAACTTCTGGTGTCATAACTTCTGGTGTCATACATCAGAACTTGCTCTAACCAACTTCTGGTGACGCTTTAAATACTAATCAGAACTTCTCTTTTGGCTCATTAGTGTACATAAATTTTTAACTTATATACCGGTACACTAAAGTAAATTATCAGTAATCCCTATTGTATATTAATACTATTGTTATCATCAAAACTTACTTGGGTTTTATTAGAACCAACTTTGTTCCAACAATAACAAAAACAAGGAAAAATAAAGAGACACCATGGTACTACAAGGAGTAAGATGCTCTTGCACTATTACGTATGGTAGCAACTAAATAGAAGGCACTACAATATGTGTACAGTATCCATTTATTGGAAAATGTGTGACTATTAAATTTTAACTTAATTTAAAAGAAATGATATTTTTGGAATAAAGGTATTGGATAAAGTTGAATTTGTTGACTTTTACTTATATTTAAGGTTAGATTTTTTTGAAGACTTTTGCTTATAAATAAGGCCGGAAGGAGTACATTTATATTTAACATAATAATTTAAATTTATTAATGTAGTATTTAAGATAATAATTTAGATTTATTAATATAGTATTTAAGATAATAATTTAGATGTATTAATGTAATATATCTTTTATATATTATTATTAAACAATTGAACAATATTATCAAAAATGATGTTATTTACACCATTTATAATGTAAATAAATGATGTTCTTTGTAAAAAAAAATATATTAAGGTTCATTTTTATTATTTGCCCCGAACCTCCAAATTCTCGGGATCGGCCCTAATTCTATGAGAAGATGGAAGGTGCTTGCAATTTTAGATTATTGTTTCATCAAATTATAGTTTTTGATTTGATTTGACATGAATAAATTTATGTTTATGAATGGTTGGTTAAAACTTAATAACTAAAATCTTCTAATTGTGATTATGCAGAATTTGAACTTGAGAGAATTTGTGCAGCTTGTGATAGGATGGTGATAATGCTGTTGCACAATGCAAATGATATTGCATGACTGAATTACTTAATGTGACTTGTATTTCTTAGTCGATGACTGTATTAAACATTAATGTTTACAATGGTTGGTTATGCAACTTTTGTCCAACATATCCATAATCTTGACAAAAAAACAATTTAAAAATTGGTACTGTAGATTTATTTGAGAGGTGCCACGTCGGATGTATTTTCACGTGCACTGCGTTTTCCTCTCCATTTACCTTGCGATATCGTTTCTGTTTCCTTGCGATGTTGTTTCCGTGTCCTGGTAGAGAAAGCATAGGAGATGACGATACTCATCTAACCACTCGTATGGCAAGCATGAAATTGGGGGAAATTTCATCTAGTTTTAACTGGTGGAGGGTTATATCCCCTTTCCTATTTTTTTCCCCCCCAAACTTATAAAGGGTTTTTTCAAAATTCAAATCCTGATTCATCTGGGGTGGGTGCTATCTAGAATAATCATCTATAAATACCTCTCACATGGTGATTATCTCAACACAACCAATTGCATATCGAAGCCTCTGAACAATTGCATATAACCAACAGAACAATGGTGTATAACGAGCAGCTCGATGATGTTATTGAGCTGTTGTCTGGGAAAGAAAATCTTCGCATAAAGGCCAGAGTGGTTCGGTTGTGGAGGGTTCCAGCTTTCCTCAACCCATCTAAATCAATCTCTCTTGAGATGGTACTCATTGATGAGAAGGTTAGTGATTTTTGCTACTTCTTATAAAACTGATAAATATGTTATGTCTGTGTCGTATTGTTGAGTTTATTGGATTATTAGATATCACATTATTGTTGGTTTTGGGTTGATTAACGGTCTTAATTATATACATAAGATACATGCTTCTATTAGGAAACAATTGATTCATATGTTTGAATCAAAAATTGAAGAGGGACAGGTTTATGACATTTCCATTTTTTTGTTGTCCCTGAAAATGGGTTCTGTCGCACTACACTCCACCCATACAAGCTGTTGTTTCAAATTAGAATTGGGCTGAGGTTGTGTGAAGATTAAAATATCAAGCAATTTGGATTAACGTTTACTGATATTGCTGATGTATGTGCTCATACTCATGATTATGAGTATTTGATTGATAAGTAGTGTTCTCCTTGGTCTATTTTATATTCTTTGCAGTGTACTAGGATTTAATGGTTGGCTTATCGAATTTGTTTTAGATGTAATTGGCGTTATGACCGGTATTTCTGCTGAGCGCAAGTATATTAGGGATGAGAAGATTACTAAAATGGTTGTAATTGAACTCACGGATCATAGGTGAGAAGTGTGAAACTATTCTACCGGTTAATTAGATTGCATCAATGTATTTTTTCTGCATGCATATAGTTAATTGATGTGTGTCACATTGTTTTTTTTTTTTTTTTTTGTTATTGGTTGGACAGTGGTAAGTGCGAATGTGCATTGTTTAGGGATTATGTGGATGAGCTGAATAAAAAGATGGGAAAGTCTGCTGGTGGATTGCCTATTGTTGTTGTCCAATATGCTAAAGTTAAGATTTTTAGAGGTAATGCATCCTTACTACTGGGGTGTCAATTAGTGACTTTAGTAAAAGTGATATGGAACATGAAATAAGCACACCAATTTTGCTTATTCAGTGTTAATACCTTTTGTTGTGCGTTTTCTTCCTCAATATTGGGACCAATTAAATTGTTCTATGTGAAATTGGTACTAATTCTATTTTGCAGCAACCATGTGAAAATTTGGGTGAATAATTATTTCCTTTTTATGGGTACTCACTATTTGTGTGTTATTGCTGGTGTGATATATTAAGGAATTGATTTGATTTTGTTTTCCTTATTTTGTTATGATTTTATAATTATATATGGGCAAATTGCTATTTGGTCTCAATTCAGCATTAAGTAGTTTAAATTGATTTTATTTCATAATCAATCAATTTGATATTTTTATTTATGGAATAAAATGATGATTTTATTGATTCCCAAAATATGTTTATAGATTTAATTCAAGAATATTTGTTTGATATTAATTAATATTGTATTCTTGATTTTGGGAATGAGATTATTTTGTAAAATCTTTAAATATTTGTTGTTTGATTAAATGTGAGAATTATATGAGATTTGAGCCTAAGATATTATTTAAGAAAATCTCATTTAAAGTTCCAACATTAATGTGAAATATTTTATTAGAGAAAGCATCTATTCATAATGTCATCAACACAACAAGGCTACTAATCAATCCAGATATTCCCGAGGTTGAAGGTTTCAAGAACATGTCTGGTGTTTGTTGATGAATACGTTATGTTATTTGTGTTCTGTTTGGCTGTTTATAACTTACTAATTGTTGTTTTAATCCAGTATTGTTGTTCATGGAATTGAGAAAGAATCAAAGGTGCCAATAATCGGTGAATCTGCTAAGCCCTCTATTGAGCATGAGTTTCTTCGGATGCATCCCAAGAAGACACTCCAAGAGCTTTTTTGTGTAGCTGACAGTGGTGTCTTTGTTGTGTGTGCCGAGGTGTGTCGAATCATTGATGGACAAGATTGGTGGTATCCTGCGTGCAAGTTTCGCAAGGGTGTTATACCCGATTCCGGTTCATATTTCTGCACTACATGTGATAAGCATATTTTCAATGTGACTCCTAGGTAATTTGTTTTCTTTTTGTTGATTTGCATTATT
Source organism: Trifolium fragiferum (assembly GCA_954870985.1). NCBI lineage: Eukaryota > Viridiplantae > Streptophyta > Magnoliopsida > Fabales > Fabaceae > Trifolium > Trifolium fragiferum. Next base: position 26,189,501 of record OX940796.1, read on the forward strand.
GTAACAAGCAAACGTTGATGGTGCAATTAATTATCCGCAGGTATAGAGTGAAAGTGGAGGTCACTGATGGCAAATCCACTGGTGTGTTTGTTATTTTTGACTCTGATATAAGTTACATAATGGAAAAATCTTGCTCTTTCTTTGTTGCTCAGTCCATGGTAGGTGTAAATGTACTTACTGTTGGTCTAATAGATTGGCTATGTATGTATTTGATTCGTGGTTTGTGTTGTCGTAGGCTAAGAATCGCGGTGCACATCCGATAGAATTTGATAGCTTGGTTGGAAACAAGATGTTATTTGCCATTGACTTGTCCTCCAAGCAAGTTGCTGCCTCGGATGGGTCTTACAGGGTCAAGAGTGTTTGTATGGATTCTAAAGTTATTGAGTCTTTTTGTGCTGAATATCCGTTTTCAAATGCATATAAGGTTTGAATTCTGATTGCTATTGTTGTATGTTGGATGAATTTGTCGTCACATTTTAGTCAATCGTTATTTGGTTATGGTTGATAGTATGTTTTTCCTATAAAATCCAGGAAATTTATCGAACTATTGATTTGGTGTCTGATGTTGAGTCGCCAAAGTCTGATGAGTGTGAGGATTTGCAGGCAATTGAAATTGCTAAGGACCTTATTGTGACACCTCCTATGGCTACCGGAAAGGATGATATGGATGACGATGCTCCGATCTCTTTCAAGAGGAACCTCAACAAGTCATTTGATAGAGTAGCTAAGGGCAGAGCAAGGGGTACACTAAAAAGGGTCAAGATTGAGAAGGATTGAGCTTCAAATCTTTCTTTGGGCCATTTGTTAAGGCAAGGTTATGGTCAGGTTGGGGTATTATTAGTGGTCTATTGTGTCATGTAGTTCATTGAACATGTTAATTGTCTTTGTCTTGGTTTATATTTGTTGATATATAAAGCATGTACCAAGATAAATGTACTCATTGTTTGTTATTTATCAGTGTTTTCTTTGTATTGTTGTGTCAAGTAGTGGTTTTCTATGCAAAACCAACCTAAGTTGTTAGTTTCAAAATTTGTTGTCTTTTAAGACTATGTTGCAATTCCCACCATAATCAAATAGAAAGTCTATGTTTAATATATATATTTATGTGCTTATAGTTCATTACATCTATTTATGTATATTTATTTAAAATTTACATCCACATTGAAATTCTGTTCTCTGACAGGACAGATGTCGTACACAATGTCTACGACAATGTGTCTATGGTCTAGATGTCTTGGACAATTGGTTATGAGGATCATAATTTATTGCAGTACCGAAGTAAATAAAAGCAAATTTCTCACGCACCCCCCAAATTACTCGTGTACCCTCCAAATTACTCGTGCACCCCCCAAATTACTCGTGCACCCCCAAATTTCTCGCGCACCCCCCAAATTTCTCATGCACCCCCCAAATTTCTCTTGCACCCACCAAATTCTCGCACACCCCCATATGACTTTTGCCCCCCAATTTTTTTTTATTTTTTATGTCCCCCCACATTTCTTGCCTAAACCATTTTGTTGTGAGAATGGTTTCAAAGATATGCACTCCAAAACCATTAAATGCATACGATGGTTTTAAAGTACAACCCTATAATTAGAATAGAAACAATAATTGTGATGTAATGTTTCGATTGTCTTATGTGAGAAACCAAAATTTTTGTTAAATGGTTTTAAATAATGATTATAATTGTACCAAAAAAAATAAACAATAATGATTATAATAAAAAACCATTAAATCATTTTGATGTGGGAATGGTTTCAGATAGTTGTAATAAAAAAACATTAGGTGCATAAAATGGTTTTGGAGTACAACCCTTTAAATTAGAATAGAAACAATAATTGTGATTTAATGGTTTAGATCGTCTTATATGAGAAACCAAAATTATTGTTAAATAGTTTTAAATAATGATTATAATTGTACCAAAAAAATTAAAAATAATGATTCTAATTATAGGTTGTACTTCAAAACCATCTTATGCACTTAATGGTTTTAGAGTGTATATATCTGAAACCATTCCCACAGCAAAATGGTTTAGGCTAGAAATGTGGGGGAGGCAAAAGTCATCTGGGGGTACACGAGAAATTTGGGGGATGCACGAGAAATTTGTGGGGTGCACGAGAAATTGGGGGGTGCATGAGAAATTTGGGGGGTGTGAGATTGGATGTGAGTGTGTGAGTTCAGATTGACTAGGATTATTACATGTGGATGCTCAATCTAATGGGTGTTATTGACTTATAGATTACACTTATGTATAATAACTTTATCCTACCCAACTCCCTCTAATCACTAATCCCATGTGACGAAACTAAACTTTACAGTTTAAGACTTAGTTGAATGACAACATTCAACGACTCAAGGCTACTAAGTATCAAGAACAACACTTAGAGCTACTAATACTTTGCACAGTGGGCACAAAGCTTTGGACTCACAATCTTCAGTTATTGTGGGTTGAGTTTTAAGCTATATGTTGAGTCCTTTATATAGGCGTGCATGTCTTCAGATAATCTTCAATTTTCAGATGCACTACAATAATAATTAGTTTTAAAACAAACTTGTTTAAAACAAACTCCATAAGATAAAAGAATTAATCTTTATCCACAAATTAAATATGAATCCGATCGTATCTAACACATAGGATTAATAACAAACTTTATCATTAATCCTAATCTCAGCTTGTTACTTAAAGATTTGCGCCTTATTCAAATTTGAACAAACACGCATGCTTAATGGATAAGCATTATCTTTTAAGCTGAACTGGGTCAAGATGTCCTACCCACATGTCTTGGGACATCTTGTTCGACATGTTGCCTTAACATGCTCTGAACCCAGTGACAAGATGTCTAGGACATTTTGTTCAACATGTTGCATCTGCACATCTTCAATATGCACAAGTGGTTTAGACTTAATTACTTTAGCATTGGTGATTCAGTTAAGTCATTCTGACCAAGTTGTTTTAGCCTTAGGATGCAGCCAATCTCAGAAGAACTACAATCTCCCCCTTTGGCAAATTATGGCTAAAACAACCACAAACCACTTTGTTGAATGTGCATTCTTCAGTCTTCAATCTTCAAATTCTTCAATCTTCAAATTGATCTCTGTTGATGCAATCTTCTGTTCTGAAATCTTCATGTCTTCAAGGTCTTTGATCTTCAGAAACTTGTGTGTCTTCAATTTTCAAGACTTCTTCAATCTTGAGTGTGTGATAAACCTTTTCTAGTATGAGACAGCCTTAGACTTGTCTTCATATGATCCATTACGGTGAATTTTCTAAGTACAGGATGAGATACCTAGTGACTTAGTGAACTAAAGTCTTGAGTTGCAACGGAAAGTACTTAATCAGAGTGATCAAGACTCACTTAGACTTTCAGAGGTTCAATTTTAGCATTTTAATTATGCTCTAGACACACTTATTTAGGCATAGCTTTTAGTTTTTAATTTTTTAAAGCTTGCCATTATTCATCCGTAAAGCAAGAGAAGATTCTACTTGCCAAAGAGTTGTTCTTATCATCAATTATTACTCCCCCTTTTTACCATAATTTGACAAAGGTTTAAAGGAAAATATTTCATTGATTAAGAAAAGCATACAAAAATTGCACTATCCTAAGTGCCGGATGTCAAAGCCTCCAATGTCTAGGACATTTGGTAAGCCACAAAACATTAGAGGAGACAGGTAGTGTTGGATTGTTTTGGTTCCTGTCTCGTGCTGGAGGCGTGCTTTAGATCTTCTGATGATTGCACGCCTTTTGGTCTGTAGTGATCTACAGACCTTCATGAATGCAGACGCTTAATGCACTCCTTAATCGTTCAAATCGGACTGCATCAAGAGGTTTGGTGAAGATATCTGCTGGTTGTTCTTCTGTGGCTATGTGTTCTAGAGTAACCACTTTCTTTTCAACAAGTTCTCTGATGAAGTGGTGGCGAATATGAATGTGTTTTGTTCTGCTGTGTTGAACAAGATTCTTTGATATGTTGATGGAACTGATGTTGTCGCAGGACAATGTCATGACATCTTGTTGAACATTGTATTCTGTCAACATTTGTTTCATCCAAAGTAACTATGAACAACCACTTCCTGCAGCTATATACTCAGCTTCTGCAGTGGATAGTGACACACAGTTTTGCTTCTTGCTGAACCATGAGATGAGATTATCTCCAAAGAAGAAGCATCCCCCTGAGGTGCTTTTTCTGTCGTCAGCACTTCCAGCCCAATTTACATCGCAATATCCTATGAGAGTAGATTTATATTGTATGAGTAGAGCATTCCATAATCACATGTACCACTGACATATTTGATGATTCTTTTCACTTGCAGTAGGTGACTAGTTTTTGGATTTGCTTGATATCGAGCACACATTCCTACTGCAAAGGCTATGTCCGGTCTGCTTTCAGTTAGGTATAGAAGACTCCCTATCATGCTTCTATAGAGACATTGATCTACATCAACTCCATTCTTATCTTTACTCATTTTGATGTAAGTAGCAGCTGGAGTTCTTTTATGTGAGGCACTCTCTAGTCCAAACTTCTTCACAATGCTTTTAGCATATTTGCTTTGTGATATGAAGACAGTGTCTTCTAACTGTTTGACTTGAAGGCCAAGAAAGTAGGTTAATTCTCCTACTAGACTCATCTCAAATTCAGACTTCATATGTTGGACAAATTGTTCCACCATCTGGTCTGACGTACCTCCAAAGACTATGTCATCCACATAGATTTGGCGATCATGATTTCTTCTAGGTTCTTCTTTACAAACAATGTCTGATCTATACCTCCTCTGGTGTAACCATTATTGATCAGGAACTCAGTCAATCTTTCGTACCATGCTTTTGGTGCCTGTTTTAAACCATACAGAGCTTTCTTCAATTTGTAAACATGTTCAGGGAAGCTGGAGTCTACAAATCTTTTTGGTTGTTCTACATATACTTCTTCATGTAGGTACCCATTAACGAAGGCGCTTTTAACATCTATTTGATGAAGTTTGAACCTCATTGTGCAAGAGATGCTGAGTAGCAGTCTTATGTATTCAAGCCTCACAACTGGTGCAAATGTTTCATCAAAATCTACCCCTTCCACTTGTGTGTACCCTTGAGCAACTAGACGAGCTTTTTTTCTTGTAACAGTTCCATTCTCATCTGACTTGTTCTTGAATACCCATTTGGTTCCTATAACATTGGTTTCTTCAGGTCTTGGAACTAGTTCCCATACTTGATTCCTTGTGAATTATCCCAATTCTACTTGCATGGCATTAATCCAGAACTCATCACTTAGTGCTTCTTTGACATTTTTGGGTTCAATTGAGGATATGAAGCATGAGTTAGCAATTTGTTCTCTTGATCTGGTGATGACTCCTTCATTTGGATTTCCTATGATGTTATCAACCGGATGCATCTTCAGAAGTCTTGTGGATGATCCATTGAACCTAGGAGAAATAGTACTTGGCTCATTTGCTAGAATGTATGGCACATTGTCTGGGACATTTGGTTGAGTACTGAGTTGCTGAGGAGAGTCATCTTCTTCTTCTTCTACAGTGAGTGGTTCTTCAGGAGTATCATTGAACACAACATTGATCGACTCTATGATTGTCTTGGTGCGTTTGTTGTAGACCCTGTATGCTCTACTATTTGCTGAATATCCTATAAAGTACCTTCATCACTTTTGGGATCTAATTTTCTTCTCTGCTCTCTATCAACTAGGATATAGCACACAGAAACAAATACATGGAAGTACTTGACCGTTGGCTTTCTTCCTTTCCATAGCTCATACGAGTCGCTTTTATCCCTTTTCTTAGAGTCACCCTGTTGTGAATGTGACATGTTGTGTGCATAGCTTCAGCCCATAAGTGATAAGGTAGTTTTTAGGCGTGTAGCATGGCTCTAGTGCATTCTTGCAAGGTTCTATTTTTCCTTTCCACCACTCCGTTTTGTTATGGTGTGATAGGAGCTGAGAACTCTTGTTTAATGCCTTTGGTAGCACAGAATTCTGAAAATTTTGAGTTTTCAAATTCTTTCCCATGATCACTTCTTATTCTGATTACCTCACTGCCCAGCTCTTTCTCAATGAGATAGCACAACTCCTTGAACACATCAAAAGCTTCATATTTTTCTCTGATAAATCTGACCCATGTGTATCTTGAGTGGTCATCCACGCATACTAGAACATATCTTTTACCATTCAAGCTTTCAACTTGCATAGGTCCCATAAGATCCATATGAATCAGCTCTAGGTTTCTTATGGTGACCGTATGTCGAACCTTCTTGTGTGACATCTTGGTTTGCTTCCCAATCTGGCACTCTCCACATATTTTGCCTTCCTCTATTCTGAGTTTAGGTAACCCTCTGACTGCTTCTTCTATGATGAGTTTTCTCATACTTTTGAGATTGAGATGTCCTAACTTTTGATGTCATAGTTTAGTCTCATCTTCCTTAGTTTTCATGCATGAGATGCCTTGACTCTTGTGTTGAGACAGCCATAGATAGCAGTTATCCTTGGATCTTGACCCTTTCATGACTTATTTATCATTGTTGGACACAATGCATTCGGAGTTGTTGAAGCTGACTCTTAATCCTTGGTCACATAGCTGACTTATGCTTATCAAGTTAGCAGTAAGCCCTTCTACTAGGAGAACATTATCAAGGTTTGGTAATTCAGGTCCATTCAGCTTTCATATCCCCTTTATTTTTCCTTTAGCTCCATCCCCAAAGGTAACATAGCTGTTGGAATAATTTTTTATTTCTTGAAGATAGGCCTTTTCTCCAGTCATGTGCTTTGAACATCCGCTGTCAAAGTACCAATCATCTTTAGAGGATACTCTGAGTGATGTATGAGCTATTAGACAAGTAAGCTTGCTTTGGGCGTTCTTTGCTTAACGTTTAGATGTGTGTCTGTTCCAGAATTGTTCATGAAACCTGGGGAAGCCATATAGTTCAAAGCAGAAGGTCCTTATGTGTCCTTATTTCCCACAGTGATGACAAACCTTCTTTCTCCTTTTAGATTGAACTTTGTCTCTGGTTTTTCTTCGGTTCTGATCAGGATGGTGGGACATGTGGTTCGACATGTGCTTCTTTATCTGCTTCCTTGATGAATTAGGACAGTTGCTCTGAAGTTTTATTGATAGAGCAATCTCTGTGAGTCTTGTATTCAATAGAGAGATTTCCTCCTTGAGATCAGTGTTGACTAGTCCTTCATTATTCTTTTGAAGAAGAACATCTATGAGTCTTCTCTGTTGTAGTATCAGACATGATTCTTTTTCCTTGTTCCATGGTGAGGGCTTTTCGGAAGGATCCTCATTCGTCAAGCATTTACTAGTGAATGCAAGATTGATTTCTGTGTCAAGTTCCTTTTTAGATAAAGTACTACTCATACCCTTCTGTTGTTTCAGATGATTAGGACATTCATGTATGTTATGTCTGTATCCTTTGCACTCGGAGCATCTATTTTCTTGACATGTTTTGTATTGATCATTGTTCTTTCTCTGAGGCTTGATGTCTGACCGGATGACTGAGACATCTGACTTCTTGTAGTTTCCTAGTTTTGCCAAGGATCTGTTGAAGTTGCTGCTTATGAGGGCTATGGCTTTGGATAGGCTTTCTTCGTCAGAGTCTTCTTTAGATAGAAAAGCTATGTTTTTTACTTTATTTTTTGGTCTGTCATTGAATGTCATCTCAAAGGCTTGTAATGAACCAATGAGTTCATCCATCTTCATTATTCTCAAGTCTTGAGATTCTTCAATTGTCGTTACTTTCATGTTAAATCTCTTAGGTAGTGATCTAAGGATTTTTCTTGTCAGCTTTTCTTCAGGTATTCTTTCTCCTAGAGCAAAAGACGAGTTAGTTATATCACGAATTCTGTTGTTAAATTCTGATATAGTCTCATCATCCTCCATCTTCAGGTTTTCAAATTTTGTGGAGAGGAGCTGCAGTTTTGACATTTTAACCTTGGAAGTTCCTTCATGAGCAGTTTGAAGAATTTCTCAGGCTTGCTTGGCTTCTGTACATGTGTTGATTAGTTTGAATATGTTTTCAGCAACACCATTGAAGATAGCATTTAGTGTTTTAGAGTTGCCATTGGCCTCAGCCTCCTCTTTTGAAGTCCAATCTCCTTCACCTTTTAACATTGAAGAACGATCTTCGGCTGAGACTATTGGGTGATTCCAGCCTGTAACAATTTCCCTCCATGCGTTTTGATCCATGGACTTGATAAAGGCAATCATTCTTGCTTTCCAATAGTCATAATTCGATCCATCCAAAAATGGTGGTCTATTTATTGATCTTCCATTCCTGTCAATCTTGAACAAGATTTTGTCTCCCTGGAGCTCACCCAGCAGGTTAGGGTGCCTGCTCTGATGCCAATTGAAATTCTGTTCTCTGGCAGGACAGATGTCGTACACAATGTTTAGGACAATGTGTCTATGGTCCAGATGTCTTGGACAACTGGTTTGACAATTGGTTATGAGGATCATAATTTATTGCAGTACTGAAGTAAATAAAAGCAATAAACAACACCAATGTTTGTTAACCCAGTTCGATGCAAACCACACCTACTCTGGGGGATACCAATCCAGGAAGTGAACACTACTACTCCGAATTATTACTTAGTCTTACAACCACACCAAACACCTTTTGGCATGTACGCCTTTTCTTAATCCTAGCAGTCTTCTACCCAAGGGCTAACTCCCCCTGAATATGAGAACCTACCTAACTCCCTCTATTCACTAATCCCAAGTGACGAAACTAAACTTTACAGTTTAAGACTTATTTGAACGACAACATTCAACGACTCAAGGCTACTAAGTATCAAGAACAACACTTGGAGCTATTAATGCTTTGCACAGTGGGCACAAAGCTTTGGACTCACAATCGTCAGTTATTGTGGGTTGAGTTTTAAGCTCTATGTTGAGGCCTTTATATAGGCGTGCATGTCTTCAGATAATCTTCAATCTTTCAGATGCACTACAATAAGAATTAGTTTTAAAACAAACTCCATAAGATAAAAAGAATTAATCCTTATCCACAAATTAAATATGAATCCGATCATATCTAACACATAGGATTAATAACAAACTTTATCATTAATCCTAATCTTAGCTTGTTACTTAAAGATTCGCGCCTTATTCAAATTTGAACAAACATGCGTGCTTAATGGATAAGCATTATCTTTTAAGCTGAACTGGGTCAAGATGTCCTACCCACATGTCTTGGGACATCTTGTTCGACATGTTGCCTTAACATGCTCTGAGCCTAGTGACAAGATGTCTAGGACATCTTGTTCAACATGTTGCATCTGCACATCTTCAATATGCACAAGTGGTTTAGACTTAATTACTTTAGCATTGGTGCTTCAGTTAAGTGATTCTGACCAAGTTGTTTTAGCCTTATGATTCAGCCAATCTCAGAATAACTACACACACTATTGGAGTTTCTTAAGTTCACTCAAGATATTGCATTTTTCTTTGAGTTAATAAATGAGTGTTTGATGTTATGTATGTGTACCTATAACAAATCATTGACAGCTAACCAGAAAATGGCAGATGAAATTGAAGAATTAGTTGTTGATTTTCTCTCTTTTTAGAAGTATTCATTTCAGGGGTTATTTAATTGGTTAGCCAATTTCATTTTGACATATGACTGTTGCTACTCTTTTGGTTTACAGAAACTTCATTTTCATACAACCCTACCATTAAAACATTGATGAATTTTTAAAACACTATATGTTATAAGTATTAAGCCGTGCCTATACACATGATGACATGATAGCCATGAGTAAGTTCTGTTCCATATCCACCATTGATATGTTGAGTACTAATTGAGATATAATTGATTTGCAGATGGAATTCTGCAGTTTCTGCAAAAGTGGAACTCTTTTGAAGCTTGATGAGAAAAATAACACAATGTTACCACGTAGTGGTTCTCCTGTTCAGCCTCTACAGATAAACATCCTTGACTATCTATTAGGTGTGAATTTCTTTCCAACTTTTATTACTATCTAAGTGATCTGTTCATGTTGTTCATTAATATACATAATGAAGACTTGACATGGGACTAATCTTGACAAAATCATAAGTTTAAAAGGTTACTGTAGATTCACCTCACTTGTGCCACGTCTGATTTTTTTTTTACCAAGTTACCACTTTGTTTTCCCTGCTATTACGTTTGGTGTCGTTGTTTTCGCACGTTGTTTTCAACAGATGTATGCGACGACGCTCCCAGTGTTTGCAATTGATTGGAAGGTTCAGATTGGGGATATCGGTAGTGGTGGTGGTGGTAACTGGTGTAGGGTTATCGGCGTCAATGGGTTTCCCTCCCAAACTGATTAAGGGTTGTTTGAAATTCGAATTGGTATTCTATGTATCTGGCGTAGGTGTTATCTCCTTTCACATTCAAATTGGTACACATCTCTCCTTTTTCACATTTTTGTCGTTCGATTCACGCGATTCTATATGAAGCTGTCAATTTGATTACAACCGCTATTGTACCAAAAATTGAAAACTCAAATACAGCTTACTCTTCATGTTTGGCAGCTGGTTTTGTTTTTAAGTTCTTTAACCCTCTAATTGAAATATCTCCCGGTGCAACCAACTCTTACTTAAACGGATATTCTAATTCATCTTTTGTGAATGGTTTCAAATCTAAAGAGAATCAGAAGTCGGTTCATCATGACAAAATTCCAACTTTATTGTCATCTGGGAAGCAAGTTCTTGAAAAAGGAGATGAATATCACCCCATTGGAGAGCCAATCACTAAATCAGATTCAGGAGCTACTCTTCAAGCGTCGAGTTTGTTTTGTGTTATCTAGATTTGAATTGACTGATTTCTATTATTTAATTATTTTCTTTCTTTCTTTGCATTTCTATCAATTTTTTGAAGTAGTGAGCTTAGATATTTACATGAATGAATCTGTCAAATATGAATTTTCATAAATAAACATGTTTTTTTGAAATTCATGTCAAGATCAAATAATCATTCATGAATCGTATACAGGTGAGGCTGTGTATGTGGATGACATTCCTACACCGCCAAATTGCCTTTATGTAGCATATATATAGTTCAAAACCTTTAGCAAGGGTAAGGAGTATAAAACTCAGCCCTGAATTGGTGCTAGATGGAGTGAGAGATATCACTTCAAGTAAAGGCATTCCTAGTGGTGGGGAAAACATTGGAGCTAAGACGATATTTGGCACAGAACCTTTATTTGCAGAAGAGATAGCCAGATGCGTTGGCAATCGTTTGGCTGTTGTGGTGAGTTCTTAAACCCTCATTTTTCTAATCCAGCAACTTATGAGATGATTTCTCATTTGTTTGGAGATTGATGTGTGACACACTACCTTATTACTCAACAATAGATTTTTTAGGTTGCAGAAAGTCAGAAACTTGCAGATATGGCAGCAAACTCAACCATTGTCGATTACGAAATTGACAATCTTGAACCACCTATTATATCTGTTGAAGATGCTGTTAAAAGATCAAGCTTTTTCGAAGTTCCTCCTTTTCTCGACCCAAAACATGTTGGTGATATATCAAAAGGAATGGCTGAAGCTGATCACAAGATTCTCTCTGCTGAGGTACATGGAATATATCTACGTTGGTTTCTGATGAGACTTATAAGTTTCTTGTTGTATAAGTTATGTTGAAATGGTTATATATTGGTCAAACTTATTCATTCAATGTTGAAATTCAGTTGAAACTTGGGTCTCAATACTATTTCTATATGGAGACCCAAACTGCACTTGTTGTGCCAGATGAAGATAATTGCATTACGGTTTACTCTTCAAATCAGTTCCCAGAGTTTACACATTCTACTATAGCAACATGCCTTGGTATTCCTGAAAATAATGTTTGAGTAATTACTAGAAGGGTCGGGGGAGGTTTTGGAGGAAAGACCATAAAAGCAATGTCTGTAAGTATGAAGTTGTATATTATTTTCTGAAGAAATTTATTAAATCTTGCTACTAATTACATGCAGAGATTTTTCAAAGAGTTGTGTGGGTGCTTACTTGATACTAAACTGTACATCCTAAGATATGAAATAGTATAAAATGTTTTCGTACTTTTGTCATTTTTTCCAATTATATCTCAAGTACTGACAACCATATCATGCAGTTTGCTACATCATGTGCACTCGCAACACATAAATTATGCCGCCCTGTCAGGATGTATTTAAATCGAAAGACCGATATGATAATGGCAGGAAGAAGGCATCCCATGAAGATAACATACAATGTTGGGTTCAGGAATAACGGAAAAATTACTGCATTAGAACTTCATATATTGATCGATGCTGGTATATATGTGGATATAAGTGCAGCATTGCCACATAACATAGTTACTGCACTAAAAAAGTATGACTGGGGTGCGCTATCTTTTGATATAAAGGAATACAGAACAAACCTTCTCAGTAGATCTGCAATGAAGTGCCCTGGGGAATTGCAGGGATCGTTTAGTGCTGAAGCTGTTATGGAAAATGTTGCAACTTCACTTTCAATCGATGTTGATTCTGTCAGAAGCATTAATCTTCATACCCACAAAAGTCTTCAGTCTTTGTTCAACCATCTTTTTCTGTGCATTGCTTGGTTTTTTGTGTGGCATTAAATTTTAATAAAAGATACAATTTTTTCTTCTTTTTATTGGATCTGGATTTAGTTTTGGAAAACCCATTTGATTGTTTCGTAATTGGGTGTTGAGATTTCTTATTTGGGTGTGTTTTGTACAGTGACGAAATGAAATGGGTGAGTATAAAATTAGTTTCTTTGTTTCTATTTTTAGTGCAAATTGCATTGCATAGTAGCTTCTCCATACTTGAGAGTGTTTGTTTTCTTTTTCTCTTTTCATAGATGTTTAATTCAATTTGTGTCATGTAGAAAGCTTCAAAAATTATATTTGTTGTCTTTCATAGATAATGGGAAATGAATTTGGAGAATGAATTTTTGTTTAACTTGAAGAATTTAGCATTTAATATGCAGTTATGAATTATGTCAGCTTATATATCATATTATATTTATAATAGAGTAGATGTTCCCCCACATTTATCTCACATGATAAGATCCTAATTTTGGTTCGTTGTGGATGCATAATTTTCAATTTTTAGCTTCATATATTTATCTATTTTTACAGGTGTTGCTGGGGGTGCAGCATCCGGCAAAAAAATTGTTTGTGATATGATTGTTCAACAGCAAATGACATTCATCTCAGTGTATAAGGTGATCTATGACTTGCGATCTCAAATTGATTAACTCGGGAAGGAGTTAGCATGAAGCCTGTGAGAATCTTAAAGGTGAGTGTTGAACATTAAATAATTAATCATGAAGAAACATATGTCATTCAAATTCAGTCAGAAATTTAAGTTACATCACATTCATACAACATTCAAATTTCAACATAATCAAGGATGGTGTACTTGAAATTCAAAAGTTAGATACATAAAAGAGGGGAGGTGAAAAAAAAAATCGCAAAATGTAGTCTAACCAAAATTTTGTATGTCCTATTTGAAGTTGGCTGTTTATCCTGGAAATTTGTTGTCTCTTCATATGTCAAAGCCTCGGGGGTTTAGATACAAGAGTGGACAATACATGTTTATAAATTGTGTTGCTTTCTCTCCATTTGAATGGTACTATGAATATAAAATGTTGCATCTAATACCTTCTATTTTTCTGTTCTTTTAACCAAACATCAAATTCCTGCATTGTTTAATGGATATGTTTAACTATGACTTCTCATCTCCAAAATTAGTTGCTGCTAATACTGATACTAATTAAGGTTATATTAGTAATTTGGCCCAAGTTTCATTTGAATAATATGGTAGCAGCAGTAAGTTTTATTTTTTTAATTCGGTTTAGAAAAGCAAGTTTCCGTGAGCTTAATTCGGTTGATAAAAATATCGTGTTATATATACACAAGAATTAACAGTGGTCTAGAAAAGCAAGTTGTGCATCTTAGTGACATGTTATTAAATTTTATATAACATTAGAATTCAAGACAGTATCTTGGATTGTTTCTAGCATGGCAATGTGGAATGTTTCTAATGGTTTTTTTTTTTTTCTATTATTAATATTAATATATAGGTACATTGGATTATTGTAAAATGTCTACCACATCCAGTAGTTATCCAATTAACATTTGTCTAGAAAAGCAAGTTATGCATGTTAGTGACATCTATGCTAAGTGGTCACTGTATTTTCCCTCCCAAGCCAAAATTTTGAATTTTACTAGACTTTGACCCGTGCACTGCACGGATTTTGTAGAGTGATAGATACTATAAGTAAAATTACTATAATTAAAATTTTAGAAAAAATAAAATCAAAACATCAATATATTAAAACTTACAATAGTCAAACAATATAAATATCATCATTAAATAATAACTCATAAAATGTTAAAATGACCTAAGATTTGGGACGGAGAAAATAATAGGAAAGACAAAATATAAATTACTTATTTTGTTTTAGTGCCTTAAAAGCTAATATATCAACAACAAAAATTCAAGGTTGATGCTTAGAGATCATGAGGTGCCTATTTGATTATATAAAAAAAATCTTCAGTTCTTCGTCTAGTTTTTTGTATGATATGATTTTTAAAAGAAATTTTTATTGGATGTTGATATTCATAACACATAAGTTAGCTTTGGAGGCCATACACAAAATGCACATGTGAAAAGTATCAAACCTACTATGGGTGTATTATCATATATATTTTTGCAAATCTACACGCATGTTTGTTCTATTTTGCATCATCTTGATATTTGAATCATATATTACATATGCAAGAGAATTTACAAAGATATTTAAACTATATGAGGTGAAAACATAGAAACTTAGTGAATCACTAAGAAGTACTCACATACTAAGTCGGACGTAAATCTTTCTCATACTACTCACATACTTATATTTATTTGTTTCATCTCATGAAAGGCATTCAACATAATCAATACATAAGAGCCTTAAAGAATTGTTATATACAGTTGATCATTTTTACATCAAAGACTTCTCTCGCTTGTAGGTTCTTTGCCATTTTATCAAAATCTCACCATCTAAATTTATGATCTCTTCTTTCTCTTTGTCCTTGATTCTTGGATGAGATTCATAGTTGGAAGCTTTTACCTGGAATGTATTGCAAGATAAATAAATTAGTAAACTTTGTTATGCAAACAAACTAATACATAGACACTTTCAAAGTTCAAAACTAAAGCTTCTCTTAAACATCAACCACTTTTTTTAGAAATTTGTTGTATTTTAAACTTAAGTAACACAACCGCGACAAACAATACAACAAAACTACCCCTCTTTTCTATCAATACCACCACACCCCCAAAGGAACTCTACATCTTCATATTGTCTATCTTAATTCTCATTAGGAATTGACAATAACACATAATAGAAATGATAACTTTACCATCACTATTGGTAAAAGAATCAAATTAACATATCACAAAATCGTTATTAAAAAAAATATCACAAAATTAGAAAGCATACAATATACACTGTCAAAACCAAACAACTGATAAAGTAGATCTAAAACTCATATAAAAGCACTCAAGGTAGAATAGGATGCCCCATCGTTAAGAATCCGCTATGGTCAAGTGAGAAACAAAACAAAGATGGTATCTTGAGCAGAAAAAACCACACGCAAGGTAGAAAGCAACAAAACCTCAAACAAAATAATTATAAACCACAAATTTATTCCTCGGTATAACTACCACACAAAAACGATAAAGACATGGTGAAGAAAAAATTCACAATGATATGTACATAATACAACAAAATTATGCAAAAATTTGATTGGAGGTGAGAATATATATATGAATTTCTATTTTTGGTGGAAGATGAGATTGACAAAAAAACATAGAGTTCTGTGTGTAAAAGCATTAGATTTTTCTCGATACATACCTAGAGCCGTGCATTAGAGTTGTAGATACATCTTGGAAATATATATATCAAATATTTACTGCATTGTTATCAAGTGTAAGCCTAATGTTCATTGGTGCAATTTGGCTAGAATATTGCAAACAAAAAGATTAATGCAATTTGGGCATCAACACTTATGCAATCTAATATAATTAATTAGCTTTGTAATAGCATACAACATTAAACATAGTCCAACAAATTATGCTATCGGTTAGTAGTTACCAAGATAATAGCATCATGCCTTGTAAGTAGCATATAACATTAAAGATTTCCCAACTAATTATTCTATTAGTTAGTAGTTACCAAAATAATACATGTACGTTTAAAATATGTATTCGCTCTATGAATCAAGTGATAAGATAATAGAACAAATTAATAAAACTAAAAATTAAAATAAAAAACAACACTTTTTTTAAGACAAAAAAAAACACTTAAAGATATATGCAAAAACAGATATATGAACTTTATATATAAGTGGTAACAAAAGAATTCCTTTTTGTTAAGAGATATATGCAAAAACAGATCATATGAACTTTCCACTACTCTTTCAATGAGAAAGATTGTTGTGTCTGTTCAAAATAAGAAGAAATTATTATCTATTATATTCATAAACTATAAGATAGAGATGAGAATAACAAAATAAGAAACTCAATTAACACATCAAAGAAACAAAGCAAAGAAATAAACTACACAAAACTCAATGGTAAGGAAATTCATTTATATCGTTAAATAGGACATCTAATAAACTTTACCTTCACTAAGTTAATGTTTAAATATTTAAAACAACTACTTTCGGAATGTCGCATGAATCTTGCCACTCTACAAAAGAAGCAATAGTGCAAAAGAGAGATTACTATAATAACTCATAATTGAATCAATACATCAAACTAAATTTAGCAATATGAGCAAATATGTTGAAATAAAAAAATTGTATAAGCAAATATGTTGTAATAAAACATTTTTCTTCTAATTCATACCAACAACATGTGATGTTAAACACCAAATTTTCTCACGGGCATTTTATCAAACACCTACAATGCATTTTATCTCAATTACTAATTCTAGCCGCACTAAACTACCCACCCCAAAATGAAGTAGTTTAACAACTAAGTTGATATTGGGATAACGATTCACAACATTTTAACAGCTTGGCATATAAATTTTCAAAATGAACAAAAGTTTCTAGAACATGAAATGAGAAGGAACCATAGCTATTATGCATAAAAGTTATGGGTAGATAAAAGAAACATGGAGAGGATAAAATTTTGCCAATAATTGATATGGTTAGGGGATTCTAAAGAATAGCAAGAGATGAATAATTCACCAACAATAATACACAAATTAAGAGGGAAAAACAGCAAGAAAAAGAAAGAAAATAGAGAAATTGAATTAAAATTAAACTCACTTGGAACTCTTTGTTGCAGAGAACACGAAGATGTAGTATATAAAGTCAGTCCCGCCTTGAAACCGAATGTGTGCCATCGCGGCAACCGCCGTGCTGCAACATTTGTCGTCCTGCCGCTCGGCACTCGTTGCTGGTCATCTCTAAACCTCTATGCTGATCAAAATATAAATTAAAACCTAAAATAATAATTGTTGCAAATAAACTAAAAATAAAAATTGAAAAGCTAACCAAAATCAGAAAATAAAGTCATCAAGATCTTATGGTGTAGTGTGTTTCCAACTTGAGGAATGGTTGGAGAACCTACCTGGAGAAAAAAATTACAAGAGTGCAGATGGAGAAAAATTAGAAGTATGCAGATGGAGATTTAAGAGCAATGTTTTCCTTATTGTTTCAGGTTTCACGCTTGTGAGAGAGAGAGAGAGAGAATAGAGATTTGAAAGAATAAAATCATAATTTTCTATGCAGATATATTTTGAAAGAAGATAATAATTAATTGCATTTGATTTCTTATGTGGCCACCCACCTTTTCTTGTAAAAGCATATCAGACTCTTTCCAATGAAGTTTTTCAAAAAATAATTGGACCATTAATTAGCATTCCAAAAATTAGGTGAGAGAAAAAATATGTCATTAATAGTGGATTAGGAGGGGAAAATTAGGGTTAAATTGCAAGAATAATTAGGGTTTAGCATGTGGCAAAACATAAGTTTTATTATAATTAAGATTAAGATTAAGATAAGATTAAGATTAAGATAAGATTAAGATTAAGATTAAGATAAGATAAAGATTAAGATAAGATAAAATTAAGATTAAGATTAAGATTAAGATAAGATTAAGATAAGATTAAGATTAAGATTAAGATTAAGATTAAGATAAGATTAAGATAAGATTAAGATTAAGATAAGATGGCTCCTTACATCTTCTCTCTCTCTCTCTCTCTCTCTCTCTCTATGTACATGCAGTGTCATGTTAAACCATACATTGAGCAAATAATTCACTTCATTCTAAACAAAGCCAGCCATGGATTCTCATTCCAGTGATCATTTGCAGAAGCTTAAGAAGTTCATGTGTGGATTACCTATTAAGAAGTTACCTGAGTTGTTTGATTATAATCAACAAGGAGCTTGCATTGTTCCCGTTTGGTTTGACTCCGTGGTTGAAGGGGTTGATATGTGGTTCAAAGATGATCAACATAGTGAAATCTCCAGGTAGCTTCATAGCATATTTTGGTCATTTTTTGAGTTATTAGCATGTTTTCAATATTCCTTTTCAATGTCTAGTGTGGAAAATAATAATTTTAAATCATTTTGCAATCAGATTTAGGATGAAAATAAAGGTTAAGCATGGTGATTACGTAGCTGTCTTTGCTGTGTTTGACAAGGATGTACAAGACCTTGCCATGGAGACTTGCCCCCTCATGCTTTCAATGGTACATTCTAAATTTAATCTATCTGGTTATGCATGTTTAGTAACTCAGTATGCATGCATGTTTATTTGCAGGGGGAAAGCTCTTCACTGTATCCAGATGAGATGAAGTGTTTTTATGGAGATGCTTACTTGTGTAAGATTCAGAAAAGGGATCCTGTTGACTTCGACGAGTTGCCTGCATTCGATGTGCTATCTGTTTGCAGTGATGTTGATGTTATCAACATGTTTTTTGATGAGTTCATTCAAGATGTTGACAAATTCGTAAGTACAGCAGATATATTTGTCAATTGCATGTTAGTGTTCCTGTGTAATTGTTTATGTGCTGATTGCCATAATGTTTTAATAGATTGAAGTTTCAGTCCATGATTTCAATGTGCATCTGAGTGGAGCTGGATATTTTTACTGCTATGATTGTGGATCCGATGAAGATGATGTTGCTTCTGATCATGGAGTACTATTGGATGATGTATAAATGCTTATTATATATATATATATATATATATATATATATATATATATATATATATATATATATATATATATATATATATATATATATATATATATATATATATATATATATATATATATATGTTTGTGCTGACTCCTCTGTTGGTTTATTATGAATTGGATTGCTGATGTTTATAGTTGTGATGTTATGCAGATCACTATGCCAGATGAATCTCGCATTGGACTTGAAAATGCACCACAACATTTTGGTAAGTCTTGCAATTTGCGTGGAAGAAAGGATATGAGGCCTGGATTGTCAACTTCTGTTGAGACATTTGTCTACACAAGGAGAAAATCATGTGTTAAGAGAAAACTTTGCTTTGATGAGGATGAAGAAATGAACAAAAAGAAGCACAAGTTTGATGAGCTGCCTCTTGGTGATGAGATGTAGTGTGGGAGATGTGAGATGGTGATGATCCACCATTGTTGTGTGTCCTATCGTTAATAAAATAAGACCATGTGGTGTGATGTAATGTGGTGTTGTGTATATGTTATCTAATCTAATATGTAATTGTTAGTTCATTGTAGCAATGGATATTGTAGTGTGTCATGTGTTATGCTGAACATGCACCTCTGTCTGTTTTCCTCCACTCTGTTGCTATGCTACTAGGTTGTTGGAGCAATGGATAATGTAGTTTGTCATGTGTTCTGCTTAACATGCAGTCTATGTTTGTATTTCTTCCACTGTGTTGCTATATTACTAGGTTCTTGGTATAGAGTGGCTGTGTTTAGTGTGCCACAAAAGTACTCTAACTTTTTTTTATTGTGTCATTGTTGTTACTTTGTCTCCTTATGCATCTTATTATGCAGGGAAGGTATATTATAATCCTACATGTATTTTCAATTTATGAGAAATGATTGAATGGTGCATGTTGTTCATAATAGGATTCTCACTAAATTTAAGTTTCATTATGAACACCACAAGTAATTGTCTATCAATTTTTTTCTAAAAAAAAAATATAATGTACACATAAATACAAGAACACTATGAAATGTATTTCAGCTTATTTCCATATAAAAAAATATCATAACAATTGTCCATTTGTGCATGTTATCTATTTTATGATTGTCTTTTTAAATTTATATATAGTTAGGATATCCCCAATTAATGTTGCCTAATTACATTCAACATTATGGACTGTATTTATTTATTATATCACCAGTTTTGTCTCCAATTTAAAAAAATTAATATAAAAAATTTACATTTAAAACTATGTGATGTAAAGTTTGGTCTGTAATTTGTGTTTGCATTTATTTGCATGTTTTATTAATTGTGTGATTATTTTTAGAAATTTATAAAATAAACATAATTATAAATTAATGGTCTGTAACATATAGTGGGAAAAAAATAGAGTTATTGTCAGGTAAACTTATTTTTTTTATTTCTTTAAAAAATTACTCATTCAACTCTTCACATTGACGTTGTGTGTGAAATTTTTTAAAAATCATGTGTGAAAAATTTATGGTGTTTTAGTAAATACCATGTAAATATTGACAAAATAAAAAAAAAAAAAAAGGTGTACCATGTATTGTTCAGAATAATTTATATATAGTTGAAAATTTTAAAAATACTCAATTAATATTACATAATTAGGTTGACCATTATTTATTGAAATTAAAAATATGATATAAAAACATCTAAGTAGTGTCATAATATTTTGATTCAAAAATTAAATTTGATTGTATGATTATATTAAAATATTTAATGTATTTAATATTTAATATATTTAATTTAGTATAGCAACTTCTTTTGTGATTAGAGTAGCATGGATACAAAATAACCTTTTTTCTGTTGCTATTTCATCTAGATTCTGATGTCACTCATTTAACTTATATCTCTATCTATGCCTCGTGTGTGTGAACTTGGCCTTCCATTTATTATGTACTTTTTTGTCTCTTTTAAAAAGTTGTAGTTTTTACTTATATAATATAGATATAAATTTATATATGTTCAGGTTCCTAAACACACATGTCAAAAATTATAACACTGCTTTGCCTATAAAGCTAAACCCATACCAGAGTCTCTTCACTTCCTCTTGTCTTCTTAGTTTCCAGACATATCCTCAACCTCTCAACAGCAATGGTCGATCAACATGCAGAGCAGATAGTTGGGCTTATCTCAGCTGATCCTTCCAACAGAGATGCAGTGTATGAAGTCAGGGTACTTAAGAGATGGATGGTTTCTCCTTCAACGAGTCCTGGAAGCGACGGTGGGCTTGATATGGTTCTCATAGACAAAGATGTAAGTTTCTATGATTGTATCTCTTAAAATATCAGTAGCTGTCTACTAACCATTGTTTTTTGTTCAAAAGATCAAACTATCTGTTTGTCTGATTAGTTCATTTTATCTATCTCCAAGGGTTTCAAAATTCATGCAACCGTTCCAAGTGATGTTCTTTTTCTGTTTGAGGATGAAATACAATAGGGGAGAGTGTATCTTATGTCGCGATTGAGTGTGAGGTTTAACGGTGGGGATTTGCTGCCAAACTATCATCTTTATAAGCTCATTTTTAATGAAGATTCCAAAGTTGTTCCATCCACCAATGTGTTGATTCTGGAGTATGGGTTTTCACTGGTTGCTGCTGAAAGTTTACTCACCAAGAGGAAGGGCTTCAAGTACATGATTGGTTAGTGAACATCCTTAATATTATTTCATATTGGTTTATTTAAGATCATGTCATTTGATGGTGGTGCAACCATTACATATTCACGTTTGTATTGTTAATGGCTGGTGAGTTTCAGATGTCGTTGGCGTTGTTACGCATGTCAAGCATGATAAAAATTTCTATCCCGACGGAAAGGTTACGCGATCGGTGACTTTCAAACTAAATGATGAAAGGTGTGATCTTTTTTTACTTTGCTTGTTAATAATTATGTCTTTTTGTTGAATCTAAAAAAATTTCAGTAGTAATTGCTATTTGTTATTATGTAGAAAATAATTTTATTGTGAGTTGACTGGCGAGCTTGTGGATGAATTTCACAAGAAGGTGAAGTCATTCAAGGATGGCTTGCCCATAGTTGTTATTCAATTTGCGCAAGTTAACACTGTCCAAGGTCATATATCAATTTTTGTTTGTATGGACTAGATGTTGTTATATGCATATTATTGTCAATGGTAGGTTAATCTTGGGTGTGGTTTCAGGTTCTATATTGGTTTGAGGAATTGAGCGCGTAACTAGGGTGTTTGTTAATCCACATGCTGCTGAGATTATTAACTTCAAGAATGGGTATGATAAATATTAGTATACCATATTTACACACCAGAAATTAGTTTGTGTTGATATCTTTTGGTATTTATTAGTTGATTATTTGATTCTTTTATATTATTATGTAGTTTGATTTCATGTTTGTGCGGGAGTCCAAACTACCATGGCCTTCTTCGTCGACCAACTATCGTGCCATTGTCTCACAGTTTCGATTTCATAAAGGGCTATCCAGTGAAGACAGTTGCTGAGCTGAAGAATGATCCTACTAATGGCACGTTCGTTGTTAATGGTAGGATGATTAACATACTTCATCTCGACCCATAGTGGTACCCCATGTGTGACTGCCATCTGATTTTTGACAAGTATATCGGAGCATTTCACTGCATGAAATGTCGTGCTCGCGAACTTAATGTTGCGCCAAAGTATGTTTGTAAATTTGCTATGTTTGTCGAGATTGCTTGATTATGTCGATAATTCAGATTCTTACGTTTCATAGTTTGTTATTATTATTATTAGGGTTAGGTTGACAATTGAAGTGGGCGATGAAACTGGTAGTGCTATTTTTACTACATTTGATCGTGTTATGCTTGATGTCGCTGTTGTGAATTCTGATGTCAAGGTTAGAGTTTGATTCAAAACTTATGCATCCAATTTCTTAAATAAGTGATTCATATTCATTAATTGCTACCGTCCACGTCTCGATGTAATGGTAAATGTTCAAATTCTGTGCTGATTTCAGGCTATCAATATTGATCAGTTTTATGAGGCCTTCAAATCTTCTATGGGGATAAGTGTTATGTTCATTGTTAAAAAAGATTCTCGTGTGCCCGAGTTCATCGGACCTTCCTTTAAGGTCATTCGTGTGTCTGATAGCCTTGCTGTTATTAAATATTTTATTAATATGAAGTTATATAACACTCCATCTAAGGTAGAAGTTAGTTAAATTGATATATCATTGTGCAATTTGCGAAATTTAATGTGGTTCTTATGGTTTGGTTTATTGTTTGCTATGTACAAGGTTGTTGCCAATAAGCTACTGAACAGGGGGAAGCGGAACAGTGTGTGCAATGATGTGGTTGTCACGCCCAACAATATTGATCGCATTGATGAGTATCTGATCATGGGAAATCAATCTGCAGCAGGGATGGATGTTGGCTCTTCGTCTGGTTCAAAACGTCCCCGTGTGTGATCTACAATGAGATGCATCTATTTGGTTATGTATAATTAAGTACTTTTCAGTGATGTGTGTCATAAGGGTCCTAGGCCATTAGTTTTGTTCTACTGTGATGTGTTTGTTACAAAGCTTTCTATGTAATATTTTGGTACTCTATATGTGTTGGTAGTTTTGGACTATGTTTCAAGTAGTTATTGCTTTTTGTGTTGTCTGTGTTGGTAGTTCTGGCTTATGCAGCTGTCTGTAGTGATTATGTATGTGTTGAACTTATTGTAATTCTATGTGTGGCATTGAAATACATTTAAGTTTCATTTGAATTTGCTATTTGAACCAATCTCACATGGATGCATGCATTTTATATATTGGTGGCCTCTTTGGAATGTATGTTTGGTATCTGATCAACATGTTGGCCCGTTTTTGGAAGTGTAGTGGTGGACCATTATTGAATTAATTATAGTAGTAGATGTGGAACATTCACATGCATTGTGAGTGGTACAAAAATATTGCATTTGGTCATAGGATCCTTTTCACATAAAGAAAAATGCCTTTGTGATATATTCCCTCTCCTTTTAATAATCTGACACTAGCTTTCAATTTTAATATTTTTTAAAAAGAGTTGTTTTGGTATAAATACATCCATGATGCATCTACCAGCACCCATTCTCATCACAACCTCCAAAGGACATCTTAGTCCAGTTTTTTATCTAATGGATAGCTCACAAAGGTGAATTTATTTTCCAGTTTTCAATTCAATTTCATATTTTTATGTCTGAGACAACTTCAGCTGAAACCTTCTTTTGCTTATTGTTTCCAATCATTTCATATGCTAGAGTTCATATCCCTTGAAGTGGTGCCCAGAGGCAATTTCACCTCTCATTCACGTGGGATATGAAGGTTACGCCTACTGTTGCCACCACAAAAAATGTTCTGGTATTTGTTTTGTTGTTTGATTTTGGTTTAACTTGGTTGTCTCTATTTGTCAGCTACTTAATTTTAATTTTGTTATGCTATGCAGAATTTTCCAAGAGATTACTCGAGAAATTGTTTGAGGAAATCTCACAAATACATTTATCTCATGGATCTAACGACCTGAAGGGTTTTTAGGTCCCCTGTTCTCACCTCTTCCAGGCATATTGAAGATAAATTTATCTATTCTGGATGGAAGAAATATGTCAAGGAAAAAAAGTTACGATCGAGAGACAAAACCATATTTAATGCGCCAAATGGGGATAATTTCTTAGAAGTCCAGGTTGTTCGTCGTACAAGGTTATCTTAAGTGGTGTATGAATTTGAATTAATTAATTGTATTTTACATTCTAATTTATCTGGACACCATGTCTTAATTTGTGTGTATTGTTGTGGAACTTTGTTTTTATTTTTGTGTTCATTCTCATGTGGTATTTATGAAATGATTGTTCCTAATATTATGTAGCTTATATCAAATTTAACTTATCCCAAATTTGAAGTGTTTATCATATGTTGGACACTATTCTGCAATTTCCCATGTTTGCTAATACTAACTGAAATTGTGATGTATTGCACGTTTCAAAATGAAAGGGTACTATACTATAGTAGGATCTTTAATTGTGATTTTTCTTCTTGGTTTAATGGTGATTTGGTCAATCTAACCATATTTGATTTTGTGGGTTGCCTTAACTTATCATAGCTTAATTCTTCTTCAAGTTACAAACATACCTTCAGAAGTTTAGTTTTTAATTGGTTGGTGGGGTTGCTACCCTGTTAAATTATCTTTATCCTGCACGCCTATACCTGCTAGCAATAAAGTTGCACATTGGTATTCTCCGCGTTGCTTTGTGTGTGGGTTCAATTTAATTGGAAACTGATATACTCCACCACAAGTGTGTAGTCCAATCCTATTATGTGAAGATATTAAGATTGCTTATTAAATTGTTGATCAGGATTATTGCAGTGGTCATCTTAAATCATGCTATGTGTGGTTATTTTGAGGCCAATCATGTGATCCAAGTGTAGCTATAGTTACCTGGGATAATTTTAAATATTGTGAGAAAGATTATATAACTCTTCACATAACTTCTCCTCTAGATAACTTTTACAATCAATACTGACTTATGCTATTAGTGTATTGTGTGCAAGCAATTATCCTCACACATAACCAAAAGGAGTTGTTAGAAGATAAAAAAATTTAAATTCAAATCACACATTTGGGTATAAATAGGACCAGTGTACCTGAGTTTATAAATCCACACAATGGAAACAAATTCTTATCCTGGTAGTGTTATTTCAATTTCAATGTTGCAGAGTTATTAGTGATTTCTTAACAGTGGTGAGTATATTTCTTTTGCTATTTATTTATATAGCCAATGATATTGATTTGTACGAACGTCAATATCGCATCCGCTACGAGGATTCAAATTTCAAAATTTTTCGACCAAGTGAAGTGCAAGGTAAAATTATATTACATTGCTATGTGTATTGTTAACATTGATATGTTACTAACCTAATTATTGTGACTAAATACAAACACAAATTGTTTAGATATTGGTGATATGATTATAAGTTGTCCTGATTGTGATGCTCTTATATGGTACGAAGAAAGGGCTGAAAAGCATAGAGGAAAAGCTATTACAAAAGTTTCAATGTGTTGTAAAAAGGGCAAGATAACTATTCCCTTAATGCAAGAGACCCCACCTTTGTTGAGGAGTCTTTTTAATGGTCTCCAAGCAAAAAGTTCAAACTTTCTCTTAAATATTATAGCTTACAACAATATGTTTTCATTTACATCATTGGGTGGAAAAATTCAATCTGGTGATAAAGTTGTTCCTGGTCCACCAAATTTTGTTATATCTGGACAAAACTATCATCGCCTTGGAAGTTTGATACCGAATCATGGTCACACTCCCAAATTTGCTCAGTTGTATATTTACGATACACAAAATGAGATTAGAAATCGTATGTCCCACTTTAGGTATATTTCCTATTTTAATCTCCATGTGTATTTATTTTTCCACTCTATAATTTTGTTGCTAATGTTTATAATGTATTAATTACGTAGCTCATTTGAATCCAACGATCCACCCGATCCGTATTTAGCTAGAGAAATATTAAGAGTCATGGATGATCACAATACATTGGTAAAAAGTTTTATAATGGTTAGGGATTATATTCAAGCTGATCATTTTGTGCCCATTTCATTGCGATTATTTTGTAATCGTCAACATGATCCACGCACATATAACATGCCACAAGTTGATGAGGTTGCAGCCTTAGTGGTTGGTGATATTGGAGATGGTGAGGATGGGAGGGATATTGTTGTGCGTGAGAGGGATGAATATTTACAGAGGTTACACGAAACTCATCCTCAATATATACCTTTACAGTATCCGTTGTTGTTTCCGTTCGGTGAAGATCAGTACCAAGAAGACATTCCGTTGAACGATTTAGAAGACCTCGAATCAGAAAACGGTAGGATTCGTGTTTCTCTCCGTGCCTTTATATCGTTTCGGTTGATGGAGAGGGTTATTGAAGATTCAGTTGTTTTTAGAAGTCGAAAACTATTTCAACAATTTGTTGTTGATTTATACTCCATGGTCGAGTCTCAGAGAATGTCTTTCATAAGACATAATCAAACAAAGATTCGTTCTGATTTTTTAGCTGGTATCGAAGAGGCTGTCAGTCGAGGTGATATTGTTGCATCTTCAATTGGAGCTAGAATTGTTTTGCCATCCTCATTTACAGGTGGAAGGCGGTATATGTTTAATAATTGTCAAGATGCAATGGCAATATGCAAAAAATATGGTAATCCCGACTTATTTCTGACTTTCACATGCAACCCTATGGAAAAGTCTCGAAATTATGCAATATATAGACCAGACA
This sequence comes from Trifolium fragiferum, assembly GCA_954870985.1. NCBI lineage: Eukaryota > Viridiplantae > Streptophyta > Magnoliopsida > Fabales > Fabaceae > Trifolium > Trifolium fragiferum. The sequence continues at coordinate 26,216,966 of OX940796.1, forward strand.
TTAGTTGCCGTGTATTTCAGATAAAGCTAAATCATATGATGGCTGACTTTAGGAAGGGAAATTTTTTTTGTCGAGTTATTGCAAGTGAGCCTCTACCTAATAATATAATTTTTTATACTATATGCTAATATTTAATTGTTACATATGCTTCCCTAATATTCGTGTGTGTTTGTAGGTATGTATACAATTGAGTTTCAAAAGAGGGGGTTACCGCATGTTCACATTTTACTCTGGTTGGATTCTCGGGACAAGCTTCACTCATTTGAGTCGATTGATTCTGTTATTTTTGCCGAGTTACCGGATAAGAATTTATTTCCTAATCTCTATTCAGCTGTTTCCAATTTCATGATACATGGACCATGTGGCTTTTCCTATAGAGCTTCTCCTTGCATGAAGGATGATCGTTGTTCAAAGTTTTATCACAAGAAATTTGTGTCTAAGACATCTTTTGATTCAAATGGATATCCTATCTATAGAAGGAGAGATTTTGGACATACCGTTACAAAAAAAGAAATTGTTTTGGATAACCGAAGTGAAGTACCGTATAATCCAAAACTCCTGATGAAATATCAAGCTCATGTGAATATCGATAAATCAAATAGTATTAAGTATTTGTTTAAATATATTAATAAGGGCGTTGATCATGTGACTGCTACCTTTTAGAAGTCTGATGATGAATGCCCTGATGAGATACAACAATACTATGATTATCGATTTCTAAGTCCTTCAGAGTCCATTTGGAGAATATTTGCATTTAAGATTCATAATCGTGACCCTCCTGTTGTTAGATTAACTTTTCATGAAGAAGGGAAACAAAGCATTGTATTTAAGGATTCTTCTGATCTAACTTCAGTTCTAAGGAACAATCGACACAAAAATACAATGTTTTTGGCATGGATGGATGCTAATAGAAGATACCCCCAAGGGCGTCATTTGACTTACAGACAATTTCCATCAGCTTTTACGTATGATACAAATGGTCGATTTTGGAAACCGCGTAAGAGGGGTGGTTCTGTTGGTCGGTTGACATTTATTCCACATAGTAACCGAGACATATATTATCTCAGATTGCTATTGAATAATCAGGTTGGTTGTACAAGCTATGAAGACTTAAGAATACTGGAAGGTCGAGTGTATGATTCGTATAGAGAGGCTTGTGCTGCTTTGCATTTGCTCGAGGATGAACGTGAATTCATTGATTCATTCGAAGAAATAGCAGTTCTTGCCTCGGGGGTAACTCTCCGCCGAATGTTTGCTAAGTCGTTGATGTCAAACACAATGAGTGATCCAGTTAATGTTTGGGAACATGTTTGGCAGTTATTGTCAGATGACATTCTTTATCAGAAACACAAGCTTCTTAATAATCCTGGTTAGTTATACTATTTAATCTTATAGTCGTATTACAATTTTTGTTTGTTGACTATATTTAAACATAATTAGTTGCTTTTATTGTTTGTAGACCTTGAGATAACATCTCACGATCTAAGGCAATTATGTCTTCTTGATATTGATAATTTTCTTCGTGAGAATAGAAAATGTCTTGATGATTACAAGTGTATGCCTAAGCTATCAGTTGATAACAATGGTCGTTTCAATAATGTTCTGATTGAAAATGAATTTAAATATGATCAAAATGAGATGAAAGAGCTACACGATCAACATCTTTTTAGATTGAATCCTGAGCAATTGGTTGCATATAAAGAGATTATTGATGTAGTTGATAATGGAGTTGGTTCTATGTTTTTTGTTGATGGATATAGTGGAACTGGAAAAACCTACTTGTGGAAAACATTGTCATACAAGATTAGATCAGAGGGGAAGATTGTTTTGAATGTTGCCTCCAGTGGAATTGCGTCAATACTTCTTCCCAGTGGGAGGACTGCTCATTCGCAGTTTGGATTACCATTGGTTTTAACTAAGGAATCGTGTTGTAGGATATAGAAGAAGAGTAAAAAGGCTCAGCTGTTGATAATGACCAGTTTAATCATTTGGGACGAAGCTCCGATGATTCATAAGTTTGGCTTTGAGGCTTTTGAGAGAACTTTACAAGATATTATGACTGATGTTGATGTTAAAAATGGTAATCTTCTTTTTGGTGGAAAAATTGTTGTATTCGGTGGAGATTTACGACAAATATTACCTGTTGTTCCAAAGGGTACTCGAGCAGATATTGTCAGTGCTACTCTTAACTCGTCGCATTTGTGGCGTAGGTGTAGAGTGTTGCGGCTTACTAGAAATATGCGGCTTCAATATTCAATTGATCAGGCAGAAAATGAGAGTTTATCTGTATTTGCCAAATGGATTCTTGACATAGGTGATGGAAAAATTGGAGACAATGAAGATGGTGAATCAATAGTGAAAATTCCTCCAGACTTATTGGTACCTAATGTCACCAATCCAATCGTATCATAGATACAATTTATCCTGATCTTCTAAAAAACATGTTTGTGCATGGTTTCTTTGAAGATAAAGCCATCCTTGCTCCAACGCTAGAAGTAGTTGAAGAAATTAATGATTACGTATTATCACTGATCCCTAGAAATGCAAGGGAATATCTTAGTTGTGATTCCATAACAATGTCTGATCGGGACACCGATGTGGATCATCGTTGGATAACCACGAAATTCCTTAATGATATAAAGTTTCTGGATTACCTAATCATAAGCTTATTCTTAAAGTTGGTGTACCTATAATGTTACTCAGAAATATTGACGTGGCATCTGGATTGTGTAATGGAACACGCCTCACCGTTACTCATCTTGGCTTTAATGTCATTGGAGCACAAATCGTGACAGGAAATAATGCTGGCAATGTTGTTTTTATTCAACGCATGAAGTTATTGCCATCCGATGCTAATGTCTCTATTAGTTTTCAACGTCGTCAATTTCCGATGTGTGTTTGTTTTTCGATGACAATTAACAAAAGCCAAGGACAAACTCTCAGTCACGTTGGGTTGTATCTTCCAAGACCAGTGTTCACCCATGGTCAATTGCATGTAGCTGTGTCTCGAGTTAGGACTCGATCTGGATTAAAAATACTTATTACAGATGATAACGAGAGTCCCAAGACGTCTATTGTTAATGTGGTGTATCCTGAAGTTTTTCAGAGAATTTAAATATTGTATCTTTAATACAATCGAAAAACTGGATTAGAGTATTAGTATGAATAATATGATATTAATGTTATGATATATTGTGCTCAAATGTTAGTTTTCTATGTGGCCTTTAATGTTTTTTGCATTTGTCTTGCACTTTCGTAGTTGCATTTTCATGTATAACTTTAAAATTAAATTGATACTATTAAAATGGCCAACCGTGCGCAAGCATGGGATAAAAAACTAGTTATACTACATACTATCTATTTTAGTCAAATTATGATTGATGATACCATTTATAATTTGATCTAATATTATTTTTAATTAGAGTACAGGTGTGAATGTTATTCACTCAATATTAGTTTTTGTTTTAAATATTTATTTTAAAAGTTATGGACTAAATTTGGCAAATTCCCAAATTTGGATTTCATATTTTTTTATTAAATATATAAGAATAAACTTGAGCAGGATGTAATATGGTTGTCAAAGTTTAAATTAGTTCAATTTTATTTAAAAAAATATGATGGGCTGTTAGTTAAAATTGGGCTAGAAATGGTTTAAACTGAATCAAACCGCCCGATACCCCGTTCAAACCGCAAACTGAAACCTGCGAAAAATCGTTCTCAATATTTGGGCGGATTGGGTAATATATATTAACTCACAGTTTGGGCTCGGTGATTACTTTTGGCCAGAACCCGCCCAATTCCCACCCCTACCTAGCTTATATTCTTAAGATTCATTCCTCAATTATAGTTATGTCACTTAATTCATATTAACGTCGATTCAAATATTATTCACCTAAGACATATTCTTAAGATTCCTTACTCAATTATTGTTACGTCACTTAATTCACAATAACGTTAATTCAATATTACTTACCTAGTTCATATTCTTAAGATTCCTTCCACAGTTATAGTTATGTCACTTAATCTGTATTAGCGCTAATTCAAATATTATTCGCATTAATGCCAATGGAATGGACTGGGTCACTAATCTATAGTCAAAGATTTAGTTAATCTCAATTCACCTAAGACTTAAGAACATCAAAGATTCAGTTAATCTCAATCTTTACTCAACTAATGGTTAACATCAAAGATTCAGTTAATCTCAAGTCCCCTAAGGCTAAAGAATCCTTGTTTAAGTTATTCTTGGGTCAATTGATGCTCAATATCGAAGATTCAGTTAATCTCAAGTCACTTAAGAATTAAGAACCCTAGTTTAAGTTAATCTTTAGTCAATCGCATGCTCAATAGAAAAAAATTAGTTAATCTCAATTTACATAAGACTTAAGACCCATTGTTTCTATAGTTAATTGATGCTCAATATCGAAGATTCAGTTAATCTCTAGTCACCTAAGACTTGAGAATCCTGTTTTAAGGTAATCTCAAGTCACATAAAACTTAAGAACTTTTACTTAACTTATCCTTGAGTCAACCGATGCTCAACATCGAAAATTTAGTTAATCTCAAGTCACCTTAGACTTAAGAACCCTAGTTTAAGTTAATCTTATGTCACCTAATACTTAAGAACCCTTATTTAAGTTATTCTTGAGTCAACCGATGCTCAACATCTAAGATCCAGTTAATCTCAATTCACTAAGACTTAAGAACACTAATTTAAGTTAATATTTACTCAACCGATGCTTAACATAAAAAATTCAATTAACCTTAATTCACATAATAACCCTAATTTAAGTCTATCTTATTTTAACCATTGCTCAACATCAAAGATTCATTAAATTCTAGAGTCACCTAAGCCTCAACAACCCTAATTTAAGTCAATATATATATGCTCAACATGAAATCTCATGTCCATTAAAATTTAAAAACCCCTAGTTTAAAAGTTAAAACAATGCTCAACATCACATATTCAATTACAATAAAATCCATTAATACCTTAACAAGTTTACTGAATAGTTAATTCTAAGTCATCATTAAAATCAAAAATTTCTGTTAATTTTCGATTCATTCTTGTCAATTAATGTTGTTTTTGTTGTACGAAAATGTCAATTAATGCTTAAGCACCTTAATGTACATAAAAACTATAATAACCAAATTTTATTTAAAAATAAAGTGTGATTTATGTCCTTAACAAGAATCACACTTCTAAATTCTTACGGACTTTTACAAAAGTGGGCTACAAGTTACTTCAATTAGACGATATAAGTCCACAAATTTTCCAAACAAAAAAAATAATATTTCATGTGTAAGCTCAAAAAGTTACTAGTAGGTAACCAAATTTAATCATGACCATTATTTATTATATCAAATGGCTAAAAGATCATTTTTCCCATAATGGGAAATTTATAACCGTTCCATACAAAATGCCACCCGAACACATGTGGAGTTGGCTTAGAATTGATTTTGGCATGGTAAATTCACGTTTCGTGTTTTCAAACGTCAAACCAAACAAGCACTAACAACATAAATATCGCCATATCCAAACTCGTTGCATTGCCAAGTATTACCACGTCTGTCAGAGTGGTTGGTATGTTTGAGTTGTTTTGCTGTGGCATACCATTTCCATTTTATACTACATTATCTTTCCAATTATTTATTATATTGCAGAAGTTTTTTTATTTAAAATAAATGCAAAATCAACTTGGACTAAAGAAATGTTACCATTGGACTACTTCAGTAATTTTTATATAAGCTTTTATTTGGTTTTTTTTACAAGAGCTTTTATTTATTATAAATCTAGTTTCAGAATAAATATGGAAACATTTTGGACATGAGAATAACCACAATTAAAATTTATTTTAAATGTTTATTATATTTTATGCTAGTAGTTTATTTTAATATTTTTGATTTTAATTTTTTGTATTTTCATATAACTTACGTGTGATGTAGTATGTTATTTAATATATTTTCATATGTTCTTAATTTGCTTTTATTTATTTTATATATATGTTATTTTGTTTTTATGCATTTTGATATAATTGATTTAATTTGTTTCAATTATACATTTTATATATTAATATAAAATATAAATTGAAATTAGATTGTGAATTTATAATTTAAAAAAAAAATTAGAGGATCAAAATTGTATTTAAACCTAAAATTTATTAAAAATTAAAAAATATAATTTAGTGAATATTTAATAGATTAATTTATTTAAAAAGTAAAATAATAATAAAATATTTTTTTAGCTTTCACCACCACTATTCGTCCACTAGAAGTGGTGGTGAAAGTTAAAAAAATAGTGGTGGTGAAAGTTAAAAAAATATTCACTAAATTAAAATATATTTTTTTTAGCTTTCACTGCCGTGATATATTATTGAAAAATTAAATATATAAATGCACAATATATAAACATGACTAAAATTAATAATATTAATAATGATAATTTTTTTAAAAAAACATCAAAATTATTATAAACGTTAATAGTTCATTGTACAAGAAGTACAAACAAGCCAATAAGCTTGCACATGAGCAAAATAGTTTGAGGCTCAACACACAAGGGTCAAAATAAATATTTAACCGATATTTTTTCGATACGAGTATCGGGACGTATCAAACGCGTATCAAATATTATTTTTTATTTAAAAATAAAAATTTAGCCGATACTTTTCCGATACGAGTATCAAAACGTATCAGATGAGTATCGATATCGAATACGTATCAAACACGATATTTCACAATTTTTAAAATATCGAAGCTTGATAGCCATCATCGACTTATTTTTATTTTTTTATTATAGAGTAATACTAAGAGACTCTTTTAATAGTGTATTTATTACTACAATTATTTTTTATTGGTGGCATTAATAATGGGATGAGTGATAAAAGGGGTAAAGAAACAAAAGCCTGCGTTGTCCCTTTGCGTCCAATGTTGTAAATCAACAAAGCAAATAAAAAAAACAACAACAAAGCAAAGCAGTGTCAGGCAGGGGTCTCTCTCATATCTCTCTCTCTCTCTCTCTCTGGGTTTTTGGACACAATCATCATTCTTCTTCCTTTCTCCAACCAACCAACTACTCTCTGTCGTCACTCACCTCTTCATCAGACACTGCCACACCGCGCCACCTCCACTCCACTCCTCTCTTCATCATCCCTAATTCTCCATTCAACTCCGCCATGTCCCTCCACTTCTTCTCCCTTTAACTCTCTCTTAACCCCTCTTCTCTCATCCTCCTTTTCTCTCCACTTCCACTTCAACCTCCTTCTCGTAAGTTCCAAACCCTAATTTTTTCCCGCATAATTTCATTTTTATTTTACGTTTTTGTCCTTTACATCCCCATTGTTAGTTAGTTGTAGTTAGCTACTTCTTAGGGTTTTAGTTTCTTTTTCTTGATTGATTTATTTTGTTTTCATTAACTTTGCTCTAATTTCTTGTGCTTGATGATTCAATTTTTTGGTATTTTATTTAGGGTAATGCTAACAAGTGCTATGACCTATAAGTGCATTGCTTAAGGAAATTTTATATACAAAATTTCCCTTTTTTGTTCCTTAAATAACACGGGAATGAACTCGTTAGCATTTTCATTTTTATTTATATGTGTTGTTGTGGTTGTTCATATTTTGGTATTGAAGTTATTATAAAAATTGGTTTTTTTTTGTTATTGGCATTGTGTTGATTAGAGTGTTTAAAATATGTGTTTTTTGTGGTTAGGAAAGTGTGGTTAACATGGCATGGATGGAAGAAAATGATGGGAATGGAAAAGAAAAGGAGTTAGGTGGAGAAAATGGATTTTTGAAAGTGAAAGAACCGTCTGTTAGTTCTGGTGGCTCTGTTGGGGACGACACTGTTTCAGAGAATCGGAGATCTGAAGTGAAAGATGACATTTCTTATGCCAACATTTTGCGTTCGAGGAACAAGTTTGCAGATTCTCTTGCTTTGTATGAGCGTGTCTTGGAGAGTGATGGTGGAAATGTGGAAGCTCTAATTGGAAAAGGGATATGCTTGCAGATGCAAAATATGGGTAGGCTTGCTTTTGATAGTTTTTCGGAAGCTATTAAGTTTGATCCTCAGAATGCTTGTGCTCTCACACATTGTGGTATTCTTTACAAAGAAGAAGGTCGCTTGATGGAAGCGGCTGAGGTATGTACCTGCTAGATGATTAGTTTTTATCATGAAATAGTATGTCACTTTTGTTTGCTAATACCATTTGTAGATGATACCGTATGGGAAAGTTTTCCCGATCTTATATAAACGCTGGATAATCAACATAGTGGTGACTAGATTTTATTTGTTGATTGCATCCATCTTACTTAACTTGCCAGACTTTATATATTAGATTGAGTGAGGCATATAATACAATTCTAATGAGTATGGCCGGTTTCTGATTATGCCTTCAATATGTGCTTGTTAATGTACTAGTTTGTAAAGTCTTATTTATTTTCAACATAAGAACACATGAGAAACATTTTGAATAGACTTACAAAAATTAGATTGGTGTTCTGTGAATTACTTAGTGAGGCCACATGGTTGCATCATCGGGGATATTTATAAGCATAAAGACTTGATATGTTATTACATTCTAAATCTTCATGACAATATTAAAGATCTGATAAATTAGCGCAAAAAATGCCAGTGTTTCGGGCATTCTGAAAATATAATTACTACAATCAAATCATGTGGTGTTCCCTTCTAAATCCTTCCAGTGATCTATATTGCAAATTTCAGCTGACTTAGCTTAAAATGAGAAGATTGTATTTATCGTAGTTATCATGGTGCTTGATTGCTTGTTAGTTTGAACTGAGTTGAGTGCAGTGTTGATTATGATTGTTGACACTGCAATCAAGAACCTGACATAGTCATAGTCACGATTTACATGTGTATTGAGGATAGGCTTTTCTTCGAGGGTTTGCATTCACGCTATATATGCAACATTATTTGACCTTGTTTATTACTTTGGTACACTAACTTGCTAGCGTAAACATTACCAGCAAGGTTGTCAAAATTGGAATCCCACCAAAGACCGTTTGGGTATAGAAAGAGCCTAAATCGTAAGATCCCACCAAATAGGCAAAATTATAGAAATAACTTAAAAAAATAACTTATCGTGAGATCGTAATTTTTATTGATTTAATCATAAAGATGAGAGAGTTTGACCTAAACATAAATTATAGTAGCAACTTTTTATTTTTTATTAATTCCCACCACTGAATAGTAATTGCAAAGATGAGAACTTCCCAAGTTGGGAAGTAATTTCCCAATTATAACCCACCAACTTAGTTTGGGAAATAATGATTTTCTTTTGAAATAATTGTGTATTTAGCACCGAGTCCCAAAAAATCCCTCTTTGCAATGAAAAACAGGTCTTGATTCATTTGATTTGAAACAGTTCGATTTTGACCGGGTCGAAAATGGGTCAACTGGGTCGAAACTGCGTGATTAATATTGTGGTTGTTTGTGATTATCAATTATTGGCCATGGCGGTGCTATGGCATTTTATCATGGACATGTCTTGTCATTTTTTTGATATTCTTCCTTGGTCCACCATCCACAATTGATAACATTGTTTATGGATGCTTTTCTTGTTCATGAATTTTTTTTGTTGGGTTGTTATATATAGAATAAAGTGGAATTAGAGTGGTAGAAGTTAGTTAGAGCAATATTTAATAAATAAGAGGGAGGAGGATACACATATTGAGGAAAGCCAAATTAGTAACAGAGCACTGGCTCTGTTGTAGAAAGGGAAACCCGTAGAGGAGGGATCACTCTCATATTCCCTCCCCCTCGCCCCCACTCTCTTCTATTCCTTGTCATTCTTTCCATGAAATAATTTCTTTTCATTTTGATATCTTGGTTCCTAACAAATGGTCCGACCTGCTGGATCCTAATGTGCTGCCAGAAAAGAACTGGGGATGGAACAGTAGGATTATTGGAAAATTCTGTGGCAGTCTTGAGTGGAACCAGAAATCATGGTTTGCAACCTCCTCCCATGGAGAGCCTTGTTGAGCTTAAGAAAACGCTGAAACATGTGCTGACGAGGCATGGGTTGGAGATGCTTGATGATGAGTCAAACAAGTTGGAGGTAAAACCTTCTCGAGAGAAGACCTTGTCACAGCAACATAAAAAAATTTCTGAAGCAGACATCCACTAAGAATCTTGTTCTTTGGCAGGAAAGTTGTGTGATGAGACCAGTGCATTGGGTTGGGTGTTGTTGAGTCAAGAAACAAGGCTAAAATCAGTTTGGCAGTGGAAACATGCCTGGAAAAATAAGAAAGAAGCTGGAATCATAGTACAATTGCAGAACTCATAGAAGACCTGTTTGTCGAGATTGAGGCGAAAGTCAAAGCTTGAGATGCGCCAAAGCTTACTGTTTTCAAAAATTGGAGCTGGTGGACACAACGACTGAAGAAGAGAAACATGAATCACAACCAAAACTGCCCTTCCCAAAGTTGTTCTTGAAGTTTTTGGTGGAGAAGAAACATAAAGGGGGAAATGAATATTCTGCAAGTTGGGTATATTTCTAGATCTAGTGGGCAAAAGATCAATGTGATTTTAATATCTGCAGGGTATATGAAAAGAGGGTCTTAATATAACTTAATCCAAGGCCAAATTTCATTATGTATAACCCAAGGCCAAATTTCATTGTGTATAACCCAAGGCACATCCAAACCCAATTCAAAATTCAGGTGACATTGCTGATATTTTCATTAGTTTTAGTTACAGACCAGATTTTTCACCAGTTCACTTATGATGTTGGGAAAGATTATCGCCATTTGAAACAACTGGGATATGGAACCTGCTCGAAAGTGTAGATCGATTGGATCCAAAATGAACTTTTCACCTCTTGCATGAATCTGGCTTATCAACTTCCCCCCCCAGTGGAAAGAGTTTTGAATTTTCAACAGCTACTATAGCATGAAGAAATTTTGTATATTGCAACCTTGAAGCTGGAGGACCAGGTTGTTTATGAGGGGGTGTATTATTAGGATATAGAATAAAAAGCAATTAGAGTAGTAATTGTAGTTAGAGCAGTTAGTTAGTTAGTTCGAGGAATATTTGTATAAATAGGAGGATACAAAGATAGAGGGAAGGCATTTAGTACTGAAAATAGTCTGTAATTACTATCTGTTCTAAAGAATAGGACCCCTTTGAGTAAATTACGAGGATTAAGAGAGTTGGTTGTGGTATTAAATTTATTGACCATTGGTATTGCTTTTACAAGTTTATCCTTCAACAGAGAGAATTAATTAATGTTAACATTATTGTATTTATTACAAATTGCAGAAGAGATGTAACATAATTAGGATGTTGGTAAACAAATAATTAACGCAATTGAAAATTTGAAACGGGTCGTACAAAAAAGGGACAAAGAAAAACATTCAAGAGAGTCTTATATTTAGGGACAGAGGCAGTAGTAATTTAGTAGTGGCTCTGTTGTAGAAGGGAAAACTCTTGGAGGAGAGACCACTCTCCTATTCTCTCTCTCTCTCTCTCTCTCTCTCTCTCCTATTCAATCGTATATTCCCCATGTTAGTATTGATTTCAGAAGCATGTTAACAATTTGTTTTAAGTTGTTAAGAGAAAGCTAACATCTCAACTATATACTACAGATTAATATAATATATATGATGACAATATTCTCAATTACTATATATACATGATACATGGTTCTAATAGAAGACATCGCTGATAATCAAATGATTTACTTGGAGCAGTCATATCAAAAGGCTTTACTGGTGGATCCTACATACAAAGCAGCTGCTGAATGCTTAGCCATTGTTCTAACGGATATTGGTACCAACATAAAGCTTGCAGGGAACACTCAGGAGGGAATTCAAAAATATTTTGAAGCTCTCAAAATAGATCCACACTATGCTGTAATTCTATTTCAATCCTTTCTATTAAATTTAAGTTTAGTCAGCCTTTTGTCTGCATGGTATGAATATTTTTTCTTTCCATCTGTCCTTGCAGCCAGCATATTATAATCTTGGTGTGGTCTATTCTGAAATGATGCAATATGACATGGCCCTCAATTTCTATGAAAAAGCTGCTTCAGAGAGGCCTATGTATGCTGAAGCATATTGCAACATGGGTGTGATTTATAAAAATCGAGGTGATTTGGAAGCTGCTATTACTTGTTATGAGAGGTATAACATATATCTAGAGCTTGCACTTCTTTTGATGTGCCAAGTCTTGCATGCAGTATTTTGTTTTGATTAGTGTATTAGGATTAGCTTATTTTGTGTTCAAAATTGCTTATGATAAAAATCTTGCCAAGAGAGCTTTTGAGAAACAATGATTTCCCTAAAAATCAAAGGTTTCTTAGTGTATTTTGAACTGGAAGATGATTAAATTTTTATATAAAAAATGTTTTTCAATACAAAAATCTAAAAAAAATAAAGCTAGTTTACTGCTTTTCTTTGAAGGTAGAAATAATAGTATTTGAAAAAAAAGCTCTAAGAAAGTTGTAGAACATTTTTTACGCTTACCTGTTTGCTTAAGATGAAAAAGGCGAGTCTATAATACTATATTTTGGAGGCTATGGTTTGTTTAAAAAATTGTTCTGTCTAAATCTTCAGTTTCCTTTCCATATATATTGTTAGACTCATTGGAAACAGTAAACATAAAAAAGTGAAAGCAAGAGGGCATTTTAGCAATTAAAATGGAAACCAGAAATGTATTCTCAGACCAGACAATCCCTACTACTTTTAACTTTTGAGAGAAGCACGAAATTGTTTTTTAAGTTTTTTCTTTTCAAATTATGTTATTGTTATAAAGTTTTTTAAACATACCTTTAACTTAAAAATATACATTTTCTTTAAAAGAAGCACACACAAACGGACTCTCATTCTAATCCAAGCATGCACTTAATGATTGGACGAATGCTGTAAGGTTTTATGATCAATTACTGTTTTGTGGCAGGTGTTTAGCTGTTTCACCTAACTTCGAGATTGCCAAAAACAACATGGCTATAGCTTTGACAGATTTGGGAACAAAGGTGATACACGCAGTGCTATTTTTTTTAGCAATCTTATGACTTTATGTATGGTGCCCTCTTCCTTTGTGTATATTTAAAGATAGCAATCATGAAATGATTCTATTATCAACCTGAATAATAGTGCAATGGTAATTGAAATGATGGCCTATAGGTAATAATAGTACAATGGTATTATCAACATGAATAATAATGCAATGATAATTATCAAAATGGATAATAGTGCAATGATGCCCTCGAGGAACAAAGTTTAGGAAAACGCTTCTCACTTGGGACGTGCGGTAGTGTGGTTTGTGTTTGTAATTAATGTTTTATAGTATTTTATTTCCTTGTCTACAGTTTTTCCTGGGCACCTTTCTTTCTATATCTCATGTGCAATGAGATGCATTGACAACTTTGCCTCATTTTTTCTTGCTTATGGAGATCTCTATTTTTTTTTATATATAGGTCAAATTGGAGGGTGACATCAACCGGGGTGTGGCTTTTTATAAGAAAGCTTTGTATTATAATTGGCATTATGCTGATGCTATGTATAATCTCGGGGTTGCTTATGGCGAGATGCTTAAGTTTGATATGGTATGTCTTACACACACATCTGTGTATATTGCTATATTTTGTACATAGTGCACCTGCATGTAATATATTAAGATACAGCTTTATTGTAGTATTAATTGTCACTTTGGAATATCTCTTTATACTACTTCTTAGGCTATTGTGTTCTATGAACTTGCCTTCCATTTCAATCCACATTGTGCGGAAGCTTGTAACAATCTAGGCGTTATATATAAAGATCGCGACAACCTTGATAAAGCTGTAGAGTGTTACCAGGTAATGACAATTGTGTCAGTTGTTTCAATTTCAACCCTTGCTGGATTGCATATGTTTTTGATAGCAACCTTTATTTGTACTGTAGCTTGCTTTGTCAGTCAAACCCAACTTTTCACAGTCATTAAATAACCTTGGCGTTGTCTACACTGTCCAGGTATGCATTGTATACTTTTTGAATTTTGTAGTCGATCAAATATCCTCGGTTACTAATTTTATTATCTTTTCTACTTTCTCCAGGGTAAGATGGACGCTGCTGCAAGTATGATTGAGAAAGCTATCCTTGCAAATCCAACATATGCAGAAGCATACAATAACCTAGGTCTTTTTATCCTTTATCTAATACATTAATCATTTGGTCATTGTGGTTTGTGACAACTTAAATGTGTCTGTCTTTGTTAAGGTTGTGCTTTTTTTTGTTTGACATGTTTCAGCATAATTTTGGATTTGGTTATTTGGCTTAAATGGCTTTGATCAAATATGGATTATGCGAACATTATGTGAAATGGTTTTCTTATTTGGACTTTGCGAAGCTTTTTGGTTGTATAGAGTCATCTCATTCTCATCAATTAGATTCCTCACTAATCTGACTATGATTGAGTAGCATTATTATAAATTTATTTGGATAGTCAAAAAAAGTGAAGATGTAATGCCAAAACAGATTAAAATAAATCATGTCTGCTGTCTCTTTTGTTTGGTTACACCATTTTGCTTAAAGAGTAAAAATATATCAAATTGTTTTATAAATAGATCTATTCAAAGAGATTGGATAAAAGCTGGTTACAAAGCTTATGTTGAAATGATAATACTACTGCTGAGGGAAGGATGGCAAAAATTGCTGTAAAACGACATTGATAAATATTCTATGCATTTAAAATGAAAAGCAAGTGACAGTGTTTCCATTCTTTGGATGAAGACTTGTATGATGTTCTCCCTTTATTAGAAGATTTTATGAAATTTTGTTTCTCGTTGTATAAAATATGATTTATTTCAAGGTGTCTCAGTATGTGAAACCCTTTCACCTTTTTTTAGCATACTTCATCTTTTCTATTCTTGTTTTGCAGGAGTTCTTTACAGAGATGCTGGTGATATTGCTCTAGCAATTGATGCTTATGAGCAATGTCTCAAGATTGATCCTGACTCTCGGAATGCTGGCCAGGTCTGTTGAACCGAGGCTGAATGTTTTGTTTTTGTTTTGTACAAATTTTCAATGCTGGCACTTATAATACCATTAAGTCATTGTAGATAATGTGTGGATGATTGGATTTTTCTCTTTGCAAGAATTATGTCTTATGATTATTGAAGCTTTTTTGTAGAGTAATTGTATACTTATTTTAATGCACCTTAATGTGCAGAACCGCTTGCTTGCAATGAATTACATAGATGAAGGAAATGATGAAAAACTTTTTGAAGCTCACAGGTAACAACTTTCTCCTAGAAACTTTTGTACTTCTATTTCTATTATTAGTTGCATACTGATTTAACTATCTATTATTATTTTTTTTTGTAAAAAATAAACAAAATCTATGATGTTTCATCAACTTCATTGATTTTTTTTAAAAATTTTTACATATATGATTTTCCTACATGATTAGAGAAAATAGCACTTTAATTGATTTCCTGGCCAACTTCATTGATTTTCATAAATGTTTGGTGAAATGCATAACTTCCCTAGATGACAAGAAATATTAGTGTTGTGCTGGTGGGGAAGGGTGTGGGGAGAGAGAGAGACATAGTTTGTGCTTTTTTATTAAGTATTGATAATGTTGTTCATGGTGACAGTTAAGAAGAAAAGTGACAAATGCTTAGAAGAAATATAGTTCTCTTCACCAGCTGCTTATGAATAAATTAATAGTTGTATGGCGTACATATGCCATACTTCTTTTTACTCACAATGCTGTACTATGTGAACCTAATCCATAATTCTGCTTGGTATTTAGGAGTATGTGTTTTTTCATGCTGTACCATGCTCTGTCTCCGCAAGTAACTTTTCTTTATGAATCACTTATATGCATGGGTTATGTCTGGTTATATTTTCAATTGCCAAATTGTGTCATCCATAATATTTTTATTTGCTGCAATTTACTTAAGTGTGAGAAAGTTGAATAGCATTTAGATTGAAGACATATCAAAACAATGTTTCCTTTCAGGGATTGGGGTAGGCGATTTATGAGATTATATCAACAATTCACATCATGGGACAACTCAAAAGATCCCGAACGGCCTCTTGTGATAGGATATGTATCTCCTGATTATTTTACACACTCTGTGTCATATTTCATAGAAGCTCCCCTTATCTATCACGACTATGCCAAATATAAAGTGATTGTTTATTCAGCTGTTGTCAAGGTATCATATATGAATCCATGTGTCAATGCTTCATATAATTCTTTTGATGCATTTTGTCAAAGTTTAAAGTTTTTGCGGTGCATTTTGGCTTACAATAGGTAATTGCATAATATATAATCCTGTACAATTTTAAAATTAGAGGTTTAGTTTAACTACACTCCCTGCATGAACTGAAAAAGTTTTGGAAGGTTTGCTTTTGAATGTGTAACTTGGATGTTTGTGTGTTTTTTCTTTGGTAGTACTAGTAGAAATGTGAAACAAATATTAGAGGAGCTTGAGACATTTATTTTCAGGGTAACTGAAAATGTCTTTTGGCCGAGTGATCTGAGATCTTTTGGAAAGAATGTTTCTCAATCTTAGTGGATGATTAAAGATCTAGGAAATTAATTACTTTAGGAATTATTATTACTCTTTCAGAAGCAAATGGCGCAATTTAAGAATTCTTCCTGGTCACTTATCTTCATGTGCGTCGAGTCCTGTTTTTCAGACAGTTAGCAGTTGATACTCCAACATAGTATTGAAATGTAGTTAGATATACGGTATATTTTTTAAGATATAGTTCTCTATTCTGGTTTCATGTTCTAATTCAATCAGAACTGATATGCTTGAAGTTTCAGTATTATAATTTTACAGTTTTCACACGAGCAAATATTCAATAAGCTTGCTGGAAAGTATCTACTTGATTATATTCTGACACTTGATAGCATTGGAACATTTATTCTAACCTTTATTTGTCATAAGCCATGAATGAAACATTTGCTTTTCTATCGAAATCTATTCAAATTGGTGCTCATTCGATATTTTGGTGTAAGTGTTAAAAGAACTTCATATTTCTATCAATTATTTATGGCTTTCAAATCCTCAGGCTTAACTCTTGTAAATGCAAGATAACCTATCTACAATAGCATCACTAAGCCTGACCGTTGCTAGGATCTAGCAATAGAAGGAGCTTTATAATACCATGTTTTATGAATAATCAGGCTTAGTAGGAGAGAATCAATTCTAGCCTGTATGGAGACTTCAACATAATTTGTCTTGACATATTCAAATTTCCATCATTTGTCTTATCATCAATATTTCTATTTTTTTTCCATTTTGAGATTGATTTTCTTGTGATGTTGCAGGCAGATGCAAAAACCATTCGGTTTAGAGAGAAAGTCTTAAAGAAGGGTGGGATCTGGAAAGATATATATGGGGCTGATGAAAAGAAGGTCGCCGATATGGTTAGAGAAGATCAAGTTGATATTTTGGTGGAACTTACTGGTCATACTGCAAATAATAAGTTGGGAATGATGGCATGTCGGCCTGCTCCAGTTCAGGTATTTTTAACAAATCTGTATGTATACTTTTTCCTTTTTTTTTCTTCCAGCTTACAGATTTTCGTAACTTTGCTTTCTACATCTCTGTTTAGTTTTCCTTTTTATATTCCAATCTCTGTTTAGCTGTATCAGATTTTATTTTGTGAAGATGCAAATTAGTATTTTATTGCATATGTTTGCAATACTTTGCATATTAGTTTTGATTTCTCCAAAGTATATTTCTTTATGTAATAGAAACCGGAAGAATTGTTTCAGTGTTTCTTAGTTTAGGGTGGCTAGTTGCCATTATTTACTCCTAAAATATGATTAACTTGACAATAAACAATAGTAGGCAAGAATCCAGAAGTGAGATGTCATTTATGTATAATATTCAAAAGGAACTTACGAGACTGAATACATTTTGAACAACTATCTTAGATATATGTTTTCATCTAAGCTTTTGTTTCAATCTTATACATAGCCTTCTTCATGTATGTGCTAAATCTACTCATCAAGCATGTGATATGTAGCAGCATGTATCATCTTATGACAACTGGCGTCATACTGTCATTAAATATGATTAACTTGACTATAAACAATAGTAGGCAAGAATCCAGAAGTGAGATGTCATTTATGCATAATATTCAAAAGGAACTTACGAGACTGAATACATTTTGAACAACTATCTTAGATATATGTTTTTATCTAAGCTTTTGTTTCAATCTTATACATAGCCTTCTTCATGTATGTGCTAAATCTACTCATCAAGCATGTGATATGTAGCAGCATGTATCATCTTATGACAACTGGCGTCATACTGTCATTAATGTGGTGAATGTATATAATTTGATCTCTTCAAATTTGTAATTTATTTTGCTTGACATGCAGGTGACTTGGATTGGTTATCCCAATACTACAGGATTGCCTGCAATTGATTATAGAATATCTGATTCACTGGCAGACCCTCCTGAAACAAAACAGAAGTAGTTATCTTCTTGAAATTCCGTACATTCTTGTCATTGATCTATATTTTTTCCTGTTACTCTCGTTGCCGTATATTTCTCATGTTATGTTCCCCATGTTACAGACATGTTGAAGAGTTAGTCCGATTACCAGATTGCTTCCTTTGTTACACTCCTTCCCCTGAGGCCGGTCCTGTTTGTCCTACTCCTGCTCTTTCCAATGGTTTTATTACATTTGGCAGTTTTAACAATCTTGCCAAGGTAGTGTCTGTGTTAAAATATTGTGTACTTGTCTGGTTTTAGAGATAGGTTTTGTATCTCCTTACTAATGTTATTTTGTTTTATCAGATTACTCCTACAGTATTGAAGGTTTGGGCGAGGATTTTGTGTGCAATTCCAAATTCTCGCCTCGTGGTAAAATGTAAACCATTTTGCTGTGATAGTGTGAGACAGAGGTTTCTTTCAACCTTAGAACAGTTGGGATTGGAACCACTACGAGTTGATCTTCTTCCTCTTATTCTTCTAAACCACGATCATATGCAAGCATATTCTTTGATGGACATCAGGTAATATCTATTTTTGTATTCTTTAATGTTTTTATGGTCCTGCGTGAACTCATTTTGTTTTACAAACAGATATTGGTCTGCATTTAACCACCCGCTATCAATTAAGTCATTATATTTTAACAATATACTATCAATTTGTTCTTTGTGTTTAACCAGTTATTATGTATTTAGTCCTTAAAAGACTTCCAGACCAACTAATATGAGTTAAATTTGATAGAGTCGAAAGCCTTTTTAAAATATTCATAATTTTATAGACCTACATGATAGCGTCCTACAAAATCCGAGACACGTGATAGTTTATTCATTAATAATAAATAATTAATAAATCAATATACATATGAACAAAATAAAAAACATTGAAATATGTGAATTGGTATGGATGTCTTACAAAACTAATAAAAGTGAAATACCTCAATTTACAATCAAAATAGAAAAACGAAGTACATTGAAGCAACCCCATCACGATTGCAAGACGGACCCTCTACAATTTTAATAGATCAGTTTGTTCATATATTAATAAAGTGCAATTAATGAAAATTGTGGGGTTTTCCGTGTTTTTTATTCCAAAACTGGAAACAAACATCGTTGCCTAGGTACTGGTACGAAATACGACATTTTTAGAAAATGTAAGGTACGGGCATGTTAATATAAAATATCAGAAAAATTATCTTTTAAGTGTGTTAAAGAAGTCCCACATCGCTTGCGACAAGGCCTGAACAAGTGTTTATAAGTAAGAGGCAATCCTCACCTTACAAGCCGGTTTTGTGAGGATGAGTTAGGCCTAAAACTCAAATCTAAGATGGTATCAGAGCCTATCCACGATTCGCTGGGCCACTTCGTCGGGCCGCCTGCAATCAGGTTTCTGATCGGGCCCTCAACCTATCCGCGCAACAAGCCCAACAGTGCTGAGCGCGAGGGGGTGTGTTAAAGAAGTCCCACATCGCTTGCGACAAGGCCTGAACAAGTGTTTATAAGTAAGAGGCAATCCTCACCTTACAAGCCGGTTTTGTGAGGATGAGTTAGGCCTAAAACTCAAATCTAAGAAAGTGAATAACTATCATCATGCTTCGGAGATTTACTTTTTTTTTCTTTTGTCCCCCCTATGAAATTTCATCAAAGTGAGAGATAATTCAAATATAATCAAAATACTTTTAAGGGATTTTTCAACTGCCGATATGTTTTTGCTGTATCCACCATCCCGAAGCAACCAAATAAAAATTGGTTGGTGCATACAGTACGAATATCTGTTTTTCTATTCTATAAAAGAGAAAAAGAGGAACAGTTTTTGAAAGAGTCAATTACGAAAGTCAGTCAAACAAGTTTGATCTCTTGCAATTTTGAAAAACTCAAAAACAGTTTTTAAAGAGGGAATCAAACATCACCTATGCATTTGGAACTTGCAATGAAAATTCTCAAGATTGCATTTACTCAAAAGGTGTTTCTGTGGAAAAAATCATCAAAATCAGACATGTTCTTACTCTTTTGAACTATTTATTTGCATCCTAAAACTCAGTAATTCACATATATGCTAAGAAAGGTTGTGTCTGATTATATTTACTGAATAGCATGGAAACATAAAATATAAAATATACTATATTGGATTGGTTATTTGGGAAACCAAATATCTCAAATTTACTCTTTGCCGGCATAGCCTTCCAAATCTCATTGTCAGTGTTAGTCTATCTATGTAATGGTACCTGCCTTGAAAAGTAACATATGAATAGCATATAGAATATTGCAATTAAAAACTGTTTACAAATATAGATTACAAGTTATTTCTTGGTTAATTCATCGAGTGTGAGATGTCTTATGAAACAACTACTTGCAATATTGTTCTGCTTATCTTTATGAACTTTTTATAGATGTTCTCTACATATCTGATTTTAATCTTGTCGTAAATCATGGTTGAGGATCTACCACTATTTTATTGACTGTATGTATAGTGAAATAGAAGTTGGCGCTACATATGTAGAGTTTGAAATTGAACTTTGGATTTGCTTTTGTCTATGATTATAGGAACACAATTTGTGTATGTTAATAACTTGTTTTATATCCATTGTAACCTGTTATTTCTTTTGTAGTTTGGACACGTTTCCATATGCTGGAACAACTACCACGTGTGAATCTTTATACATGGGAGTTCCATGTGTTACAATGGCGGGTTCAGTACATGCACACAATGTTGGAGTTAGTCTTCTTAGCAACGTTGGTATGAAATCCACTTTAAAATCTGTTTGATGTTGAGTATATTCTGTATTATAAATTTATAATTATTTCCCAATAGCTGTTTCACCATTTACCTTGTGATTTTGTGGAATGCTTCCAGCAAGCCAAAACAGTGCATAATTTTTTGTAGAACATAATTTTTTTAGAGCATAATTTTCGCAAATTTAAGGACTATATAGTGTTCGTCTCCCTCTAATTATTTTGTAGAGCATGATTTATTTATTTTTTGCATTATTTGGCTTCCTCATTCAACTTGCTGAATATCTCAATTTTTAACAATTCAGGTCTAGGGAATTTGATTGCCAAAAATGAAGATGAATATGTTAAATTGGCCATGAAGTTAGCGTCGGATGTTCCAGCATTACAAAACTTGAGAATGAGTCTGCGAGAGCTCATGTCCAAGTCCCCTGTCTGTGATGGAGCAAACTTTATCCTTGGTCTAGAGTCCACATATAGGAACATGTGGCGCAGATATTGTAAAGGAGATGTTCCTTCTTTGCAACGGATGGAATTGTTAGAACCTTCTGTTTCTACCGATGAGAACTCTGAGCCAGCAACGGCCGTCAATGTAAGTGAGGGCAGCACTGGATCTATCAAGGCCAATGGGTTCAATTCAACGCAGCCACCAAAGCTTAATATTAATGGCTGCGAAGAAAATGGCGGGTCATTGAAATTTAGTAGTAAGCAGGATGTGGTGAGTCCTTGAAATATAGCAGTGAAAGCAGGGAACTGTGAATTTCAAGGGTGTTGAACTGTATTACTATAGGTGGAGTATTTAGCTGGTATGTATATTGTGGTTACTAATAGAAGAGGCTTGCAGTAACCATGACCTCACTAGAAGTAAGCTTTTCATAGAATGCCTATTCTTTTTGGGAAAGAAGTGTAAGCAATGGTTATCAAATTGATCTGTCTCCTCAACTGCTGATGCTGCTTCAAATGGCATCCAACGATAGCTGTAACACATCTTTTTCCCTGAATTACAGTCACTGTTGCCAAATAGTGGTTATAGTGGCTATGAACAAACTGCTATTTCGCAATATGCTATTGAGTACAAAGTGTTGTCAAATAGTGGCTATAGCACTGCATCATAGCAGAATTTCAACAAATCACTATTTTCCATGTTTTGCGATTGACAACACTGAATATAGTAGTTAGAGCGTAGATTGTGTAGTATTGATTTGCTGCTGTTCTTTTCGAGAATGTTATTGTTGGCCGGTTTACAACACCGGGTTTATCTTAACGACTGACAAATGCATTTCCTATGAAACGTAGTACTAGAAAATTCATGATTGCTGCATTAGTGTTCTTATTATACCGTGTTTGTTGATTAAGATAAGGGATATATAAGTTTAAGAGATTAATTGACAGTACAAACTTTTTTTACACATGCATCTAATCAAATTATACTATATATAGTGTCACTTTTATATGTTGGTTCTTAAAATAACTCAACAAAAATCTATATTATGCGATTTGATTAAATGCATGTGTGCAAAAATTAAATCCCAAAATGATATTCACAATGAACTAACGACATTGCAGATTATGACTTTATCATCAGTTTGTGATTTGGCACTAGTGAAATTGATTACTGTTGCCTTGACAAAAAATAAAATAAAAACGGAGTATGTTGGCACTAAAGAAAAGACATCATTTTTATCTTTTTTTTGACATTAAGTTGTGATATTTACACTAAAGAAAGGAGTATGAAAAATACCATAGTTGATGCTATAATACCATAGTTGATGCTATATTGGAATGAAAATTGCTATATACGCCCTCCATGTTTGCTCCCAAGCCCCCCAAACTAACAAAATTACCCCTGGACAAAACTTTCGTTGCATAGACAACGAACAAAAATGAAGTTGGTTGACAAACTCCTGAAAGTAAGCAATACCTGCGCGCCCTCAGGAATTTGCCCACATTAAGTTTGTTTCGTTGTCTACTTTACGAACATGCTGACTTTCGTTGTCTACCTCACGAACACGCTGACTTTCGTTGTCTAGGCAATGAAATAGCAAAAATACACATTTTCGGTACCTAGACAACGAAAATATGTCGGCAGTCAAAAACAGCTCCCCATGTAGTTAAAATTGGTTGACACGTGGCCAACTATGATTGGTCACGTGTGTGGCTGTAATAGTGCACCAGTCAATAAGAATTCAGCAAGAATTCTATAAATAGGCACCTAATGTGCCATATTTTTTTACCATTCACTTCTTTTCCTCTTTTGCTCATAAATTTTTTTATTTTTTGCCTTTTATAGTTTCGTACTTTTATTAGTTTTAGTTGGTTTCTATCGGGCGCATGGTCCGTCGTGGACTAACCATACTGCTCCTACCGGTGTTGTTAAGGCACAATGGTTGGGAGCATTATGTTATTCCACGAGGGATTTTGTGTCCTCACTAGGAACAGTATGGTTAGTCCAAATGAGTCTTGCTTGGCTTGTGGTTACTACTGCACAAATGAGACTGTCCTATAGTATGGGACTAATCGTCGGCAGATGAACCGAAGGGATATCGCGCAAGTATCGGTGGGCGAAATAATGTATTATTTCTGCCTAAGATGACCCGAAGGGATATTTCCCTAGGCCAGCTTTACTCTTTCCCGGAGCGAGTTTCTTTTGCCTCGGACCAGATTTCCTGTTTTTCCGGGCTGGTTTTCTTGCGCTATCGAGCAGCTGTATTCTTTTGCCCATATTTTCCTGTTGCTAGGGGCATGTTTCTTTTTCCCCCGGGATTACGAGGGAAAAATGTATTATTTCTGTCTAATGTATCCATTTGTAATGATTGTAACAAAAAATAAATGAAATTGTTGTTGTTAATTGTGTTTTGCATTGTTAATTATAATTTTCATTTTCATATTGTTAAAATAAAATAAATTAAAATTAAATTAATGTAAATAACAAAATCAAGTATCCACTAAAATTAAAAAATTAACATTATAAAAAATTAACATTATAAAAAAGTAACATTTAAAATTCTGGGCAATTTCGTCTTTGTGAACTTGGTTCTGAGCAAAAAATTCTGGGCAATAAGATTTCGTTGTCTATGTGACGAAATCTGGAAAAGTATTCGTTGTCATGACAACGAAAATCTGGAAAATACGTGCCTGATTTCGTTGCCTAGACAACGAAACCATGGATCACAGAACCAGTTGCAGTAGTTTATTGTCTATACACATGGTTTTCGAAACCATGCAAACGTGTCTATGTTCATTGTTTTCAGACCTGTTCATATAATTTCAATATATTTATCTCAACATAAGAAACGAAAATTAAAATCACAAATGAAAATTACAAAACGCAAATATATTGTCGATTTATAAAGTACGAATATTACAAAACGCAAGTGTCAAAACTATAAGTTTTTCCACAATTATAAATTACGAACAAAGAACTCCAAAATACAAGTCAAAATAAACAACGATGAGACTCTAGGCTTGACTGCTTCGTCCGACATCGCTTGTTTTCTTCTTCTTTCGCCTCCTTCCTTCACCACCCGAGTCTTTCCTCCTCTTGCGCCGCACCGAGTAACTCGTGATTGGCTCCAAATCATGACAAACTTTTTTCAATAATGCTTTGGCCTCCTCCAAAGTCATCTCATCCTAATCTTCTAGCTTTTCCGTCACCTCCGTTCGCACTTTCCGACATATTTCAAACACATCCAACTTTGAATCCTTGTTGTCCTCCTCAATCAACACCTCAAGATTCGCCGGCCGGGGTGGACTGCCCTTCATTGGTGCATTAATCTTTGGGTGCGAAACTTTAAAGAACCAAGCAACATATCCAGGCACAGCTTCAAATCCTTTCGTTGCTCTTGGACCCTGCATTTCCTCCGTCACATAATTCTCAACGAACATATTTTGAAAGGCTTGATCAATGGTAAATCTGTTCATCTTCGCCTTTGCAGATATGTACGGAGCTCTCGGTATTGACTGAACATGTCCATATTGCCGGAGGACACGTTCAGGCAAATGCGGGGAAATCATTGCCGTTCCACACATAATCCAGCCTGAATACCAACAACAATCATCAAATGGCTTTATATGACAGCGATCCTCATAGGGTTGCCACACGATGTCGTCGTGCTCCATCCGATCCAATGCCAACCTTGTTTCATCCGGTTGCTGACCCCCTTTCACCGGTTGAAATTTTGCAGCCAAGGGAAATTCTTGCTCAAATTTATCACTCAAAACATATGTCCCAACTCTAGGGAAATGAGCATGAAACCAAGCCTGCGCAAAATAAAAAATTCAATCAAAAACATATTATCAACGATAATAAATTATAACGGAAAATAAATAAATTCAAACAAAATACGATGACAACCATATTAAATTATTATGCAAAAAAACTAATTTCAATGAAAACACAAACAACGATATTAAATTATAATGCAAAAATACTAAATTAAATGAAAAAACGAACAACCAATGATATTAAATTAAATATTTACCTGAAAAAGGCAATTGTAACCGCCGTTGTTTCCACTCTTCTGCTTGGTTTGCTTATCCAAATAGCTGAAAAGATAAGCGAGTCCTGAGGCACCCCATGTAACACCCCAAATCTTATACTTTATTATATTTTATTTTATAAATTGATGTTATTTAATTAATTTTGTATGTTAATCAGTATGTTTTTGAATGTATTAATTAGTTGTTACATTTATGTGTTGAGGATTTTAGGGTGTTGGCTTCATTTGGTAAAATAAGCCTAATTCCATGATGTGGAGCATGATGTGTGGCACATCAGGATTCACATCTGGATGCCCTAACTGGACGCGCCTTTATTCTTTTACGCGTGATCTTTTGAAAAAGATTTGTTTTTCAAATTAAATTGTGCCAGCTTGCGCGCCAAGGAACAAGATAATCTTTCATGGTTCTGTTTTATTGGCCGACTTTGATCAAAAAGATTTGAAACAAACAATTAAAAGATTATGATCAAATAAATCTCAAGGGAAAATTTATGAAGGCCAACTCGTCAAAGCCCATGAAGCTTGTTCTATATAAAGAAAGACTGAAGGCTAATTATTCATCAACTGAAATCAAGAAGCTAAGTCTACAAATTGAGTCTTAGGGTTTTAGTTCTTTAGTTGTTCTTTGTTCTTTGTGAGCCTTCACTTGGATCATAGTTTTGATACAAGTAAGGACTGGGTTTATAGAGTTGTAATCTCTAGTATTGTCTTTCTCCAAAGCTTTGAAGCAAGGAGTTAGATTGTGCAACACTCAAAGCCTTTAGGTACGAGTGCTTTGCTTGTCTAGGAGTGTCTCCAATTGAGTTTGTTTAGTAAATCCTTACTGGGTAAGGTTGAGGGGGAGTGAGCAGAGGTTCTCATATCTAGGAGTTCCTAGGTAGGATTAGCACGGGTAGTGATTAAGTGAGAAGTTGTAAACGGGGGAGTTTAACTTTGAATTGATACTACCATAGTGGATTCATCCCTGGATTGGTATCCTCCAGAATAGGGCTTGTTATAAGTGCCGAACTGGGTTAACAAACTCTGTGTGTTTTATTGTTTCCTGCACTTTATATTGTCTACTTGTTCATCAAGTTCAGTATGTCCACGATGTTGACACATTAGGCTACACATCGTACGATTCCTAAAGTGTACACATCGTGCTGCATATCTGACACTTGCCACCAGAATTTCAATTGGCATCAGAGCAGGTACCCTGCTTGTTTGAGGGTGAGCTCCAGGGAAGTTACTTTCTGGAAACATGGACAAGGATGGAACAATGGTCAACAAACCACCTCTTCTGGATGGAACTAATTATGACTACTGGAAGCCAAGGATGATTGCCTTCCTAAAGTCACTTGACAGCAGGACTTGGAAAGCTGTGCTCAAAGGATGGGAGGATCCCAAAGTTCAGGATGCTAATGGTGTTGATACTGATGTACTCAAGCCAGAAGAAGAATGGTCAGTTGCAGAAGACACTGCATCACTTGGAAACTCCAAAGCTTTGAATGCTTTATTCAATGGAGTGGACAAGAACATGTTCAGATTGATTAAGCAGTGTACTGTTGCAAAGAAGGCTTGGGAGATACTCAAAACCACTCATGAAGGCAATGCCAAGGTAAAAAGCTCAAGAATCCAACTTCTCAACACTAAGTTTGAAAACCTCAGAATGAAAGAAGAAGAATCAATTCATGACTTTCACATGAATTTGCTTGAGGTAGACAATTCTTTTGAGGCTTTAGGTGAAAAATTGTCTGAAGAAAAGCTTGTGAGAAAGATGCTTAGATCCCTAACCAAGAGATTTAACATGAAAATCACAGCTATTGAGGAAGCTCAATACATCCCAAGTATGAAACTTGAAGAACTTGTGAGTTCTCTCCAAACTTTTGAGATGAACCTAGGTGAGCAAACTGAGAAGAAAGAAAAATGTATAGCTTTTGTATCATGTGCTGATGAAGAGGAAGAGGCTGATGAGTCAGATGAGGATCTCTCAAATGACATAGCTATGTTAGGAAGACAATTCAACAAGCTTCAGAGAAGGGTGGATAGAAGGCCAAGGAGGAATGTGAGGAACATCCAGACTGACATCAGTAAACAAGGTAACACTTCAACAAAAACCAAAACTGATGATAAGTCAACTCAGAACAAGGGTGTTCAATGTCATGAATGTGAAGGCTTTGGTCATATAAGAGCCGAATGTGGTACATATCTGAAGAAGCAGAAGAAAGGCCCGACTGTATCATGGTCTGATGAAGACTCTGACACTGACTAAGAGATTGTTGATGCTAATCATGTGAGTGCCATGACCGGTGTGTGCAGTACTGATGTTGATTTTGATGATGAAGAACTCACCTTTGATGAACTGGCCTCAGTCTACAAAAAGTTATCCATCAAAAGTGTGGAACTGTGCAGAATCAATGAAGAACAGAAGGTGGTTATCAGTCAACTGGAGACAGAGAAGGTTCAACTGCAAAACAAAGTAGTTAGACTTGAAAGTGAAGTCAAGTTACTGTCAACCAACTTGAAGAATATGACCAAGTCTGTAAAGATGCTCAATACTGGAACTGACATGATGAGATTTTGAAAGTTGGAAAGCATACTGGTGACTCATCTGGTGTAGGATTTAAGAACAAACATCACAACAAGAATACAAATACTAAGTTTGTTCATGCTCAGAAGAAACCTGACCCTGGCAGAATGTGGACACATCACACCCCACATCAGAAACTTGCTGGCAAAGAGAAGTTCAATGCTTGGAGATGCCACTACTGTGGGAAGAATGGTCACATCAAGCCCTTCTGCTACAAACTCTATGGGTATCCTAAGAAAAAGCCTCAGGTTAAAGCCAAATCAGCAAGGGTCACTCCTAAGAAGATGTGGAAGCCAAAAGTTTCAGAAACTGCTCACATAGCTAACACTTCTCTCAGAGCATCTTCCAGAGAAGATTGGTATTTTGATAGTGGTTGTTCTAGGAACATGACCGGTGTTGAGAAATTTCTCACTAATATCAAGCCTCATACAACAAGTTTTGTAACCTTTGGTGATGGAGCAAAAGGTGAAATCAAAGGCAGTGGTAAGCTCAGCAACAAAGCTTTACCTGACCTAGATGATGTGTTACTTGTCAAAGGTTTGAAGGCTAATCTTATCAGCATAAGTCAACTGTGTGATCAAGGTCTTAAAGTCAACTTCACAAAGAATGAATGTCTTATTGCTTCTGACAAAGGAGAATTGATGATGAAAGGATTTAGGTCAAGAGACAACTGTTATCTATGGATTCCTGAAGAAACTGCTCACTCTACTACATGTCTTATTAGTCAGGAAGAAGAAGTAAAGCTTTGGAACCAAAGACTTGGCCATCTGAATCTGAAGGGAATGAAGAAGATTGTGTCCAAGGAAGCAATCAGGGGACTACCAAAGCTTAAGATTGTTGAAGGCAGTATCTGT
Organism: Trifolium fragiferum; assembly: GCA_954870985.1. Lineage (NCBI taxonomy): Eukaryota > Viridiplantae > Streptophyta > Magnoliopsida > Fabales > Fabaceae > Trifolium > Trifolium fragiferum. The sequence continues at coordinate 26,246,075 of OX940796.1, forward strand.
GGTGAATGTCAAGTTGGAAAGCAGGTCCAGATGTCACACCCAATGTTGCAACATCAGGTGACATCTAGAGTTCTTGAACTGCTACATATGGAATTGATGGGACCAATGCAGGTAGAGAGTATTGGTGGCAAAAGATATGCCTTTGTGGTTGTAGATGATTTCTCAAGATTCACTTGGGTTAGCTTCATCAGAGAGAAGTCTGATACTTTTGATGCATTCAAAGACCTATGCCTTAGACTGCAAAGAGAAAAGGATAGTGCCATTGTTAGAATCAGAAGTGATCATGGGAAAGAGTTTCAAAATTCAAGGTTTTCTGAGTTTTGCTCTGATGAAGGAATTGGGCATGAGTTCTCCTCTCCAATTACACCCCAGCAAAATGGTGTAGTTGAAAGAAAGAACAGAACTTTGCAAGAGGCTGCAAGAGTTATGCTACATGCCAAAAAGCTACCTTACTACTTCTGGGCAGAGGCCATGAGTACTGCATGCTATGTACACAATAGGGTGACTCTGAGAAAAAGTACATCAACCACACTGTATGAGATATGGAAGGGAAGAAAACCAACTGTCAAATACTTCCATGTCTTTGGTAGCAAGTGTTATATCTTAGCTGACAGAGAGCAAAGGAGGAATATGGATCCCAAGAGTGATGAAGGAATCTTTCTAGGCTATTCCTTAACCAGCAGAGCCTATAGAGTCTTTAACAACAGAACAAGAACTATGATGGAATCCATTAATGTAGTCATAGATGACTGTTCTGACAATGTGCCTGATGTTGATCCTGATGTGGACACATCTCAACCCAAGCCTGAAGACTCTGAAGTTGAAGAGATTCCTGAGAAGACTGATCAGCAAGAAAAAATGACTCGGGTGAATAAGGGTCCCTCTGTTAGAGTTCAAAAGAATCATCCAAAAGAACTCATAATAGGGAGTCCTGATTCAGGTGTTATGACAAGGTTAAGAGGGGTTGTATCCAATGCTTGTTTTGTGTCAAAGGTAGAACCAAAGAATGTGAAAGAAGCCTTGACAGATGACTTTTGGATTGAAGCTATGCAAGAGGAGCTAAACCAGTTCAAGAGGAATGAAGTATGGGATTTAGTTCCTAGGCCTGAAGGAGTCAACATCATTGGTACTAAATGGGTTTATAGGAATAAATCTGATGAAAGTGGTGTTGTCACTAGAAACAAGGCTAGGCTTGTGGCTCAAGGTTATTCTCAGATTGAAGGAGTAGACTTTGATGAAACATTTGCTCCTGTGGCACGTCTTGAATCCATAAGGTTACTTTTAGCAGTAGCATGTATCTTGAAGTTCAAGCTATTTCAGATGGATGTGAAGAGTGCTTTCCTCAATGGTTACTTGAATGAGGAAGTTTATGTGGAGCAGCCCAAGGGATTTGTTGATCCAAATTTTCCAGATCATGACTACAGATTGAAGAAGGCATTATATGGATTAAAGCAAGCTCCTAGGGCATGGTATGACAGGCTAACCAAATTTCTTGTACAACAAGGTTATAGAAAAGGAGAAACTGACAAAACCTTGTTTGTAAGAGAAGAAAAAGGCAAGCTCATGATAGCACAAATCTATGTAGATGACATTGTATTTGGAGGAATGTCTGACCCCATGGTCAAGATGTTTGTGAATCAGATGCAATCTGAGTTTGAGATGAGCCTTGTAGGTGAACTTACCTACTTTCTTGGTCTGCAAGTTAAACAGATGGAAGACACAATTTTCATCTCTCAAAGCAAGTATGCCAAGAACATTGTGAAGAAATTTGGAATGGAGAATGCAAATCACAAGAGAACTCCTGCAGCAACCCATCTCAAACTTTCTAAAGATGAGAATGGTGTCAGTGTTGATCAAAGTCTATACAGAAGCATGATTAGCAGTCTACTCTATCTCACTGCAAGTAGACCTGACATTAGCTTTGCTGTTGGTGTATGTGCAAGGTACCAAGCTGAGCCTAAGATGAGTCATTGTCAGTGGTACAAGTGATTATGGGATTCTCTACTCTCATGGTGAAGACACAAGATTGTTGGGTTATTGTGATGCTGACTGGGCAGGTAGTGCAGATGATAGGAAGAGCACTTCTGGTGGATGTTTCTTTTTGGGAAGCAACCTTATATCATGGTTCAGCAAGAAACAAAATTGTGTTTCTCTTTCTACAGCTGAGGCTGAGTATATTGCAGCAGGAAGTAGTTGTTCCCAGCTACTTTGGATGAAGCAGATGTTGGGTGAGTACAATGTGCAGCAAGATGTGCTCACATTATACTGTGACAATCTGAGTGCTATAAATATTTCTAAAAATCCTATCCAACATAATAGGACAAAGCACATTGATATTCGTCACCATTTTATTAGAGATCTTGTGGAAGACAATGTTGTAACTCTAGAGCATGTTGCCACTGAGAATCAACTGGCAGATATTTTTACAAAGGCTTTAGATGCAAATAGGTTTGAGGTGTTAAGGGGCAAACTTGGTATTAGCCTCTTTGAGGATCAATAGCCATAATAGCTATTTCGACGTGCAACGGTTACTTGTCTTTCCCTCCACTCATAGTTGCACGCAATCCAAAGGCAATCATATCAAATATTTTTCCAACGGCTATTTCGCGATCATCTCCAAGAAATCCGTTTGTCAAAGATTTTATCACATTGCCTATCACATTGTCCATCACATTCGTTTCTCACACACTCAAACGACCTAAACAATTTTCTTGATCTCTCTGAAACCCTCTTTTGTTCATCTCTCTGTTTCTTTGAACCTTCATCACACAAATCACTCATCACCATGTCTACTGCAACTCAAGCATCCCCCTCCACAAAATCAAACACTCCTCCATCATCACAAAAACCTAATTCCCCACATCAAGAAGGTGTTCAAAGTGATATGATTGTTAATGCAACCCCTGTTTCAATGATCAAACCATCGGGATCAAAGAAAAGGAAGTCCAAACGATCAAGAAGGGAATCTACTCCCATTGCTGCAGAGGAAGTTGCTATTCCATCTCCTTCAGAGAAATCAAAGAAGAAGAAGAAGAAAAGCAAGAAGTCCAAGACTGGATCACCCAAGAGGGCTCATACTATGTCAAGCCTACATCTTGATCCTCTTCCCTCTGAGAATGTTGATGCTGCTGCTGGAGCATCTATTGGTGAAGGATCTTCAAAGCCTAACCCTAAGAAGGCTGTTTTAGAGACATCTGGTGACTCAAGGCACCCCATGACCCAGAAGATCATTGATTCTGTGCTCAAGGCCCTACAAGAGCCTGATGTTGTGGCAGATGTTGGCACATCATTGCCACAAGGAGAAGAAGAGTCTCATGCTGATAAAGAAGAGACTCTTGCTGTTGAAGAACATCCTGTCATTCCTGATTCTCCAGAACAGGAAATTGTTGTAGAAGAACAACCTGATGAGGTTGAAGAACCCAAGGATGACACTCAGATTGACCAGAGTGAAGAAGCCAAGGGCTATGAAGATGTGGAAGACTCCAATCCTTCAGACAAGGATGCTGATGGAGACACTACTATTGTGGATGTAGAAGACTATGACTCTGACATCCCTTTGAAGAAGGTTGCTGAGGATAGCATTGCAAGAAGGACTAGAAGTGGTAAAGGTCCTGCTGCTGTTAGTGGTTCTCCTGTTGCTGCTAAGGAGAAGAAGAAACCTGTCAAGAGGCAAGTAATGTATGGTCCCAAGAAGGGATACAGTAGAGCTGTGGTTCCACCAACAAAGAAGAAGACTCAGAAAAGAAAAGAGCCATCCACAAGTGACTCAGAGTATGATGGGGAGCGTGATGTAGCTCACATCAGTGAGTCTCAAGAAGAATCTGCTGAGGAGCGTAATGTGGAGCTTGATGTAGTCCACATTGAGTCTGCTGTGAAGAAAAGCTATAAGAAGAAGAAGAAGAAAATTCCTCAGGGAATTCCAGATATCCCCGTAGATCTTATTTCCTTCCACAACCCTGCCAATGCTGGTAAATGGAAGTATATTGCACATAGAAGACTAGCTCTGGAGAGAGAGCTCAGTGCTGAAGCCTTGCAGTGCAAGGAGGTTGTGAAGCTGATCAAGCATGCTGGCTTGATGAAGACTGTTTCTGGACTGAGTGACTGCTATGAGAAAGTGGTCAAGGAGTTTTTGGTAAACATTCCTACTGGCTGTGATAACCTTCTGGACAAGGAGTACCAGACTGTATTTGTAAGGGGCAAGGAAATCAATTTCTCTCCTACAGTTATCAACCAGTTTTTGGGCAGAAGTGAAGAGCCCTATGCAGAGATGGAAGCCAATGACAACTACATCATCAAGGCCATGACTGGTGGAAAGGTCAAGTCCTGGCCTAAGAAAGGGAAGCTCCAAGCAAGCAAGCTCACTCCAATCTACAACATCCTTAACAGGATTGCTGCTGCTAATTGGGTACCAACCACACACAACTGTGATGTGGCTACAGGTTTGCCTAGGTTTATCTATACTGTAGGTAGCAAAATTAATTATGATTTTGGTACTTATATTTTTGACCAGACTGTCAAGCATGCCAAAACCCTAGCTGTTAAGCTGCCCATTGTTTTTCCCTCCCTGCTGTGTGGAATCATATTGAGCCAGAGACCTGATGTTCTGGGCAAGGATGATTTGTCTTACAGAAGAGAGTCTGCTATCTCTTTTAGTCTCAAGCAGTCTGATGTGACTCCTAATGTGGGCACATCCAGCTCAACTGGTGCAATGTTTAGGAAAGACATGATTGCTGCTTTAAGGGAGACTTGCAAGGCTCTGGATGAGAAGAAGACCAAGCTGGAAGCAGTCATTGCCGGACTGGACCTTGAGGATGAGCAAACAATAGCTGGGGATGAGGAATTGGAGGAGGAGCCCAATGACTCTGAGGCTGAGGAAACTGATGGGAGCATGGATATTTGAATTTTTGTAATTCATCAATATTTCCCTGTATTCAGTATTTCCTGTTTTGCTTGTATTTTGTGGGATGTGCCCTGGTTTTCTGTAGCACCTATGTGTGCCAATTCTGTACTTGCTGCACTATTAATGGCCTGAGTGCCTTTTACTGTTCATGCACCATCATCTCTACTTCTATGCTATCTGCATTCTAATGGTGTTTTCATTTACTCTCTATGTTTTTGACTTTATTTGTCAAAATTCTGGCTAAAAAGGGGGAGTAAAAATAAAAATTAAAATGAACAATTCTTTGAAGTCTTGACTGCAGCAAAGTGTGATGTATGCACATCGGACTCCACATCTGGCATACATACATGCTTATTTTTCTTCAAATGTTTTCTCAACAAATTTTTGAAGAATTAGTTTTCTAAATTAAATTATTCTTCAAATGTTCCCTAACTGGACGCGCCTTTATTCTTTTACGCGTGATCTTTTGAAAAAGATTTGTTTTTCAAATTAAATCGTGCCAGCTTGCGCGCCAAGTAACAAGATAATCTTTCATGGTTTTGTTTTATTGACCGACTTTGATCAAAACGATTTGAAACAAACAATTAAAAGATTATGATCAAATAAATCTCAAGGGAAAATTTATGAAGGCCAACTCGTCAAAGCCTATGAAGCTTGTCCTATATAAAGGAAGACTGAAGACTAATTATTCATCAACTGAAATCAAGAAGCTAAGTCTACAAATTGAGTCTTAGGGTTTTAGTTCTTTAATTGTTCTTTGTTCTTTGTGAGCCTTCACTTGGATCATAGTTTTGATACAAGTAAGGACTGAGTTTATAGAGTTGTAATCTGTAGTTGTCTTTCTCCAAAGCTTTGAAGCAAGGAGTTAGATTGTGCAACACTCTAAGCCTTTAGGTACGAGTGCTTTGCTTGTCTAGGTGTGTGTCTCCAATTGAGTTTGTTTAGTAAATCCTTACTGGGTAAGGTTGAGGGGGAGTAAGCAGAGGTTCTCATATCTAGGAGTTCCTAGGTAGGATTAGCACGGGCAGTGATTAAGTGAGAAGTTGTAAACGGGGGAGTTTAACTTTGAATTGATACTACCATAGTTTAACTTTGAATAGGGCTTGTTATAAGTGCCGAACTGGGTTAACAAACTCTGTGTGTTTTATTGTTTCCTGCACTTTATATTGTTTACTTGTTCATCAAGTTCAGTATGTCCACGATGTTGACACATTAGGCTACACATCAACTGCCTCAGCATTTTTCGCGATTCAAAGGTTCTTCCCTACAAGAGATCGTGATTCAAAGGTTCTTCCCTTCAAGAGGTAAAAACCCTAAAACACATATCATGCTCATTCGTAAGGATCAAACTAAGGAATTTTTTTTTTGAATTCCGCTGCTTATAATAACGCTATTTTCCTTCAGTGGTATCAGAGCCACTTACGAACCCTTGATATGATGTTTGTTTATTTCATGTTTTGTTTTAATTTGATTAAAACACCTAATAAAGATTAAAATTGAGTAATTAAAATTTGGCATCTTTTTGTGTACGATTTGGATGAGAGACATTGAAACGGCTTCGGAATCCGACATTAGTATGGTGAAGCAGCGATATGTTGATCATCCTAAGGTTATACAAATAAGATTGATCAAGACTTATATATGATATAAGTGATCATGATGCAAAACAATATATGTGATATGTTGTTCGTAATTTCGTCCACTAAAACATATTATGAAAGTTATTCGATGTTGATGTGATTCATGTTCAATTGCTTTGGAATCCGACGTTAGTATGGTGAAGCAATGACATGTTGATCAATCATATTGAGTTTCGCTCATGATAAAGTTTTGACGGCATGAAATTATTGCATTAGGGTTTGCAACAACACAAGGATTGTGCTGTCAAAACCCTGAAAATTCAAGGTCAAAATGCGCGTCTGCGCTATGCGCAGGAAACAGAGAACTACACACTGCGTGTCTGCGCTATGCGCAGGAGACAGACAGCTAAAAAGCAGAATGTCTGCGCTATGCGCAGGAGGCATAAATTTTTGATCGTTCGCCAAAATTTTAATTTTAATTAATCTACACGACTCAAACTGATAATTGTTTAATCACGTTTCTGTTTAAATTGTTTAAACATATTATGAAATTGTTTAATCACGTCTCTGTTTAAATCGTTTAAACAGATTGGAAACAATTTCTGTTAAATCAATTCGCTTATGTTTAAATTGTTTAAACATAATGGAATCGATTAAATAATAAAATAAATTAAAATCGGCATCGCAAAAAAAAAACCTTTAAACCCCTAAGCGATAACAGTATATGTGATATACTGATTTTGATCATAGAATAATTAAGTTGGATGATATTTGTTTTATTTGATAATTGATATTTGAAACTTCGGAGCCGTATCTGGTGAAGTGCTTCGGAACCGTATCTGGTGAAGTGCTTCGGAACCGAATCTGGTGAAGTTTTAAAATATTCGACAATCATATAGAATAAAAATCAGAGTACTTGGTTTGGTATGATCATTAAGAAATCGTAATGACGCAAGTGTTGTGCCATTGTTATAGTTTGCAAAGTGACGGTTAGGGTTATTTGGAATGAATCAACTGTTGATGCAAAATAAGGTATTAATTCAATGAATTGTTCATTGAGAATTACAGTTGTTTTGAAAAATTGTTTCAAAAAGGGAAACAAATAAATGTCATTAAATTGATTTATTTGTTTTAATATTGCATTAACTAATTTTAAATTTAAAAGATTATGATTTGAAATAGTTTCAATATCAGATATAATCTTTTGAATTTATCTAAAAGATTTGCATAATTTTAGCTTTATTTGTTTTGGAAATAATAAAGCCAAAATATGGATCAGATTTCCTTTTAAATTAAAAGATCGAGATTATCTTTAAAATAGTTTTAAAAGATATTATTTTAGCAAATATTTGATTTGCTAACCTTTTAATTTACTTGAAATCTGATAATGCCAAGTTTTAATTTTATTTATTTAATTAAGAAGTTTTAATAATAATAATTGTTTGTTTATTGTTAGTGAATTGCATGATGAATGGTTATGGCCTTAGTCCGTTATTTTCTGTTTTGTTTGGGATTTTAAAAACGACCTGCGTGTCGTGCCTCTCTCTGAATTTCTTGATGTAACTTCTTTTCTCATCTTACTCCCTCGTATGTAAAACGAGTATTCTTTGATGTAACATTATAATAGAATTACAAGAGGAACAAAGGAGAACAGCCGTGAAGATGATGCTTGGAGAAGTAGATCATCGTTAGGCTATTTTAGGGTTCTCTCATTGGCTTGAGAGAACACTTGCGTTAGGAGGCCATAATCATATCATTATATATTATTGTATGTATGTATGTTGATGCATGTGAGAGCGTTTAATATGTTAAACAAGCCGGTGAGATCAAACCAATTAAATATCCCTCAAGAGACACATAAAGAGATTAATAAAGAAAATGTAGGTTCGCCCACCGCGGAGTGCATTCTCTTTAATAATAAAATATGTGAATATTAAGTTTACGCTTTCCAAGCTTTAGAACTCATCAAGACTAGTATCGAACTATGTAGGTTCGCCCACCGCGAAGTGCATACTCTATATTGGTAAGGTGCGATGGGATAATTGTAATATCCAACTTCTAAAGTAAGGGTCAAACTTAACTTACCAAATATAATGAGATTATATGAGTTTAAGAAGCAATGGTTGGGAATAATTCATAAGATGAATTAGAATAAGGAGTTATTCACCCAATTGATATATTCAAGAATTGTATGAGATACAATTGGAAGGAGTTCCTACCTAAATAACTAAGTCTTGTGTAATCCGCCCACCGCGGACTTAAGGCAAAGTGAAATATGGATCTTGAACCACTAGAAAATCTTCCAACGGGATTTTCCAAATCAAATGATGAGGGTCATTTGTTTTTGAGTAAAATAGTGGGAGCGCATATTTAATTGAAGTCCTAATTAAATATGTTTTAATCGTAATACAATATTTTACATATCTCTGTAATTATAATTTTGGAATACAATACAAATTATGTTGTCCTTATGAAAGACATGAACTTCAGAAAAGAGTTTCTGTATTGGTACAAATTGAGAATTGTTCTCAATTGCAAGAAAAACTATAAGTTCTTGAAATTGAAAGAGTCAAAAATCAAAGAATGAAGTAAGACTTCGATTTTGTACATCTAGTTATAGAAAATCAAAGTTTCTATTCTGCATCAAAGGTATATGATACAAGATGTTGAATCTCATATTTGTTAAAATATAAAGAAGTTTCAAGAATTAGAACATTGATTATGAGTTAAGTCAACTTATGTCTAGAATGAAACAAATTGTTTCATTGACAATAAGAGTTTATGCTTTGACTTAAATTCGAGCTTGAAGTGGAACCTAATAATTGTTATCAAGTTCCATCTAGTAATAGAAGTATCGATTCTACATCTTGTAATGACAATAGATGGATTGTAGTTTTGAATAATGAGACAAGAATTAGTCACATCGTTTAAAAAAAGTTTTCTATATTAGGGCTCTAAATCAAGCGATGGACTTAAGTTCCATGATCTTGATAAGATTATCTATAATAGTTGTGATAAGGACCAAATAAGATTTGGACCTTGTATATATATCAAGAGCGTTGTTGTTTAGTACAAATATTTGGTGTGTCAATTACTAACGGAAAGTTAAATGGCACACGATTTATTTGAACGATATACATGAGATGCATGTCTGACACTAAACAAACTTATTTGATATATTGAATTAAATTTACTTCATTTACATTACTGATAAAATCAGTAGATGTGGATATGTGTGTGACACAAATTAGAAATCATTGAATTTGTCAAAAAGTTCAATAATGGAGTAAAGAAAATAACTTTACAAAAGTATTAAAGTCATATGAATAAGTCATAATACTAAATACTTAATTAAGGAGTATAATTACTATTTTAAACGCATTATGTTTGACATGATTTACCTTAAAATAGTTTAATTATATGTCATTGGTTCCTTTTAAAATCATTTGCTTATAGTTATTCTTCACCCACAACTAGTTTCGCCCTTTTAAAAGTGATCATAAAGACATCATATATTTGATATGAAGGTGGAATACTTTGTTTGTCTTTATGATAGTTTGGATTGAAAATTTATGAGATAAATTTAATTCCAAATTGGATGAATGTGGAAGTACCCTAAGGAAACTAAGGGATACTTGTCCTACATCACTCTTTAGGAAAAAAGTTGTTTTGTTACTAGAACTGAAGCGTTCCTCAAGTGGGTATGCGTCTCTAAAAGAGTCAGTGGGAGTGATATAGAACTTGAATAATTCAAGTACCACGAAGTTAATATCCATTTAAAAGGAAACACAAACTGAATCCTCAAGGTTGTTGTAGGACCACCGGTTTGAGTTGCACGAAAGCCTAGACAAGTCTAACATATCACAACGCTAAAAGTATGATTTCATCATGACTCAACAAGGTGATATGGTTTTCATAGAAGATGAATGTTTGACTTGTTAAAAGGTTGTATATGACCTAAATTCTGAGAAGTGGCTAAATGCCATAGAGCAATCTAATGTTGATTAGATCAAGTTCTCAGAAATTTAATTATTTGTTCTAATTTATAAAGTTTTATGAAAACGAATTAATAAAGGACAAATATAAGTCTTGTGCACACAAGGAGGTTAGTGGGAGTATTTATCTTAAATTTGGTATTATGTGTGGAGGACACATTAATCATCAAAAATATTTTCCTTATACATGTAAGACATGATTAAGGTAATGTCTCTTGATGAAATACTTAGGCAAGGCATCCTAAAGAGTTAGGAATCATAATCATAATCTATAGAGATAGATTGTTGATGCAACTTGTCCTTAATCTAGGTACATATGTTGACAAAGTGTTTGGACACCTAATGTGCATAATTTATTGCATGTGTCAAATGGTTTTATTTGTCCAAAGGACAATGTCGTGTCTCATTGGATGAGAAAGAGATACATGAAAAGAATCCACGTGCTTTGGCAGATGGATCGATCATGTACACCATATAATATGTACTACACCAGATACACCCTATGCTTTTAGCATAATCAGTAAGTACCAAAATTGAATCTAGTGTTTGACACTAATTGACCTTCAAGAATATCCTAAAGTACCTTAAAGGAACTAAGGACTATCTCTTGAGATAGGTTGGTATGGAAAAGATCATTGTAAAGGAGTTACAATAATGTTAGTTTCCAACCTGATACTTGTATTGAAATTCCAATTATGTCGGATATATACACTATAAGCTATGCAATAATAAGCTTCATAAAGTGTTTATTTCTATTACAAAGGTCAAGTATTTGATTTGGATCGTTTAGCTCAAGATAGAGCTAAAATTATGTTTCCGATGTTGCAGATCTCATTAAACACATTAGAAATGATAATGATTTTGCAAACAATGGAATAGATCTCACCAACGATTCAGATATACTTTGACACTTCTATATTTCGATAGAGATCGAAAGAGAAACTTGGGAGATATATAAGATACCAACATAGGATATTGTTCCTTATCCACTAATGTAGCATCTTGCTTAGAAGTTGCTCGATGCTCATTCTAAACCGATAAATGTTAGATGAACATTTGATTGGCTTTAGTGCTAGTGGGAGATTGTTGGAGTAAGCCCTAAAAGCCAATCTATTTTGATAGTATTTAACTTTGTATTGCGACTTAATTTATATATTATATATATATATATATATATATATATATATAATAAGGCCTTTCTTTATTATGTTTGTAACGTTCAAAATAATGAAGTCCCTAGAATAGAAAGTCCGTTTAATATTAAGTGTGACTTAATCATGAGATTACATTAAACATAAAGACGGTATTCTTAAAGTATTCATAGTCAAGCTTTAAGGTGAAAAGGGATAACCTTAAAGCATAAAGATTATTATGAAGATAGACTGATGATCGCATCTCATGGATCATGGGATAAGGAGTTATCAAGTCTTGACATAGGTATAAGAAATATTAGGAGTAATATTTATACCGGATTGACCCGCTATGAGAGTACTACCTGCAAAGTTATGCGAAGTGTCATAAGTTACTCTCATGGTGATAATGGTGTAAACCGCCCTTAGACCTGAAACCACTTTGTACCCTAGATGTGGAGTCAAGTACTTTGTTGCTGATCTAACGTTGTCCGTAACAGGATAACCATAAAGGCAGTTGATGGGTACTTCACAAAGCATGCTGAGGGACAGTAGTGACCTAGATGGAATTTGCCAATCCTGCATAACAGGATAAATGTCATGGGCCCAATATTGAACTAGACAAAGATGACACCAAGTATGCTTTGTGTTCAATATAGACATAAAGGCCAAAGGGGTAATTATACACGCATATATTATCACTAAAGGTTATGTTTTGATCACATGTTAATTTCTCATAACTTGGGTAGCAATGATGTGTTGCTAGATACCGCTGACTGTTTATTATATTAAATAAAGGATTTAATATAATTGCCAACGTTATGGAAACCTACAAGGGTCACACACATAAGGACAGTCTAATATTGAGATAAATAAAGGAACACCGTAAGGTACGGTGTATGTGCAATGTGATAAGGGTATCACGGTAATTTAAACGAGCAATAACACCATAGATTATGGTGGGAGGGCGCGTACATGAGTACTACCACTCATGGGGCGCGCGCCCTAGCTTTTGTTTCTTGTTGGGCTTTGCCCAATAAGAAAAGTCTTGGTGCACAAGACATGAGTTGTCTTGATGCACAAGACAAGAGATATCTATAAATAGAGACCTCTTGTCATTGCTCAAAACACAAGAAAAAGCACAAGAATATTTTAGAATTGAAAATACTAAAATAATCCTCTCTCTCAATATTCTTGCATAGCCTTCAAACATAAAGGGCTAGTACTCTATTGAAGGTGACTGTTCGTGTGGACTAGTTAGAGGCGTCGGTGATCTTCATCAACGCTCGTGATCATCTTGTTCGTGATTCAAAGGTTCTTCCCTACAAGAGATCGTGATTCAAAGGTTCTTCCCTTCAAGAGGTAAAAACCCTAAAACACATATCATGCTCATTCGTAAGGATCAAACTAAGGTAATTTTTTTTGAATTCCGCTGCTTATAATAACGCTATTTTCCTTCAATGCATGCATATTATGGTAACGGAGAATTGGATATATGTTTATCCTAATGGTAATGGTGAATCGGATATATGTTTATCCTAATGGTAACAGAGAAATGGTACCGCATGCATGTAGTTATGTCTAGGGTGACATGACATGAGTAATTGACATTAGTTGCATTAGGAATATGTGATTAAATGTGGTAATTGGTACTTGGCATTGATTGATGATCCTTAATAAAGCGATTAAGTGTATTATGATGTGTGATAAATGATTAATACTTGATGATGATGTGTATACTTTATCTATTGATTAAGAATGTGTTATTATTGTGATATGTTGTACTCTTATGATTATAAGATATGAATGACACGAGATTAATATATGTTTATGGATTGAGTTGTTAAGACATGAGCATACTATGTCCTAAGTGTTAAGTGTGTTCATGCACTTAGTTTCTTTTATGGTTATATTATCTAACCCTCCATTTTGTGTATGTGCTGAACCTTTGGGGGTTCAGGTTCTCAGGTTATGTTTGTGATCGAGTCGTTGATGAAGCTTCGCTCTGATGTGACACGGGATGGGATCATTTATAGTTATATAATGTATATTCAGTCTTATTCTTATTTCAATGTATTTAAGGATGTATCTTTTTAGAAACTTATTTTTGTACAATAATTGTTTTACTAATTAAGTTATTAGTAAGCTTTTATGTGTACGATGTAATACTCGAACCAAACATTTTGTGAATCAAATCTTATTTCCGTTGTGTACTTTTGAGTAAATATTTTATAAAGGTATAATTTATATAATTATGGGTTTGGGTATTACACCCCAATTCCATGTGTGCACCACAGCCAGGTCTTGCAAGTATGTGAGAAAAATCACATCCACATACCGCGTACTTTTGTTGGTGAACAGTGTCGCACCAAGCAAGTACATCAAAAAAATCTAACCGTGCATTCCCTGTAGTACAGTACGTCGTTCTCTGACTCCTTATCATTCTCTGCCTTCTAAGCATAGTTCAGGTTGTCCAAGTATAACTGCAAAAGCTTGGGAAATCCAATATGCGCTCCCTTCATCTTAAAGAACTCATCCTTGCAATCCGCTTTGTCAAAGTTGAGGTACTCTTCACACATATCTGCTCCTTCTGCCTTCGTGCATGCAGTCGGTTCGTGGTTAAGCATCTTACCACGAATCGGAATGTGCGGCAAGCACACAACATCATCTAGAGTGATGGTCACCTCCCCGACCGGTAAATGGAAGGTGTCGGTCTCTGGTTGCCATCTCTCCGAGAATGCCATCAGTACACCCCAATCGACATTGTCGTAGTTTGTCTTCAGCAGAGGTGTCAATCCACTTGCATTTACCCTATCCCAAAACCAATGCAAGTGTGCTCCAGGTAACTCGAAGTCATTAATTTTCTTTCCGTTGTTCATGCACCACAAAAATCGCAACGGAAACTGCATATATAAAAAATAAGGCATATTAACGTTAACGAATTAAGGCATATATAAAAATTAAATTTAACGAATTTCAAATTAAGGCATATTCAAAAAAATAACGCATATATTAATTTGTTAAAAAATTACCTTTCCTAACCACAAGGAGTTGGCAATATGCTTGCCAAATCCAGGCAAAACTGTCAGATCACTTGGCCCAACCGGATATCCGCCCTTCGGTGCGTCAATTGGTGGCACCATTCATCCTTTAGTCATTACGGGCCTTTTTCTACGCGGTGTCCTCCTAGTAGGCTTCTTCGGAGGAGATGGCGTCTGTTCGTCAAAGTCATCCTCCTCTTCTATTTCTTCATCATGATCTCCACCATCACCATCCTCATCCTCAAGTTCCTGCTCCTCGTCTCCCTCGTCCATATCATTCTGCTCAACCTCCGCCTCATCGAAATCATCCTCCTCAACCTCCACCTCATGCTCCGTCTCTAAAGTAGTCTTATGATCGGGCACCGGATCAAGATGATTCTCCGCTGTAGAAGAAACTTTCTTCATTCTACCACCCGTCCGTTTTGAACCCCTTGTCTGTGCTAGGGCGCGCTCTCTCTCCCTACGGGCCGAGCTGTGGGCAACACTTTCCCTACCCGCTCTTTTACGACCAATATCTTCCATTTCCTGAAAAAATTAAATAGCCAAATCAGTTAAGACAATATAACATCATTCTTTATATTATAGTATAAAACAAATTAAAAGCATCTATGTAATAAAGTTGCACCAATCGATCACTAAACTCTATAATTTCAATTTTAAAGAAACAAATACATTTCTAAACCACACCAATCGTTAACTTAATCAACAATCAATTAACTTCATCAACAAAAACATTAACTTAATCAACAATAGTCAAGTAATATAATCAACAATATTCAACAATCTATTTTTAGCATAAATCCTAAATCCCCAATTATCCTAATCCAACACATAAACCCTAAATCCCAAATCAAAATCCCTAAATTCTAAATTAATTTTGTAGCATGCAATTGACTGTTATAATCAAACAAGTAAAACAACTTTAATTGATTAAAAAAACTAAATTTTGGGATTCTTACTTGGATTTTCGTTGCCTAAGTGACAATTGAATGAATGGATGCTTGCTTGCTCAAACAATGATCCTCACAGCATCCTTTGATCGAAATCGTTTGCACTTGAGTGAATGGATGCTTCAATCGCGCTGAAAATCGCCCAAAAATCGTTGCTTCGTTTCTCCCAAATCGTTTCTAACGTTTTACTGTAGTGATTTGTGATTCGTTGTCTCGTTTCTGATATGAAGCGTTTTCGTTGTCTATTCAACGAAACTACGCGCCTTCGTGAGATAGATAACGAAAACGTGCTTTTCGTTACTTAAGTGACAATTGGCCTTGTTTCGGTATAACTAGACAACGAAACTGAAGTAAATTTGGCCAGGAACGCGCCTTCGTCCTGTAGTCAACAATTTATTTGGATTTCGTTGCCTAGACAGCAAAATTTTTGATCACGTCTTCAGGGGTATTTTGGGATTTTAGGGGGGCTTAGTAGCAAATAGGGGGGCTCAATAGCAAATTTCTAATGGAATCTATAGGAAAAGTGCTGCAATAAGTTGTGTTGTGGAGTTAGGATGATCCAATACATGCATGATAATTGCATGCAATAATGGATTAGGGAGGGTGCATATGGTTTGGTTGACTGATTAATGAATTAGGCTAGTATTTTTCAAATTATTTTAAGCGTAAAGTTAGATTCTATAATTTAAAATACAATTTCAAGGTAATGAAATTTTCAACCACTACACATGATACTTTTTTTGTGGGTTTCAACGCATGATGCAATTTTTTTAAGAAATCCAATATATCCCTCAAACTTTGACAACCATTGTCCTTTATATAATAAAATTAATTAAGGGACAAAAGTATTCTAAACCAAATTCTTCTCACATTTACTTGCTTTGTTTTTTTTTTTTTTGAAACACTTGCTTTGTTATTTATATAAAAAAGTGTGTATATGTATAGTGGAAATGGTATATGCATGTCATATAACAACTTACATTGACTTTATTTATCCATTTATTTTATTCAAATGCATGCTTACCATTCTTCCTCTCTCTATATAAGCTATGAATCCATTTCAATATCCACATCAATATTCACATTCCAAAATATCTCATATATCCTTATAATAATCTTTCAAGCTTTTCTCTCGTTTTTAAAGCCAAAAATGTCAACAACCATTGATGTCCCAGAATCAAGCAACATTAAGGGGAAAACAATTTTACTTGGAGGCCCTGCAAGGCCAGGAGGATGGAAAAAGGGCATAGCCATAATGGATTTCATTCTAAGGTTAGGCGCCGTAGCAGCTGCTCTCGGCGCTGCTGCCACTATGGGAATGAGTGATCAAACTCTCCCTTTTTTCACACAGTTTTTTCAGTTTGAAGCTAGCTATGATAGCTTTACTACCTTCCAGTATGTAACATTCAAAATTTTACTTTCTATTCCTTTTCACAAGATTAATATATGGAATCATATATTCATCTAATGCTTGATAAAATGCAGGTTTTTTGTTATTTCAATGGCTTTAGTAGCTGGCTACGTAGTCCTATCCCTACCATTCTCCATCGTAGCCATCATTCGCCCCCACTCAACTGGACCAAGGCTTTTCCTTATTATCTTAGACACTGTAAGTTCTATTTTTCGTTTATCTATCTATTTATCTATTATTGTTAATAAAAAAAATGATCAGGGTGATTGTTAGCTCTGGTGGTGTCTACCTAGTTGGAATCATCAGTTGTATTGCAGATTCCTTAGCGTAAATAAAAAAAATTTATTTGGGATCACAATAGAACTGGCGATTCCACACTAGTGTTAGCTCTTGTGATGCGAACCTAGTTAGAATCACCGGTCCTACTATAATCGACCTAGTTCTTTGTATGATTTTTTTTTGTCAAGGTTCTTTGTGTGATTTTACATTGTTCTGCTTTGAATTTTAAGCATATTTAAAAATAGAACATTCAATTTATAGTGATAAAATGGTTGATATATACAAAATTTAATTAATCTTGAAACATTTTGTGTTTATGAAATTTTAGGTGTTTCTTACTTTGGCCACTTCTAGTGGTGCTTCAGCGGCTTCCATAGTTTACTTGGCACACAATGGAAATCAAGATACAAACTGGCTTGCCATTTGCAATCAATTTGGAGATTTTTGTGCACAAACAAGTGGAGCAGTTGTATCATCTTTTGTTACTGTGGTTATTTTAGTTGTTTTGATTGTTATGTCAGCTTTGGCTCTTGGGAGGCATTGAAAATTAAGATGGGATATGTATTATGCTATGTAGGAACCTAAGTTACCTATGTAATTGTTGTGAGGTTTTTCATGATGTCATGAATTGTGTCAAATTGATTCCTTGTATTGATTTGGGAAAGTATTGTTATGGAATATTAATTATGATTTTGAAGTCCCCTTTAGATTTATTTTTCAATTTTTCCTCATGTTGTGAGTAAATATTAATTAAGGGCTAGATGGAAGTTTATCCATCGTGGATTCACCATTCATGGTTAAAAGATACTCTTTTATTCATGATGGATAAACTTAGTATCCACCATGACCTTGAATAATTACTTACGATGGATCTTTTATATTGATATTAAATGTGAACATTTTTTCATATCGAGGTACAGTTGATATGGTTGATCGGTCTTCTCAATTGACCAATGCTATAAATAACAAGACATGTGAATGTAATGAATCAAGCGAAAATAAATAAAAGAAGTTAGTTTTTTAGTTAGCTTTATGATCAGAACGAAAAGGTTGTTCATAAGATGTTATTTAGATTTTTTATCAGAACTTCTAATTTGTTTGCTTTAGGGTAGGGGTGAACATTGGTCGGGTTTAGTCGGATTAGGGCTGAAAATTATCAAACCGATAAAAACCGCGACTTTTTAATTTGGATCTTATTTCGACCGTTTATATTTTCGGTTTGTTCGAGTGTCGGGTATAACGGATCGGTTTTAACGGATTAGATCGAAACTTTGTTGTTACATCTAACATTTTATTGATGAAAAAAACATTGTTCTTCAAATAGTTCAACTTTTCGTGCTCACTCCAGCAAATGATACAATAAAAATGATGAGATGCAATTACTTTGTTTTAAATTTGTAGATCCAACGACAATAATATATATAGTGGATGAAAAGTAAAAATTAAGATAAATGTATAATATTATATATTTCACAACTTATTTATCAACATATTACAAACTTTCGTCAAAAGAACATATTACAAACTTAAACTTGTAAAATATAATAGTTTTCTCCTCTATCAAAGATAGATAAAATTAACAAAGTGAAGAGTAAAAGAGAATAAGAGAGAGATGTGCTCAAAATTGAAAAAAATAATAATTGTATTTTAGTAATTGTTCGGTCGGTTTCGGTTTTGAAGAGATAAATTTTAGAGACCTGCACTCGTCCGTATACAACCGTTCATGACTGATTTTTCACAATTATTGGCTCGAGATCCGATCCGAACCCAACCGAGTTCTTTCATATGTTGGCGGTTATTTCGGTTTCGAGTCGGGTTGTGGGTTGATGCTCACCCCTACTTTAGGGTGGGCATTTATTTTTGTATTGTTTGATATTGACTACGAATAGAGGTAAATGGATCAATTTTGGACTCTTGGAAATGAAAACAAAACTCGTACTTATTGATATTTGCCCGATCCGTTCCGACATTGACATGGAAAATTTGAATTGACCGAGTTTGCGTTTTTCCTGATTTGAAGAGACGGATAACGGAGATATCTGTATCACCCCGAATTCACCCCTTTTTATCAAAATTATGTTTTTACGTCTTTCAATTTACAAACCCTTCAACAAACTCTTGTATTACATTCTTTTCTTTATTTTTTGCTAATGCTATGGTGGATCAACTTCACAAGTAGTTAAATACTTAAAATTATAAAAAATCCTAACGACTGTCAATAATACTATTTAAAAATAAAAAATTACGACTCTCTTTGTCTTTATGGCTAAAAAAATGACATTATTAACGTCAATTAGTACAAATTACATCTTTATTATATGTTGTTTTAATCAATCATTGTCAATTAAGTCATTATTTCAATTATGAAAATGAAAATAACCAATAAATTATACTTTCAAACAACAACGTTTAGTATTGATAATATTTTAAATATTTTTTAAATACTGATCCACCATGGACCACTTGAAGAGGTGGTCCATATTAGAATTTACCCTTTATTTTAATTTTAGCTTAAATTCAGTTTTGGTCTTCATATTTTACAAAATATTGAGAAAAGGTTCGGGAAGATTCAGGGAAAAAAACTATATGCTCAAATTTCGGGTGAAGAGGTGCTTATATTTAATTTAGAACGAGATTACTTAAGTTGAGAGAACCAGTAAACAAAACATAGTTTTAAAATTAACAGTGGAAACAACTAACGTAAAAAGGGGAGTCGATATGGATATTTTAGCCAAGTGGGGGTGTAGGTCGCAACTTTTGAGTTAAACCTGAGGCCCACTCATAACAAATGTGGGTTGAGTTAGAAAATTGCTCTTTAAACCATCTTTTATGTTCCAAGACAAATAAGAAACCCGATGATACCCCTAATTTTGGTCCCAGTTAGATTTGTATCGTACCTTTCGAAATCAACACAGGTTCATAAGATATCTTTCAAAGCAATTCCAGATTGCACCTTCCATAATATAGTTGGACAAAAAAAATCATAAAAATTCAAAAAATAAACCGATTAAATAACACATTACATGTTCTATGACCCCAAATGAATGTAGAAATCCTCAGAGGAAATGTTGCTTTGAAGGCTTTAAAGCGTAAAAAAATGCTCCAAATTGCACAAAGTTGGGTTAGTGTGGGAATAGAAATGTAAGTATAGTGACCATTAGCCGTCATATAAAAACCGAGTTCGAAAGTTAACATTTTGAAACTAAGCGTTTTCGGATCCAAGCTTCCGAATTACATGGAGTCTGAAAGCAATATGGGATGTTAGAGAGCAAAATTCATTGAGCTGATGTTCTTTTATCTTTTTCTCCAACTTTATTTGGTTATAATTATAACGTTAGATAGAATAATAAAGAAATTGAAGCGAAAAAAAAAAAAGAATAATAGAGAAATTGAGTTGACACATTATAAAGTACATGAAGTAGTTTGTACCCAAAAAAAAAATACATGAAGTAGTTTTAACAAAAGAAAAACGAAGAAAAAGTACATGTAGCAGTTCTTCATATATATTTTTTTAATTAAAGTAGTTCCCCGTACATGAAACTTTGTAAATTAATTATTTTCTTAAATAGTTAAATGTATATAAATAAGGATTTAATTCATATTTATATTTATATTGGTATTCTATTATTTTCTTTGTCTTTGATAAATCATTTTTAGGTTATTTTTGGCCAGAAATCACCTCTCAACATTGTTTATTTTTTCTTTCTATTTAAATAAGTGGTTATTCACATAAATTTGCTTATTTATTTTTTAAGATTTCGTCGTCTTAGTACGACGTTGTGTTTGTTCGTCATTTTGTGTGGCGTTTGTTGGTTTTTCATCTTTGCACGAGTTCGTTGATTCAAATTGACATATTTACTTCAACTCATTATAAATCTGATGAAGATTTGGACGTCAAAGTTGCAAATCTGGAAACATAAACATTCCAGTTACTTTTATTTTGTCATATTTGTAGGCATTTTAATGTTACCGTTGTGTTCTATTAATCTAGATACTGCAAGATTGTTTGTAGATTCACCTTTTTTAATTTTTAGCAATCTTGAATTTATAATGATCTATGTATTGTTCAATTTGAATGGATAAATTTATTTTTTTAGTATAAAAAATAATTCATACTTATATTCATAATATAAATATATTTTACACTTACACTCAACCACATTTATTTAAAAATGATGTAATGGTTGTTTGTGATTGATTGTATCAAAAGTAAAATAAATAATCTTTACTCTCCATTAACAAATTAAAGATAGATACAGTAAAAAAAAAATTAAAGATAGTTAATAATTTATGAAGTTGTTAATAGTTCTTGATTTATTCATTTTTTTTTTCATTATCAGTATTCAGCCCAATGATTTGGAGTCTTCCCTACTAAGTCCAACACCAATTATTATTAGATCAATTCTCAGATCGGCGGATGTTATGATATATAGATGGATAGGTGGAAAGTATGCATGTGTGGATTTGACTGGAGTTTCGTTACTTGTTGGTTTAAGGGCCGGGACTTTTACTGTGAGGACAAGCAACCCTCAAAACTGCTTCAAGTAAAGTGGTAAAATATGAGAAATCATGTTTTGACAATCAACACGCTTTCATACTATTTGCTTTTGACATTTTTGGCTTCCTAGCACCAGAGGCTGTGAGTCTTTTGCAAAGAGTTCAAAAGATTATGAATAACAATGTTGTGTCTCTTAAATATTATTTTTATCCGAATTAGTTTTACCATTTAAAAAGGATTGACGACGCAACTTATTATCCGTTTTCTTTTAATTCATATGTAATTACTTATATTTATTAATATATTTCCTTAGTAAACAAAAAAAATAAAATAATTTAAGCGTATACAAATTATCCTCATTTAAGTGACAAAGCATCCATTAGCGTGTTATGGACTAGGAAGAATACTTTTCTGATTAACGGATTAAGTGAAAAAGTGATTAGGAATATGATATAATCTCTACTTTCTTTGCTTCCTATGAAAATGTAAAGTGAAAAAGTGTCCATAACAACTTCACTTGGCATCACATGTTCTATTATATAAAAACATTGAACACCCACTCCTCTAATCTCTATATATAAGCTTCAAACATTAATACATTTGCATCATTGTCTCATTGATTAATTCATACAAAGTATTAAATAACCTTCGAATATAACTAGCTTCTGTCATATTCATATCCAAAAATGTCAACCAACATTGATATCCAAGAGTCAAGCAAAGATACCAAAGGAAAAGCTATTTTAGTTACAGCTCCTGCAAGGCCAGGAGGATGGAAAAAGGGCATAGCAATAATGGATTTCATTCTAAGGTTAGGTGCCATAGCGGCCGCACTCGGCGCTGCCGCCTCGATGGGAATGAGTGACGAAACACTCCCTTTCTTCACTCAGTTCTTTCAATTTGAAGCTAGCTATGATAGCTTTACCGCCTTTCAGTATGTAACATTCAACACTTGGCTTTTTATGCATTTTTAAATATTTTTTACACTGTCAATCATCATAATTGTTTTATCATTTAAAATTGAATTTAAGTATAATAATATTCTAAAGTTATACATACGACGATTGATTATGATTTGTTGACGATGTTTTTTCACCTCATGCTTGAAAATATATGCAGGTTTTTTGTTATTACAATGGCAATAGTGGCTGGTTATTTGGTCTTGTCTCTACCTTTCTCTATAGTAGCCATCATTCGCCCCCATGCAACTGGACCAAG
Organism: Trifolium fragiferum; assembly: GCA_954870985.1. Lineage (NCBI taxonomy): Eukaryota > Viridiplantae > Streptophyta > Magnoliopsida > Fabales > Fabaceae > Trifolium > Trifolium fragiferum. The sequence continues at coordinate 26,269,077 of OX940796.1, forward strand.
GCTTTTCCTTGTCATCCTAGACACTGTAAGTTCTTATTCTCTAACTCTTGATCATAGTTTTAAATTACAATCCAATCTATCACGAATTCACGATCTTTAATACAGTATTACATAAAAAATAATCGAGGTCAAATATAGTTGATGTAGGCGTAGCCACAGTCGCGTTGCTATTGCAAAACAAAAATTAAAAATAATGCGACATAATATGTTTTTGTAATTTTATAAAGGGAATATCGATTTTTGATGTAACACATTTCTAATTTTATCTTTCATTTGGACTATTTTATTATACTTTATTTAATCAAATAAAAATATTTTTTATATGATCACATAAAATTTGACTAGTACTTTCACTATTTTGTCTAGAAAAAAAGAGGAATGTACACGGTAATGTCCATCTGAATGCTAATATTAACATAATTTAATTGTGTTTATGAATATTGCAGGTATTTCTTACTCTAGCTACTGCTAGTGCTGCTTCAGCTGCTGCTATAGTTTACTTGGCACACAATGGTAATCAAGATACAAACTGGCTTGCCATTTGTAACCAATTTGGAGATTTCTGTGCACAGACAAGTGGAGCAGTTGTGTCATCATTTATTACTGTGGTTGTTTTAGTTCTGTTGATTGTGATGTCTGCTTTGGCTATTGGGAAGCATTGAAATTACTAAGATTTACTTACCTATGTTACTTTTGTGCATGTTTGTTCTATTTTATAAATCTCCTTATTAGTTTGTGAGGCTTTTATTGAAGTCAGGATGTGACAAAGTGTTTGTGATTTGGTCAGATGTTGTTATGGAATATTTTGTACTACAAGATTTGTGATTTTTTTTTTTTAATTGGCTAAATTTTATTAATGGACAATTCCCTAAATAAGAAGTATAAGGAATTGTTGGATCATACAACGAAAGATAAAGTGAAGAAAACACTTTAACCAATCAAAAAGTACATTAAAACATCACCCTAATCATCATTTGAAATTTACCAATGACTGCCGGAGAAGACACCAACCCAACCCATAGAAATGCCATTAGACACTAATTTTCGAACTCGAATCAAAAGTGTTCGGCCCATCAGAATCCAAAAGCAGCTCCTTGAGTCGAAAGTTGGTGGACACCGGAAAACTAACAGTTAGCACCGACGCGGTAGAGATCAACTAGATACAAAGAAGCGGTATCAACCACACGCCGACACCACCAAATTCAAACACCGAAAACGTCACCCTACCCATAAAGTTATCACTAAACACCAACTTCCTATCTCGAAGCAAAATTAATCGGCCCATCTGAATTCAATAACAACTTCAAGAGGCAAAGAATCGGTCACCACCGCTACTCCATCTCATCACCTCCAAACCACCAGCACCACCCAACACAACACCAACACTCACAAGAGCCAAACCACAGCAGACTCGATGCCGCCACCAACACCACTGGTTGCACCAACCCCACCACACCATAACCACCTAAAACCACCGCTGAAAATCTCTAGACCTGCGCCGGAACACTGCACCTCTGTTGCTATACCGCACCTCTATAAACGTTTGAGTTATTGTGATTTATAATAACTACTTCTCAAATAAAACATCATGAAGGGATTTTATCCTGTAACATTAAAGAGCTGTGAATTATGAGAAATCTTATTGGAATATATTTTTTTGGACAAAAATACAATACTAAGGAAAATGTTGTCATTTTAATAAAAAATGTTCCAATAACATTTTTCATTAATGAAAACATGGTTGATTGACATGCCAACATTATCCTTGTGTTGTATATTTGTTTTAAAAAATGTGTTCTAATAACATTTCTCTTGAACTATAGCCATCCATTTATTTATTTTTTGGTGGCAAATGCTAACTAATGCTCCAGGGGCACTAGTTAAGATAACAAAAGTAGAAAAATATTGTTGGAAAATGCGCATTTAACTTTTTAAAAGTTAAAATTTTGATGATTTTAATGTAAAGTTGCTTCTTTAATGAGTTCGTATCCACATGAATCGTGCCAATGCGCGACTAGCGTTATCTAAATTTGTAGTTTTGCATTCGCTTTGATTTTAAAAAAGGTTTTTAATTAAAAATGTGAAATCCGTGTAGAAAAGTAAAGTGAGACAGAAATATAGAAGAAAAGTATGGTGGTTGGACTCCCTCCCCTACTACTATTCGGCATGATCGGTGTATAACATAGTTATTTAGTCTAACAAGCGGCGTCGATTCTATCATTGATGTGGTAATACCTTACTATTACCCTAATATATATATTAAGTTTCCCTACAATTATAGCTAGGATACCTACAAGAGCCTACCTCGTTTGTCACATACTCTAACTACAACGTGAGTTATCCACATACATGCATTATGCCCATCGACAGTTGCCTCTAGAGCCTAATATCTGACTATTCAGCTTCTAATTGCTCAGTTCACAACTAGTTCCTGATTCCGCTTCTACTCCTCTCAGTTCGAAGGTAGTTCCGGATGTTACCGTCTCTATACCCCTAGATTTATTTACTACCAGTTCCAGACAAATATTAGTTTCACCTAACACTTATTCTGAGAGCGCTTCCGCTATCCGGCAAGATTATGAGAACGTATCTAAAGTAACAAAGTAAATAAGACAAATAGTACTAAATATCATTTATTATAACTTTGACTCAACCAAAGACATCAAATATTCATAGGGGAGTTCATCTTCTCCACCACAACCTAAATGATCTATACAAAAGATTACATAATTAAATTACAAGAAACTAACCATGTTACCTGAAGAAAGATACCTTGCTGTGGAAGTTACCTTTCCCGTGAAGGAGGAAAGTTCTTCTCGTAAAGAACTCTTTTGTCCTCATTGCTCCTCTAGAAAAACTCTACAGTAGTAGAGAATGCTCTCAATTTCTGAATGAAAAATAATGAGGGAAAGAAACTCTATTTATAATTTTCTAAACGGGTCTCAGCGTCTCATCGTGCTGCGATGGACCTATCGTACTGCGATGTGTGGATTTGTTTCAAAAATAAAACGGATTTCTGCGCCTAATCACCTTGGCCACCAAGTAATTCTCATCGTACCACGATGGAAGTCATCGTGGTGCGATGGCGCGCAAACTTTCCACATTTTTTTGCTCTTTCTTAGTATTTTCTTGCTCCTTTCCGTGCTTTGCTTCGAATCTTCAGATTTTGCTTTGTATTTAGGTTTGTCTTGAGTCATTTTATTACTAATATACTACCTAAAATATTACAAAAATTTCTATCATCTACACCTATTTATAGAGGTTTATTTAGGTTTACTTCCTCCCCAAGTTACACAAATATCTTATCTTTTATTTTCATTAATTTTTTCCACAGAATTATAATTACCGCATGCTTTTACTAACGGGTATGCAACCTATTTCTTTTCACTTTCTATCTTAGTAGCCCACCAAAGTTTTACTACACCATACCCCCTTTTCTATGCCTGTTTATTATTTACACCTCCCTTATCTTAATTTCTTCTAATTTTCTATTTTCTTTGTGAGACTATTTTCTGTCATTTCTTTCTTTAACTACTAAAATCAATTAAAATCCTATTTAATTAATTTCCTTCATTAATTCACTGCTCCTACCCACTTATCAAATTAAATAATACGTAAACACACTAAATTAATATATTCTAATAAAATAGTACTTTTTAAAAATCGTGGCGTTACACAAACACATTCTAGCAATACTTCTGTCGAAACAAACAATTAACTAAAATACAAATGACCTAACAATATACTATTTTGTATTTCTTAATTCTAATTTTAATTTTTTATACTGAAATTCTACAAGTCTTACATTCTATATTAAACACAATGCTATGTTTCAAAAGGAAAATTCAGCATTAGTTGTACTGTGATTTATTTGAGACTATTATATTACTTGGTTGCATAAGCAACGAGGTCTGACTAAATTTGGGTATTTTTTTTATTATGTTGTAAAGCCTTACTACATTCTTCTCAAAACTTTAGGATTAGCTAGTTTTATCATAAGACAATCGAATATTTTTGTTCAAACATTTGTAAGGAGGTCAAGATTTTAGTAATTTCCATGTTTTTGATGTTTGAATGATCACAACATACATTACTCACATTATTTTTTAAATGAAATTAATAAATTAGTTTTTTATTAAAAAGAAAGTAATTTATTATCTTTATTTGGTAGGTCTATGCATTATATATAGCGTTTAAATTTAAATTTAAAATATCAATATTTTATTACTCCACCACTTGACCTTACAAGTTTGATTTAACAAACCCCATTTCCTCTAAAAGTTGACTACAATTAGCTTTTCTTTAAAAAAAACATTTCTCACGTACTTCTACTTGCTATCCTATTTAAAGGTGAGAGTATATAGGATTGTGTATATTATGTGGAATTGGTTTCATAGCTACTCCGATATAACATTTTCTATAGCTTAATTAATTGATTAAAATAATACAAAGTTGACCATACATTAAAATTGTAGTATTTAATCTCTCTATAAAAGCTACTACCATGAAGTTGATTTGCATAGTTGATAAATTGATATATTTCATTACTAAACACTCTAATTAGAGCAACATTATCTTACCTTAATTTTCAAATTAATCCCAAAATGTCAACAATCATTGATGTGGCAGAGTCAAGCAAAGCTCATGCTAATGAAAATGAAAAAGCTGCTTTAATTTCAGCCCCTCAAAGACCAGGAGGATGGAAAAAGGGTATAGCCATAATGGATTTCATTCTAAGATTAGGTGCCATAGCTGCTTCTCTTGGTGCAGCTATCACCATGGCAACTAGTGATCAGATTCTTCCCTTTTTCACTCAGTTCTTTCAATTTGAAGCTAGTTATGATAGCTTTTCAACTTTTCAGTATGTCACACTCCAACCTCTAACTTAATTAATTTTTATTTTTTTTTCACTAGCAAAAATATTTACACCAAATGTATATATTTTTTTTTGTATTTTTTTTATTGATGGATGTAGTATAATGTTACAATATTAATATATTTTATTTTATTTTAGACAAATTTGAAATGAAATTAATGTTTACTATAAATATGCAGGTTTTTTGTTATTGCAATGGCATTTGTTGGTGGCTACTTGGTGTTATCCCTACCTTTCTCCATTGTAACCATCATTCGCCCTCATGCAAATGGACCAAGGCTGTTCCTCATCATCCTAGACACAGTAATTATGCTCCTAATTGACTAATTAACCATTAATTAGAGTACAATAATTTTTATAAGTATATAAGTTATATTACTAACACATTATTTTTATAAAAGTCATTACTCTCCCTTTGTTCCTTTCCTATTTCTTTTGTTAAGAATTTGTTAATATTTAAATGTCATGTTCAACAAGATAAATTGATACAATGAAAAAATCAACTATATAGGTGTAAGAAGAAAATCATGACAATTTGATAGTAAAATAATGATTCATTTAGTTATGTATGTTTTTTTAAAAAAGGTATTAAGATAAAAGACAAATTTAAATACAACATAGGCATAATTTAATTTTAAATATAAATATTTCCTTGTATATTTATAAATTATAGGTGTTTCTTACATTGGCAACTGCTAGTGGTGCTTCAGCAGCTGCCATAGTTTACTTGGCACACAATGGAAATCAAGACTCAAACTGGCTTGCCATTTGCAATCAATTTGGAGATTTTTGTGCACAAACAAGTGGAGCAGTTGTATCATCTTTTGTGGCAGTTGTGGTCCTTTTGTTGTTGATTGCCATGTCCTCTGTGGCCTTAATTGGAAAGCATTAGAAATTTAAGATTGTTAGAATCATATATGCAGGGGCATAAGTTACCTGTATTTTTCCTATGTTTGGTTTGATTTTTTTTTTTCTTTAAATTCTCCTTGTGATTGGAGATTAATTCCCTTTTGTGAGGTGATGAAATATAAATTTGATTGCTTGTATTTGATTAATTTGGTCAATATTTCTATGGATCTCTTAATATATCCTCTTCTATGGTTTATAAGCAAAAAACCAATTTTCTTTGTCTCAAATTATAATCACCAAGATCTCAATCTTCAACCAGAACTATGGCCAATTTTATTAAACGAAACTTGTCACGAAATATCTCAATCTCACTTGAAGGGAAAACCCTAGGTTCTTGTTTGAGAGAATCCCCTATCCTTCTTCAACCAATTAGGTGAGTCAATTCACCGTTCCATGGATGTTATTTTAACTTGGTCTTGCACTCGTAACAGATCAATTGTGATCAACTGTTGATTACAAACTCTTTATGTTTATAGAGATGCTTCTTGAAAGCGGATTACACAAAGGTACAATGAGCTTAGACACTTAGATAATTTATAAGTGTTTTGTATAAAGAAAAGAACGAAACAAATTTATGCGCAAGTATATTTTTCTATGTATGTACTTTGTATATTTTTCTGCACTTTTCTTCGTGTTCTTTGTACTCCTATTATAGCTGATGAGTAATTGTAACATTGGATTGTTCAAAGAGGAGCATCTTCTTCTTCTTCTTCATTGCTTGATTTCCATGATTTGAGCGCTACCGTTGCCAAACTTTCCTTATTTGGTTTTTCTTGTCTGTTGAGTATAAGAAAATCCTTACATTAATTGTTGTAGTTATTCTTCCAATGTCTCTTTATTGATCATTGACTTCAGATGAATATTGATTTGTATTTGAAGTTTGATCTTTGATTAATTCCTTCTTTTACTGAGAATGAGATTTTGTAGTTGTATGTTAAACTTCTACTTCAAAGTCTATAGGCCAGCTAGAGTTGTCAAAGGGGCCGGCCCGCCTCGGTCCGGGGGGCCATGACATATGAAGGGGTTTAAGTGGGCCAGCCCGTTAAGCCTCATGGCCCGGCCCGCCAAGTCCGGCCCGATAAGTAAAGGGCTACATGGCCTGATGGGCCGGCCCGACAAACTTTCATATTATTTGTTTTGACAAATGTTTTTTAAAAAATAAATTCTATTATACCTATATAATTGTACCGAACCACAAAGTAATAATACATTACCTTTAGTGCTCGAAGATTGTTATATTATGTTTCTTTTCTTTTATTTCGTGACCTATTATAATTTGATTAATTTTTTTATTATATTTTTCTATTTATAATGATTGAATAAGTTGTTATTAAGTTTTTTCAAATAAAGATAATGATAACAAATTTGGTTTAATAATTATCTCTTAACTAACAAATTTCATATTTTGTTACTTATTTATCTAAAGATTTTATGGTAACTAAAACTCCTTATTTTTAGCTAAAACTATTTTTCGAATTTTATAAAAAATATTTTTTTAACTCTTTAAGGGGCCGGTCCAAAAGCACGTGGGGCCAGCCCTTGATGACCCATTAAAAAGATAGCCCGAGGGGTCAACCCAATAAGGCCCGATCAATTTTTTAAAAGCCCGACCCGTATAAATATAAAGGGCTAATGGGCTGGTCCGATAGTCCGATCCATTTTTACAGCTCTAAAGCCAACACTGGTGCCAGTAATAAGAACTTCACTCGTTTAGAGTCTTTACATAGTCCATAATCTACTTTTCCTTTGTTTCTCAGAATCAACTTTTTCTTAATTATTTTCTACACACTTTACTAAATAGTTAGTGCATAAAATTACTCTCTTTATAACTTTGTTATCATTAAAACTCCTGAGTGGTTGTTGCAGAACCAATCTTGTTCCAACATTCACTATACTATTAACCTGCAAAGATAATAAAAAGAAGTGTAGAAGAACATAATGCCATATTACCTAGTTAGAATAGGAGAGATTCGAAAACCACTTAACCATTTTTCTCTTATTATCTTATTTTCTGTATTACTCTACAAAATTGTTACACAAATTCTCCCAAATTAAAAAGCAAATGTGAAATTTTCTTTATGTTAAGTCCTAAACAAACTTAATTACTTTGGCACGATTCTTGTGAATACGAACTCATTTAATTGAAAATTTATTATATTGGTCTCAAATGTGATATTTTATCTTTAGATTCAATATTGTTATTCTTTTTTTTCAAGATCTTTATATTCAATGGTGGAGACAAAATTGCAACAAATATGAAAAAAGAGGGACATAAAAGTTTGATTTTAAAATAAGGGTCGTTTGACCTAACTTATTTTTGAGCTTATGCAAACAGCTTATGCAATATAAATATAAATTAGGTTTTATGCTATTTTACAAATTCAAACTAGTGAAAATTGAATTTTTATAAGTTATTTTATCATAAAATACCTTGAAAAACTTATAATAATACATAAAAATTGCATAAGCTCAAAAATAAGTTAGGCCAAACGGATATTCGTGAATTTGTAAAATAGGGGACCAAAAGTGCAATTAAACCTACCTTATTAATATGAGAAATATGATGTCAATTTGTATCCGTTAAAGCGGATCCCCCGTTGGAATTGCCCCGTTTGAAGCTCCGAAAACATAAATTTTTTCTCCGTGGGAATGAGAGGATGAGAGGAATAAACCATAGCCATTAGATCTAAATGAATGGATTAGATTAAAAACTTTATTTCAATGAGTCAGGTGCACCTCCTATCTCTTATCTCTTTCTCAGTAAAGGTGCTTTTTCAGCTTTTATTCACTGAACTGGATCGATACATCTTCTTCTTTCTTTCACACACTTATCTTCTTCTTTCTTTCCGAAACGGGATGTTAAGAATTGATTTCAGCGGATGTGTTCATTTTAAATTTTGAAGAACATACCTTCGTTGGTGGCTCAATTGAATATACTTAAAAGGTGTTGGTCTGGTAAAGATTTGCACGAAGCCAAAGAGAGGGGAGAACAAAAGAAACAAAACAAAAGAGATCACATGCAAATTTAAGTAAGGGATTTAATCTTATTGTCCTTTAAAATTCAATGGTTATCCAGATCTGCATTCTCCACATAATTTACGGTTGAAAAATTCAAATACTCAGATGAATGCTCTCTTTCCCTCTTTACTCTCTTTGTAAATTTATGGTGGTGGTGGCACACACCACAATGGATTTGAAAGAAAACACATAGTTTGGATAACATGGTTTGATTCAAAATGTGTAATTTTTATTTTATTAAAAATTAGAGTTTATACAAAATAGCCTTGGCCAAGACTGGAAATGACAGATTTGAGAGGAGAGGAGAAAAGAAAAGGCAACAGCACAGAGGCGATGGGAGAAAGAAACCGCATAAAGGAATGAAATAAAAAATATTGCCTACATGTTAAAAACTGAAAGATCACAATAAAAATTAATCTAATGGTTGAGATTTAACCCTATCATCCTCTCATTTTAAAGCTCCTCTCACTTGAAACATTCCCATATATATATATATATATATATATATATATATATATATATATATATATATATATATTAAATGTTGATTCTTTTACAAAAATAAAAAAGAAAGAAAAGTAACTTAAGTGTCCATTAATGTAATGATTTTCTTGGATAATTGCTTAATATTTTGTCGAAAGTAACTTTATTTGTTTAATATGGTTGAATATTTACCAATTACTAATAATTTTGAGATATTTCGATTTTGTATGATTATGCATATTTTACTATACATTATGAAATATTTTGGCTATTAAGTATTGTATGGTTATTGTCAATTTTTTTTTGGTATGGTTATAGTAGTCAACTGCTTTTGCAATGTTTTTTATTATGAATGCACTATATTTTGACTATTTCTAAAATATTTATATTTTTTTTATAAAAGAAAGATGCAAAATTATCCCAAAAAAAAAGAAAAGGGCAAAATATTTATTTTTTAAAATAAAAAAGGAAAAAAATAACATCATACTATTATCATAATTATGATCGAAAAATTTAAATTTTTGTTAATATTCGATATTTATGGATCCCCGCGAAAACTATGGGGTTGAAGACAAATATTCCCTCATGAAAACGGAGATGAAAGCAAAAAGTTTCCCGAAGACAGTTTGAGACGCGGAATGGGGAGATAGTTTCCTCCACTTTATTGATATCCCTAATAAGAAATGAGAACAATAAATAATCCCTATAATTTTTTTTTGATTTTGGTCACTGTCATCAATGTCCGTTAATAATGCATTTAGAAATAGAGGAACATTGGTGGTTTTTTTTTAAAATTTTTTAGGATTAAATATCATTTTAGTTCTCGTAAGTTTGCAATTTTTTAGTTTTAGTCCCTGTATCTTTTTTTGTTGCAAATTAGTCTCTGTATGTTCAAATCTTTTGATTTTGATCCTTAAAATCAAAATCCGTAGGAAAATCCGCAGAAAATCAACAAATTTTCTTGCAGATTTTCCTGTGGATTTTAGCTTTAGGGATTAAAATCAAAATTATTTGCACATACAGGAATTAATTTGCAACAAAAAAAATACAGGAATTAAAACAAAAAAATTACGAACTTACGAGGATTAAAATGATGTTTAAGTTTTTTTTTATTTGTTTTTGTTTTTTTATGAAGACAAACGTTGGTGTTGTTGTAAGCTATCCACGTATTCAGATAAAGCACATACATCATGCTACGTCATCATTTGCTTCATTAATTTTGTATTTCTTAATTTCCATGTCTATTTCGAACCACGCAACCTCCTCTTCCTCTATTTCACTCTTTTCTTGTTCCATCATTCTAAGTTCTATCTACCCCTCTTAGTAACCCAAACAACACAACCTTAATTATTTTCTCTCCAAATTCTTCATCCATTACATGGCAGTTAAATCGCACAGCACCAACAATTTTCTATCGTTAAGGTAATTCTTTTCTCTATCTTTGTTTATATGAATATGTTACTACGGTTCCTCTTTGCTGAATCAGTGATAGTAATGAAGCTAGGTTTAATTTTCCGTGCACATGAATTGTTTGAGAAAATTCCTCACTGAAACTGTAATCCTTGAACTTTTTCCATTCCCTTTTGTTTTGTCTATTTTCAATTTTCTTCAATACTCTTGTTTATTTTAATAGAAAGTGGATGAAGAGAGTCTTATTTGATAGTAGGTGAAACAACTGTTCACAGAAGGATTAAGTTGAGAAACGTTTGACAGAGACAAAAACTAATTTGAGATATTGAAAGAGTTGGGAACTTATTTGAGGCTAGTTATAGAGACATGGACCAATTTGGTGGTTTACACTTTTTTTACTAGAATTGGGGAAACGTTGTAGAGAATTGTTATAATGCATTGTTGTCTTGCAAGTAATTCAGATTGTGACAATATGAATTTGTGGTATTATCCAGTTATAGACTTTTAGTGGCTACAGTTGTATACTGGCAATTATAGGATTAAAAAAAAGTGTATTTTGAAACTAATTGGCTTTTAAAATTGATTATATATTGCACTATATACAAATATACAGGCTATAGTTCTATTGGAAATAAATAGTATGGCTGAACTTAGGGTTTGTTGTTTGATTGGATTGACTTATTTGAAATTATTTAGTTTTAATGAAACTGTTTGGGGGAGCTTATAAAACAACTTATGACATCCTTTATAAAGGGCCTGTTTGGATTAACTTAATTTTGAGCTTATGGAAACAACTTCTACAATTTTTATGTATTATTATAAGTTTGTCAAGGTAGTTTATGATAAAATACCTTAAGTTATATTGCACTAGTATGAACTTGTAAAATAGCATAAAACCTAATTTATATTGCATAAGTTGTTTGCATAAGCTAATCCAAACGGGCCCAAAATTGCTCATGACACCATAAGGTGTTTTCAGCGTATAAAACAACTTATTGCATCCATAAGCTGTTTCCAGGTTATAAAACAACGGCCCATTTGGATCGACTTATGTTTGAACTTATGCGAAACAACGTATGCAAATAAATAAGCTTTTATGTATTATTATAAGCTTTTCAAGGTAGTTTATGAGAAAATAACTTACAAAAATTATTTTTGTTACTAAAAACTATTAACATAAACTTTATTTATTTGCATAAGCTAAAAAATAAGTCAAATCCAAACAAACCCTTATGACATCCATAAGCTGTTTTCAGCTTATAAAACTGATTATGACATTCATCATTTATGAAAACAAGTTATAGCTTATATGAGAATTGTTTCACTTGATTTTATCTTTTGTTATAAAATTTAGCGCTTGTGCTTTAAGCTTTTAATTAAGTTGTTTATTCAAGCATGGCCTTGTTTTCTTTTGTTTTTATAGTAACTATTTGTATCTAGTTTTACCTGTGGATGTGTGTGCTGTTTCTAATTGCAAGTCTTTGGCAGCTCCTCGAATTGTCGGCTTTCAAATGGTTCCTCTTGTGTAGGGAGAAAAGTGTCAGACTTGCATTGCCTACTATTTAGCAAATGGGGCAGTTCAAGAAAGGGATGGGTCTTACGGCATGATTTTTTATCTAGCAACGGTCATCGTTCGGTAGGCTGTAGAAAATATTATTTAACATTTTCTAAGACTGGAAGGAGTGTACACTTGTTACCATTTGCCACCTCTGATGATGGTATGACTGTGAATGGGACTCCGCAAGCTGATGCCAGTGCTAACCTAGAAAAAATGAGGGTGAAACTGAATAGTTCGCTCGAAGATGGAAACTTTTATGATGGACTTGTTCAAGCTTTATATGATGCAGCCAGGGTTTATGAGCTAGCAATTAAAGAGCATAAATCACACTCACGTGTATCCTGGTTTTCAACAGCTTGGCTTGGGATAGATCAAACTGCATGGGTGAAAGCACTGTCATGTCAGGTATCATCAAGATTTTCATTAATATCATCTGTAAAGTATGACATGCATTTGGGAATATGAAATTTTGACAGACAGCTTTTGTGATGGACTATTGGTCTTCTGTTTAACTTGTGAGTTTAGACAAATACATGCCAAATGAGTTGTAAAAGGAATAAGCGTGACTAAGTTTTATTTTGTATGCCTTGCTGGTCTTTTGACAAAAACATGCAACAATGTATGGCAATGTTCAGGCATATTTATGAAGACATTTAGTGGAGTTGATAGAACTTCATCTTTGAGCTACATCTAGTGTCACTCACTGTGTGTCTCTCTAGAACTACATTTAGAACTCCAGCTTTTATCCATAATACTAAACTCATTTTTTATAACTTAAAATTGTCCGCTTCATTCATCACTAGAACAAATATACAAAGCATCAATGTGGAAACCCAACTGTTAAAAGCATTAGTGTAAATTGTGATACAAAAACTGCTGCGTTCTGGTCATTGAGAGGCAATGCTTTATGACAAAACTGCAGTATTTTCCCCCTAGGCCAGTTCCGTAGCGATGGAAGGGTATGAATCGACTCTTTGATGTTATCACCACATATCTGTGTACAATTTGTGGATTGGTATTAGTTCAATGAATTTTCACATTCTCGTTTCACCTTTTGTGAATATTCCTAAGTAGGTATTTTATGTTTCAATATTTTGAAGTAATGGTTTAAATTTTTAATCCAACAAATTGTTGACCTTAACAAATTTAGAGGGTTTACATTTAATTGTGTACTTATGGAATTTAGCTATCGGTCTTTATTGCTTCCTTTATTATGGACTATCAGGCAGTTAAATCTCCAGCTTCGGTCAATTAAGTGTATAGTGCATTGTATATTTTTAGATCTAGGACTAGGGTCATTTGGATTAACCTTTTTTGCTAAATTATATTTCTTTGTAATAGATATGTTATTATGAATCGAGAGAAAAATAAATTGAAAGGGGAGGACTAATGAAATTAGAGCTTATTGCTCTGAAAGGGGAATAATTCCGTTTACAATTGAAGAACAGTCCTCATACATTGTCCCATGGTGACCCAAACTTGATTCACTCCCCTATATAAACTAGGGATGGCAAAATGGGTCGAGTCCACCGCACCGGCCCTGTTTAACCTGCTAAAAAAGTCAGGAGGATACAGGGCAGCCCGTGAGTTATTATTTTTTTTTTAAAAAAACTTTTTTAACAGAGAAATCTTGTGCATTACAACACAAAAAAGAGTAACAACCTATGAACTTTTGTTGGTAATATGAGTAACAAATCAGGTGAGTAACTCTATTTTTTTTGTTGGTAATAAGAGTAACAACCTATTAACTTTTATGATTCATGTGAATAAAAAAATATAAAATTTGTTTGACAGGCCGGCCCGCCAAGGGGTGGCGTGACAATTTTGGGCCATCTCACTTTGCCGTCCCTAATATAAACAGAGACTGGTATAACTGGTCACCCAAATATACTCTCTTAAACCCTAAATTGCTCTCTCTTTCTGTTAACCCCTAACTCCATAATAAATTAGCAAACCGATATCAGTATCAGACATTATGTGTCAGCAGATAACAAACAGAACCTCGAAAAAAATTATGAGCACAAGGAAGGACATAAACAGAGGAAGCAGAAGAACATCATGGTGTCAGATTACAAAATAATGAAGAAAAACGCTGGGTGTGCTCTGTATTAGTGGACACTAACATAACCGTGATACTGGTATCTGTTTGAGTGGGTTTTGTTTCAAATGAGAGGTAAATGCACAAAACAGAGGGTGAGGGAGGCTTTCTAGTGCAGGCAAGTAGCCGACTCAGTGTGGATCCACCTTTTGAGTGTTTGAACGCAGAAGGCCAGCAGCAGAATCGAGTAAACTTCACCGTGAGGGAGCGACACTTTTTGTTGCAGACAAGCTTTGGTTGTCAAGTGTTCAATTACAGTTTGAGATAGCCCTTAGGCAAAACGAAAGATAATGTAATCTGGGGAAAATGAAGTGCAGAGAGTGAAAACAGCAATGAGAAGTTTTGAACAAACAATGAAACACATTTGAATCCTGTGTTTTGAGTAATTTTTTATCTTTTTAAGTTGGACTCGCTGACTCACCATCAGAATTGCATGTCTGTTCATGTCAGACCGAGTCTGTCAAAAGAGTTGAAAAGACTAGGCTACCTAAAATTTAAACTTGATTTATGAGTTAACAAATATATTCCCAAAGAATACCATTGTAAAGATGGAAGAAAATTATAAGTTTACTATCATATTAATCATATTCCACATTATCTCACTGTTTCCAAATATACAAAATTTATGAAGAACTGAGAATCTGGTTGCGTATATTTTCTCAGGCTGCTGTGTACTCCTTATTGCATGCTGCAAGTGAAATTTCATCCCGAGATGATAGCAGAGATAGAAATGTCAATGTATTTGTTCAAAGGAGGTAGAATGTTGCTTTGCATGTTGGTTCATTTTATATGTTTCTTTTGCATTAAACTTATATTTATCAGAAGGAAATAGAAATTCTTTGCTTGGCCTTGTGTGAAGAAGTTTTCTAATAGACTGTCTACCCTAAATTGTTCATCAGATAATTTGTTTAGTCGTTGGATGTTGTAAGCATTGAAATGTTTTCATAGAGCTATGGTGCTTCTTAATGTCAAATTTTGAAATTTATATTTTTTCCGGATAAAATCTGAATTTTATTGAACATCTAAAAGTTTAAATATATTTTACCTTTAATCTGGAAGTTTTATTACAGACAAACTTTAAACATCAATTTTCTTCCATTACACAAAGTGGTTGTATACTTATAAACTGTTTCGATTGCCTCCCAATATTTGATTTACTGGTATTGCCCTGTCTCATGATTTTCTTGTTCTCATTCCTTCTTTATATGTTTAGTTTTAATATTTATTAGTGCCATCTCTTGTTGCTTTGGGCCTGAAACAAGTGTAAATGTTGCATTGGTCCAGTTTACTAAGGCTATCTGCTCCCTTGGAGAGCTTAATTAGAGAACAATTATCAGCGAAACAGCCTGAAGTATATGAATGGTTTTGGTCTGAGCAAGTTCCAGCTGTAGTGACATCCTTTGTTAATAAGTTTGAAGGAGACGGACGATTTACTTCTTCCATTGCTTTGTATGTTCTCTTTTGACATTTCTACATATTGAGATGTTGAATTTTATGGCTGTTCTTGCTCTATCTTGTTATATTTATAGACAATGCATAAATGATATTTTTGACTGAATTCCTAGGTATGAAAAAAGTAAGGGTTTGAGCAGTGCAAGTGACGTATCACTTCTCCTACTTGCACTTACATGCATTGCGGCAATTGCTAAACTTGGCCCGGCAAAAGTTTCTTGCTCACAATTCTTTTCCATGAGTACCGAGATAACTGGTAGTTTGATGGACATGCTGGTTGGTCTAATCCCTATAAGTCAAGCTTATAATTCTATAACGGATGTTGGACTACACAGAGAATTTCTTGTACATTTTGGTCCTCGAGCTGCAGCTGGTAGAGCAAAAGATGAGTGGGGTTCAGAAGAGGTTGTTTTCTGGGTAAATCTTGTTCAGAGGCAGCTGCAGCAAGCTATTGATAAGGAGAAAATATGGTCAAGACTGACGACATCTGAAAGCATTGAGGTTAGTTATGTTCAGTTTTTAATACATGACGGTTTTGACATTACTAGAAAGGTGATGCTGGATTTATTGTCTAGGAATAAATATTCAATTGAAGTGAACACACTTCAGTTAAATTAACAAAGTGAGGCCTAATCTTGTGCATGTGGTTGTATAATTTATTTTGATTGTATTGACATCTGGAATTCATTACTTTCTTGATCCTAAAATTTGTTTCTGGAAGGGCTTTGAAAAACAAAAGTATTGCATATTGGATAGAAATGATTTTTTTTTTCCAATATGGAGGAATATGCTTAAAAATTGAGCTAACTTTACTACGAGAAAGCACTTTATGTAAATAGATAAAAAGAATAAAGAGATGAGCTGAATTGAGTATAATGGAGCTCAATCCTTTTCCATTCATTTGTGTTTTATGTATCAAAAGGCTTCAATTGAAAGTTCGCATAGTGCAGGTTTTGGAGAAGGATTTGGCTATATTTGGATTCTTTATTGCTTTAGGTAGAAGTACACGAACATTTCTTTTGGCAAACGGTTTTGATACCCTCGATGATCCAATTGAAGATTCCATCAGGTACTACTACTTCTGCTACGTAGTATTACCATTGTGGTTTCTTATTGTTCTAGGAGTCTTGTCATGAATAGTCGTTGGTTGGGCCTGTACTAGTTGTAGCACTAGTATTTGACCAGATGATTCATATAATAGGTATATTTAAGTTAGTAACTTTACATGCATAATATCATCATAATAATTCTTACAACTTCAGCACCTTCCTTTTCAACTTAGCTTGTATGACTATTTATTATAGGTATCTTATTGGGGGCAGTGTTTTATACTATCCTCAGCTCTCATCTATTAGTTCATATCAATTGTATGTTGAGGTTAGTATTTATTGTCCTTGTCTTTAAACTTAGATGCTTGATTATTAAGTTTTTTAACTGGGGAAGTCCTTTAACTGCATAGGTAGTTTGTGAAGAGCTCGATTGGTTTCCTTTTTATCCGGGAATCACCAGCATCACAAAACAGTTGCATGGGCATAGTAAGCCAGAAGGTCCTCCAAATGCCGAAGCACTGAAGCAAGCATTTGATGTTTGCTCTCATTGGATGCAAAGTTTTATTAAATACAGCACATGGTTGGAGAGCCCCTCAAATGTAAAAGCAGCTGAGTTTCTGTCTAGAGGGTAACCAGAGAAATGTTTATATATAGTTTAATGAAATACTAGCATCATACTTAATAAATTCTTAAATGCATCTAATTTTATTTCATGTTAGGCACAACAAGTTGATGGAGTGCATGGACGAACTTGGGATGATAAAGTAAGCCATATGCCAAAGTCTTCATCTACAATATTTTTTGCCTTCCATTAGGTGCATGTGAATATTCAGTGATACCAAGATTCAGGCATAAAAACTTCACATTTTTAGGGTAAAATATTGATTGTGAAATTGTTGTCAGCAAAGTCAATAGTGGTTATGTGAAACCCCATGTGTTTTCGTGTTAAGTAATGGCTGTATTGCCGTCAATAGTGGCCAAATAGCAGCTGTAGTGGTACAGTTATGATATTATTGGATTTTTGGTCATTTCACCCCAAAATTGCCGCTTATGGTTGTCAAATGGAATTCCTGAGGTTATAATGGAGTAATTGCATGTAGGAGACAACATGGAAGATTAAGAGTTGAATTAGCTAGAATGTGCTCAAAGCATTATGATACTCTGTATCTGTGCATAAATTCCATACTTTTCAAATGCATCTTGATAAAGTTCAATACAATCTTTGCACTAAATGAACTTAAAGGTTGATCGGAACATTGTTAACTTTTACCTCTCTAATATGTGACTCTGGCTTTCATATATCATTGACCTGTCAGTAAGATTTAGTTGGCAAATGTCCATTCACTGGAAAAGAAAGATAGGAAGGAAGGAATGAAGAAAGAAAATCCAATCTAATGGAAATGTGTTTAATGATTGTATTATACTTCAAAAACATTTTCTACAATAGAGCTAGTATTTCACCTAAACCCTCGTACAAGAACAATAGATAAAATGAAAATTGCCTTGTACAAAGGCAACATTTTCTTAAAGCTATTTATTTATAAACTCATTGTATTTATAGTTTTTACTGGAATTCCAGAGATTGTAAACCTGATTTTCTACACCAACAAGAGTTTCGTATTCCAATAGATGTACCACTTATTATCTTTGTAAATTTAATGCAGGGATAAGACATTGGAGAGTGATATCAAGAAAATAATTGAGAGTGAAAGATCCAAAATTCAGTCAACATTAAAAGGGTCAGGTTCTTTTGATGAGGTTTGATTCCCACTTTTTAAAATCTGCATTTAGTGTAGGCGCTTCTTCCAAGTTTGCTAAATTAGATATTTTAAACTTAATTTTTATTATTTAGGTATGCACTAGATGATAGTACAACTCCATGTGGCACCATGGGGAAAACTAGACATGATTGGGCTTACCTTTCTATCCTTTAATATGTTCAGTTTATATATTAGATAGAATAAATTTATCCGCATGATTATTTTTATTAATCCTATATTTGCTGTATTATTATAATCATTCGATCTTGCTTGGATTTGGATCCTCTCCAAGGGTAGGATAGTGCTGTATGTTATAAGAAACTAAATTGCTTATTGAATGTGTGACCCCCAATTGAATAATAATTACTTATTGAATGTGTGACCCCCAATTGCTTTTTAGAATGTGTATATGTTAGATATAGGCCTGAATTAGGATATCAATAATAATGGGCCTTGTTAGTTAGTTATTATTAGACAGTTTTTAATTATTAGTAGGCAGTTTTCGTAGAAAATAACAGCCGTAACTACAGTTAGAATAGGATTACTTAATAAATAGAAGGGGTGATTGAGAAAGACGATATCTGGGAGTTTAAGTGGAAAGGGGCCATTTTGGCATTGGGTGGTGTAAACCCTCGAAGTTCTGCGATATCATTCTGTAATTAAAGGGGATTTTCCCTATTTCCTTATTATATATCAGTTGGTTTCTATCAGTATATTTATATTAGCAAACTACATCTTTTCATTTGGTCTGAAAACCCAATTGTCTGTTTTCATTAAGCATCTTAAGTTTAAGACTATAAATTTCTATAATTTTTCTCTCATTCCCCTGACTTTTTTTCATATCCAATTGACTGGTGTATTAGTTCGCATATACCAATCAAATTAACAACCTGCCCTCATAGTGGATTTTGAAAATGAAATGAAACAGTTGTAGAAATAAGAGAAAAATAGGGAAATTAGGTTTAAAAAAAGTTTTAAGAAAAGAAAGAACTAGATCTTACTGCACACCTATTCATACACTCGTAATAATTTACTAACCAAACAATAAATTGTATGGCAGCTTCGTCCTCTTCTTTTTAGTTTTGTATAAATTCCTAATAACTTCATACCAACCCTAAGGATATTCTTCATACTTTAGATGGATCCTGAACCTTTATTGATTTATCATGTTCTTGTTTATGCCTTTAATTTCAGGCATTGAAAAGTGTTGAAGAAGCTGTGCTAAAACTTGAAAAGTTGCTTCAAGAGTTGCATGTGTCTAGCTCTAGTTCTGGAAAAGAGCATTTGAAAGCAGCCTGTTCTGACTTGGAAAAAATAAGAAAACTTAAGAAAGAAGCTGAATTCCTGGAGGCATCTTTCAGAGCAAAAGCTGATTCTCTGCAAGAGGTACACAGTATCCTCCACATCCGACCTTAGCCATTCCTGCAACAGTGCATCATAGATTTCTTACGTTGAAAGTACATTAACTATTTCACATCCGTCCTTTTTATGTTAATATCTTCTATTTTCCCTGAAATGCGAATCTTGTTTTTGTATTTTTACCGCCAAATAATTGTCTTAAATGTTTACCATTTGTTGATAAAATTAGATTGACTGATCAACATAACAGTCATGGGGCTGATAATAAAGTAGGATTGAATGCATACTGTATTATAAAGTCATAATTGACATTGCATTTGTTCTCTTTTATGAGCATTAGTTGGCTCTGAAATGGAAATTAATGATATAATTTTTGTTCACCTAAAAGATTAATATTGGCAGAAGGACCACTTTGGTGGCCTTTATTGACCTTCAGATGCCATTTTGGTACTATAATTATAAAACTAATACGATGCCAAATATGTTTGGAAGGCCTGAAAACATGTGTCTCTTTCAATAACACTTTATTTCTTAATGGACATTGTTACCCAAGTAATTTATGAAGAATAATCATATGCAGTAAATTACGAGAGAAATATGTGGATTAGGTTCCCTTCACCCTTTGCCTTTGTTCCTAATCATAGATCTTGCCTTCTTGGGCTCGTTCTGTGTCTTTGCTTAAAAGTCTTGGTGAAGATTTGATAAAAGTTTAGTAGTATGCTTGGATACTGTTGTTTGCTTTTTGCCATGGCATTTAAGGTTCATTTATAATTTTCTTTTTGAAAATAGTGGAGTAATGTGGGTTATACTCAATATTATCCTTTCTTGGCACTGTGATTCATCGTTATCTTGCTTGTACTCAATGGTACCTTCATTATTACACTCATTCAGGGAGTTAATAGTGCTCAAACCATCAAACCGGTTGGTGAAGAGGAAAGGCTAATAAAAGGGAAAAACAGAAAGAATGACAATGTAAAGGGGGACAGGAGCAAAAGGTATCAAGACTTATTTTTGTCTTATCTATTTACTGGCTTCTAATAAGAAAATTACACCACCAGATATTACTTTCTTTTGTTTTCGGTAAATGTTTTGTTCTGTTTAGCTCTATGTAAAAGTTACACGTCTTTTTCAGGCAAGTTGGAAACTCTCGTGGATTCTGGAGCATTTTTGCACCTCCCGTCACCAGAAAGGCTGACCTGGAACCAGATGTGGATTCTTATGTATGCATTATCATCCTTATCATTTGACGGTGTTGATTTCCTTTTCGTATCTTTTGTGAAAATAGAATTTCATATTTGGTTTGCTTTTATTTAAATAATTTATTAGCATTTGATGTTTGTCACAATCATGTTTTACTACTGTTATATCATATTTCAACAATGATCCTGTTGAACAATGATAGTCATTTCTAAATTGACATGAAAGTAAAAATATGCTTGATTGCTGTTGCCATATCTAAGATTATCTTTGGTTTTCAGAATAATTGTTTGTGGAAAATAGAAAACTCATTTTAAAAAGTGACTAGATGTCTTGGAAAGATGCAACGAGATTGGATAATCAATAACCATTGAGTAGTGTGTTTTACTGAGAATAACTGAGTCATCCTGGAATTTCACGATACAGCTGTTTTTCCACATTAAAGAAAAATGGCCACTGTAACCCTGTCTCTGGAGGCATGAACCTCTCTATCACACTTCCTCCAAGCCTAGGTAGGCAGCCACATAAGGTGTTACTGCATGCAATCTTCTCTGCTTCAGGGAACTTGAGGACTGAAGCTTTCTATCACCAGGAATCTTTGCCTTATCACTTCAAGTTATTGCTACTTTCAATGGTTGCAAAGGCCATATTATGCGTTAGCATTGAGATGTTTTTCGTGAGAATGATTTTAGTTAAAGATTGTGGTGTTGTAAGAAATTTAGGATGATTTTAATTTACTAACATTTGGAAACGAAAAGAATAACAGGAAAAGTTGTAGTAGAGTTCACTAAATATGTTAAACTTGAATTTTAGGGTGGGGGGAGCAAGTGCTTTCAAAAACCCTAACCTAAACCTCGCCATACCAAGTGTTGGATAGTCTAAATTTTGTGGATTAGTTACCAACTAGATTTGCAATGTCAGAATTCTATTGAAGCTTATAATACATTTATTTTTCTTGAAATTTACATGAACTTGAATAGAATAGTCCTTCGTTTGGTTTAACTGTATAGATACTTAACTTTCTATTCTAATTGGATGGTGAATACTTGGTTGAGTTTTGAGTAATATGTACTTTCTATCTTGTTTGCAGGAAAATTATATTGAACAGTCTATACCAAATGTAGGTGTTGTGGACCAAGAACCCAATGAAATCCACCGCTTCGAGCTTCTAAGAAATGAGCTGATGGAACTTGAGAAAAGGGTTCAAAAAAGTGCCTATCAATCAGAAAATAATGAGGTGCGTCTAAACATTTGAATTTGATGACTCACAAGATTGAACTTATGGTCTTATTGAATAACTCTTTTTTACTAAGATGTTGTATTATTATCATTATTATTATTATTATTCACTTGAAAGGTCTAAATTATTTCAATATTGAAGATGTTATAAGTTACAAAGTAGATGCTCTAACATACATACCAGTGTACATGCATACTATTAACTGGTAATGGAGAAACAAGGAAATAAAGTTACACAATATCATGATGATACAAGCAAAAGAAGAAAAAGGGAAAGAATGAAATATTTTATCTATAAATAATTTTATTTACAACACTCCGCTCTAAGCTACTCTGTTTACTTGTGATGTGACTAAATCTGCATGCCATTTGTATTAACTACTTTGTACTTTATCTGCCCATCTTTCTCATTTAATTATTTTTCTCCCTTGAAGGATTATTTAAATTAGTGTATATATTGCTTAACAGGATTTGATGATCAGTGAGGACAGGGCCCGTTATAGTGGTGATACTGGAGATGTTCAGATGGTCAGAGTTCAGACGAAAGAAAGTATCTTGCAGAAATCTTTTGACAAACTAAAACAAACAGGGACGGTATGATTTAGTCCGACATTTTTCTTTCTTGGAAATATTATCTTGGTTTAAGAACTCGTCCGCTTCATCACCTTGATCCGATGAAGCTGGGAATTTTTTTCTTCACCCCATGTCTTATAAACTGGAAGAAAAATTATCCCATATGTGTGTGTAGCATTTCTGATAATTTTAACATTGTTCCCATAGGATAGTTCTTGTCTCTAACATCTGATCTGAGATTAAAGTCTGCTACTTAATAAACAGGATGTCTGGCAAGGAACTCAACTTCTTGCTATTGATGTTGGTGCTGCCACGGGTTTGGTCAGAAGGACTTTAATAGGTGATGAGTTGACTGAGAAGGAGAAGAAAGTACTTAAAAGAACCTTAACCGACATGGCTTCGGTTGTTCCTATCGGTGTTTTAATGCTAATTCCGGTGAGTTGAAACACCTGTATGATTATTCTTATTTATGAACTATATCCGAATAACATGTCTTGTTCTAGATAGTGAAGCCTACTCTTAAATCATAGTAAAAAAAGTCCTGTTCAAAGTAGGCTAGGTCTCTAAATCCCGCTTTGTTCAAACTAAGAGATATGAAAATTGAAAACTAATCCTAAGAGATAAAATAGGATACTCGATCTAAGAAATTATTATTAAAAGATAGCCTAAGATAAAGCCATGGCATGAAAAATTGTTCATATCATCTGACAAATAGCTTTATGGTATCTCTAATCTAACTCAACCCTCATGCAAGGGCCCGACAATGTGTAAGCTTGCATTTATCATCTCCAAATGTTCTTTATATTTACAAGAACAGGGATAGCAATGATTTAAGTCTTCACCATTTTGTCAAGGATTCTATTAGTGATACCATTTTCAAGAACCAGCTCTCGCAAAGGCTTATCCTCTTTGTTACAGATGCATTAACATGCCCTTTGGCACGAGTAAATGTAGACAATAGTCACAATACACAAAACCATTTTCACCATGTGTTGGAATTCTTTTTGTTATATCAATGTGAGCAGCAAAGATTGGGCTGTAGACCATTTAATCGTTGATGATCTAATACCTTGTCAAGGAACTACTCTTGTAAAAGCTTCTATGACTTTATTATATCTTAATTTTTTGGAACAATCAATAGTCATTTCAATTAATTACTTATCTTCCGTTAGTGAGTTTGGCTTCCTATTCCTACAGTTTTTCCCTTTTGAATTTGACTCAACCAAACTAGGCATGTCCATTAAAAAAAAAAAAAACCAAACTAGGCATGACCTAATTTATTTCTATATTTATTTCTTCTGCTTCTTATAAATATTAAAGTGGAAGATAAAGAAATCTTCTTATAGAAAATGTAAACAGAGAACAGAGAAGGAAATGAACTTGTTTGCTATTTCATATTACCCTTTTCACAATATTAGATGTTGCCTCCTAAGAAGTACAATGCTTACTTTACACAGGTTACTGCTGTTGGGCATGCAGCCATGTTAGCTGCTATTCAGAGATATGTACCATCCCTGGTATACACGACATTCTACTTCTTTCTGATCTTGTATTCAAATTTTAAATCTGTCTTCATCATGTCATAAGAATTCAATATATCTTCTTCCTTGCAGATTCCGTCTACTTATGCACCAGAAAGGTTGGATCTCTTGAGGCAGCTTGAGAAAGTGAAGGAAATGAAAATCAAAGATGTGGATTTAGATGAAGTAGTGGATGAAGCTAAATGATCAAGAGCAATGCAAATTTATGTATAGCTATCATATCTTAACATTCTTCCTGGTCTGATAAAAATTGGATCAGCTTCGTTCTTTGCTTTCTGAAACAAATTTGTTGATGCCAAATTTCTTAGAGAGGAGTTGGGCGTAGATAAGTGTGTTCCACGTGTCGGGCACTCCAGGTAAACACCAATGGCTACAATCCTGAGGAGCGTCTGGCGGAGTGCCTGGTTCCCTATATTTGGAAGGGTGGCCATCTTTCCTCAATTCTGATAGATATGTGATGTTCAGGAAGTTGACTTTCCAGCTTCCATATTGCATCTCTTTAACAGCATCAGATATAAATATGTTGTAATACGGTTCAGTTTTGAGTTTTGTAGGGTCATTTCCTGGTTCCATGTCCTTGTCGCAGTTTCCTCCTTCATTCCATGTGCCGTTCCTGCAATTTTACTGTACAGACTCTTATCCAAAGTACTCTGAAGCTGTTTCTAAAAGGGGATGAGTAAATTTGATTAAGATTTATGAAGCGAGTTAATATTTTTTTAATTCTAAAGCCCATTTGGATTGGCTTATTTAGGTTTATCTACTGGCATAAGTATTGTGAGATTGTTTGGGAGAGCTTATGGAAACAACTTATTTTCATATGCTCTCTCATATAGGTTATAAAAATAGCTTATACCTTATACAAAAGCACTTTGTCTTTAATTTATCTTGTTATAGAAATAATTTATACATAAACTTTTATATGGTTAGCACTTATGATATAAAGTATAAACAAATAATTAAGTTTTGATTTTAACTCAAATTTGAGTCCGTGTGCCTTAAATTTTTGCATCCACCCTCCCACAATTATACCCTTACCACATGTACATATATATCACTTCATACATGCAGAGTTTTCACCATCTCAATAAATATTGGACATGAATCCTTTATGATATTTTCAATTGAGTTTGTAGGTATCAATATTCTTACCTGTAATGAACTGGGGAATAGCTACGGAAGAAGACGAAACTCTTCATAGGATTTAGATTACCCAATACCCATGATTTCCATGTTTGTAAGGATCTCCTAAAAGCTTCTTCCACTGTCATAGTCATATTTACCTTCCCTCTTTCCTGGAAGTACCTACCACTGCAAATGATAGAGCTTATTTAGGTGTCATTTGTATCACATACACACGCACACACGTGCGCGCGCGCACACACACACACTATACATTCAGTGTACTTACGACTTGATAGTTTTGTCTGAGTTCCACCAATGACCAGAATTGAAGACAAGAACATCTGCTCCCTTCCATTTATTTGAATACCAATGCAACTCATCAAGCCTGATGGTCTTTTCGATTTCATTGGATGAGTTGAGTGGTGGGCGACCAATAACGCACAAGAAGGGTAGCCTATAATACTCAACTGTCATGTTGTATTCCTCAAATTTCATGATTAGGTTGCCCTTGTGTTTGCTTATGGGACTTCCATTCACTTCATATATTTTTGACATATTAGAGACCCCTTTTGTTAGCATGCAAAGTAAAGACTCCCATTGATTCCTGCCTACTGAATCACCAGCAAACACTATGCGACCATTGCAATTCCTCTCTAGGAGGTCGCTAGCATTGAATCTGAGAGTAATAAACACAAAATGAATCACTATAGATCATTACTTCTAAATAGTATCGTACTTTTTTTTTTGGGTACATAGAAGAATTGACAAAGTAAATAAATATAAGAAATTCCCAATAGTATCGTACTTGTTAAATGGACACCAAAGTCAATTCACTTATCCCACTTAATAATTAATTTGAATTTCTATAAAATTTTAAAGTATACCGAGTCGAGTAACTCCGTTTAATAATAAATTCTCTAATACTTTACAACATTTTATTATTGGGTAAAAATCAAATGAGTCCTACCAAATTTATATAGGACCTACATGATTTTGTCAAAATGGTTGTCATTTCAAACTAAGCTTTGTTTGCGATTTTGAAGGAAAAGAGAGAGAAGGGTTTTGAAGAAGTAAAATGGATGAGGATTAATTCTTTTTCATAATTCAATATCCTTCTAATTTGGAGGAGCTCAATGGTTGTAATGGGGTGAAATTTTTGTAGGTTTATATGAATTCTTTAAATCCAATTTATGCTATAAACAAGGCCTCAAATTCTCCTCATTGTTGACTTTTCCAAATTAAACCCCTTCTCCTAAAACAATGGTTTTTGCAATACGAGGTTTAACCTTATATCTCCTAATTACAAAAAACAAATAATGAAATAACCAATACAAACACATACATAACTATGCATGCATACATGCAACAAAGAAGAAAGAGTGCATAAATGATGATAAAATATAATTAACATTAACATGTAAGTCACATACTGTGGAAGGTCGCAATCATCCGGTTGCCATCTCCATTTACGAAAGCCTTCATTTTTC
Organism: Trifolium fragiferum; assembly: GCA_954870985.1. Taxonomy (NCBI): domain Eukaryota; kingdom Viridiplantae; phylum Streptophyta; class Magnoliopsida; order Fabales; family Fabaceae; genus Trifolium; species Trifolium fragiferum. Next base: position 26,296,208 of record OX940796.1, read on the forward strand.
CGGCCGCTTTGCCAGCACCGGAATCCGGGATCAAGAAATGGACAATTCTCATCATACAATTGATGTGAGTTATAATTTTTGTCCCATACCCATTGGCCTTTTGAAAAATCACATACTTCATTTGGTAACGATTTTTGTGAAGTATTTGTAGCTATATCTGACAAGAAATCAAAACTAAAAAGAGACTGTTGATCAAAGGTAACGAGGTTGAACCAAAATAGAGATGGTATTAAGAGGAAGAGAAAAGAGAGTGCATATGCTAATTCTCTATTCATTGTTACTTTTCCTTAAAAATCATGTGACCGAAAAATTAATGTTTTATTGTGTTGTTGGTGGATGGATGATTAGGGTTGAAATAGGTCGTGCGAGAACTAAGAGCAAGTTTTTTATTTTTTTAAATAAAATATTTAACTAAATAAAATCATGTAGGCAAAAAAAAAAATCATACAGTGTGAATTTTTTTTTACGCAATAACTGTGTTAATTTTTAATTTATGATTATATATATGAGGAGTGATCAAATTATACTAGTGTAATTTCAAAATAATTGCACTCAATAATAACCTTTAATTTCATTTTGATTTGGTGCCTATTAACGACTCTACAAATTCACAAAATTCCATTAATAAATTACATATTTTTTTTTTCTTTCCATTTTTTACACAACCTACCCAAACCAAAGCTGTCAAAACGGGCGGCCCAGCCCAAAATGGGCCGGCTCGGACGGGCTTCGGGCTTTATCGGGTCGGACTAACAAAGCCCGGATGAAATATGGGCTCCAAAAATAAGGCCCGAGTCCAGTCCGGAATGGGCCGCCGGGCTTCGGGCCGGCCCGTTTTATTTTAAATTTTACATTTTCTTTAACTATTAGTGCTCAATTAAAATAGATGTTACTAATATTATTTTCTTTTAATTTCATAAACTCAACATATTTAAGTTATAAAAAATAAACATAGAAAACTAAAGAAATAGAGTTAATTATATTTAAGTTTATATATAAATTCAACATAATAGAACATCGAAATATTAATTTACATACAAAAACAAATCAACAACATATTATTTTTATACATATTTTTTTATTATAATTATTACTTAAAAACCTACGAGTTTTTCGCGTGTCCTATTTTTACTCATTCACTACTTAGAAGTTTCTCGCGCGCCCTAGTTCTACTCATCCGCTACCTACGAGTTTCTCGCGCTCCCTATTTTTACTCATTCGCTACTTAGAAGTTTCTCGCGCGCCCTAATTGTACTCATCCGCTAGCTACGAGTTTCTCACGCGCCCTATTTTTACTCATCCGCTACTTAAGTAGTAAAAATGATAAATTTGATAAAAAAAACATAGTCCGCTACTTAAGTAGCGGATTATATTTGAGAAACTCGTAGGGGAATAAAAAAACTTTTATAATACAAATTAAATTCAAATCATCCAAAACAAATTAGTTATATTTATTTTTAATTTTTTATTATAATTTTGTCGGTCTTTCGGACGTCCCGTGACCGATTCGGGCTAGCCCATATTTTATCGGGCTTTATCGGGGTTGGCTAAAAAAGACTCGGATAAAATTTGGGCGACAATTTAAAGGCACAAGTCCGGAAAAAATTCGGACTATTCGGACCGGCCCATTCGGGCTAGCCCATTTTGATGGCTCTGACCCAAACCATCATTCATATCAAATTTGATAATTTACGGGCTTTAAGAAATGAAAAAAAAAAAGAAAAAAAAATCAAAACTTGTGCATCCACCAATCATACAAATTTCTTCTAACAAAACAAATATAAAATAAATAAAAACAATCATAAAATAGGAAAATACAAAATTGGTGCATCATGATTCCATTTCCAATAAACAAAAAATCATAGCCTCAATCACAAATGTTAGGTGTGGTTTTTTTTTTCTTCTTCTTTCTGATTTGCTGCTGTTGCGTCTGGTTTTTCCCTAATGTTTTATAGTTCGATCAATCTTGTAACCGTAGAATGAATGTTCGCCGATTCTTGTGTTGTATGTCCAAGGTCATCTCCGACTCTTCAGAGTCCCGGGGACCCGGGCCAAAAATAAAAATTGATCCCGAATAAAAAAAATACATTTTTTTAAATGAATATTATATATTTAAATTGTTTATAACATTACTAACATTTCAAATAGTCATTTCAGAATCAAATTTTCTAATCTTATTTGGTAATTTAGAGGCATAGATGAATAATAAAAATCCAAAATTTCTCACTATTCCTAATCAAGTTGAAGTTAAATGGAAAAGCCAATGTTAAAGTTGAACGGATAAATAAATATTAAGAGATCATTAACAAATAAAATTAACATTTAAAAAACAAATAAAATTACTAATTAAACAACATTTACAAATTTCAATTTGATGCCAAAACCAAAGCATAAAGATCCAACAACAACAAATAGAATCATTTGACGCCTGATTGTTCACAAACACGTTGATTGCTAAGCTGTCTATTATGTTAACAAATACATTGATTGTTAAAAATAGACTATAAATAGATAATATTTGAGCAGGGACGGCCCTAAGCAAGGGTAAGCAGGCCCACAACCCAGTGCCTCCAAATTTTGGGGGTCTCACTTTTTTTCAAGTCCATCATGTAAAATAGTAGTTCAGTATAATTTCAGCGAACTAGTGTCATGATAAGAAGCTTGACTTGGTGGTTGACATGTTAGTCTTTGTAGTTCTTCTGAGATTGGCAACATCATAAGGCTAAAACAACTTGGTCAGAGTGACTTAACTGAAGCATCAATGCTGAAGTAATTATGTCTAAACCACTTGTGCATATTAAAGATGTGCAGATACAACATGTTGAACAAGATGTCCTAGACATCTTGTCACTGGGTTCAGAGCATGATGAAGCAACATGTGGAACATGATGTCCTAAGACATGCGGCTAGGACATCTTGACCCAGTTACTACTTTGAAGATAATGCTTATCCATTGGCGCGCATATCTTTCAAATATGCATAAAGGCGCGAATCTTCAAGTACAAGCTGTGATTAGGATTGACAACAAAGTTTGTTATTAATCCTATGTGATAAATATGATTTGAGATCATAACTAACTCTTGAAGATTTAAAAACAACTTATATCTTCTAGTAGAGTTAGTTGACAATTGTTTGGAATAATTAGATAAGATCAAATTGAATTATATGGTTAAAAACAAATCATATCTATGAGTAGAGTTAGTTGAGATTTGTTTGGAAGATTTAAAACAAATCTTATTATAACTAACTCTTAAAGGATTTAATTTAAACTTCATTTTATAAAGTTTGTTACAAAAATCCTATCATGATGCAACTAAAACTCAAGCATATCTCAGGAGCTGCATCCCTATATAAGAAGTCTCAAGACTACGTTTTCAAGTACGAGAGCAAGGATTAAAGATCACATATAAACTTAGGGTTTAGCTCGAGTCATTCTTTCCACCACCCTATGTTAATTAACACATAGTGGTTGGTTTGAGTCGGTTGAATTTGCATTCAACCTTGTTAAGGATTGGAGTTGTTTTCCAACCTTGATTACTTGTGTATTTGCACAAGTTTGTTCTTTCTTTAAGTCTTAGGTGCTAAGGTTTAGAGTAAGGTATAATTGTTGAATTTGTATTAAACAATATTGTTAAAAGACAAAGAAGAAGGATCTCAATTAGAGGGAGGTGAGTGGGTTCATATCTAGGGGGAGTATCCTCTTAGGTAGAAAGTCATCGGATAGTTTTAGTAGTAGGCTTTGAATAAATGTGTTATTCAAATAAGATCAGGAAACTAAGAACTATTTGTCGCAGTGATTTTCGGACGTCAAGCTATTGATTAGCTTTGACTCGCAAAAATATGATTCACCACCGAACTTTAATTTATCCAAGGGAAGGAAAAAAGATCGAATAAACCCAATTAAATTTTAGAGATTTTTAGGTTCGGGGGTTGGTTATACGAAGGGAAGGTATTAGCGCCCTAAGTATTCGTAGTACTCTACGAGATCCTTTTGTAGATATTTATTTTTGTGCTAAAAAGTTTGCTCGCTTATATTATTTGCTTGTAAACTTGTTTGCTTGAAAATTGATTATGGAGATGAGAAAAGAAAATTGTTTTTGTTAATTTATTTAAAAAAAAGAAAAATAAAATGTTTTATTAATTTTGATATTAAGAAAATATAGGGAAAAATAAAGTTTATTATTAATTTTGATTTGGGAAGACGCAAGGTCTTTTGCACTACGTACCAGTGAATGATCAAAATCCCGTAGTTCGGGGTAACAATTGAAAAGTGGTGTGTTGATTGATTTTAGGAGGAGAGACGAGTCGTCATCTTAAGCTTTAAACTCCTTTTAATCCGCCACAAACATACTGAAAAGTTGATCTTCCTTTTCTGCCATATGTTATGGGGAATGTTGGAATTCTTGACTAGAGATGACTCACGTCTAAACTCTTTGAGAAAAGTTTTAAATTGAAAAGCCAAATGGCAAAAAGTGTTTGAGTTTGTTTTTGTATTTTTTAGTCTTTTGAAAGTGTTTAAATATGCTTAAGTGTCTTGAAGCATTTATTAAGAAAAATAGTTTGAAAAAGTTTCTCGACGAGAGTCGAGGTTTATTAGAAAAAGATTTCTTTTTGAAAAGAGTTTTAATTTTTTTGAATATTTTTGTTTTATGTATTTTTTTGTTTTTTAGAGTTTTGAGAATGACGATTATTCGAACCACAAGCTAAAATAGCAAGAATCCGAGATAACCGGGGAGCGAGAGAGCTATACGGCAAACCACTCGTTTTTCATTCATTTTTATTATATTGAGTGACAAGTTTTTATTTAAAAGTTTACGAGCAACAAGCGATTATCTATTCCCTTGGATTTAAAAACATAAATAATACAACAATAAATATATTTTTGTTTTTTTTTTCTAACATGTGAAAAATAAATAAATGATAAGAGCATTGCATAAATAGATAATAAAGACATACATATTTTTTGCATAGGAAGAATAGATAAATAAAAGACATGCATATATTCTTATAGCACTCAACATGTGAATAAATAAATTAAAATGACCAAAAATGAATAAATAAAACTAGTAAAAAAATCTCAAAAAATACAGAGGTGTAAATATAATATGTGGGTGTTAGCAGTAAGCTGAAGGAGAGAATAGAGTTATTTGGGCCTGATATTTTGTTAAAAACATGAGGAAGTATATAAGTGATTATTTTTTAGAAAAAAAACATTTCATTTTACTTCATTCTCTCTCTTCCCGTTTTTCTCTCTCAAAAAAGCTCTCATCTCTCTCACTCAACTATCCAAATTCCGGTGAAGCCTAAGAACACCGGCGCGGTGGTTGCCGGAGCCAGGACGGCGGCACCACCGCACCGGAGACCAAAACCCACTCAAAATCGAACCTTTTTTAGCCTAGAAAATATTTTGAACCCTTCTGAATCCAAATCTAAACACCCTAACCCCAATAACCTTACCAAACTTGACGAATCGGAGGAGACAAGATCCGAAATTTTAATTTATGTTCTGGGCTCGATTTCTTCTTCCTTCTCCTTTTTCTTTTCGAGTTTCAGTTGTTGTTGTTGTTCTTTCGATTTTCTTCTTCTCCTTCTTTTTGTTTCGGTGTGTGTGTTAGTGTGTGAGTTGTTGCTCGATGTTGTTGTGGTGATGATTTCTGTTTTGGTTTGATTTTGGGAGAAATGATTTTGTGACTGGTTTGATGTTGTTGATAAATTTCTGTGATTGTTCTTCTTGTAACTTTTTTTAATTAGGGTTTGAGAAAATTTAACTTTAGCCTATATTCTTCCGGTTATGTATATAAGTAAAATTTAACTTTTTAGATTCATTGAAAAAGTAATACCGTATATCTAATCTATACTATCGACTAGTTACATTATATTTTCAATAAATCTAAAACGTCAACTTTTGTTTATATATAGAATCGGAGGGAGGATAATCATGTTAATTGAACTAAGATATCAATTGTGATAGCAATTGAAAAAAGAAAGACAAGGAACATAAAATAATTGTCTAATAATCACAAAAAAACAGCTAACTATGATGAAAAGCGAGATGTTTTTATTTTGACCACAAATAGGGAGATGTTAAAAGTGACTCTAGTATTTTTGTTTCAAAATTGAAAAAACCCATCCATATTTTTTGAAAAATGCTCTTTAGACCCTCTTATTTGCTACTCAGGCCCCCCGTGTTGACGAAATTGTCATTAGAATAGGTTTTGGAACTTAAATTCCAAAACTAATTAGTTTTGGAACCTATATTCCAAAATACACTAATACGTATTATTTTCGATCAATTGCTATACAAGTTGATTTTTTCACGTTTTTAAACCTTGAAATCAACATTTATTCACTCATAGAAGAGTCCTACACTTATTTTGTGTAATCCAACAGGTAATGCATGTTTTAATCAGTTTATTTTTGAATTTTCAAGTGTTATCTGGAAACGTAAATTTTGGAATGTGCATTCCAAAATTATTTTGGAAGATAAAATCCAAACTTTGCAGAATTGAAACCAAACATTGATGAATCCGATATTGGAATGTACACGATTATCTGAGCAATATCGGATTTATCAATGTTTAGTTTCAATTCAACCGGACGTTCCGCCATTCTAAGACATACCTATATGAACCAGTACAATAACTACATATCATAAACGTGCACAAAGCTGAAAAACCAAAATTCTGCCAAGTTTGGATTTTATCTTCCAAAATAATTTTGGAATGCACGTTCCAAAATTTACGTTTCCATATAACACTTGAAAACTCAAAAAATAAATCGATTAAAACATACATTACCTGTTGGATGACACCAAATAAGTGTGGGAACCCGCTATGAGTGAATAAACGTTGATTTAAAGCCTTACAAACGTGAAAAAATCAACTAGTATAGCAATTGATCGAAAATAATACATATTAGTGTATTTTAGAATATAGGTTCAAAAACTAATTAGTTTTGGAATTTAAGTTCCAAAACATATTCAAAGGGCAATTTCGTCAACACGGGGGACCTGAGTAGCAAATAAGGGGGCCTAAATAGCATTTTTCATATTTTTTTGTCTGGCCCACCCAAAAACATGCCACAAGAAGAAGGAAACAAAAACAATTGAAATCTTCCTCAAAAAAAAAAAAAAACTTGAAATCTCGAAACAAAAGCATAACTCCATGTTTGTTTGTGTTGCTTCATTCCTTTTGCAATCGATTCGAAGTCGCCGTTGGCATAGAGAGATGAAGGAAACAAAACCATCAAGAACATCCTTGTCTCTGGTACGTGTCGTCGATTGTTTTTGTTTTTTAAGAAAAATTTGTTGAATGCCTGTCGTAAAATTTGTTAATTGTTATGCTTCTGTTACTAAAATTATAATAGTTATTGTTTGTTCCAATTGATTTTTAGTGATTTTTGGTAAAGGGATTTGTTTTGTTATTTATGCAGTAACATAAATCTCAAAATGAATTCATGGAAAGGGTTCCTTTTTTTGTTTTCATGGTTTAGATTTAGGGTTACAACCCTTCAAATTAGGGTTCCTTGGTTTGTAGTATTTTGATTTTATAGGAATGGGAAATTATCATCAATTACAGTGTCAATTTGTACAACCGTTCTTGTTATTATCAATCAAACGCCTCTAGGGAAATTGAAGCATAACTTGCAAGAAAAATTGTGACTTTCTATTGTTCAGTTGGAGTAGAAGATGATAGGATTGAATTTTTTTTCCTTCTTCTGAAATTAAGGGAATAGCTATAGATGATGAGGTAAGGTTATTGCTTCTGGCATGGAAAAGTTAGCATCAATGCCTTCTGGTGGTCGCCGTTATTTTGAAGTTACATGAGCATCACAATTTGCTTTCCAAATCTGCTTCCGAGGACGCGACCAGCGAAACCGGTTCCGGTGCCATCCGATTGCCATTCCTACCACCCATTTCCACAGTTGTATTGCTGATCTGGGGACACATGCGCTAATGCTGCTTACAGCCTGGTCAACACTAATTTGTACAGGTATTTTTATGCCTTCAAAACACTCTATTTCTGGCTAGCCATATCCCATAAATTATTGCTGTAACAATTCTTAAGGATTGATTGTTCATATCTTCTAGACACTAGATATATGTTCATAAGGGGTCGCCTTGCCGAAGGCTTCTCTGAGGGTGAAACACATTAGCAGCCTTTCCATTAATAAGGATAGAGAAGGAAACAATTTCACACACCTCATTATAGTGTCAACCATGTTCAATTTAAGGCCACAAAGCCTTTTTTTCCTTAATGAGTCGGCCAGGGATAAAAGCACATTGATTCGGCCCTATTATCTGAGGGAGGTGGCATTTAATTTTATTAGCTATAGTTTTGGTTATGATTTTGACGATCACATCCATAGCAGTCTTAGCATTTTTAATTTTTAGAATAAGGCATATGTGGGTGCTGTCTAAACAGACCAGGTCACTTTGATTGCTTAGCACATTTAGGGCAGTAGAGGTGACTTCATTTGGATAGCAGAAACTGTAATCTCTCTAGTGCAGGGATCATCCAGGTTGTGGTTCAGTTATGGACAGAATTGATAGCCTCCTTAATGTTAATAGGGATTGAAAGAAAAGAAAATATTTTTAAAATACTCGGTGAAAACCTGTCATATGTTTTCCTTATTATCAATCACCCAGCCACTAGGGTCCATAATACACTTTATTTTTATTCTGTGCATCCTTTGGTTAGTTTTTTGGTAAAAATACATAGTGTTCTGATCCCGTTCTGCTAGCCAACGAGTTCTGGCCCTTGGTTTCCACCAAAGTTCCTCATAAAATAGAAATTCATCAAGCTTTACTTCAGTCTCATTTATCTGCCCTGAAAGTACTAGGCTATTAGCAGTAGGACTTTAGGATTGAAGTTTAATCAAAGTATTCTGAAGCTCTTTAATCTGCCCTGAAACATTACCATGTCTGCTCTTACCCCATTGGTGAAGCTTATCCATGACTTTTCTTAACTTTATCTGATTATTTCCCTGGTTCTCCTTCCAAGTATCTTGCACTATCTTAAAAATTTCTTCATCTTGAAGCCAAATTAACGCAAATCTTCTTACGGAGTGGTTTTTAAGTTCAGCATCTTGGCTAAACTCAAACAAGATAGGATTGTGGTTGGAAGCATATCTAAGAATATAATGGTTAGTATAATGAGTAAATGTATCAGTCCAGTTGTTTGTGGAAAAGTACCTATCCAACTTTCCAACCACAATTCTTCAATGTGCATTTGACCCACTTGTTTATTCCCAAGGTAACCTAAATCCTTCATTTGACCCACTTGTTTATTCCCAAGGTAACCTAAATCCTTCATACCACAATCTCGAATAGTGTTCCGAAAGACGTCAGTGATATAAGTCTCCAAGGGTTCTCCCTTCCTTTTCATCTTGGGTCAGGACCAAATTAAAATCCCCAACTAATTACCACGGGGGTAAGCCATTATTATGCAATATTTTTATCAAATCACAAGTTTCCTTTTTATTAGTATGAGAAGGATTCCCATCTAAACCAGTAGCATACCAAACTATATCATCATTATCAGACCCAATATAAAAAATGAACTTATATTGGGTATGTATGACTATTTGATAACAATGAACTTGATTATGTGATAATGATATGCTATGTTGTTAATCTTAGATAGCGGTGCATAGCACCGACCCCCTAAAATGCTATAGCAGTATAGCGGGATGACTGTTGTTGTGAAGACTAAAAAAACATGTACAAAGTAAACATAAATTCCAACAACATACATAAATACTAAAAATTAGAAAAGAAAAAATAAAATTAAATAAAATTAAATTAAAGGGTTATTCAACTTAATAATTTTAATATAATGTCATTTCCCCCCATAAAAAATAGGTTCTAAACAAAGACTAAATAACATTACCCCCCAAACACACACACACATACGACAATGGCGCAATGGACATTTATCACGTGATTTTGAGTAATTAGGGCACCCAAAGAGTGCAAAGAAGACCGAAATACTCCCAACATAGGGCACCCAAATAGCAGCCTAAAATCGCTACGGAACTGCTATCACACCGCTATTCACCTGCTATTTGCGGCTGCTATGTCCGTTTCTCTAAATAGCGGGGAGGGGTGTCGCTGCTACTTAACACCGCTATAGCGGTGCTATTAACATAATAGCGAATATGTCATTAATTTAGTTTATTTGTTATTTGAGCTCTTTATGTCAGTGTGTATGGTACTAAGTTATTGAGTAAAATGTTTTTGAGTGGTGTAATTTTGTTATATCTGTGTAGTTTGCAAACTGCATGGACATACAAGATCATAAAGATTGAATATAAATTTTGAAACTGACTAAACATAGTATATGACCATGTCAACCGCAATATATAAGCGGAAAATTTGTTGACAATACTAATAGTTTGGATTACAGTTCCTCAACTGTTGGCTTATGAGCTACACACTATATACTTTGAGTTCTGTCACATGCTAACTCAAGCATCTCTTGTCTCATTTTTTTAAGTACTTCTCCTTGGGAGCATCCCTAGCTGAAGCTGAGTTAGTGAGTAACTGCAAAAAGAATATCAAATAATGTTAAATTTTATGAAGGACATATACCTTTAGTTTCTATTTGATAAGATATGCAACTATTGATCAAAGAAAGGATAAGATATAGTGATATACAACACATACCATATCCTTATAAGATTTTTTAGGAGCTTCAGTCTCATCAGCTGTAACCCGGAAAGGCGGAATCAGTATGTTAAGTCATGTAAGAAATTTTTGACATAATAAATAAATTTTATAGAATGATGATGATAATAAAAATAATAAAAACATATTTCACTTTTGTCAATGAAGTGTAAAAACTGGTAAGCATGGTATATAGTATGTATGAACCATGACTCCAATAAGTATATTGTTGGGTGCATGATGTCACATTTTTATCATGTGGTTCAATCAGGGGATTGCATAAAGCTAATTGTGATAATTCCTGCCCATACATTCCTCAAGTATTCATTAAGTTTTTTTATTGTTTTCTCACAGTTTTCTCTACGATTCCCATGCTTGTGCTTTTAGGAGCATTTGCATTTTTGTCATAGAAACTGACCTAGTTTTACTTGTTTATGATTACAAAAATAATCTGAATATAATTTGAAAAGTACTGTTCATATATTTCTTTCCATGTTAGGTTGGATGATACGTTTTTATGTTTGTTGGATATATATAATATTGTTTCATGAATTAATAATCATTGCAAAATAAGACATTTACCTGGTGGCTTTCTATAAAATGTAACTTCCATGTCCTCCAAAGTTATTGGTTTCACGAAATATCTGTGAAGCACAGTCTCGTGTGTATCAATGACATGAAGAATGTCATTGACGATAAAGAAGCGGCCTTCATCTTCTTTTTAGCTATTGTAAAGCTCTCGGTGAATCTCATCATGTCTTTATAGGGCTTGATTTTCATAAATCCAGCAACCCCGACAACAAAAGATCCTCCCCATCCTTGAACAGTGTTAACCGACGAGATTTCTACTAGTTCAACTCTAATGGTGCAAAGGTAATTACATAAATTATGAAAAGCAAAAGAATTGGTTCAGTAACATGCATGCATCCAATTATATTGAAAATTATTTACTTGCTTTGTGATAGTAATTTTTAAATGTTATCTTCAGGGTGATTAAGCCACAAGAAATCCAGATAATCACATCCTATCAATTTGACTAGAAGAAAGGCAAAGATATAAGCAAACTAGTATGTGCAATTCTATAAAGTTCTGACAACAGACAATCATTTCCTGGCACTGTAAACCAGCAACTCATTAGCCATGTTTTAATGCTTTTTTTCTTTCTTTTCTGTAGTATGCTATTAAAAGATTTATACTAGATTTTTATTTTGAAAACTATTGGTAGTGTGACTGAAACTATATTGCCCAAAAGCATGATATATGTTGAAGACCTATACTCAACATCTTGAAATATAGCATAATTATACAAGTAATTATTAACAGTGAATACTAATAATAGTGAATAAATAACAATTTACCTGGAAATGATCTTTGGCTAGAGGATTCCTTCTATCAAATAGTTTCTTATTTACTAAATGGTCATATGCATAAACATGCATGATGGAGCAATTCTCCCAGTACATACGAAACAAATTCTTGGGATCCCTCATTAGAAGTCCATAGTATTGAAGTGCCCAGTGCAATCCCCACTGAGAAACATACAATTAGGTTAAAAATCCATTTGCATAAAACAGTTCTATAATGAAAAAGATCAATGAAACTTACGTTTTCAGCAGTTGGAGTCTTGTTCTTGTTATCACACTCCTTGTCCTCTTTTCCCAGCTAAAAGAAAACATGAAATTTGGTTAAATCCAATTGCATAAAAAAATTGTATAATAATGAAAGAAAACTAATAATAATATCTCACATCTTCATTAGTTGTGAACAGAGCCTTCTTTTTGTCATCAAGAACCGTGTTCTTGTGATGTTTCTCCATGGTAGAATTGTGCTGAAGATGTGCTTTGAAAGTAAATTCAACAAATCTAAAAAGGTGTGTTAAAAAGAAAACTAATAATCGATACTCAATTGTATTCTATTAATAAACTGGGTATTCAGTTTGTACCGGCAAAGCAATATATATATAAAGGTTTGTTTCCCCCGCAAAATTATATTTGAAAATATATTAATAAATATTATAAACTGAAATAATAAAGAAAAGCAATATATGAGTTTAATTGTTATGCACTGACGGTGTAAAATATTTTACACCATCAGTATATCATAGCCACTCATGCCCACTACTTTATAGGTAGTTATCAAACAAGTCAAACATTTATGAAAATCAGATTGTTATGATTCACTGTCAGTGTAAAAACTCTTTACACTGATGGTGCATATAAATTAAATTCAAACATTTGAGTTTAATTGTTATGGGTTTATGGTAACATGTTGGAACTTGTGGACGTGGAGAAATAAAAGAATTTTTTAAAAGGGATTTCAACGTCCAATTAACCCAATTCAAGTGATTCTCAAGATGGCTAAGGAGATTGGTGGTTGTATGCAAACACACTGTGTTGGATGGCCTCAACGTACCGATACTATTTACATTGGTTGGAAGTGTCCTCGTGAAGGATGGATCAAACTCAATTGTGACGGATCACATAAAAGCTCAATTAATCTTTCAGGATGTGGTGGTCTCCTTCGGGATAGCAATGGCACTTGCTTGAAAGGCTATGCCCGCAAGATTGGTTCTTGCGACGCACTCCATGCTGAGATGTGGGGTATGTATATCGGGATGGATTTGGCTCGGAGAGAGGGGATTACTCATCTTCAAGTTGAAAGTGACTCAAAGGTTTAAGTCGACATGGTAACAGGAAACTGCAATGCTAACGGAAACATCCCTACTTTGATTCGGCGCATTCGTGACCTTATGAACATGAATTGGCAAGTTCAAATCAACCATACATGGCGTGAAGAAAATAGATCAGCCGATTGGCTAGCTAATTTTAGTTTTAATCTGAACTCTTTTGATTTGCTTGTAATGGAGACCCTTAGAGAGCTCCAAAGTCTCCTTTTTGATGATATTTCCGGCGTTTGCATGCCTCGGAATATTCATTTAGTTTTGTAATTTTTTTTTCTCTGTTGGGCTTCGGGCTCTTTTATTACCAAAAAAAAAAAAAAAGACTATAACCAGTTTATATATTTTATATGAATAAAAGTATTTGTAAATTTATTTTTTTAAGGGTTAATTAAGTTTAAGTCTCATAAATATTTTGAATTTGTTTTATAGTCTCTATAAATATTTTCATTAACCTGTGGTCCTTATTTTATTTTCAATCAAAATCTTGTGTACTTTCACATTTTTTAAGGAATTTTTTTATTTGTGTTTATAATATTATAAAAATCTCTCTCGCAAAAGTTTACAATTTTTTCCGATAAAAAAATAGAATTTTATAACATAAAATGAATTATTATGAACTATTTTTGCAGAAAAAAGTTAAAAAAATTCAAATTTAATTCATCCCTTGCTAAAATAATTTAAATTTTTGCCGGAGAGATTCATATAAACTTATAAAACATAATCCCGGAAAAATTTAAAATGATATGCACAAATTGATATCCCGGAAATTCATCACATCAATAAAAATTGTCATCTCCCAATGAATTATAAATTTTTATTAGTAATAACTTATAATAGTGATTTTAAAAAATTCATTTGAGATGAAAATTGTCATCTCCCCGTGAATTATAAATTGTTATCAGTAACTTATAATAGTCCTTTTAAAAATTTTATCAGCGAAAAAAATTATCATCTCTTTGGGAATTGAAAAGTTTTATGAGTAATAACTTGTAATAGTGATTTTAAAACTTTTATCATCTTCCCGTGAATTATAAATTTTTATCAGTAATAACTTAATTTTAAAACTTTTAGGGTTTATGACTCAGCTATAAAAATTGTCATCTCCTCGTATACTCCGATTTGGGGTTTAACAAATAGCTCATGTGTTTATTCTCTAATTTTATTGGCTGCAAAAAAAAAAAAATCATTAGCTAAGAAGAAAATTAGTGAAATATAAGCATTTTTTTTAATCAAACATGATTTAGTTATGAGCATCACAAATTAACATCAAATTAATGTCAAATCATTGTAAACTGAAAACTAATATTAAAAACCTCTTCATATTATCATCTTTTCAAATACTCTAGCAATTTTAGTGGTGTGCATATTAAATTGGGAGTATTAACATCAAAGAAATATAACAAATCAAACTCACACAAAAAATAAGTGCCAACTACAACTGGAGGAAATCAAATATTTTAATGAAATAATTGTTATTAAATAGTATTGTTTTCCATGAAATAGCATCTAACGTTATCTTGCTTCAAACATATAAGCCTCTCATTAGTTTAGCTTCCAACATATAACCAAAAACAAAAAGACTGTGTGAAAGGGCTTGCTAAGCAAGTATTTTTTATTCAGCACTTCTCTAAGCAAATAATGATTGTCCAAGACGTTAAGCTTTTTTACGGGGTTTAGTGTTAAGAGTCTATTTCCATGAATAAAATTCAAGCCTAAAATAATGATTGTCTAGGCTTGCAATGAATAGGTTTATTTTGGAGAAAGAAAAATTAATCTAAAAAAGAACCCTACAAATACAATCATAAATTTTGAAGATGTCTCCTCTCATACAAACCAAGTACTTGATCAGCCACACCCCGTATAATGGCCTGTCCAGGTGGAATCCTTATGAGCCTTGGTAGCAAGAAGTCTTTCTTCTACATATATTGTTCTTATGGCATGGATCATACTCTTGTACTTCACCTCCCTCTCTTCCCTGTGCCATCAACCTTGTTTTCACAACATCAAACTTAAACTATTGCTTGTCCTCAAATAACATGCTGTCAAGCAAGATCGTTAGCGAGTTAAGAAATAAACAAAGATGATAAGAATTTCACACCCTTACTTGTTCAGCAATGATATCGCTGATTCTAATCGCAGCGTGCAATGCCCAGTCCTACTTGGTTCAGGAGACGTTGATAGTAGCGAGTCGGACAAGTGTTTGCAAGAGTCCTTGTTCAACCCTCTCTCTCTCTCTCTCTCTCTCTCTCTCTCTCTCTCTCTCTCTAATTGAAAGGTATGCTCTCAATCATCGCACAACCTGCCATTTTACCATAGGCTTGCAAGAATTCTAAGTAACCTGTCAAAATTTAATAAACATGCATTTTTGGAAGTCTTTGAGGGTTATAACGTGGCTAGGGTCAAGGTAGGACATTTTTGGGATAAGTAGGCTAAACTTGGAGTTAAGTACTACTTTGTTTCCTTTTTGTGTACGCAACCTTATTCCATAGGGACCCTTTTAATTTTTGGTATTTTCATAGAATAGAACCCGAGAGACGTTTGTGGTTCTTTTTCTATCACTGTTTTTGTAGAGACTATTTTTTTAGGGATTTTTTATGTTCTCTCGTCTCTTTCTTTTTTTTATATATATTTTTTGTAGAGACTATTTTTTTAGGGATTTTTCCCGTCTCTTTTTTCTATTTTTTACATTTTGTAGTGATAGTTCTCTGTATACCCACCCCAAACTTGAATTGTTGCTAGTTCCATGAGCAACCCCAAACTTTGATCGTTGCTATGATCAGAGAACTATTACCTAACTCCAAAAGAGGGTAATTCATTGTTTTTCTGGTCTATAGGCTTGTATCGTGGTTTGTCACCGAAAGAAAAAGGATATATATATATATTTTTTTTACGGCTCAAAGTGGTTAGCAAAGGATAACAAGATTTATCAGGGTGGCTTGAAAAGGCTCAGAGTTATAACAAAAAATTGCCTCAATGCATAATTTAATAAATCAACCAGTTACAAAGAATTGGAGCAAGTTCTGAAAAATAAACAAGTGTGCGATACTCTCATAGATCGAAAGAAATTGGTAATACCTTTGGAAATATTTGGCTCAAATTCTCACTTGGCTTAAGTATCTAAAGGCCTGAACACTTATCTGCAGACACCGCTTCGTCACATTGTCTCCCGAACTTCCGCTTTTCGGAGCATTTACCTTTGGTGTTTGTGGTAAGGTGCGAAATTCGGATCATCAGAATTGACAACTCACTTCGCTGCAATCTTACCTATAACAGTTTCTCATGTACAAGATAATAAACAACAACAATTATTTAATTTTTTGTAAGACAGGGGTTATATGGATGAAAATGACGTATGGAATTCTGAAGTACATACTATGAATTGAAAATACAGAATTGAAATACTGAAAATAAAATACTGAAATATAAATACTTATCCTTGGGTTGCCTCCCAAGCAGCGCTTGTTTAGCGTCTCATTAGCTTGACGCATTTCCTCCATTACAGAGGATAGGTTCGCATGTCTCTTATTGTGCTCTCCTTGTTCCGTCTTTGAGCACTTACCATCTTCAATATTTGATTTTCGCAATTTCAGCAAGACCTGCTCGACTTCATCACTCCCTCGACTGTCCTTGTTTGGCGGCTTAATTTTCAGGTTAGTTTCATAGAGCGCAGTGTCTTCACCCCAAACTTGCATGCTGTTATCTGGGTGACTTCGTGGCTGGTTCTCCCGGTTGCAAGCGTTTATTCCTGATGTTTTTTCCTTGTCATGTCATCTTCTCAAATGGTTCCTTTGGTCTCGATACTATGTTCTGTTACAGCCCCTTTACTCACTTCCTGGAATTTTTTCTTTGGTCATTGCTTTTCCAGAAGTCTCTTAGTCTAATGATCCTCCTAACCATTGATTGTTCTCTTGCAGCCTTCTCTTTTGCAATTCGCTCTGGTTCCCCTCCTTGGGAATTTTAGTGAGAATGCTGTCTCTGGTTGGCTGTTTCCAGCCTCTCTTGCCTTGGGGTACCTGTCTACATGCACTCAACAAATACCTTAATATCACTAATAGAGATATATTTAAATATTTTTGGTTTTATTTTATGTGTCTTTGTCACCGTGAAAATTCCTAGGTAAGTGACGTGGATCACTAGGATCGCTTAAATACCTTGACTTTGCCTTACAGAATTTAATAGTTCTAAATTCACAATTATTAACAAATTTTTTGATTTTTTTTAATATTTTTGTATTTTTAAATTTTTTTGACAAACTAGAATAATTCTAACAAAGTTTTGTGAACACAATCCCCGGCAGCGGCGCCAAAAGTTTGACTACGTTCTGGCAAGTGGATCAGTTAGTTCGTATCCTCAGGGATTATGTAAAACCTTCGCCAATGCTATTCTAGTTTGTGTGTTTTTGCATTCGCTTTGGTTTTTAGGAAAAAGGTTTTAATTTATAAAAATAACGATATGCATTGCAATGAAAATAAAGGTTTTGATTCAGAGACATATAGGATAGGTATCGTGATTGAATCTAACATCCCGTAATTTTATCCGCCCAATTAAATTAATATTAGAGCTTGTCTAATAATTCAAGGATTAATTAGAGCTAATTAATTAATGGAGTTTGGGAATTAAGAGTATTATGTGTTAGATTAGGAACTCTAATTGGACCTAAAACTACACATTAGTATAATTAATTTCCCACTTGTAAATTAATTGACTCTAAGAATCAATCTCTTCCTCTCATTTCTCTCCCACACTAGTGACTCAATACCTTTCCCTCATGAGGTTAACACCTCATCACTCAAACAACACCTCACAAACTCTCTTTTCCTCTCATGTCAACACCTCATCAAGCATTAACACCTCACACACTTCATATGCCTACATCCACTAAGAAGCATCAAAGCATTTACTCTCATCTCTCACTCACTACTTAACATGCAAAATCTCTCCAACATCACATAACTTCAGAAAATTATAGAATCAAAGCTCTGTCTTCTCCCTCTCTCACGACACAACCACAACAACATCACCCCTAAGCTCTCAATTTCTTCTAACACCAAAGTTCATTCTTTAACCCCATTTCCTTGATATTCAATAAAGCAGTCAGTCTCTTAGAAATCAACCTTAGTGCCGAATCGTTAGCATTCAAGCCTCAATAAGATTAGTAACTCAGGAACTATCAGTAACGCTTTCAGCCATCTAGTTCAATCGTTGTTTACCTATGTGAGTTCCCTCGTATCGAAATCAACTAAGTTGGATTTATCCTTTACCAACCACTCATCACTTGTGACTGTTCGGACCTTCGAGTTAGGAATCTGTGAGAATCAGCCAGAATTCCATTAAGAGTGCCTATCAATACCCTGAATTGAGACGTAACCAATATAAGTCAAATTCTAAATGCATGACCATACCGTCAGACCTTTCCTAAGCTAAATTCATCGAACCAAACAATGTTGGAGTGGGTTCATTCCCTAACTTGCTCGATTATGTCTCGGACAGACAATTCCTTATCATGCCCTATCATCTGTTAGTCATAGTTATTACTCGGAGTAGTTGAAAGGTGAACTTTCCAAATTCTTCGACATCGGTCAGTTAGACCGACATTGTGAGACTTTACTCACAAGTAATCCTGTTCAATCTTTTCGACCTCTCAGTTACATTGTTAGTAACTAAGTATAACCTGTGGAATCCAGATTATCTGGAAAGGACACGTGTAAATTCAGTTTAAGCTCTCACTTATCGTAGCGATCTTTTAATCAGCATCTTTAGTCAAGTATCCGCCAAACTATTCTGTTCAGTGTCAGTTAATCATATAGGACTTCGTGCACCTGAACAACCCCTCATTAATTCAATTGTGTCGTTTAATCTTTCGGAGTCTTATCATCTAATTCCCAGTTAGGTTTCAGATCTTCCCAGTTACGTAGAATAGGAGATAGTAGAAATATTAGTATCTAGATACCTCATCAAAACTATTTTCTGAATTCGAGTTTGAACCATTTCATTTTCTGCCGACTATTCAGTTTCTCTGAACATCATCAACGATAGATTCAGATCATCATCCATCATATTCCTCGGGTAGAGTATAAGAGTTTCCTTATTGCGAATTCAATTCATACGCTGACACATTGACTATGGTGAATGAAGGATTTAAAGCCATTCTTTGTGTTAAATGTGCAAATCTTCCGTACCCAGTCAACCAACATTAGAATCCGATCCCGTTGGTCAATTCCTTCCACTTCAGCCTATCAATAAATTATTCAATCAACCTAATCGTAACGTTGAAGGAAGATTTGAACCTCAGTTCTTCGACATGTTAGCTGTAATACTCGACCACAGTGTTGTGCTAGGATTGATTGAAATAGTAGGTGGAAAATTCTGAAGTACTATGGACTCGGTTGCAGATGAGTCTGACTCATTGGCGAAAGGATCTATAGTGCTTAAGCGTTCTCCACTCGTTTTATATTTTGATTAATCCTAGAGTTTTTATACGGCACTACGGGACAGTGGTACGTGTGACGTGTCGCGAGCTGCAGCGTTCAGAATTGAGGAAAACCTCGAAGAGAAAGATTTTGGATTGTCATTATCAATACTCAAACTTATCCCATTCAGCTATTCATGTAATGACAACCAGGCCAGATACCGACCTGTGGAAGTGTAGTGTGAGACAATAGTGAGTACGTTATTGCTAAGATGTCGCGAACATGTTGGACTGTAGTAGAGTATTAAGAATGTCGTCACATACCTGCCACCGCATGATAAAACAAGAGTTACTTTGTGGGATTATTCAATGAAAGTCGTAGTAATGGTAGAAGTTAATTGGAAAAGAAGAGATGGTGTATCTGTGTTAGATGAATTTGGAGTAAGGCCATGATGACGTAGATAAAGAGAATGACTATGAGTAGTCGGATCAGAGTGCGCAGCACGGGAGTAGACGAACATATAATTAGATGATCAAATTTGGACGAATAACTCTTTGAGAGAGGAAAGTTTTATTCCAAGGAATAAGGTAATCAAGTGTTCTTGAGAATAACACCAAAGTTGGAACTATGAGTTGTTTCCAAACGAAGAAATTATATCCGAAGTGTATAAGACCTTATCAGATCCTCCAACGCGTCGGTCCTGTAACCTATGAGTTAATTCTACGTCTATCCATGTCAGGGTTACACGACGAGTTTCATGAGTCGCAACCTTGGAAATCCACTCCCGATCCTTATCAGCCTATAGAGATTAATCTTCAGTTAGCTTTAACTTATTAGCCGAATCCAGTTCGTGTAGTTGATTGTGGAGTAAGACTCTTCGGAACAAGAAAAATTCCAATAATCAAAGTCGGATGGGCTCAGCCTCATGACGACTAACTCACTCAGGAACGGAAATCTGTCATGAGAAAAGTTATTCTTATCTTTCCTAAAGGTAAATTTCTAAATTTCGAGGACGAAATTTCTTTAAGGGGGGTAGATCGTAACATCCCGTAATTTTATCCACCCAATTAAATTAATATTAGAGCTTGTCTAATAATTCAAGGATTAATTAGAGGTAATTAATTAATGGAGTTTGGGAATTAAGAGTATTGTGTTAGATTACGAACTCTAATTGGACCTAAAACTACACATTAGTATAATTAATTTCCCACTTGTAAATTAATTGACTCTAAGAATCAATCTCTTCCTCTCATTTCTCTCCCACACCAGTGACTCAATATCTTTCCCTCATGAGGTTAACACCTCATCACTCAAACAACACCTCACAAACTCTCTTTTCCTCTCATGTCAACACCTTATCAAGCATTAACACCTCACACACTTCATATGCCTACATCCACTAAGAAGCATGCAAAGCATTTACTCTCATCTCTCACTCATTACTTAACATGCAAAATCTCTCCAACATCACATAACTTCAGAAAATTATAGAATCAAAGCTCAGTTTTCTCCCTCTCTCACGACACAACAACAACAACAACATCACCCCTAAGCTCTCAATTTCTTCTAACACCAAAGTTCATTCTTTAACCCCATTTACTTGATATTCAACACGATGCAATAGAGTCTTAGCA
Organism: Trifolium fragiferum; assembly: GCA_954870985.1. Taxonomy (NCBI): domain Eukaryota; kingdom Viridiplantae; phylum Streptophyta; class Magnoliopsida; order Fabales; family Fabaceae; genus Trifolium; species Trifolium fragiferum. The sequence goes on from OX940796.1 coordinate 26,317,598, forward strand.
TGCAACTACATCGGAAAACCAAATCAGAATCTTCTCCTCCTCTTTCACCAATTCTCAAAGCTTTAAGAATTTGTCAAATATCACATTACCCATTATTCTCCCAAAAGGTATTGCATGCAAAACGAAATTCAACAAACTACACATTATCTGTACTCAGAACGCCTTCACATATTACTTCTTAGACTCAGTAAATCAAGCCTCAACCAATTCTACTATTAGAGCAAAGATAGGAGTTCATCATTTTTCCCCAAATTCCAAATCTGTTCAAAGATTGGTCATGGGATTAGCTGGGTTGTTTGCAGCTGTTGTAGAGCCCAAGGAGCAAGGATTAAAGCTTCATATCAGGTGGGTGCTTAGGTAGTTTATATAATTTTCCCAATAATCAATTGCATGCAAACATTAGGAAAGTTTAGGGAAATTAGGATTGAGGAGAAATAACTCCCAATTTCTCCTCCAAACAGTCATAATATATGTTTATTATATTGTTACATTGATTTAAAAAGAGGATTGTAGGTGTTCATTTCATAAAAGATGATTTTTTGCAAAACAGGGGCTGAATACGCAGTTCTCGCCCGGTGAGCAGCCGACGAGCCTTCTAGCGAGCGAACAAGTTCTGGGCAAAGTATGAATCGCCCGGCGAGCTCTCATTGGCCCGGCGAGCTTAGGCTGGTCCGGCGAGAGATAGCTCGCTCGGCGAGAGTACTCAGAACTGAGCTTGTTGCTTGCTTGGGCTTGCTGGAGTGCTCTTTGGGCTAGATTATTGTGTTGGCCTTATTTTCACAAACGTTTTCAATAACTTAAAACGCTCGTTTTATATCCTCGAATTAAATTAATATTTTGTAACAATAGAATTTATATAAATTTCGAGTTGTTTGTTATCACGATGAAATCATAGGGTATGACATAGGAATTTAGAAATGATGTATGCTCCCCGGGTTTTGGGATAATTATGGTAGTATGTAACTCAACAATTAGTATCAGTCAATCACGTGCAGTTTAGTATGCTGCTTATGGGTTTCCAATGGAACAACCCATTAGGAAAATGATTGTGAGCTTAATGCCGTGGTCGAATCGATCGGCGGATATGGCGGGCCTTCGAGACATGCTCACCTCGAAGTGTCTTAGCGAAATAAAATCAATAAGACGTTCTCTGTGATACACCTTTAGTTATGTTTATTATTATGTTATGATATGTTAGAATTATATATGGACTGATTAGGAGCCCCGACTTTATAGCCTTTAGGAGGGTAGTAGGACTCACTGGGACGAAGTGACTGTCTCACCCCACTCCCTTTTCGATATAGGTAAGACAGGTTATTTCAGAGCACGGACTAGGATGGATCTGACGATTGGAGCTGGACTTGGACCGTCAGCATTAGAAGACTTAGTCTTCATCCTTGTTGTTAATTAGCTTGTTATTTTATGTAGTTTCGTTTCCGTTGTATGTATCAAATATTCTCGTTATCTTAATGATAATATGTTATTCAGTTACATTTTCCTTTAATTAATGTACTCAGATTTCAGTTTTTAATGCTTCGACTAAATATTCTAGATATTTTTAGTTGGGGCGTTACATTGAACTTACTCCCTCCTTCATACTTGGCATAATCGCTGTATAACATAGTTATTCGTACTATTATCGGTCGTCGATTCTATCCTTATTTTAGTAACACCTTACTGCTACCCTATGTAGGCAAAGTCCCCCTACTTTTGCAACTAAGGCACCTACGAGAGTCTAACCTCGCTTTGTCGCATACCCTAATTACTAGATAGAGTTATTTACATGCATGCATTATGACCATCAACACCCCATTACCCCTAGATCTTAGTTACGGTTATTTAGTTTCCAATTGTTATTACAACTAGTTCCGGATTCTTCCTCTAATTATTAAGTCATAACTAGTTCAAGATTGTTTTGCCGTTCCTTTAATCTAGTGTTATTTATTACTAGTTCCGGACAAATAATAGTGAGAACCCTAATATGCTACTATTAAAGTAAACCCTAATTATTTATTCTAAGGCGTTGCCGTTTATCCGGCCAGATTCCGACTAACGATATTCAAGCAAGAAAACGAATAACAAATAATAATTTATAAATGCGATTTATTATAACTTTGACTCAATTACATGACCCAAGTATTCATCGGGGAGTTCATCTTCTCCACCACAACCTAAGGAATTATTACAAAAGACTACATAATTAAATTACAAGAATCTAACTGTAAAAAGCCTAAAGAATCATACCTTGCTGAGTAAGTTTTCTCGTAAGGAGAAAAAACTATGCCCTTAGAGCTCCTCCGAACTTTTCTCCAAAAGGTATAGAAGGTTCTTCTATTTCTGAATGAAAAATAATGAATTTTGGAGGCTCTATTTATACTTTTCGTAATGAGCCTCAGCAAGCCATCGTGACACGCTAGGTCCATCGAGTCACGATGCCCAAATTCTTTCTAAAATTATAACTGATCCTGTGCGTTTGATCAGCGTGGTCACTAAGCAAAGCCATCGTACTGCGTTGAGCTTCATCGTGGTACGATGCTAAGATTCTCTTCAAAAATATAATTGATTCTGTCTTGGCGAGCAAGTAGCTTCCATCGTGTCACGTTAAGTGCCATCGTGACACGATGAGCTGTTTTTCTTCATTTTTGGGCTTTTTCTTGTCTTTTGCGTGTCTTCTCTTTGTCTTGACGCTTTTTCTTGATTCTTCAGGTTGTTCTTGATATTTGGGCCTGTTTTGGTCAATTTACTACTAATAATATTACCTAAAATGCTACAGAAATTCCTATCATCACAACCCCCAACTTAAATAGTTTTTTGTCCTCAAGTAACATGCTGTCAGACAAGATCTTTAGCGAGTTAATAAATAAATAAAGATGATAGGAATTTCACATCCTTATTTGTTCAGCAATGGTACCGCTGATTCTTACCGCATTTTGCAATGCTCAGTCCTGCTTGGATCATGAGACGTTGATAGTAGTGAGTCAGACAAGTGTCTGCAAGAGTCCGTGTTCAACCTTTTTTTCTCTCTCTCTCTCTCTCTCTCTCTCTCTCTCTCTCTCTCTCTCTCTCCCTCTCTCTCTCTCTCTCACACATTTTCGCTCGAAATTGAAAGGGTTACTTTCAGTCATCGCACAACCTGCCATTTTACCATAAGCTTGCAAAAATTCAAAGCAACCTGTAAAAATTTAATAAACATGCATTTTTGGAGGTCTTTGAGGGTTGTAACATTGCTAGGGTCAAGGTAGGACATTTTTGGGATAAGTAGGCTAACATTGGAATTAAGTTCTACGTTGTTTCCTTTTTGTGTAAGCAACCTTATTCCATAGGGTACCTTTTGATTTTTTGGTATCAGTGAATAGAACCTAGGGCTATTTTTGCCTTTTTGTGTACAACTCTCCGGTTCTTTTTCTATCAATGTTTTTTGTAGAGACTATTTTTTAGGGATTTTTGATGTTCTCCCGTCTCTTTTTATTATTGTCGCGATGATTTTTGGATGTCGAGCTATTAATTAGCTTCGAATCTCAATTTTATAATTACACCACCGAGCTTTGATTTTTCCGAGGAAGGGGGAAAATTCGTTAAATACCCTATTTAAGAGATTGAGGTAAGGGGGTTGGTTATACGAAGGGAAGGTTCTAGCACCCTAAGTATCTATAGTATCCTATAGGAACCTCTTGTTCTAATCTACTTATGCGCTTTTATTTTCATTGCTTGCAAAATGTATAAGAGTTAAGGAAACTAAGTGATGATTGAGAAAATGGTTTTGATTTAGAATATGTGCTAAGTTTTGTAAAAGAAAATACTTTTGTTATTTTGTGTGATTTGGAAAGACTTAGAGCCTTTTGCACTACGTACCCGAGGGATCAAAACCATCGTAGTTCGGGTAAAAATTGCGAGTAAATGTGTGGGTTGATTTTAAAGTTTTGAAAAATGGTTTTAAAAGTAAAAGCCAAAGTGGCATAAAAGAGTGAGGTTGATTGATTTTAAATTGAAAGAAAAGTCTAAGTAATTGGATATTGATTGAAGTTTGATTGAGAAAGAATAACGCGAACACTTGGTTTGAAGTCCAAGGTTGTTTTTTGAGAAAAGATTTTAAGTGATAAAAGCTCTTGGTTTGAAATCCAAAGTTTTTGATTGATTTAGAAGAGGTATTGATTGATGAAAAGCACTTGGTTTGAAGTCCAAGGTTTTTTGTGAATTAGAAAAAGAACACTTGGTTTAAAATTCAAGGTTTTTAGACTAGAGAGAATGTTTGATTGAATTTAGAAAAGAAAGTGAGTTGGTTTGAAGTCCAAGTGTTTTTGAAGAGACTTTAATAATGAAAATGTTTTTGTGTTTTTGATAATGTTTGAAAGGAAATTGTTTTTGAGTTTTTGAAAAGAGGTTTTGACCTCAAATTTTAGATAGAAATGAGTAATGTTTTAGGCGCGGAGAAACTTCACGATGATAATAAACTAAACATCCTACCTGAACTTGGAGATGTATTATTTGTAAAGAGACTGACTGCTAACCTTATCAGCATAAGTCAGTTGTGTGATCAAGGACTGAAGGTCAACTTCTTTCAACCAGAGTGTTTAGTCACTGATGCTAAAGGTGTTGTTCTGATGAAGGGAATAAGATCTAAAGACAATTGCTATCTCTGGGTACCCAACCAGAAGACACATGTTGCAACATGTATGGTTGCCAAGGAAGATGAAGCAAAACTATTCAAGGTATGCATTTTTTGTAGTTGATGACTATTCAAGGTATACTTGGATAAACTTTACCAGGGAAAAGACACACACTTACTCTGTTTTTGAAGAACTATGCATTCAACTACAAAGGGAGAAGGATCTTCTCATAAAAAGAATCCGAAGTAATCATGGTAAGGAGTTTGAGAATTCTAAGTTCTTGGATTTCTGTGCTATCCAAGGTATCAAACATGAGTTTTCCTCACCTATCACCCCTCAGCAAAATGGGGTAGTAGAGAGAAAGAATCGTACTATCCAAGAATGTGCTAGAGTGATGTTGCATTCAAAGAAACTTGCTTACCGGTTCTGGGCTGAGGCCATGGACACAACTTGCTATATACACAACCGTGTTACTTTGAGAGCAGGTACTACAACCACTCTGTATGAACTGTGGAAGGGAAGGAAGCCAACATAGAAGCACTTCCACATCTTTGGAAGTAAGTGCTACATCTTGGCAGATAGGGAGCAAAGAAGAAAGCTGGACCCAAAGAGTGATGAAGGAATATTCCTAGGGTACTCAACAAACAGTCAGGCTTACAGAGTTTACAATAACAGAACTCAGACTGTAATGGAATCCTCAAATGTGGTAGTTGATGACTCAGGATTAGCCAGTGATCCAACTGTGGTACCAGATGTTGACACATCGGTCCCTTATGCAGAGACAGAAGCCGAAGAAGATACTCATGAAGTCAACACGAAGAATGAATTCACTTAACCTGCAGCTCCAACCAGTCCAGTTCATAATGCTCCAGTACCCCCTAGTACTCCTGCAACTAAAGGCCCTTCCATCAGAGTTCAGAAGAATCATCCTATTGATCAAATAATTGGTGATCCTAATTCAGGTATCACTACTAGAAGGTCTCTGGATATGATAGCTAGTGCTTGCTTTGTATCAAAGATTGAACCAAAAAATGTGAAGGAAGCCCTAACTGATGAGTACTGGATTGAAGCCATGCAAGATGAGTTGAATCAATTCAAAAGGAATGAAGTGTGGGACTTGGTACCTAGAGCAAGAGGAATAAATGTAATTGGTACTAAGTGATTGTACAAGAACAAAACTGATGAGCAAGGCACTGTCACCAAGGACAAGGCAAGGCTCGTAGCTCAACGATACACTCAGATTGAAGGCGTAGATTTTGATGAAACTTTTGCTCCAGTGGCTAGATTGGAGTCGGTTAGACTACTTCTTGGAGTGGCTTGTATTCTAAAATTCAAGCTGTTCCAAATGGATGTGAAAAGTGCCTTCCTAAATGGGTACTTAAATGAGGAGGTCTATGTAGAGCAACCAAAGGGATTCGTTGATCCTAATTATCCTGATCATGTGTATAAGTTGAAGAAAGCCCTATATGGGCTCAAACAAGCTCCTAGAGCTTGGTATGAAAGGCTCACTGTCTTTTTGGTGGATCATGGTTACAGAAAGGGTGGAAATGACAAGACCCTATTTGTGAGGGAAGAAAAAGGAAGGTTGCTGATTGCCCAGATCTATGTAGATGACATAGTATTTGGAGGGATGTCTGACCAGATGGTGCAACATTTCGTTCACCAGATGCAGTCAGAATTTGAAATGAGCTTAGTTGGTGAACTCACATTCTTTCTTGGCTTACAGGTGAAACAAATGAGTGATACCATTTTTATTTCACAGAGCAAGTATGCAAATAATATTGTCAAGAAGTTTGGAATGGACAGTTCTCATCACAAAAGAACACCAGCTGCTACTCATCTCAAGTTGACGAAAGATGAGAAAGGTGTTGATGTGGACCAAAGCCTCTACAGAAGTATGATTGGAAGCTTGTTGTATCTCACAGCCAGTAGGCCAGATATAACATTTGCTGTAGGAGTATGTGCTAGATACCAGGCTGCACCAAAAGTGAGTCATCTCACACAAGTCAAGAGAATTCTCAGGTATGTGAATGGTACCAGTGATTATGGCTTGTTGTACTCTCATGGTGAAAGCTGTAAACTACTTGACTACTGTGATGCTGAGTGGGCAGGTAGTGCTGATGATAGGAAGAGCACCTCAAGTGCATGTTCCTTCTTGGGCAACAATTTAATCTCATGGTTCAGCAAGAAGCATAATAGTGTGGCTTTATCCACAGCTGAAGCAGAGTATATTGCTGCTGGAAGTAGTTGTTCTCAACTATTAAGGATGAAGCAAATGTTGAAGGAGTACAATGTTGAGCAAGATGTGCTAACATTATACTGTGACAACTTAAGTGCAATCAATATCTCTAAAAATCCTATTCAACACAGCAGGACCAAGCATATTGATATAAGGCACCACTTCATCAGAGACCTTGTAGAAGACAAGGTAATTACTCTTGAGCATGTAAGCACTGAAAAGTTGATTGCAGATATTTTCACCAAAGCTCTTGATGCAAACCGCTTTGAGGAGTTGAGGAGCAAGTTAGGCATCTGCCTATTTGAAGAGCCGTAGGTTTACAGCGTGTGTAATGTGCAACCAATCATGATCATACAAGTTGCACAATATTGTTTTTCTACTGCAGTTTTAATTGTCAAATTTATTGGCTAAAAAGGGGGAGTAGTATTGGTTCTGGAAGGTACAGGTGTGTCACATGTGCCAACATGTGGATACACAAGACAAGTTGTAGTACTAGTGTATTTTTTAAAATTTTTACACAAGTACTGTATTCAGGGGGAGTAACAGGTAATGCAGGTGTTAAGGGGAAGTAATCATTATACTCTCTCATACAGGTTACAGGTTCTTTGCACTTGTGCAAATGAGTTGCACCCCATTTCTGGGAAACTTAGTTTCTCAATATGCATAACTCAGGGGGAGTATTACGCTAGGTATCTTTATCGGGCGTCTTGTTGTGTGCTCATATAGGTGAGCTTGTATTTTTTTTGAAGACTGAAAGAGTCTTTAGGACTGAAGACCAGGTGTGGTGACAGATGTTGTCATATCTGATGGTGCCTTGTGCTCTCTGCACATGGGCAATGCTTGTGCTTGTGCTCTCTGCACTTGCATGTTTTACTGGGAATTTAGGTTCTCCGGATATCAGGGATTTATTTTTCCTGAGCCACGTCTTTGTGGTAAGTTACTATATAAGGAACTCAGTGTTCCATATTTTGAGTCCACTGTAGGAGACTATCTCTTCTAGGTGTTGACCTTGAGGCTAGCAGCATCTGATCGCTGCCTTTGATTACTTGTACGTTACCTAGTGTAACATATTGCAAAATGTGTAGTTTCTTCTTCATCAAATTACTTTGTCAAAAGTTGAAGGAATTTGCTGAAGACTTCTCTCCAGAACGTGCTAAGGTTGTTTTAGCCAAAATTTGCCAAAGGGGGAGATTGTTGGATTTTTAGATGTTGGCTTCATTTTGCAAAAACTAGATGCTAGTCTAAAGGTTGAGACAGATGTGGTAACATCTGTCTAGCAACACTGCCAGCTGTGGCCAGCTGGGTTTGAAACCCTAATACGCGCCCAACAGCGCGCCGCTTTACTTTGAACCCTAATTTCTTTGTTTCAGGTTTAACTTGCGCGCCAAGACAAGGGAAACCTCGCTATTTGCTGAAGCAATATTTTTGAAAGATTTATTTTGCAAATATGTAACAATATATTTTAAAATCAAATCTTTTGGTTCAAGGTTATTTTTGAAGGAGATCAAAGACACGCGTTTTCAAGATTCTGAAGGCAAATAAATCCTTGTAGTCCAAGCAGCTCAAGACTATAAATATATAAAGACCAAGACCGAGTTCTCTCAAGAGAGTCAAGCCGTATTTTGTTTTTAGGGTTTTAGAGTGTCAAAATCGAGTCTCTTTGTGAGCCTTTCGTGCATTTCGTATATGCATACTTAGGACTGTGTTTATTGAGTTGTAATGTTACTATCTCTGAAGCTTTGAAGCAATGAGTTAGTGAGTCTAGAACTTGAAGCCTTTAGGCAAGAGTGTTTAGGTGTCTAGGAGGGTGTCTCCAACAAACCATTCATTGGAAGTGTGATTTATACCCCGATAGGTGTCTAATGGTGTGGTGTAGCATCATTGTTAAGGAATTGACCTGGGCTGGTCATATCTAGGTTAAGCCTAGGTAGAATTTGCACAGATAGTGATTGAGTGAGGAGGGTTAACGGGTAGTTAAACTCTGAATCAATACTATTATAGTGGATTCGTCCTGGATTGGTATCCCCCAGATTAGGAGCAGTTGCGTCCGAACTGGGTTAACAAACCACGCGTGCAATTTATTTTCTGTCTTTATTTATTGCATTGTTATCTGTTCAGTTAACTCTCGTGGAGACAAACGTGGTAACATCTGTCTCCCAGTCCAACGTTGTTGCGACAGGTGTTAGCACATCAGCTATCACATCTGTCTACTGATAGTGCCGGAATTTCACCTACCATACCGCGAGAAGCCAGGATCTGTTTAGCATAATAAATAGGATTTCTTTTTCGATACCAGCTTAGGTCAGTTAACTCAGCAAACTATTAGAGACCATTTTTGATTAGAGTAACAATTAGGAATTATTTTCTTCCACACCATGTAGATACCTGACTTAATTCATAAGGCATCATTCGTGAGCAGTAGAAACAAGAATTAACCGAATTAGCCCTTGTAAGTAACAACCAATAGTTGTACCTTGTTGAGGATTTTAGGGTGTTGGCTTCATTTGGTAAAATAAGCCTAATTCCATGATGTGGAGCATGATGTGTACTACATCAGGTTTCACATCTGGACGCCCTAGCTGAACGCGCTTTTATTAATTTACACATGATTTTTTGAGAAGATTTGTTTTTCAAATTAAATCGTGCCAGCTTGCGCGCCAAGGAACAAGATAATCTTTCATGGTTCTGTTTTATTTTATTGGCCGACTTTGATCAAAAAGATTTGAAACAAACAATTAAAAGATTATGATCAAATAAATCTCAAGGCAAAATTTATCAAGGCTAACTCGTCAAAGCCCATGAAGCTTGTTCTATATTAAGGAAGACTGAAGACTAATTATTAATCAACTGAAATCAAGAAGCTAAGTCTACAAATTGAGTCTTAGGGTTTTAGTTCTTTAGTTGTTCTTTGTTATTTGTGAGCCTTCACTTGGATCATAGTTTTGATACAAGTAAGGACTGAGTTTATAGAGTTGTAATCTCTAGGTTTCCTTCTCCAAAGCTTTGAAGCAAGGAGTTGGATTGTGCAACACTCTAAGCCTTTAGGTACGAGTGCTTTGCTTGTCTAGGAGTATGTCTCCACCTGAGTTGGTTTAGTAAATCCTTGCTGGGTAAGGTTGAGGGGGAGTGAGAAGAGGTTTTTCATATCTAGGAGTTCCTAGGTAGAATTAGCACGGGTAGTGATTAAGTGAGAAGTTGTAAACGGGGGAGTTTAACTTTTAATTGATACTACCATAGTGGATTAATCCGTGGATTGGTATCCTCCAGAATAGGGCTTGTTATAAGTGCCGAACTAGGTTAACAAACTCATTGTGTTTTATTGTTTCCTGCACTTTATGTTGTTTACTTGTTCATCAAGTTCAGAATGTCCACGATGTTGACACATTAGGCTACACATCGTACGATTCCTAAAGTGTACACATCGTGCTACACATCTGACACTTGCCACCAGAATTTCAATTGGCATCAGAGCAGGCACCCTGCCTGTTTGAGGGTGAGCTCTAGGGAAGTTACTTTCTAGAAACATGGACAAGGATGGAACAATGGTCAACAAACCACCTCTTCTGGACGGGACTAATTATGACTACTGGAAGCCAAGGATGATTGCCTTCCTAAAGTCACTTGATAGCAGGACTTGGAAAGCTGTGCTCAAAGGTTGGGAGCATCCCAAATTTCAGGATGCTAATGGTGTTGATACTGGTGTACTCAAGCCAGAAGAAGAATGGTCAGCTGCAGAGGACACTGCATCACTTGAAAACTCCAAAGCTTTGAATGCTTTATTCAGTGGAGTGGACAAGAATATGTTCATATTGATTAAGCAGTGTACTGTTGCTAAGAATGCTTGGGAGATGCTCAAGACCACTCATGAAGGCAATGCCAAGGTAAAAAGCTCAAGAATCCAACTTCTCAACACTAAGTTTGAAAACCTCAGAATGAAAGAAGAAGAATCAATTCATGACTTTCACATGAATTTGCTTGAGGTAGACAATTCTTTTGAGGCTCTAGCTGAAAAATTGTCTGAAGAAAAGCTTGTGAGAAAGATGCTTAGATCCCTACCCAAGAGATTTAACATGAAAATCACAACTATTGAGGAAGCTCAAGACATTCCAAGTATGAAACTTGAGGAACTTGTGAGCTCTCTTCAAACTTTTGAGATGAACTTAGGTTAGCAAACTGAGAAGAAGGGAAAAGGTATAGCCTTTGTATCTTGTGCTGATGAAGAGGAAGAGGCTGATGAGTCAGATGAGGATCTCTCAAATGACATAGCTATGTTAGGAAGACAATTCAACAAGCTTCGGAGAAGGGTGAATAGAAGACCAAGGAGGAATGTGAGGAACATCCAGACTGACATCAGTAAACAAGGTTGTTGGAACAAAGTTGGTTTTGACATAACCCAAGTAGTTCTGATGATAACAATAGTATTAATATACAATAGGGATTATTGATAATTTACTCTAGTGTGCAGACATACAAGTTAAAATATATTTTACACTAGAAGATTGAAGTTCTGGTTGCTGTATTTAAAGTATCCCCAGAAGTTGGGAAAACGCAAGTTCTGAAGGCAGCACAGAAGTTGAAGCCACAGAAGTTGTTGGTCAAAGTCAACCAGAAGATGAAGTCATCAGAAGAAACATTGTTTTCTGCAAATTCTGATGATGATGAAATAGCAGAAGACGTCAAAGAACATTCCATTATTCTTAACGACTATCATCTACAAGGAAAAGGAACTGAAGAGTCATCAGAACGTTATTCAAACTGTTATTCTTTTGACAACGACGTCTGTACTATTGTACTATCTTTGTTTTCCTGATTTGGGCGAATATTCGTGATCAAGGACCAGAAGTTGTTCTTTTACTTGATTTGAATAATCACAATTCAAATGGAAACAATAGTACAGTACTACCTAGCTCATTTCATCTGTATCCGCTAAAATTCAAGATGCTCCAACAACGCCTATAAAAGGAGGAAGGATTTGAAGACGAGATACAACAACACATCTACGAACAAAGAGCTGTTATTCTGCTGAAATTAAAAGAGCTATTTTTAACATAGATACAACTTGAGTTGATTTTCAAATTCAAGACATTAGCTTTCAACCTCTGGTTTGTCAGTTGTTGAACCTTAGTTTTCTTCTGGAATTCTAAGAACAGTCTTGTAATATAAGTTGTATTTCTTTGTTCTGTGAACTCTGATATTTGTTATCAGTGTTCAAATACATTGTATTTGTTTTTGTTGTTAGAAGTCTCTTGCTTGTGTGCTTGAGCATTGGAAGTCTCTTGTAAGGAGTTACTTGAGCATTGGAAGTCTCTTGGAAGTGCAAGGGGACTGGACTACTCTCGGTTTGTGAGAGGAACCAGTATAAATCTTCTGTGTCATCTCTTCTTTCTTTTCTCTGTTTCATTTACCTCATACTCTGTTTTCCTGTTTGCGAACAGAAGTTGTTTGTGTTTAAAGGTTTTGGCCCGCTGCGTTATCTGATAAGTTAAAAAACTTAGAAGAAGTTTTAATTTAACCAAAACACAATTCAACCCCCCTTCTTGTGTTTTTCACACCTTCAATTGGCATCTAGAGCCTGGTTCTGTTATATCACTTTGCAGTGAGACAGTTATTTGTTGTGACTAAACACTATGGCTGAGGAAAAGAAATCTGAGGGAACGTCTATTCCATTCAACTATGATGTTGATGATAAAAACAACAACAGCAAAGCTCCCAAGTTCAATGGTAATGGTTCTACCTTTTCCTGGTGGAAAGATAGAATCTACAGTCATCTAGTTGGTATTGATGATGACCTTTGGGATTTAGTTGAAAGAGGAACTACGTTTCAAGGTTTGGATGAAAGAGGAAGATTGGATTATGATACAAGGCAAGCTTTCACTGAAAAGGACAAGAAAGCGTACAAGAAGCACCACAAAGTCAAAGATATCTTGATAAGCTGCATATCTCACGAAGAGTACCTTATGATCACAGATAAATCTAGTGCTAAGAGTATCTATGATTCACTGTGCTCATCTTATGATGGAAACAAACAGGTTCAGGAGGCAAAAGCAACACTTCTGATTCAACAGTATGAACTATTTAGAATGAAGGATGATGAGAACATTGAATCTATGTTCTCTAGATTCAAAGTTCTGGTCGCAGGCCTTCAAGTTCTGAAGAAAAGTTATACTACTTCAGATCATGTGAAGAAGATTCTTAGAAGCTTACCTGCTAAGTGCAGACCTAAGGTCACTACCATTCAGGAAGCAAAGGATTTGGACACACTAAGTCTAGAGGGTTTAATTAGTTCACTCATGAGTCATGAGATTGAGCTATCCTCTGATGAACCTCAGAAGAGAATGAAGTCTTTGGCTCTGCCAGCAACTTCTGGACCTTCTAAGGCTCTCAAGGCTAAAGTTGTTGAATCTGAAACAGAAGAATCTTCTGCAGATGATCAAGAAGATGGATCAGATGATGATGTATTTGCACTTCTAACCAAGAGGTTCCAGAAGTGGGCAAAGAGAAAGCCAAGATATTCTGGCTACAGAAGTTCTGGATCTAAAGGTTCTGGCAACAAAAGTTCTGGGAATAAAGATAAGAAGGATGATTCAAAAAATTGCTTCAACTGCAACAAGCCTAGACACTTCATTGCTGATTGTCCTGACTTGAGCACCAAGGGAAAAGGAAGAAAGAGCACTTTCAAGAACAAAGCTAAAAGGAGTCTTCTAGCTACATCGGAAGATCTTGACAAGCTATCTGATGATGAAGCTGAAGATGCAGAAGCAAATTTGGCACTCATGGCCACAGCAGAGTCAGAAATTGAAAGTGATGTTGAGTCAGATACAGAAGATATTGAGCAGGTTATTTCTAAACTCTCTGACACTCAACTTTCTAAGGCTTTGAAAGATACTGTGATGAAATACATGAAAAATCAAATGAGCTAGAGCTTTTCAAGCAAAAGTTCAATATGCTCAATGATAAAGTCAATCATATTCAATAAGACTATAAGAAGTCCTTAAAGACTATTCAAGTTCTTGAAAATGGTTGCAGAACATGTAACAAACCCTATGATAAGCATGAGATTGCTCTTCAAGAGTTTGTTCATCACAATATTGACAAGCACAAGTTAGCCTCTATGATTTATGGTGCTGGCAAATACACTGGACAGGGTTTGGGGAGTACTGTCAAAGGAAACTCAAGTCAGTCTGTGTGTATTAGCAGAACATCTTCTGATCTTTATTCAAATTTTGTTTCTAGTAGTAGTACAGAACATCCAAAAGTGTCAGATGCTCAAGTAAGCGTGGAGTCTTTGAAAACCTCTGCTCCCATTGCTTCAGTATACAAGTCTTATAAAGGAGACAAGCACTTGTTCCTCACCCTGACTCTGAGAGAGGAAGGAACTATAGGATTTGGTGGGAACCAGAAAGGCAAAATCATTGGTATAGGTAAATTAGGTAATTCTTCCCTATCTATTTCTGATGTTTGGTTGGTTGATGGACTACAACATAACTTACTTAGCATAAGTCAATTATGTGACAGTAATTATGATGTTGTGTTTAATAAGAATTCATGTACTGTGATTAACAATTCTGACAAGTCCATTTTATTTAGAGGCTGTAGGAAAGGCAATGTATATAAGGTGAATCTGAAGGTGTGAAAAACACAAGAAGGGGGGTTGAATTGTGTTTTGGTTAAATTAAAACTTCTTCTAAGCTTTTCAACTTATCAGATATCGCAGCGGGCCAAAACCTTTTTAACATAAACAACTTCTGGTAGCAAGCAGGAAAACAGAGTATGAGGTAAATGAAAACAGAGAGAAGAGAGAAGAGATGACACAGAAGATTTATACTGGTTCCTCTCACAAACCGAGAGTAGTCCAGTCCCCTTGCACTTCCAAGGGATTTCACTATAATCACCAAGATTACAATTGCTCAAGCTCACAACAAGAGACTTCCAATGCTCAAGTAACTCCTTACAAGAGACTTCCAATTGCTCAAGCACACAAGCAAGAGACTTCTAACAACAAAAACAAATACAATGTTTTTGAACAATGATAACAAATATTAGAGTTCACAGAACAAAGAAATACAACTTATATTGCAAGACTGTTCTTAGAATTCTAGAAGAAAACTAAGGTTCAACAACTGACAAGCCAGAGGTTGAAAGCTAATGTCTTGAATTTGAAAATCAACTCAAGTTGTATCTAAGTTAAGAATAGCTCTTTTAATTTCAGCAGAATAACAACTCTTTGTTCGTAGATGTGTTGTTGTATCTCGTCTTCAAATCCTTCCTCCTTTTATAGGCGTTGTTGGAGCGTCTTGAATTTGAGCGGATACAGATGAAATGAGCTAGGTAGTACTGTACTATTGTTTCCATTTGAATTGTGCTTATACAAATCAAGTAAAAGAACAACTTCTGGTCCTTGATCACGAATATTCGCCCAAATCAGGAAAACAAAGATAGTACAATAGTACAGACGTCGTTGTCAAGAGAATAACGGTTTGAATAACGTTCTGATGACTCTTCAGTTCCTTTTCCTTGTAGATGATAGTCGTTAAGAATAATGGAATGTTCTTTGACGTCTTCTGCTATTTCATCATCATCAGAATTTGCAGAAAACAACGTTTCTTCTGATGACTTCATCTTCTGGTTGACTTTGACTAACAACTTCTGTGACTTCAACTTCTGTGTAGCCTACAGAACTTGCGTTTTCCCATCTTCTGGGGATACTTTAAATACAGCAACCAGAACTTCAACCTTCTAGTGTAAAATAAATTTTAACTTGTATGTCGGCACACTAGAGTAAATTATCAGTAATCCCTATTGTATATTAATACTATTGTTATCATCAAAACTACTTGGGTTATGTTAAAACCAACTTTGTTCCAACAATCTCCCCCTTTTTGATTGATGACAAACCAAGTATTAATTTACAATGGTTGTTATTTTAATCACATTCATTCATCCTTCAGGTTTATGAGTTTTGCAAGCTCCCCCTGAGTTCAGTAATGAATGATTAAAATAGTTTAAAATTTAATGTTGAATCCAGAACTTCTGTATACATTTTGACTCCCAGAAGATAGGTTTGCAAGCTTTCTTCTGTTGTCTGATCAACCTAAGAGAAAAGCGCAATCTTCTCTTACGTGTATCATGTATGGAAAGTTCTGATCTCAATAAAAAATTTCCTTTAAATATATCAAAAGGTAACTGATAATATTTAATGACTGAACAATAAAACTGAATAAAGAATATTAAATTTTGGCTTCAGTTAGTGTTCATAAATTAATTTACTCTTACTCCCCCTTTTGTCATTAAACAAAAAGAATAAAAAAAAAAGAAAAGAAAGAATAAACACGTGACTAAAGAAATAGTCAAGTCAAAAGAAATGCATTAAAATAGATGATAAAAACCATATTTAGTTAATGCAAATGTTTAAAACGAGGTAAATCCTACCAACCAAAATTGCTATAAAAGCACGCCAATCCTTTGTCATTTCACTCAACACTTCCAATGAGAGAAAATAAGTTCTTCATCAAGATGAAAGAAAATATTTGTGAGGATAGAAGAGTGATTGAAAGAAATGGGTTTAAGAAATTTTCAAAGAAGAACCAGAGAGGGATCGTAATATCAATAGATGCAGTCTCGTGGAATATGATGTCTAAGAAACATCAGAACATGTTGAAGGTCCTTGCTTCAAAATCAGACGCAAGTTTCTCAACATCCTTCTGTTCTTAGAGGATCAAGAGGTTCTTCACATGCAAGAGGAAGAGATGGAGTATTGACAAGAGGCTCCAAGTGGATAACACATGGAAGCTTGAAGAGATCAAGATCTAAAGGCTCCCAGGTTGAAGTTTGGGGCACAATCCTCTGTCAGCATCTCCTTCTCATCCGTTTGCAGAAAATTTCCTTTTAGGTTTAGGAGGGTC
Source organism: Trifolium fragiferum (assembly GCA_954870985.1). Lineage (NCBI taxonomy): Eukaryota > Viridiplantae > Streptophyta > Magnoliopsida > Fabales > Fabaceae > Trifolium > Trifolium fragiferum. The sequence continues at coordinate 26,334,346 of OX940796.1, forward strand.
AGATTTTCATGTTAAAAAACGTCTTTGCTCAGAGAGCAATGATGAAATGGAAAAACATGTAAAATCATAGCAATGATGAAATGGAAAACTGTTGTAATGCAAATTATGAATGAAAATCAATTTTTTTGAATGCATGTTATTATTTTTATGTTTATGCAGAAATATATATAGATCTATCTTCTGTAACACAAGAAAATAAATCACCAGAACATAACTGCAATATCATAAAAAGTAACAATTATCCATAACAAAATACATAAAACAGAATAAAGTAAAACAAAAAATCCAGACAGAACATGGGATAACACAAGTGCAAACTAAACAAAATAAGCAAATAACAGTAGAAATCCTAAGGTTGAGAGGGGTCCAGGGGTTTGTCTTGAAGCTTCTTCAGAGCTTCTTCAGAAAAGGTCTTCATCCTCTGTAGCACAACTTCTTTACCCAACCTGACAACCTCTGATCCTGATTCAGAGTCTACCTTGACAATCTTGTTCAATTCTTGCTCAAAGAAGGTAGAAAACTGATCTGCAGCCTCATTCAAAACCAAATTCATTCTATCTTCATGCATCTTCTTTGCTTTCCTGATTCTATACTCTGCAGCCTTGCATTCAGTAAACTTATGCCTTGCAAGAGTCATGACATAGTTTCTTCTGTACTGAGAGCCAAGATCTTGCATCATTTGAGAACACATATTGGTAATGGCAGAGCATTCACCATCCATTTGGTCAGGTGCAAAGTCAAGTGCAGGAGGATCTTTAAAGATATCCTTAACCATGTCATTATTGCCCATCAACACACATTGTACATTTGCAGGTGTGATGGCAGGAGGGGTGGTAAGGACAGATGATGATGAGGGCTTATCTATGTTGTTTGAAGGTGCAGCTGGTTGTGTTTATTCTGTTGGTGAGGGGGTAAGGACTACAGCAAAAGAGTTCATGTAGTCATTCTCAAAATTTGTGAGTTGAGGGGGTTGAGATTTGCTAGGGGAGGGTTTGTGAAGTTCCATCTCAAGAAGTAAAAGAGCTCTGGCAGAAGTGCCAGCTTCAATTATTGTTGCATTAGGAGAAGCCTGATGATCTGATAAGGTCTTCTCTGAGTCTTTGGAACTTGGTGAAATAAGGTCAGTATCATGAACAGCAAGAGAAAGTTGTTGAGGATTAGCTCCAGAAGTTGCAACCTCTGCATTAACTTCTGTCACCATTTCTTCAACAACCTCCACAGAAGTAGGAGTAGAAACACCTGCTTCTTCTTGATTAGCCACCTTCTGAACAAACTCTTCTCTAGGAATTGGAACATCAAGAAAATCATTCTTGTCAGCTTCAATCCCACTCTCCCAACTGGTTTCTTCGAAAACCTTGAATCTTTCAACCTCAGCAATAGCGTCTTCACGCTCTGCTTCCTCATCTACATCAAGATGTATTACATTTTGCTTCTTCTTCCTCAGGGTTGTTCTTCTTTTCTTCTTAGGAACTTCTGGAGCAGCAGGTCCAGAAGTAACACCTTGCTTGGTTGCATCAAGCTCATCCTCTGCTTGATCAACTTCTTCAACTAACTTCCTTTTACCAGTATCCTCTGAAGTTTTCTTCACACCAGAAGTACTTTCAGTCTGTTTCTGGGGTGTAGAACTTCTTGTTGAACTGGTTGGCTTGGGGGTTTTCTTTTCCTTCACTTGAACAGGCAATAACCTCTGTGTTATTAACCTATCTTCCACTTTGAAATCTGTTCCATCTTCCACGATGCTCTTATGCTTAGCAGCAATCTCAGCAACTTCATTGATGGGAACAGAGGTCATGAAATAATACAGATTGCTCTCATCCTTTCTAGCTCTGTATATATTCTGAGGAGTAATGGTTTTTGCATTGAACTTGAGAACCTTCTTCACAGTCTGACCGCCAATTATAGAAGGGTAGGCATCAATATATGATGCATAACCAGGAAAAGTGGTTCTAAGAGATTGAATTAGATAACTTCTGTGGAACATAAAAGAGAAGAATCTGCAGAAATAAGCATTAGTGTAGTGCTTATTAATGCAATCCTTGATTGTTCTCCACATGTGCTCAAATATTAGAAGGCCACAGTCCAAATCAACCTTCTTTCCAAAATAATATAACGCAAGTTTATATAGATTGGAAATCTGGTCAGATGAACCAACCTTAGGTAATATTGAGTCACAGAGGATCCTGTACATAACCTTGTAGAAGGGTTTCAGGTCATTGTTGTTCTTGGAGGTAGAATTCACTCCATAGAGTTCTTCTTGAATCTGTGGACTCATGTCATCAGCATTCTTCGGAATAACACCTTTCAACGGAAATGCTACAGGTTGCCTTATATGTTCTGGTCTGATTCTTATGAGAACGCCACCAACTTCTGAGCGAATCTCTTTACCAAAGTATTCTTCATCAGGATTATTACCTTGCGCAAACAAACGTGCTTTCATCCAGAAATCCTTAACAAGTTCAGGATAGACAGGTCCATTCAGACAATCCAAGTACTTAGTCATCTTCTGACGAACCAGGGCTTCCATTACGTCTCCACGACCATTAACTCTCAAACCTTCCAAATCGACTGGTCGTTCGATGTGAAGATAAAGCTTTGAAATAGGAAACAGCATAGAATCTTGAGTAATGGTACCGGGTTTTGATCCTTTGACATCAGCAATTGGTAGTACATTGATGTTCCTGTCAATAATCTTTTCTCTGCGAGTAGGTTTGTCGGATGATGATGCCATGATTCTGAGTTTTAGGGTTAGGGTTTGCTAAGTTGAGAGACGAAAGAAATTTCTCTGAGTTTTAGAAGAATGAAAGTGTGGGTAGTGATTGTGAAAAGTGTGTGAATGTGAACAGTTAGTGTTTAAAAAGGGAAAGTAAAACAAACCGCGCAAAAACGTACTAACTGAAAGGACATGGGTAATAGAGTAACTTAACAATTCACAATGAATTAGAACACAGACCAACTTCTTTCTCTAATAGCAAACAGACACGTGTATTAGAAGGTTAATTAAATATCTGACACGTAAGTGACAACAGTTGAAGAGGTAACTCAGCAGTTACTGCTACGTCACATCCAGAACCACTCACAATCTTCTGATAAAAATACAGAAGATGGTTTCATCAACTTCTGATACACAAGTTCTGACTCCCCCTATATTCTGATAATAAATACCAGAGGATGGTTAGTCTAAACTTCTGATAGAAAGTGTGACTCCCCCTAACTTTTGTTAAACTTCCAGAACTTCCTAAAATACTATTTTTCACTAGAGTTTCAGCTTATTCACAGATTTCCATCATATTAAGATTCTTTTTGATAAAATCAAATTTTTCTACAGCTAAGGGTTTTGTAAAGATATCAGCCCATTGATTTTCAGTATCAATAAACTTAAGATCAATTACTCCCTTCTGTACATAATCTCTTATAAAATGATGTTTAATCTCAATATGCTTAGCTCTTGAGTGTAGAATAGGATTTTTAGAAAGATGAATGGCAGCAGTGTTACCACAATATAAAGGAATATTATGACTGCTTATTTGATAATCTTCCAATTGATATTTCATCCAGAGTAGTTGTGTACAACATTTGGCTGCTGAAATGTATTCTGCTTCTGGAGTTGACATAGCAATAGTGGTTTGCCTTTTACTGGCCCAAGAAATCAAATTCTCACCAATGAATTGACAGTTTCCACTGGTGGATTTTCTTTCAAGTTTACCACCAGCATAGTCAGCATCACAGAATCCAATTAGTTTGTAATCATTTGATTTCTGATACAGTAATCCAATGTTACAAGTAGCCTCCAGATATCTAAAGATTCTCTTTACAGCAGTAAAATGAGATTCTCTAGGATCTGATTGAAATCTTGCACACAAACATACACTGAATAGTATATCTGGTCTAGAAGCTGTTAGATAGAGAAGAGATCCAATCATACCTCTATATAACTTCTGGTCAACTTTACCTTCAGACTCACCTTTGTCAAGACTTGATGTAGGATGCATTAGAGTGTTCATGGGTTTGCAGTCTTCAAGATTATACTTCTTCAGAAGATCCTTGATGCACTTAGACTGATGAATGAAGTTCCCTTTCTTTGTTTGATTGCAATAGTCAAAATAATATAAAATGAAAAGTGACATATATAGACGACCTTCCAAAAAAAAAATGAACATAAGAAAATAAATATTATTAACAAATGAAACTTATTCTGTTCGAGATATGTAGAAATAATGAGAGCGAGATATAATCTCTCAAAGGTGTAGAATGAAAAACACAGAACATTTTTGACCCCACTATTAAAAATGCACCTAGACTACCTAAATTTTCATTTGAGAATGAAATTTATTATAATCATTTTATATTTAAAAGGTCAATATATAGTCACATATATGAAGATGAGAGAAATAATTTATCTCTTAATAGTATAAAACGGGAAGCGAAATAATATTCGTCATCTCCCTCTATCTTATAACATTGTTAAACATATATCATGCAAAATATATCTCAATTTTATCTTAGCATTTTTAATTAAATATTGCACAAATAATATATTAAAATAAATAAAAATAATATTTAAAAATAAAATTATCCCGTGCACGGCACGGGCTAACATACTAGTTATATACATAGCGAGATTCCCACGGAGCCTTCTTGTGCATTCTCAAGAAAAATTGCTTATGTGGCATTTAATTAGAATTATTAGAGTTTTTGCTTAGGTGACATTCAATTAGAGTTTTTCTATTTTATTTTGTATTTTTTTAATCTTCTCTAACCCATTATTTTTTAAGAAAACATATTTTTGGATATATACTATTAAATTAATCGGATATATCTCTCTAACCCATTATTATAAAACAAAATTGTTGGATATATACAACTAAACTAGAGCTTTATTTTTTGTTTTTTATTTTTTTTTAGCCTCAAAAAATAAAAAAACTAGATTGTTTTTTATCGAGTTTGTATTTGTTTTTTCATTCAAAAAAAAGTTTGTATTTGTTTTTTTTTGTCATTCAATTAGAAATTCTCTAATATTTTTTATTGTAGAAACTTTAATATTATGCGAGTATAATTTTTTGTAAAAAATCTAATACTTTTTTTTAGAATCTCTGATATTATTATTATTATTTTTTTTTTGTAGAAACTCTTTCTTTTTGTGGGGATTGATACTTTTTAATTTTAGAAACTCAAATATTATACGTATCTTAATATTTTTATTATTATATTTTAATAATATTGCGTTGGTAAAATTCAATTAAAGCTTTTCTAATATTATATTTATTTATAGAAATTAAAATATTATATTTTAATTACTAACATATATTATATTTTTAATGACGACAAACTTATTTAATCCTTTATTAAATATTATATATTTTCTATATAAAAATATGTGAACACTTCGGCTAAATTTTGATTTGACATGTATCTATATCCAATCATTAAAATAATAAAGAATTAACAACTATTTTTTGTTCATGGAGTAGCTATAGAGTCCCGTAATGGACACGAAAGACATATATAATTAGAGAGAGTTTCGATGGTGTAGAATGAAAAGCGGGGAGCATTATAACCCCCACTATTAAAAATATACATTGACGAATTAAAATTTGAATTTGGAAGTTATCCATAATTTCATATTTTGTCATTGGGATTACTTATTAAAAAAATTTAACACCCCATAGATAAATCTAGAATAATCATGGAATATTATTAATGGTAACTGAATTCATTATTATTACAACAGGAGTTTATTGCACACACAGGTGCCAAATACATCGAGAGTACAGAAAATAACAGCGGAAACAAAGACAACACGATTAGAAAGTGAGAAAAGCAAGAAAGACTAAATTCATAGCATAAACTAAGTTCATAGCATAATTATCATAAGCAATAAAATAAAGGTGAGCACGTCTCAGAGGCTTGCCTTATCCGCGAACAGAAAGCGTCCCGGCATAAAGCTCACATGAATTTCTAATGGAACATCTAAAACGAAGTCCACACTGATATCATAATCATATATTTATTCGACTGATCACTAAGTTCATAACATGCTACCAATAATTCCCAAACCCGGGGCGCATACAATATTCTAAGTTCTTAAGTTAATACCCTAAGAGTTCAACTGTAATTGACCTCCTGTTTACATCAAATTATATATATTTCAGCAGAACAACAATCTATAACGAGGATATAAAACGAGTGTTCCATTTATTTTTGAAAATAGGAAAAATGAGTCATTTCTGGGTTGGCTCGCAACAGCGAGTCACCAAGCTCGCCATGGCGAACTTACAGGTCCTGGCCTAAACAACTTACTAGGCGAGCCAGAGCTCGCCATGGCGAAGTTCATCAGCCCAGAACCTGGAGCTCGCCATGAAGGCTCGCTAGCAACTCGCTATGGCGAGTTCATGCAGAAATGCCCCTGTTTTGCGAAAATCATCAAATTTTATAAATAACACCTACAATCCTCATACAAGAAGGTACAGTAACATATATTAATTCATATAGAACAGGATAGCATGAAATTTGGGAGTTAATTTCACACCTACAGATATTTCTATGAACTCCTAAGTTTGCATGCAATATTCATAAATTGGGAAACTAACTAAATTAGCCTAAGAACCCACCTGGAATTGAAGCTTTACTTGCTCCTGGGCTCTTCTACATCTACTGCAACCCTCCTAGCTAATCCCACGAACTTTGGACCGAATTTGGACTAAGACAATTGAAAACCCCTCTAACTTGAGCTACGAATTTGTGGATTGTTTGATGCTCTACTCAGCTGGAATGAGAGGTATTTATAGTGAATTTGATGAAGTTAAAACAGTATTGGGTTTGTCTCTGGTATAGGCATGCATGCACTACCATTGGTGGGTGTTGAGGTGAAGTAAAGAGAGGTTGTTGTGTTGTGTCATGTGAGCTTGGAACAATGATTTCAGAACTGTGTTATGCAGGTAGGAATCTCTCTGAAGTAGTCACATTATTTGGGTTAATAATAGCAACAAGAAACCAACATGTGAAATGGAGTTGATTGAGAAGTTTGGAAGTTTGTGATTGTTGTTGTTTTTGGCGTGGGAAGGGAAGAGAGAATTGAGAGTGTGAGCTTCAGATTTCTGATAAAAAATGAATTGAATGAGAGCGCTAGTTGCATGTGGTCTTAGTTAGAGTGGAACAATGACTCACCCTTGGCTATGAGGTGTTGACACAAGATGGTGTAGACACTTTAAGTGAGGTAATGACTCACCATGGAGGGAAAAGAATTCTATTTAGTGTTGGTTAATTCAAAACCATGAGATTAGTGTTGTAGTGTGTAATTTAGTTTCCTTTGGAAGTATCTATTTGCACACAATCACACTTAAATTCTATGATTTAATTAATTACCCACCCCTAATTAATTTAAATTTTAATAGATTTATTCTAATTAAAATTAATTAGGAAATTTTAGAAATTGGGGATGTAACAATCTACCCCCCTTAAAGAAATTTCGTCCTCGAAATTTAGAAATTTACCTAAAATAGGTGAGGATAACTGTTCATCATGTCGGATTCCAACTCCCAAGTGTATTCGCCGTCCGGAGACTACGCCCATTCAACTTTGACAATGGGAATTCTCTTAGTCTGAAGAGTTTTAACATCTCGATCAACAATTCGAAGAGGATCAGGTTGATAAGTTAGGTCTGGCTGAAGATCAATCTGTTCAATCCCAATTGGCTGATAAGGATCTGGAATGTATTTGCGAAGCTGAGAGACATGGAATACGTCGTGTAGCCCTGACATAGAAGGTGGAAGAGCTAACTGATAGGCTACTGAACCAACGCGTCGAAGGATTTGATAGGGTCCAATATATCTTGGAAAGAGATTCTTGGTTCAAAACACACCACGTAATCCTAACTTCGGAGTAACCTTCAAGAACACATGATCTCCTTCCTCAAATTCCAACAAGCTCCTTCTCTTGTCAGCATAACTCTTTTGCCGACTCTGCACAATTTTCATCTTTTCACGGATGGACTTAACCTTTAAAGTTGTCTCTTGAATAAGGTCTGGTCCTAACAATCTGCGATCACCGACTTCCGTCCAACACAAAGGAGTCCTACACTTTCTCCCGTACAGGGCTTCAAACGGTGCCATTCCTATGCTGGAATGGTAACTGTTATTGTAAGAAAACTCAATCAAGTGCAAGTAGTTGCTCCAACTACCACCATCTTCCAACACACAAGCACGGAGCATATCTTCAAGAGTTTGGATGGTTCTTTCAGACTGGCCATCTGTCTGAGGGTGATGCGATGTACTCATTCTCAACCGAGTACCCATCGCATGCTGGAAGGCTTTCCAAAACCTAGAAGTAAAGATTGGATCACGATCTGAAACGATACTGAGTGGTACACCATGCAACCTCACAATATATTCTATAAATATAGCTGCATACTGCGTGGCCTTATAGGTAGATTTCACAGGAATGAAATGAGCCGACTTGGTCAATCTATCCACAATTACCCAAATTGAATCTTGACCCTTCTGGTTTCAGGGTAAACCTCCAACAAAATCCATTGTGATATGTTCCCACTTCCACTCCGGAACTTCTAATGGTTGCAATGGACCTCCAGGTTTCTGGTGTTCAATCTTCACTTGTTGACAAACCAAACATCTAGACACAAAATCTGCAATTTCTGCCTTCATGTTCGGCCACCAGTAATTCTGTTTCAAGTCGTGGTACATTTTAGTGGATCCTGGATGAATCGAGAATCCACTTTTATGTGCCTCGTCAAGAATTAACCTTTTCAGTTCATCGTCATTTGGTACGCACAATCTTCCATCATACAACATGACACCATCTGATGCTATTGCAAACTCTGGGTTATTCAATCTCCTTTGAAGGTCCATATCACTTCGTTGCGCCTGCACTACCCTTGAGCGCAGATCACAGGACAACTCCATTCGGTTGATTCTTATGCCACTCTTTCTATACACAACATTCAGGTTCAGGTCTCTGAACTTCTCATACAATCCACATTGCTGCATCAAGAGTTCATAGGCATACAAGGCCTTCCTGCTCAAAGCGTCGGCCACAACATTCGCTTTGCCAGGATGATAGTTGAGGTTGAAATCAAAATCCTTCAGATATTCCATCCATCTACGCTGCCTCATATTCAAATCCTTTTGATTAAACAGGTATTTCAGGCTTTTATGATCGCTGAAAAGATCGAACTGGACACCATACAAGTGATGCCTCCAAAACTTTAGAGCGAAAATAATTGCTGCTAGTTCCAAATCATGGGTTGGATAGTTTTGTTCGTGTGTTTTCAATTGCCGCGAGGCATATGCTACCACAACTCCATCTTGCATTAGAACACATCCGCGACCTTTATGTGATGCATCGCAATACACCACGTACTTCCGGTTAGGATCAGGAATGACCAACACTGGAGCACTGGTCAACTTTTCCTTCAAGGTTCTGAAACTTACTTCACATTCAGCATTCCAATTGAAGGTAGTACCCTTTCTGGTCAAACGAGTCAAGGGTAAGGCGATTTCATCACAGTATCTTTCAAATCCTTAGAGAGTTGAGTGTCAGAGAGTTTAGAAATAACCTGTCCAATATCTTCTGAATCTGACTCAACATCACTTTCAACATCTGACTCTGCTGTGGCCATGAATGCCAAGTTAGCTTCTGCATCTTCAGCTTCATCATCAGACAACTTGTCAAGATCTTCCCATGTAGCTAGAAACTCTTCTTAGCTTTGTTCTTGAAACTGCTCTTTCTTCCTTTTCCCTTGGTGCTCAAGTCAGGACAATCAGCAATGAAGTGTCCAGGCTTGTTGCAGTTAAAGCAATTCTTAGAATTATCCTTCTTATCTTTATTTCCAGAACTTCTGTAACTAGTCTTCCTCTTTCATCCAAACCTTGAAATGTAGTTCCTCTTTCAACTAAGTCTCAAAGGTCATCATCAATACCAACTAGATGACTGTAGATTCTATCTTTCCACCAAGAGAAGGTAGAACCATCACCATTGAACTTGGGAGCTTTGCTGTTGTTGTTTTTATCTTCAACATCATAGTTGTAAGGAATTTCTATTTTCTTGCTTTTATCTTCAACACCAGACATAGTGTTTTATCACAACGAATAACTGTCTCACTGCAAAGTGATATAACAGATCCGGGCTCTAGATGCCAATTGAAGGTGTGAAAAACACAAGAAGGGGGGTTGAATTGTGTTTTGGTTAGTTTTAAAATCTTCGTCAAAGTTTTGCAACTTATCAAATTTCGCAGCGGGCCAAAACTTACCCACAAACAACTTCTGGTATGGTGAAGGTAAAACAGAGTATGAATGAATAAAAACAGAGAGAAGAGAGAAGAGATAACACAAGAGATTTATACTGGTTCCTCTCACAAACCGAGAGTAGTCCAGTCCCCTTGCACTTCCATGGGATTTCACTATAATCACACAAGATTACAACTGCTCAAGCTCACAGCAAGAGACTTCCAATGCTCAAGTAACACCTTACAAGAGACTTCCAATTGCTCAAGCTTACCAGCAAGAGACTTCTAACACAAAATAAAATATAATGTTTTGAACAACTGATAAAAAATATCAGAGTTCTGAGAACAAAGAAATACAACTTAAATAACAAGACTATTCTTAGAATCCTTAAAAAGAAAACTAAGGTTCAACTACTGACAAGCCAGAAGTTGAAGACTATTGTCTTGAATTTGAATATAAACTCAAGTTGTATCTAAGTTAAAAATGCTCTTTGAATTTTAGCAGAATAACAGCTCTTTTGTTCTTCGTAAGTGTGTTGTCACGTCTTCAAATTCTTCCTCCTTTTATAGATGATGTTGGAGCGTCTTGAATTTGAGCGGACACTGATAAAAGCAGCTATGTAGTACTGTACCATTGTTTTCGTTTGAAATGTGCTTATTCAAATCAAGTAAAGATCAAAATCTGAGCCTTGATTTCGAATATTCGCCCAAATCAGGAAAACAAAGATAGTACAATAGTGCAAACGTCATTATCATGAGTATAACGGTCTGAATGAAGTTATTCTGCTCCTTCAGAGCTTTTGCCAAATAGATGATTGTAACATCCCGCTCTTCCAATTACCTAATTATTTTTTATTAGAGTCTTGTCTAATAATTTGAAATTAATTAGGGGATTAATTAATTAAGTCATGGGATTTAAGTGTATAATGTGTAAATTAGAAATTTATTATTGGTCTAAATTACACCCTAATACACTAATCTCACACTTGTAATTAATTAACACAAGAGATTTATTTTCTTCCCTCCCAAACTCTCTTGTTCATGACTTCTTATTCTTGCATGCAATGACTCATCTCCACTCACATTAAACTCCACATTATGTCAACACCTCACCATTTCTAGTATTCAAATAACTCTACACATGCAAGGCCTAGACTAGTGACTCACTCATACTCACCCTTTCTTGCTAACACCTAATTAACCACCTCACTACTTCTTAAACCAATGAGAGAACATGCAAAGCCTCATAACCAAGTAAAGGATAAAAGCTCAACTCATTGTTACTCCTCAATTCAGAAAATTAACAACACAAGCTCTCACTTTTCTATACTCTCTCACGCCCAACAACACCAACAAGAATGCTCCAAAGGATAACTCATTTCCAACACCCAATGTGCTATATAGATTCACCTTCCCTTCTATTAGTTAACACCAAATCAGCAGTGCTACCACATACAAAACCTTTGTAACACAGAAGCTACATCATTATCACTTCTCTATTCCTCAATGTTCACCAAATTAGCAACAACAACCTTATTTTCCCCAAAACTCTAGTCAATCATTATGCATGCAAACCAAGTTCTAAACTATTCCCTCTCTACTGCCAATGTCTCATAAATCCTTCCATTTAAACCTTCAATCTCACTGATTCAGACCATCAAACAACTTCAAATAAAGGCTACAGTTCCACTTTTCACCAAATCTCCAAATTCGGTTCTGGGCTCGTGGGAGCTGGCTGGGAGTTTCGGTAGCTGTTCTAGAGCTAGGAAGCAAGGATTTAAAGCTTCAAACAGGTGGGTTCTTTAGGCTAGGTAGTTAGTTTCCCATGAATTTAAACATGCATGCAAACATAGGAAATTTTAGGGAAATTATGTGTGAGGAGAAATAACTCCCAATTTCTCCTCCAAACTGTCGTATTATATATCTATTACATTATTGCATAGGTTTAATTTGAGGATTGTAGGTGGTTTTTGAGTAAAATGTAAAAAATCTGCAAAACAGGGGCTGTTTACGCAGAACTCGCCCGGCGATCTCCTGGCGAGCCTTCTATCGAGTGCTCATATTCTGGGCAGTTGACGAGTGGCCCGGCGAGCAAAGGCTAGCCCGGCGAGCTTCTGCTTGCTCGGCGAGCACTTTTTGGCCCGAAGAGCTTGACTCAGCCCAGAATATGAATACTCGGCATGGCGAGCTGTTTGCTCGCTGTAGCGAGCTAGGCCAGGCTGACCCTATTTTTTTAATATATTTTATAAAAATTATACACTCGTTTTAGATCCTCGAATTAAACTGATATTTCTTGCAATAATATAATTAATGTAAAATACGTATAGTTTGTTATCACGATGCAATCCTAGGGTATAACTTAAGAATTTAGAATTATGTATGCTCCCCGGGCTTTGGGAAAATTATGGTAGCATGAAATTAATTTAGAATCAGTCGAATTATGCGCGATTTTGATATCGCTTGTGGACTTCGTTTTAGATGTTCCACCAGTAAGACGTTGTGAGCTGCACGCCAGAACGCTTTCTGTTCGCGGATAAGACAGGCCTCTGAGACATGCTCACCTCAGAGTGTCTTGCGGTTAAAATGAATAAGACTAATTCTGTGTTACACATTTATTTAATTATGCTTTACGATATTATGTTAAGAATAATAATATGTTATGACTGATTAGGCGCCCCGGCTTAGTAGCCATTAGGAGGGTAGTAGGACCCACTGAGACTTAGTAGTCTCATCCCACTCCATTTATTTTTTTAGGTAGACAGGTTATTTCGGAGCAGGGACCAGGATGGACCTGACGATTGGAGCTGTGCTTGGATTGTCATCTTAGAAGACTTAGTCTTCTGCCTTGTTTTATTTAACTTGTTGTTCTGTTGTAGTTTCTTTCCGCTGTCTGTATCGAATATTCATTATTATCTTAATGATAATGTATTATTCAGCTATATTATTTTAATTAATGTACTCAGATTCCAGTTTTTAATGCTTCGACTAAATATTCTAGATATTTTTAGTTGGGGCGTTACAATGATAGTTGTTAAGAGAATGAAATGTTCTTTGACATCTTCTGCTGTTTCTTCATCATCATCATCAGAATTTGCAGATATTAAATGATCTTCTGATGACTTCATCTTCTGGTTGACTTTGACTTGCAACTTCTGATGACTTCAACTTCTGTGTTGACTTCAGAATTTGCATTTTCCCATCTTCTGGGGATACTAAAGCGTAGCAACCAAAACTTCAATCTTCTAGTGAATATAAAATTTTAACTTGTATATCTGCACACTAGAGTAAATTATCAGTATTCCCTATTGTATATTAATACTATTGTTATCATCAAAACTACTTGCGTTATATTAGAACCAACTTTGTTCCAACAATCTCCCCCTTTTTGATTGATGACAAATCAAGTATTAATTCACAACGGTTGTCATTTTAATCACATAAATTCGTCCTTCAGGTTTATGAGGTTTGCAAGCTCCCCCTGAGTTCAGTAATGAATGATTAAAATAGTTTAAAATTTTAATGTTGAATCCAGAACTTCTGTATACACTTTGACTTCAAGAAGATAGGTTTGCAAGATTTCTTTTGTGGTCAGATCTACCTAAGAGAAAAGTGCAATCTTCTCTTACGTGTATCATTGTCGCGGTGATTTTTGGATGTCAAGCTATAAGGAAGCGTTGAATCACAAAATATTTAAATACACCACCGAGCTTTTATTTTTCCGAAGAAGGGAGAGAAGTTCGTTAAAACACCCTAAAGAATGAGATCGAGGTAAGGGGGTTGGTTACGCGAAGGGAAGGTATTAGCACCCTAGGCGTCTATAGTACTCTATATGAACCTCTTGTATTCTATTCTAAGCGCTTTGTTTTTATGTGTTTGTAAAGTATGTATAAGATTAGGGCAAATGAGCATTTATTTGGGAAAATGAGTTTTGAGTGATAAAATGCACTTGGCTTGAGTTCCAAGGTTTTAATCTAATAAAAAGAATGAGTTTTAAGAATTGAAAATAAAACTTGATTTGAAAAACCAAGTGTTTTCACCTAGAGAAAATAAAGTTTGATTGATTGAGAGCTTGGTTTAAAATCCAAGTTGTTTTTGAAAAGTGTTTGATGAATGACATATTTTGGGTATTTTTGAGAAGAGGTGTTGACCTCTATTTTTTGGCAAAAAAGGTTAATGGTTCTAACGCGAGTGCTAACGCTTTAACTAACAACCTAAAATATTTGAAACGCGCCTAGACTTTTGCAACGACATATAGGTCGAGGTTTTTTCCTTTCTTCGGATTAACACATTAAATATACTAACGAGCAATAATGAACGAGAATTTAAATCATACAATACATCCAAGGGGTAGCATGCATAGGGGATTAAATTAAATAAATGAATAGCAATAAATAATGACTGAAAATAAATCGCGCCAACAATGCGCATTTAAAATTACAACCGGGGGAAAAACATGCATAATGGCATGAATATAAATAAATGAGATATAAAATTAAAGCATATGATATAATGTAAATGCTATAAATATGAATATAAAGCATATAACCATAAATCATGAAATAGAATATAAAGCATATAATAAATAAATAAATGTAAGGCAAATAATAAAATATAGGTGGTGTGTGAAGCATGAAAATGGATAATAATTAAATGTCAAAATTAACACATAAAACAGGAGAGTAAAAAAAACAAACAAGAAAGAAACAAAAGCAAAGATTATCACATCATGGCAATATAAATAATTGAATAGAAGTAAATTAAGCAACGTCAAACATATTCTCAATTACACACACACATGCATTTATTTTTTCAATTACGTAAAAAAGGATTGAAGGTTCATTAAAAACATCTAAGACTATATCTCATGTCATAGAAACATTACCAAAATAAATCAAGCATTTCCAAACTCAAATACATGCATATTTACTTTTTAATTGAATAAAGAAAACAATTTACAATTAAAACATGCTATTAACAATTAAATACAATAAAATAAAATAAAAGAAAAAATAAAAAAAACCTAGAGTTGAATCATGGGAACAAGAATCAAACATATCATCAAACATAGAGCAAAGTTAATCGTAATTAAGAATTAAAACATCAAATTAGTCATTTAAAAACTAACATATAAACCCTATAATTAGTTAATAAAATAAATAAAAAACATAGAATAAATAGAAGACAATCATATGATTATGACAAAATGGAATAGAATTAGAGGGTAATCATCTACAAAAATTAATTAATAGCTCATGGCATAACAAGAACATAAGACAAATGATCTATCAACATATTAAGCCAATTATTAACAATTAATCCTAATTAAATAAAATTAAAAGATAGCAAACATATAACATGTGATCTAAAATCCAAATTCTAAGGTTAAACCATAAGGACAAACAACCAAGCATATCAACAATCCTATAATAATTTTCATGGCAATTAAAGCAACAATTAAAGATTAATTAAAAATCCTAACATATAAATATTATTACTAATTAATACAATTAAAATGAAAATCAAGACAAAATAAGTTCAAAACAGAGATTAACCTTTATCAAACATCATTTAAAAAAATTCATGGTATGATCAAATCAAAGGAGAATAAATTTCATGTTATTTAAAGTTAATTCCTAGCATTTAGTCCTAATTTAAATCATATAAAAGCAAGGAAAAATCAAAATAATACATAATCAAGGTAAAAAAGCCAAATATCAACATATCAATCACATTATATCATAGATCAAAAAAACACAAACATATTATCAAACATTAATTAAACTAAACCTAATTTATACACCAATAAATAGGAAAAATGTGCAAAAAATATCAAGTAAATAAATTAAAAATTAATTTCAGGTTATATCAATTAATACTAACCTAAAACACAATTAAAAAATATCAATTATCTCAAAAATGAAAAATAAAATCAAACCAATGAAGGGGGTGCAAGCAGCAAACGAAATAAAAAGGGGGTCTAGCACAGTAAAAAGCCCAGGCCCAATTCGCGCTGCAGTTATACCAAACAAAAAAATCTGAGGCTATAGGTTCCGAATCTAGAGCGACGCGCATCGTGTGGCTTACGAATTACCACCGTCAGATCCTCATTAAATCAGATTAGACGGCTACGTTCACTGCCACACGCGCGTCCCTTGGATTGATCAGACGGACGCGATTAAAACTGGAAAAACAATAGGGAACACGTGAACTCACCTTCTCCGGCGAGGCTTAACCGTTTCCGGTCACCGGAGTTTTCAAAAATGCCCAGAAATCAACAAAACACATATGGTTCTCTTCGTTTTTTCATGAGGAATTCAAAAATGGTGTTAGTTTCACGAAATAAGGTTTGGATAAGGAAAAACGAATGAGACAAAGTTTCCAATCAAAACTCAAACCATCAACACAGTGCATTTCAAGCAAAAATAACGAACGATAAAGCTTCTACATGTTATAACTAAACGAAACGAAGCTAAAAGGGAGAAGAAAGCTACCAAAAACGCGAGTTGGAAACTTGACTTTTCTTTGAACTTTCTCCTTCGAACTGGACGTGAAAACGGTGCTGGAGCTTCGAATTGATGATGTTTTTTCATTTCTGGAAGCTTATAGAAGGTTATGCAAGTGTTGATTGTGAGAAACAATGGGTAATTTCGTATTTGGAATTTTTGAATAAATAAGAAAAAAGTGAGATGTTTTCAGCTGCTCCTTCTCCAATTCTTCCAACCTCTGATACAAAAAACGTGTTTGGTATTTATAGAAGGGATTTAGGTCATGAAAGGAGTGATTTTGTGAGGATAAGAGGGGCATTCTTGATTTTTTGCAAAAAGGATCTTTTTATGTTGATGCTTAATCAAAGGTACATGTGTATTCATCTTATGCAATTGGTATATTGAGGTATATTCTGAGATCCAATGGTTGAGAGAAGATCATGGGAATTTTTGGAATTTATTTGGTGGAAGGAAATAATTTAAAACCATTTTTGAAAATAAATAAATATGTGAAAAATATAAGTATGCATGAGCAAGGGCAAAAATGTCCATTTTTGGGGTTTATAAGATGCTTGAGTTGAATTGGAAATAATTGAAAAAAAAAATTGAATAAAAAAGGTTACTTGTTAATGAAGAAATGAATTTTTTAATTTAAAATATAAATATGAATATATAATAATATAAAAAAAAAAAGAATGCACAATGAAAATATGATTAAAATATTTTTGTTGTACTCATAATGTATAAAAATGATGGAAGTGGAATAAAAAATCATGAAGAATAGATGAAAAAGGAGATTACTTGCAAAAGAAGTTACCTTTATATTTGAAATTTGAAAAGGGGTAAAATGGGAAATAAATCAAGTTTATGAGCAAATTATGGTGCAAGAGTATATTTGAAAACATATGGTGAAAGAAAAAATTCAAAAAGTTCTATAAATAATTATCTAAAAAATGAAACAGTTAAGCAGCGTAAACTGAATAAAATACTATTTTTAACAATTTTAAATTAAATAAAAATAAATGATGAAAATTAACATGTTTAAAATATGAGCCAAAATTAAATGGAAAAAATTAGGGGTGGTCAAAAAATGGGGTATGACAGATGCCCCTATTTAAGTTTCTTCTACCGAGAGTTCGAAAGAAGAAAAAGATATTTTTGATGTTTTTATTATTTTGAATGGACGGTAGAAGAGACTTAAATATAAAGTACGCCATTTTTTGACCAACCAGGCAAGGAATGGTATGATGGCATGCTATGAATGCTATGCTTCGAAATGCAAGGTTATGTAAGGTTTATTTAGGAGACAGACTTACTGGGGAATATAAATAATGATGAAAGCGAATAAAGTCCTGTAATGGACAGAGATAAAGACAGAAAGCAATAAAGTCCCGTGAGCGGACATAAGCAGTAAAGTCCTGTGGACGGACATAAGTAAAGACAGAAAGCGATAAAGTCATGTGGACGGACATAAGCAATAAAAGTCCTGTGAACGGACATAAGTAGTAAAGTCCTGTATCGGACAGAAGTAAAGACTGAAAGCAATAAAGTCCTGTGAACAGACATAAGCAGTAAAGTCCTGTAAACGGACAGAAGCGGTAAAGTCCTGTATCGGACAGAAGTAAAGACTGAAAGCAGTAAAGTCCTGTGAACAGACATAAGCAGTAAAGTCCTGTAAACAGACAGAAGCGGTAAAGTCCTGTATCGGACAGAAGTAAAGACTGAAAGCAGTAAAGTGTTCACCAATCTCTTGGATATGGTGAGGATCCGACTAGGAAACTAAACTGTTATGAAAGGAAAAAGTTAAACTAACCAGATGTATCTGAAAAAAAAAGACTTTACTGGGGAATTTTGAATGGTGATTTGCGACATTTGGCATTTAGAATGTATTAAATGATGAATATTCTATATGACTTATGAATACAAGCACGTACATGTAGGAATGGATGCATGGATGCAAATGCATGTTTTGAACTGTTATTTGTAAGGCGAGATTAACAACACTTGATGACAGACAAAGGAATAATGGGATTAACGGGACCAACATATCCGTACAGCGTTCCGTCAATTTTCTACCAGAAATAATGTCCATGTGAATGAAAACCTGCAAGGTAAGTTCTCAGGGTAACACATCTTTCTTCCCACTTAGTTCTCAGACTTGAGTTCCACAAATAAAACCTTTGGTGGAAGTCGCCATTTCATACTCTGAATTAGGCCAAACAAAACCAGCCATTGCTTTTCCATTCTCCTCTTTCTTTCTTTCTTCTTTATCCCTAATTTTTGCCTGGACCGCCCTTTCGGGTTTTCAACTTAGCGAGCTATTTTTTTCATTTTTTCCTCTTTTTCACTTCTTTTTTTTTTCAATGGCTGTATCTGTGTAACGCCCCAACTAAATTATCTAGAATATTTAGTCGGGACATTAATAACTAGAATCTGAGTACATTAAATTAAAGGAAATATTAATGAATAATACATTATCATTACAGTAATAATGAGTATTCGGTACAGACAGCGGAAGGAAACTATAACTGAACAACAAGCTAGTTAAAAACAAGGAAGAAGAAATAAATCTTCTAAGCTGACAATCCAAGCTCAGCTCCAATCGTCAGATCCCTCCTGGTCCCTGCTCCGAAATAACCTGTCTTACCTAAAAAAGATAACTGGAGTGGGGTGAGACTACTAAGTCTCAGTGGGTCATACTACCCTCCTAATGGCTACTAAGCCGGGGCACCTAATCAGTCCATAACTTGATAATCTATCA
Source organism: Trifolium fragiferum (assembly GCA_954870985.1). NCBI lineage: Eukaryota > Viridiplantae > Streptophyta > Magnoliopsida > Fabales > Fabaceae > Trifolium > Trifolium fragiferum. The sequence goes on from OX940796.1 coordinate 26,353,829, forward strand.
TAATATATATATCATAATCATAATTAAATAAGGTGTAACACACAAAGGTATCTTGTTGATTTTATTCCGCTAAGACACTTCGAGGTGAGCATGTCTCGAAGGCCCGCCATATCCGCTGACCGATTCGACCACGGCATTAAGCTCACAATCATTTTCCCTAATGGGTTGTTCCATTGGAAGCCCATAAGCAGCATACTAAACCGCACATGATTGACTGATTCTAAATTGATTAACATACTACCATATTATCCCAAACCCGGGGAACATGCAAACTTAATTCCTAAGTTATCCCTAATTTCAGAATTGTGCCTGACTTTCCGTTTGACATTAGATACATTATATAACTGCAAGCTATCTATCTCAGCTGAGGATATAAAACGAGTGCTTTAGAAATATTTTAAAAAGAAAATATGGATCTTTCTACATTTAGCTCGCTACGGCGAGTTACTAAGCTCGCCATGGCGAACTACAGGTCCTGGCCTAAATCAACTCGCTAGGCGAGCAGAAGCTCTCCATGGCGAGTTTCATCAGCCCAGAAACCCCAGCTCGCCATGAGTGCTCGCTAGCAACTCGCTATGGCGAGTTCATGCAGAACATACCCTGTTTTACGAAATTCACTAATTCAAAAGGTTACACCTACAATCCTCCTCTGAGACAGTGCAGAAACATAATATAATGAATATCGAACAGAATAGAAGAGAATTTGGGAGTAATTACTCTTCACACAATTAATTTCCTAAATTCCTATGTGAAGGTGTGAAAAACACAAGAAGGGGGGTTGAATTGTGTTTTGGTTAAATTAAAACTTCTTCTAAGTTTTTCAACTTATCAGATATCGCAGCGGGCCAAAACCTTTAACACAAACAACTTCTGGTAGCAAACAGGAAAACAGAGTATGAGGTAAAAGAAACAGAGAGAAGAGATGACACAGAAGATTTTATACTGGTTCCTCTCACAAACCGAGAGTAGTCCAGTCCCCTTGCACTTCCAAGGGATTTCACTATAATCACCAAGATTACAATTGCTCAAGCTCACAGCAAGAGACTTCCAATGCTCAAGTAACTCCTTACAAGAGACTTCCAATGCTCAAGTAACTCCTTACAAGAGACTTCCAATGCTCAAGCACACAAGCAAGAGACTTCTAACAACAAAAACAAATACAATGTTTTTGAACACTGATAACGAATGTCAGAGTTCACAGAACAAAGAAATACAACTTATATTACAAGACTGTTCTTAGAATTCTAGAAGAAAACTAAGGTTCAACAACTGACAAGCCAGAGGTTGAAAGCTAATGTCTTGAATTTGAAAATCAACTCAAGTTGTATCTAAGTTAAAAATAGCTCTTTCAAATTTAGCAGAATAACAGCTCTTTGTTCGTAGTTATGTTGTTGTATCTCGTCTTCAAATCCTTCATCCTTTTATAGGCGTTGTTGGAGCGTCTTGAATTTGAGCGGATATAGATGAAATTAGCTAGGTAGTACTGTACTATTGTTTCCACTTGAAATGTGCTTATTCAAATCAAGTAAAAGAACAACTTCTGGTCCTTGATCACGAATATTCGCCCAAATCAGGAAAACAAAGTTAGAACAATAGTACAAACGTCGTTGTCAAGAGAATAACGGTCTGAATAACGATCTCATGACTCTTCAGTTCCTTTTCCTTGGAGATGATAGTCGTTAAGAATAATGGAATGTTCTTTGACGTCTTCTGCTATTTCATCATCATCATCATCAGAATTTGCAGAAAAACAATGTTTCTTCTGATGACTTCATCTTCTGGTTGACTTTGACTAGCAACTTCTGTGGCTTCAACTTCTGTGTTGCCTTCAGAACTTGCGTTTTCCCAACTTCTGGGGATACTTTAAATGCAGCAACCAGAACTTCAAACTTCTAGTGTAAAATAAATTTTAACTTGTATATCTGCACACTAGAGTAAATTATCAGTAATCCCTATTGTATATTAATACTATTGTTATCATCAAAACTACTTGGGTTATGTCAAAACCAACTTTGTTCCAACAATCTCCCCCTTTTTGATTGATGACAAACCAAGTATTAATTTACAATGGTTGTTATTTTAATCACATTCATTCATCCTTCAGGTTTATGAGGTTTACAAGCTCCCCCTGAGTTCAGTAAGGAATGATTAAAATAGTTTAAAATTTGATGTTGAATCCAGAACTTCTGTATACATTTTGACTCCCAGAAGATAGGTTTGCAAGCTTTCTTCTGTTGTCAGATCAACCTAAGAGAAAAGCGCAATCTTCTCTTACGTGTATCATGTATGAGAAGTTCTGATCTCAATAAAAATTTTCCTTTAAATATATCAAATGTAACTGATAAAATTTAACGACTGAACAACAAAACTGAATAAAGAATGTTAAATTTTGGCTTCAGTTAGTGTTCATAAATTAATTTACTCTTACTCCCCCTTTTCTCATTAAACAAAAAGAATAAAAAAGAGAGAAAGAATAAACACGTGACTAAAGAATTAGTCAAGTCAAAACGAAAATGCATTAAAAATAGATGATAAAAACCATATTAAGTTAATGCAAATGCTAAAAACGAGGTAACTCCTACCAACCAAAACTGCTATAAAAGCACGCCAATCCTTTGTCATTTCACTCAACACTTCCAATGAGAGAAAATAAGTTCTTCATCAAGATGAAAGAAAATATTTGCGAGGATAGAAGAGTGATTGAAAGAAATGGGTTTAAGAAATTTTCAAAGAAGAACCAGAGAGGGATCATAATATCATTAGATGCAGTCTCATGGAATATGATGTCTAAGAAACATCAGAACATGTTGAAGGTCCTTACTTCAAAATCAGACGCAAGTTTCTCAACATCCTTCTGTTCTTAGAGGATCAAGAAGTTCTTCAAATACATTAGGAAGAGATGGAGTCTTGACAAGAGGCTCCAAGTTTACAACACTTGTAAGCTTGAAGAGATAGAGATCTAAAGGCTCCCAGCTTGAAGTTTGGGGCACAATCCTCTGTCAGCATCTCCTTCTCATCCTTTTGTAAAAAAAAATTTCTTTTTAGGTTTAGGAGGGTCAGATTTTATGTTAAAAACGTCTTTGCTCAGAGAGCAATGATGAAATGGAAAAACATGTAAAATCATAGCAATGATGAAATGGAAAAATTGTTGTAATGCAAATTATGAATGAAAAAGAATCATTTGGATGCATGTTATTGTTTTTATGTTTATGCAGCAATATATATATAGATATATCTTCTGTAACAAAAGAAAATAACTGCAATATCATAAAAAAGGTAACAATTATCCAAGACAAAATAATCCAAACATAATAAAAATATTCAAACAGAACATGGAATAACACAGGTGCAAACTAAAACAAATAAATAAATAAACAAACAACAACAGAAATCCTAAGGTTGAGAGGGAAGAGAGGGGTTCAGGAGTTTGTCTTGAAGCTTCTTCAGAGCTTCTTCAGAAATGGTCTTTATCTTCTGTAGCACAACTTCTGTACCCAGCCTAACAACCTCTGATTCTGATTCAGAGTCTACCTTGACTAACTTGTCCAATTCTTGCTCAAAGAAGGTAGAAAACTGATCTGCAGCCCTATTCAAAACCAAATTCATCTTTTCTTCATGCAGCTTCTTTGCTCTCCTGATTCTGTACTCTGCAGCCTTATATTCAGTGAACTTATGCCTAGCAAGAGTCATGATGTAGTTTCTTCTGTACTGAGAACCAAGATCTTGCATCATTTGAGAACACATAGTAGTAATGGCAGAACATTCACCATCCATTTGCTCAGGTGCAAAGTCAAGTGCAGGAGGATCTTTAAAGATATCCTTAACCATGTCATTAATGCCCATCAACACACGTTGAACATTTGCAGGTGTGATGGCTGGAGGGGTGGTAAGGACAGATGATGATGAGGGCTTATCTATGTTGTTTAATGGTTCAGCTGTTTGTGTTTGTTCTGTTGGTGAGGGAGTAAGGACTACAACAAAAGTGTTCATGTAGTCATTCTCAAAATTTGTGAGTTGAGGGGGTTGAGATTTGTGAGGGGAGGGTTTGTGAAGTTCTACCTCAAGGCGTTGAAGAACTTTATCAGTTTCAGCAGTGCTTGCACTTGGAGTAGCTTGATGTTCTGATAAGGTCACTTCTAAGTCCTTGGAACTTGATGAAACAGGTTGGTCAACATGAACAACAGAAGTGAGTTGTTGAGGAGTAGCTTCAGAAGTTGCAACCTCTGCATTATCTTATGTAACTATTTCTTCAACAACCTCTACAGAAGTAGGAGTAGAAACACCTGCTTCTTCTGGAATTGGAAAAAGTGCATGTTTAGATAACTGTTTCAAAGGGTCAGAAGATGGTTCAATACTAACAGCTTGTGTTTCAACAGAAGCACTAGCTGAAGCTTCTTCTATACAGTTTGGTTCAGGAGTTAAATCTTTAAGGATTTTTGAAAAAGGTGTATTGAACTGGAACTGTATAGGGAATGCTATTTGCAAATTCAGCAAGTTTTGGACCAATAATGACAAAATTAGGAATACCATTAAAATTGATCTTTCTGTAAATACCTTGATTTGCCACCTTCTGAGCAAACTCATCTGTAGGAATTGGAGCATCAAGAAACTCATTCTTATCAGCTTCAATCCCACTTTCCCAACTGGTTTCCTCAATCAGCTTGAATCTCTCAACCTCAGCAATAGCGGCCTCACGCTCAGCTTCCTCATCTGCATCAAGACGCAACACAGTTTGCTTCTTCTTCCTCTGAGTTGTTCTTCTTTTCTTCTTGGGAACTTCTGGAGCAGCAGGTCCAGAAGTATCAGCTTGCTTAGTTGAATCAAGCTCACCTTCTGCTTGAACAACTTCTTCAACTATCTTCCTCTTACCAGTAACCTCTGAAGTTTTCTTCACACCAGAAGTACTTCCAGACTTCTTCTGGGGTGTAGAGCTTCTTGTTGAACTAGTTGGCTTGGGGGTCTTCTTTTCCTTAACTTGAACCGGCAACAACCTCAGTGTTGTTAGCCTATCTTCCACTTTAAAATCTGTTCCATCTTCCAAGATGCTCTTATGCTTAGCAGCAATCTCAGCAACTTCATCTATGGACACAGAGGTCATGTAGCAGTACATATTGCTCTCATCCTTTCTAGGTTTGTATAGATTTTGAGGAGTAATGATACGTGCATTAGTTTTAAGAACCTTCTTTACAGTCAAACCACCAATCATAGAAGGGTAGGCATCAATATATGATGCATAACCAGGAAAAGTGGTTCTGAGAGATTGAATCAAATAACTTCTGTGAAACATGAAGGAGAAAAATCTGCAGAAGTAAGCATTAGTGTAGTGCTTGGTAATGCAATCCTTGATTGTTCTGCACATGTGCTCAAATATTAGAAGGCCACAGTCCATGTCAACCTTCCTTCCAAAATAATATAAAGCAAGTTTATATAAATTGGAAACCTGGTCAGATGAACCAACCTTAGGTAATATTGAGTCACAGAGGATCCTGTAGAGAACCTTGTAGAAGAGTTTCAAGTCATTGTTATTCTTGGAGGTAGAATTCACTCCATAGAGTTCCTCTTGAATCTGTGGACTCACATCATCAGCATTTTTAGGAATAACACCATTCAAAGGAAATGCTACAGCTTGCCTGATATGTTCTGGTCTGATTCTGATAAGAAAGCCTCCAACTTCTGAACGAATCTCTTTTCCAATGTATTCTTCATCAGGAATCTGACCTTGCACAACCACATGTGCTTTCATCCAGAAATCTTTGACAAGTTCTAAATAGACAGGTCCATTCAGACAATCCAAGAACTTAATCATCTTTTGATAAACAAAAGCTTCCCTTATGTCTTCACAACCATTAACTCTCAAAGCTTCGAAATCAACTGGTTGTTCGATGTGAAGAAATAGCTTTGAAATCAGAAAGGGCATTGAATCTTTAGTAATTGAAGGTGTGAAAAACACAAGAAGGGGGGGTTGAATTGTGTTTTGGTTAAATTAAAACTTCTTCTAAGTTTTTCAACTTATCAGATATCGCAGCGGGCCAAAACCTTTAACACAAACAACTTCTGGTAGCAAACAGGAAAACAGAGTATGAGGTAAATAAAACAGAGAGAAGAGAGAAGAGATGATACAGAAGATTTATACTAGTTCCTCTCACAAACCGAGAGTAGTCCAGTCCCCTTGCACTTCCAAGGGATTTCACTATAATCACCAAGATTACAAATGCTCAAGCTCACATCAAGAGACTTCCAATGCTCAAGTAACTCCTTACAAGAGACTTCCAATGCTCAAGCACACAAGCAAGAGACTTCTAACAACAAAAACAAAAACAATGTTTTTGAACACTGATAACAAATATCAGAGTTCACAGAACAAAGAAATACAACTTATATTACAAGACTGTTCTTAGAATTCTAGAAGAAAACTAAGGTTCAACAACTGACAAGCCAAAGGTTGAAAGCTAATGTCTTGAATTTGAAAATCAACTCAAGTTGTATCTAAGTTAAAAATAGCTCTTTGAAATTTAGCAGATTAACAGCTCTTTGTTCGTAGTAGTGTTGTTGTATCTCGTCTTCAAATCCTTCCTCCTTTTATAGGCGTTGTTGGAGCGTCTTGAATTTGAGCGGATACAAATGAAATTAGCTAGGTAGTACTGTACTATTGTTTCCATTTGAAATGTGCTTATTCAAATCAAGTAAAAGAACAACTTCTGGTCCTTGATCACGAATATTCGCCCAAATCAGGAAAACAAAGATAGCACAATAGTACAGACGTCGTTGTCAAGAGAATAACGGTCTGAATAACGTTCTCATGACTCTTCAGTTCCTTTTCCTTGTAGATGATAGTCGTTAAGAATAATTGAATGTTCTTTGACGTCTTCTGCTATTTCATCATCATCAGAATTTGCAGAAAACAATGTTTCTTCTGATGACTTCATCTTCTGGTTGACTTTGACTAGCAACTTCTGTGGCTTCAACTTCTGTGTTGCCTTCAGAACTTGCGTTTTCCCAACTTCTGGGGATACTTTAAATACAGCAACCAGAACTTAAATCTTCTAGTGTAAAATAAATTTTAACTTGTATGTCTGCACACTACAGTAAATTATCAGTAATCCCTATTGTATATTAATACTATTGTTATCATCAAAACTACTTGGGTTATGTTAAAACCAACTTTGTTCCAACAATCTCCCCCTTTTTGATTGATGACAAACCAAGTATTAATTTACAATGGTTGTTATTTTAATCACATTCATTCATCCTTCAGGTTTATGAGGTTTACGAGCTCCCCCTGAGTTCAGTAAAGAATGATTAAAATAGTTTAAAATTTAATGTTGAATCCAGAACTTCTGTATACATTTTGACTCCCAGAAGATAGGTTTGCAAGCTTTCTTCTGTTGTCTGATCAACCTAAGAGAAAAGCGCAATCTTCTCTTACGTGTATCATGTATGGGAAGTTCTGATCTCAATAAAAAATTTCCCTTAAATATATCAAATGTAACTGATAAAATTTAATAACTGAACAACAAAATGAATTTAAGAAATATTAAATTTTGGCTTCAGTTAGTGTTCATAAATTAATTTACTCTTACTCCCCCTTTTGTCATTAAACAAAAAGAATAATAAAAAGAGAGAAAGAATAAACACGTGACTAAAGAAATAGTCAAGTCAAAAGAAATGCATTAAAATAGATGATAAAAACCATATTTAGTTAATGCAAATGCTAAAAACGACGTAACTCCTACCAACCAAAACTGCTATAAAAGCACGCCAGTCCTTTGTCATTTCACTCAACACTTCCAATGAGAGAAAATAAGTTCTTCATTAAGATGAAAGAAAATATTTGTGAGGATAGAAGAGTGATTGAAAGAAATGGGTTTAAAAAATTTTCAAAGAAGAACCAGAGAGGGATCGTAATATCATTAGATGCAGTCTCGTGGAATATGATGTCTAAGAAACATCAGAACATGTTGAAGGTCCTTGCTTCAAAAACAGACGCAAGTTTCTCAACATCCTTCTGTTCTTGGAGGATCAAGAAGTTCTTCACATGCAAGAGGAAGAGATGGAGTCTTGACAAGAGGCTCCAGGTTTACAAAACATGTAAACTTGAAGAGATAGAGATCTAAAGGCTCCCAGGTTGAAGTTTGGGGCACAATCCTCTGTCAGCATCTCCTTCTCATCCTTTTGTAGAAAATTTCCTTTTAGGTTTAGGAGGGTCAGATTTTGATGTTAAAAATGTCTTTGCTCAGAGAGCAATGATGAAAATGAAAAACATGTAAAATCATAGCAATGATGAAAATGAAAAACTGTTGTAATGCAAAATATGAATGAAAAAGAATATTTTGAATGCATGTTATTGTTTTTATGTTTATGCAGCAATATATATAGATCTATCTTCTGTAACACAAGAAAATAAATCACCAGAACATAACTGCAATATCATAAAAAGTAACAATTATCCATAACACCTAAATAAGAACAAAAACAAATTATCCAAACAGAACATGGAATAACACAGGTGCAAACTAAAACAAAATAAGCAAACAACAACAGAAATCCTAAGGTTGAGAGGTTAGAGATGGGTTCAGGAGTTTGTCTTGAAGCTTCTTTAGAGCTTCTTCAGAAAAGGTCTTCATCTTCTGTAGCATAACTTCTGTACCCAGCCTAACAACCTCTGATTCTGATTCAGAGTCTACCTTGACGATCTTGTCCAATTCTTGCTCAAAGAAGGTAGAAAACTGATCTGCAACCCTATTCAAAACCAAATTCATCTTTTCTTCATGCAGCTTCTTTGCTCTCCTGATTCTATACTCTGCAGCCTTACATTCAGTGAACTTATGCCTTGCAAGAGTCATGACGTAGTTTCTTCTGTACTGAGAGCCAAGATCTTGGATCATTTGAGAACACATATTGGTAATGGCATAGCATTCACCATCCATTTGATCAGGTGCAAAGTAAAGTGCAGGAGGATCTTTAAATATGTCCTTAACCATGTCATTAATGCCCATCAACACACGTTGAACATTTGCAGGTGTGATGGCTGGAGGGGTGGTAAAGACAGATGATGATGATGAGGGCTTATCTATGTTGTTTGATGGTGCAACTGGTTGTGTTTGTTCTGTTGGTGAGGGAGTGAGAACTACAGAAAAAGAGTTTATGTAGTCATTCTCAAAATTTGTGAGTTGAGGGGGTTGAGATTTGTGAGGAGAGGGTTTGTGAAGTTCCATCTCAAGAAGTTGAAAAGCTCTGGTAGAAGTGCCAGCTTCAACTATGATTGCATTAGGAGAAACCTGATGATCTGATAAGGTCTTCTCTGAGTCGGTATCATGAACAGCAAGAGTAAGTTGTTGAGGATTAGCTCTAGAAGTTGCAACCTCTGCATTAACTTCTGTTACCATTTCTTCAACAACCTCCACAGAAGTAGGAGTAGAAACACCTGTTTCTTTTGGAATGGTAAAAAGTGCATGTTTAGATAACTGTTTCAAAGGGTCAGAAGATGGTTCAATACTTGCAGCTTGTGTTTCAACAGAAGCACTGGCTGAAGCTTCTTCTATACAGTTTGGTTCAGGAGTTAAATCTTTAAGGATTTTTGAAAAGGTGTATTGAACTGGAACTGTATAGGGAATGCTCTTTGCAAACTTAGCAAGTTTTGGACCATTAATGACACAATTAGGAATACCATTAAAATTGATCTTTCTGTAAATACCTTGATTTGCCACCTTCTGAGCAAACTCTTCACTAGGAATTGGAGCATCAAGAAACTCATTCTTGTCAGCTTCAATCCCACTTTCCCAACTAGTTTCCTCAATCAACTTGAATCTTTCAACCTCAGCAATAGCGTCTTCACGCTCAGCTTCCTCATCTGCATCAAGAAGTATCACATTTTGGTTCTTCTTTCTCTGAGTTGTTCTTCTTTTCTTCTTAGGAACTTCTGGAGCAGCAGGTCCAGAAGTATCAGCTTGCTTAGTTGACTCAAGCTCACCTTCTGCTTGATCAACTTCTTCAACTATCTTCCTTTTACCAGTAACCTCTAAAGTTTCCTTCACACCAGAAGTACTTCCAGACTTCTTCTGGGTGTAGAACTTCTTGTTGAACTTGTTGGCTTGGGGGTTTTCTTTTCCTTCACTTGAACAGGCAACAACCTCAGTGTTGTTAGCCTATCTTCCACTTTAAAATCTGTTCCATCTTCCAAGATGCTCTTATGCTTAGCAGCAATCTCAACAACTTCATTTATGGACACAGGTCATGTAGCAGTACAAATTGCTCTCATCCTTTCTAGCTTTGTATAGATTCTGAGGAGTAATGGTTCGTGCATTGGTCTTAAGCACTTTCTTCACAGTCAAACCACCAATTATAGAAGGGTGGGAATCAATATATGATGCATAACCAGGAAAAGTGGTTCTGAGAGACTCAAGCAAATGACTTCTGTGAAACATAAAAGAGAAGAATCTGCAGAAGTAAGCATTAGTGTAGTGCTTGGTAATGCAATCCTTGATTGTTCTGCACATGTGCTCAAATATTAGAAGGCCACAGTCCATGTCAACCTTCCTTCCAAAATAATATAAAGCAAGTTTATATAGATTGGAAATCTGGTCAGATGAACCAACCTTAGGTAATATTGAGTCACATAGGATCCTGTAGAGAACCTTGTAGAAGGGTTTCAAGTCATTGTTGTTCTTGGAGGTAGAATTCACTCCATAAAGTTCCTCTTGAATCTGTGGACTCACATCATCAGCATTCTTAGGAATAACACCATTCAAAGGAAATGCTATAGCTTGCCTGATATGTTCTGGTTGATTCTGATGAGAACACCCCCAATTTTTGAGCGAATCTCTTTACCAATGTATTCTTCATCAGGAATATTACCTTGCACAACTACACATGCTTTCATCCAGAAATCTTTAACAAGTTCTGAATAGACAGGTCCATTCAGACAATCGAAGAACTTACTCATCTTCTGATAAACAAGAGCGTCCCTTACGTCTTCACGACCATTAACTCTCAAAGCTTCGAAATCAACTGGTCGTTCAATGTGAAGAAAAAGCTTTGAAATCGGAAACGGCATTGTATCTTGAGTAATAGTACCGGGTTGTGATCCTTTGATATCAGCAATAGGTGGTACATTGATGTTCCTGTTAATAACCTTTTCTCTTCGTGTTGGTTTGTCGGAGGATGCCATGATTCTGAGTTTTAGGGTTAGGGTTTGCTAATTTGAGAGAAGAACGAAATTGCTCTGAGTTTTGGAAGAATGAAAGTGTGGGTAGTGATTGTGAAAAGTGTGTGAATGTGAACAGTTAGTGTTTAAAAAGGGAAAGTAAAACAAACCGCGCAAAAACGTACTAACTGAAAGGACAGGGGTACTAGAGTAACTTAACAATTCACAATGAATTTGAACACAATCATCACTAACCAACTTCTTTCTCTAATAGCAAACAGACACGTGTATTAGAAGGTTAATTAAATATCTGACACGTAAGTGACAGCAGTTGAAGAGGTAACTCAACAGTTACTGCCACGTCACGTCCAGAACCACTCATAATCTTCTGATAGAAATACAGAATATGGTTTCATCAACTTCTGATACACAAGTTCTGACTCCCCTTATCTTCTAATAATAAATACCAGAGGATGGTTAGTCTAAACTTCTGATAGAAAGTGTGACTCCCCCTAACTTCTGTTAAACTTCAGAACTTCCTAAAATACTATTTTTCACCAGAGTTTCAGCTTATTCACAGATTTCCATCATATTAAGATTCTTTTTGATAAAATCAAATCTTTCTACAGCTAAGGGTTTTGTAAAGATATCAACCCATTGATTTTCAGTATCAATAAACTTGAGATCAATTACTCCCTTCTGTACATAATCTCTTATAAAATGATGTTTAATCTCAATATTCTTAGCTCTTGAGTGTAGAATAAGATTTTTAGAAAGATGAATGGCAGCAGTATTACCACAATATAAAGGAATATTATGACTGCTTATTTGATAATCTTCCAATTGATATTTCATCCAAAGTAGTTGTGTACAACACTTGGCTGCTGAAATGTATTCTGCTTCTGCAGTTGACATAGCAATAATGGTTTGCCTTTTACTGGCCCAAGAAATCAAATTCTCACCAATGAATTGACAGTTTCCACTGGTGGATTTTCTTTCTAGTTTATCACCAGCATAGTCAGTGTCACAGAATCCAATCAGTTTGTAATCATTTGATTTCTGATACAGTAATCCAATGTTACAAATAGCCTTCAGATATCTAAAGATTCTCTTTACAGCAGTAAAATGAGATTCTCTAGGATCTGATTGAAATCTTGCACACAAACATACACTGAATAATATATCTGGTCTAGAAGCTGTTAGATAGAGAAGAGATCCAATCATACCTCTATATAACTTATGGTCAACTTTACCTTCAGACTCACCTTTGTCAAGACTTGATGTAGGATGCATTGGAGTGTTCATGGGTTTGCAGTCTTCAAGATTATACTTCTTCAGAAGATCCTTGATGTACTTAGACTGATGAATGAAGTTCCCTTTCTTTGTTTGATTGATCTGAATTCCCAGAAAGTACTTCAGTTCTCCCATCATGCTCATCTCAAATTCATCTTGCATCATCTTGGAAAAGTTTTTGCAGAGTCCAGCATTAGTTGATCCAAAAATGATGTCATCAACATATATTTGAATGATCAGAATGTCTTTCTTCATGGTTTTCCTGAATAATGTATTATCAAGTTGACCTTTTACAAAACCATTGTCAACTAAGAAGTTGCTCAGTCTCTCATACCAAGCTCTGGGAGCTTGTTTGAGTCCATAGAGTGACTTCTTTAGTCTGAACACATGATCTGGATTAAAATCATCTTCAAATCCTGGAGGTTGTTTGACATATACTTCTTCAGAGATAACACCATTTAGAAATGCACTCTTAACATCCATCTGATAAAGAGTAATGTTGTTGTTGACAGCATAAGAAGTAAGCAATCTTATGGCTTCCAATCTTGCAACTGGAGCATAAGTCTCTGTATAATCAATGCCTTCTTGTTGACTGTATCCTTGAGCACTAAGTCTAGCTTTGTTTCTTGTTACTTCTCCTTGTTCATTCAGCTTGTTTCTGTATACCCACTTTGTTCCAATAATGTTCTTGCCTTTAGGTTTGGGTACCAGATCCCATACATCATTTCTTTGGAATTGGTTCAGTTCTTGTTCCATAGCAACTATCCAAGCATCATCAGATAGAGCTTCATCAGTGGTTTTAGGTTCAATCAAGGAAACTAAGCCAAATAAAGATTCTTCATCCCTAAAACTTGATCTTGTCTTCCTAGGACTGTTCTTGTTTCCCATGATGAGCTCTTCAGGATGTGATGACTTATACTTGAAGGTATTCTTGGGAATAGTTGTTTCTTCTACTTCATGATCTTCTGTTGGTGTTGTTTGATGATCATCAGATTCTGGTACTTGATTATCTTCTGGTGCTTCCAGAAGTTGAGGAGTGAGGATAGGTTCACCATCTTCATCTTCTGAGTCTTGAGAATCTGAAATTTCTATAGAAGGCTCTGACTTTTCATGATCAGGCACTTTGTCATCAAACCTTACATGCATAGATTCTTCAACAGATTGTGTTCAGAATTATACACTCTGTATGACTTGGAGCGCTCAGAATATCCAATAAAGATACTCTTACTAGCTTTAGAGTCAAATTTCTTTAGATAGACTTTTGTATTCAGAATGTAACAAGTACAACCAAATTGGTGAAAATAAGAAATGTTAGGTTTCCTTCCTCTAAAAAGTTCATATGTTGTTTTATTCAGAATTGGTCTAATATAGATTCTGTTCTGAATATAACAAGCAGTGTTTATTGCTTCTGCCCAGAATGACTTAGCTAAGGAGTTTTCATGCATCATAGTTCTAGCCATCTCCTGCAAAGATCTGTTCTTTCTCTCTACAACTCCATTTTGCTGTGGAGTTCTAGGAGAAGAGAACTCATGGAAAATTCCATGTTCTTCACAAAAAGATTCAAAAGGCTCATTCTCAAACTCTCCACCATGATCACTCCTTACCTTTAGGATTCTCAAATCCTTTTCATTCTGAATCTGGGCACAGAAGACACTAAACTCTTCATATGTATCATTTTTAGATTTCAGAAATCTTACCCATGTCCATCTACTATAATCATCAACAATGATCAGTCCATACTTCTTTCCATTGAGTGAAGCAGCACTAACTGGTCCAAACAAATCAATGTGCAGAAGTTCTAAAGGTCTGGAGGTAGATACAATGTTCTTAGGTTTAAATGAGCTTTTGACAAATTTCCCTTTCTGACAAGAGTCACAAAGAGAATCTGAGTGATAAGACAATTTAGGAAGGCCTCTAACAAGATTGTCCTTGCTAAGTTTAGAGATCAATCTCCAATTAGTATGACCCAATCTCTTATGCCAAACCCATTTCTCATCACTTAGAGTCAATAAACAAAGCACATTCTGATCCTCAAGATCAGATAGATTCACCTTATATACATTGCCTTTACTACAGCCTCTAAATAAAATGGACTTGTCAGAATTGTTAATCACAGTACATGAATTCTTATTAAACACAACATCATAATTATTGTCACATAATTGACTTATGCTAAGTAAGTTATGTTGTAGTCCATCAACTAACCAAACATCAGAAATAGATAGGGAAGAATTACCTACTTTACCTATACCAATGATTTTGCCTTTCTGGTTCCCACCAAATCCTACAGTTCTTCCCTCTCACAGAGTCAGGGTGAGGAACAAGTGCTTGTCTCCTGTCATGTGTCATGAACATCCACTGTCCAGATACCATGAGCTTTGCTTTCTTCTTGGGGTGCATACCTGCAGTATACATTATTTTAGACTTTGGTACCCATATTCTGATGGGTCCTCTATAGTTAGTTCTTTTATTCTTCTTCTGTCTCTTGTAGTTTCCAGAGGGTCCATAGTGAGGTGAGCCTTTGAAATCAGGTTTAGGCTTAGCCTTTCCTTTGGACCTTGACCCAGAGTGTGTCAGCAAACCAGCTTTCAAGTTTGTACAGCCTGATCTCATGCCCCGAGTACTCATAGGCTTGAAGATCTTCTGTACTCCTTTATAAGACTTGTATACTGAAGCAATGAGAGCAGAGGTCTTCAAAGACTCCACGCTTACTTGAGCATCTGACACTTTTGGATTTTCTGTATTACTACTAGAAACAAAATTTGAATAAAGATCAGAAGATATTCTGCTAATACACACAGACCGATTTGAGTTTCCTTTGACAGTACACCCCAAACCCTGTCCAGTGTATTTGCCAGCACCATAAATCATAGAGGCTAACTTGTGCTTGTCAATATTGTGATGAACAAACTCTTGAAGAGCAATCTCATGCTTATCATAGGGTTTGTTACATGTTTTGCAACCATTTTCAAGAACTTGAATAGTCTTTAAGGACTTCTTATAGTCTTCTTGAATATGATTGATTTTATCATTGAGCATATTGAACTTTTGCTTGAAAAGCTCTAACTCATTTGATTTTTCCATGTATTTCATCACAATATCTTTCAAAGCCTTAGAAAGTTGAGTGTCAGAGAGTTTAGAAATAACCTGCTCAATATCTTCTGTATCTGACTCAACATCACTTTCAATTTCTGACTCTGCTGTGGCCATGAGTGCCAAATTTACTTCTGCATCTTCAGCTACATCATTAGACAGCTTGTCAAGATCTTCCCATGTAGCTAGAAGACTCATTTTAGCCTTGTTCTTGAAAGTGCTCTTTCTTCCTTTTCCCTTGGTGCTCAAGTCAGGACAATCAGCAATGAAGTGTCCAGGCTTGTTGCAGTTGAAGCAATTTTTTGAATCATCATTCTTATCTTTATTCCCAGAACTTCTGTAGCCAGAACCTTTGGATCCAGAACTTCTGCCAGAATATCTTGGCTTTCTCTTTGCCCACTTCTGGAACCTCTTGGTCAGAAGTGCAAATACATCATCATCTGATCCATCTTCTTGATCATCTGCAGAAGATTCTTCTGTCTCAGATTCAATAACTTTAGCCTTGAGAGCCTTAGAAGGTCCAGAAGTTGCTGGCAGAGCCAAAGACTTCATTCTCTTATGAGGTTCATCAGAGGATAGCTCAATCTCATGACTCATGAGTGAACTAATCAAACCCTCTAGACTTAGTGTGTCCAAATCATTTGCTTCCTGAATAGCAGTGACCTTAGGTCTCCACTTAGCAGGTAAGCTTCGAAGAATCTTCTTCACATGATCTGAAGTAGTATAACTTTTCTTCGGAACTTGAAGGCCTGCGACCAGAACTTTGAATCTAGAGAACATAGATTCAATGTTCTCATCATCCTTCATTCTAAACAGTTCATACTGTTGAATCAGAAGTGTTGTTTTCCCCTCCTGAACCTATTTGTTTCCATCATAAGATGAGCACAGAGAATCATAGATACTCTTAGCAGTAGATTTATCTGTGATCTTAAGGTACTCTTCGTGAGATATGCAGCTTATCAAGATATCTTTGACTTTGTGGTGCTTCTTGTACGCTTTCTTGTCCTTGTCAGTGAAAGCTTGCCTTGCATCATAATCACATCTTCCTCTTTCATCCAAACCTTGAAACGTAGTTCCTCTTTCAACTAAGTCCCAAAGGTCATCATCAATACCAACTAGATGACTGTAGATTCTATCTTTCCACCAGGAAAAGGTAGAACCATTATCATTGAACTTGGGAGCTTTGCTGTTGTTGTTTTTATCATCAACATCATAGTTGAATGGAATAGACGTTCCAGTCTCAGTTTTCTTTTCCTCAGCCATAGTGTTTAGACACAACAAATAACTGTCTCACTGCAAAGTGATATAACAGAACCGGGCTCTAGATGCCAATTGAAGGTGTGAAAAACACAAGAAGGGAGGTTGAATTGTGTTTTGGTTAAATTAAAACTTCTTCTAAGTTTTTCAACTTATCAGATATCGCAGCGGGCCAAAACCTTTAACACAAACAACTTCTGGTAGCAAACAGGAAAACATAGTATGAGGTAAAAGAAACAGAGAGAAGAGATGACACAGAAGATTTTATACTGGTTCCTCTCACAAACCGAGAGTAGTCCAGTCCCCTTGCACTACCAAGGGATTTCACTATAATCACCAAGATTACAATTGCTCAAGCTCACAGCAAGAGACTTCCAATGCTCAAGTAACTCCTTACAAGAGACTTCCAATGCTCAAGTAACTCCTTACAAGAGACTTCCAATGCTCAAGCACACAAGCAAGAGATGCTCAAGCACACAAGCAAGAGACTTCTAACAACAAAAACAAATACAATGTTTTTGAACACTGATAACAAATATCAGAGTTCACAGAACAAAGAAATACAACTTATATTACAAGACTGTTCTTAGAATTCTAGAAGAAAACTAAGGTTCAACAACTGACAAGCCAGAGGTTGAAAGCTAATGTCTTGAATTTGAAAATCAACTCAAGTTGTATCTAAGTTAAAAATAGCTCTTTCAAATTTAGCAGAATAACAGCTCTTTGTTCGTAGTTGTGTTGTTGTATCTCGTCTTCAAATCCTTCCTCCTTTTATAGGCGTTATTGGAACGTCTTGAATTTGAGCGGATACAGATAAAATTAGCTAGGTAGTACTGTACTATTGTTTCCATTTGAAATGTGCTTATTCAAATCAAGTAAAAGAACAGCTTCTGGTCCTTGATCACGAATATTCGCCCAAATCAGGAAAACAAAGTTAGTACAATAGTACAGACGTCGTTGTCAAGAGAATAACGGTCTGAATAACGATCTCATGAATCTTCAGTTCCTTTTCCTTGTAGATGATAGTCGTTAAGAATAATGAAATGTTCTTTGACGTCTTCTGCTATTTCATCATCATCAGAATTTGCAGAAAAACAATGTTTCTTCTGATGACTTCATCTTCTGGTTGACTTTGACTAGCAACTTCTGTGTTGCCTTCAGAACTTGCGTTTTCCCAACTTCTGGGGATACTTTAAATGCAGCAACCAGAACTTCAAACTTCTAGTGTAAAATAAATTTTAACTTGTATATCTGCACACTAGAGTAAATTATCAGTAATCTCTATTGTATATTAATACTATTGTTATCATCAAAACTACTTGGGTTATGTCAAAACCAACTTTGTTCCAACACTATGTTATCATGCAAACATTTGATTTGGGAAAACTAACTAAGCTAGCTTAAGAACCCACCTGGAATTGAGATTAATCTCAGAGGCTTTAAGCAAAACTACTCCACAGACAACCACTGACTCGAAAGCTACATCCGAAGAAAATTCTGAATTCTGCCCCTGACTTCAGAAGGGTCTCATAAACTCAATATTGCTCCCCAATTCGTGAAATTGACATAGAAACGACCGTATTTTCGTTAGCTAACCACAGCAACAAACGGATTTAAACAGAGTTACGATGAGTGAGAAATTACCGGTTTAGTGGAGGTATATCCAAGAACACGGGTTAGAACATTCATCCTTCCAATCTTCATTAATCCACTTCCAAAGCTTCTAAAACTTGATAATTCCAACAACCCACTATTCTTATTCATCAAGTACAGCCCCAAGAACACCAGAATCAAGCATGCAAAGCTACTTGGTAGGAGAATGAAGTGATGTTCATGGGTTGTTGTTGTTGTACTTTGATGAACTTGGGAAGAAATAGAGAGACGATGGTTTTGGTGCTCTTGTTCAGCAATTTATGTGTGGTAGTTCTCTGTAATAACTACTGTTTTGGGGTAGAGTTAGTGGGATAATGACAAGTTCTTGAGTTGAGAAAGAATGAAGTCCTTAGACTTGTTGTTGATGTTTTTCGGTGGAGAGAAGAGAAGAGAGAGAGCTTTGTATTACTTAATTTTTGAAGTACAAAATGAGAAGTGAGAAAAGAGTTTGCATGCTTTCTCATTTCTTCAAGATATAAGGAAATGGTGTGTGAGGTGGTTATGAGAGGGAGTGACACATGAGAGATGGGAGGAAGTAATTTTTGGTGAGGTGTTAGTACCTTAAAGAGTATAAAAGTGAGGTGTTGCCTTGTGAGGTGAGTGGAGGGTGACTCATAAGCAAGAGAATTTGAGAGGGAAGATTTGATTCTTGTGCTAATTAAATCACAAGTCCAAGAGATATTATGTTAGTGTGTTGATTATGCTCAATTAGAAATTCTAATTTTTACACATAACACACCTAATTCCCAAGGTTTAATTTAATTAATTACCTCAATTCAATCTTGGAATTATTGGACAAACTCTAATTAAAATTAATTAGAATTTTTAGAAGTTGGGATATTACAATCTACCCCCCTTAAAGAAATTTTGTCCTCGAAATTCAGAAATTTACCTTTAGGAAAGATAGGAATAAGTTTTCTTATGACAGACTTCTGTTCCTGAGTGAGTTAGTCGTCATGAGACTGAGCCCATCTGATTTTGATTATTGGAATTTTCTTGTTCCGAAGGATCTTAACTTCACAATCGACTATACGAACTGGATTCGGCTGGATAAATTAAGGCTGACTGAAGATCAATCTCTAAAGGATGATAAAGATCGGGAATGAATTTCCAAAGTTGAGACACATGAAACACGTTGTGTAACACTGACAAGGATAGAATCAGAATTAACTGATAGGTTACAGGACCAACGCGTTGAAGGATTTGATACGGTCGTATACACTTCGGATAGAATTTCTTCGTTTGAACACATCTCGGAGTTCCAACTTTGGTGTTATTCTCAGGAATACTTGATTACCTTTATTCCTTGGAATAAAACTTTCCTCTCTCAAAGGGTTATTCATCCAAATTTGTTCATCTACTATACATTCATCTGATCTCGCGCTGCGCACTCTGATCCGACTAATTATAGTCACTCCTTTTTATCTGCGTCAACATGACCTTATTCCAAATTCGTTTAACACCGTGACGCACCATCTCTTCTTTTGTAATTAATTTCTACCAATAATACCTCTTTTATTGGATAACTCCACAAAATAACACTTTGGCATACCGTACTTATTGTTATCTCACATTACACTTTCACCGGTCGGTATCCGGTCTGGTTGCCACTATATGCATAGCTGAATGGAATAAGTTTAAGGGTTGACATCATTAATCCAAAATTTCTCTTCAGGGTTCCTCAATTCTGAACGCTGCAGCTCGTGACACATCTCACGTACCTCTGTCCCGTTCATGTCGTTTAAAATACTCCAGGATAGATCGAGATATAAAACGAGTGAAAAACGCTTAGGCACTATAGATCCTTTCGCCGATGAGTTAGACTCATCTGCAACCGAGTCCATAGTACTTCAGAATTTTCCACCTACTATTTCAATCCATCCTAGCACAACACTATGGTCGAGTAGTACGTTTAACATATCAAGAATTGAGGTTCAAATTCTTCCTTCAATGATACAATTAGGTTGTCTTGATAATTTATCAATAGGCTGAAGTGAAGGAATCTGGCTAACGTGATCGGACTCTAAGGAAGGATAATTGGGAACAGAAGATTTGCACACTCGGCACAGGGAATGACTTTGAATCCTTCTTTCACCATAGCCAATATGTCAGCGTATAAATTGAATGGCAATAAGAGGACTCTTATACTCTACACGAGGAATTTGATTGATGTTGATGATCTGAATCTACAATTGATAACGTACAGAGAAACTGGAACAGTCGGCTGAGAATGAAATGGTTTAATCCTGAACTCAGAGAATAGCTTGGTGAGGTATCTAGATACGAATACTTCTACTAGCTCCTATTTCTACGTAACTGGTAGATCTGAAACATAACTGGAAAATTAGCTGATAAGGATCCGAAAGATTTAACAACACGATTGAGTTACTGATGGGTCGTTCAGGTGTACGAAGACCTATACGATTAATTGATACTGACACAGAACAGAATAGTTCGGTGGATAATTGACTGATGATACTGATTAAAGATCGATACGATGAATGAGAGCTTGAACTGAATTTACACGTGTCCTCTCTAGAAAAACTAGATTCTACGAATTTTAGTTACTAACAACGTAACTGAAGGTCGAAAAGATTGAACAGGATTGCTTGCAAGTACAGTCTCGCAATGTCAGTTTAACTGATCGATGTCGAGAATTTTGAAAATTTACTTTTCCACTACTCCGAGTGATAACTACAACTAACGGATGATAGGGCACGAGAAGGAATTGTCTGTCCGAGACAAAATCGAGCAAGTTAGGAAATGAACCCGTTCCAAGTTCCCTTGTCTACTGGATACCCAATCTAGTATGATTTGGTTCGAAGAACTTAGCTTAACGAAGGTCCGAAAGAATGGTCATGAATTTCGAATTTTTGACTTCTATTGGTTCCGGCTCAAACAAAGTATTGAGGGCACCTTTAAAGGAAATCTGACTAACTCTAATGAATTCCTAACTCGAAGGTCAGAACAGTTACAAATGCTGAGTGGTCGGTAAAGGATAAATCCAACTTAGTTAATTTCGATACGAGGGAACTCACATAGGTAAACAACGATTGATCTAGATGGCTGAAAGCGTTACTTATAGTTCCTGAGTTATTAATCTTATTGAGGCTTGAATGCTTACGATTCGGCACTAAGGTTGATTCCAAGAGACTGACTGCTTAAAGCAACGAGTTCCTATTGATAATGTGCTAACTGACAAGATAGCAGGCTGGCGTCTAAAGAAATTAATAATACGGATGGTTCGACTCAATTTCTTTCACAAGGCACCTACCTAAGTTACGACACTAGGCTGCTAAAGTGAGAGATATATGATAATGTTAGACAGGCTACCTGGTAACTAAGTATGGTCAAGGAATATTTCTTTTTGTCATTCTGGATGGAGTTATGTTCCAAAAGATTTGTTGTGATTCCTAATGTAACGTGTTAGGTTGAGAGTATATTACTGGACCTATAGTAATTCTCTAAGTGGTAATATGACAGACCGTAAGGTAAGAAAGGGTTGAATCAGAGTGATCTAATTCGACTATTTTCCTATATACTTGGTTTGGTAGTTTATGACACTAATGTACAAGTTTGGGATAATTGAATAACTATACCTAACAAGTCTATATAGGTAATCAAGTCTATAAGGTGCAATTCCTAATTAATTTATCTGTTAATGTTAACTTCTAGCGTTGCTACCTAGAGAAGCTAACTCGGTTCAAATCTGGTTTCTACTACTCAAGGTTGGTGTCTCTCGAATTAACTTAGGTATCTAAATGGTGTTGTAAAATGATTCACAATCATTGCATTAATCAATACTGATCCTAAAGGTTTGCTGAATTAACTGGCCTAAACTGTATCGATGAAGAAAATCCTATTTGTTATGTTAACTAGATCCTGGCTCCTATTGATAGGGTAGTATACGAGTTACGACGCTGAAAAGCTAAATTATTCTTAGGGAGTCATTAAGAGTTGGCTTCCTATAGATTAGTCTATTTGGGAAGTTCTAAGATAAATGTTACTATGGTCAAATATTCCAACTTGATTTCTCTAATCATGGCTTTGAACAGATCTAACAACGCTGGTAAATCTCGCGGCTGAAAGGCAAGACTAGGTATTCAGGAAGAGTCTTGATTTACTGAGGGTTGAGCTTAACTTGGCTCACATGTTTCTTGTAAACATGTTCACCGGAAGGTATAGTTATTCTCCAGTCCGGGGAATTCACCTAACACACGATGTCAGCTGGGTACTAAATTGACCTACACACTTAAGTTCTTCTATGAACACTTCTACTTCGAACGATTAGTACTTCCATCGAACTATTCTTACTCTTTCAGTCCCAACTATTTCAGCTCTAACATTCGGTTAGAGAGAATCCTCGTCAACGATTGCTTCTGAACCGTAACTCCACTACGATCTTCTTACTTAATCACCGTGGTCCACTTCAGTTCTCAACTGTAATACCCTGCCTACCATGGACAATACTGAGTTGATCAGACTCAGCATGCGATGGTTTCAGCGTAAACAGTCCAGACTCCAAAGGTCCGTACTACTAAGAGAGGGATTGAATGAATCATGGCAAGGTCCGATACTGGATCGACCTGCTCTGATACCAATTGTAACGCCCCAACTAAATTATCTAGAATATTTAGTCGGAACATTAATAACTGGAATCTGAGTACATTAAATTAAAGGAAATATTAATGAATAATACATTATCATTACAGTAATAATGAGTATTCTGTACAGACAGCGGAAAAAAACTATAACTGAACAACAAGCTAGTTAAAAACAAGGAAGAAGAAATAAATCTTCTAAGCTGACAATCCAAGCTCAGCTCCAATCGTCAGATCCCTCCTGGTCCCTGCTCCGAAATAACCTGTCTTACCTAAAAAAGATAAATGGAGTGGGGTGAGACTACTAAGTCTCAGTGGGTCCTACTACCCTCCTAATGGCTACTAAGCCGGGGCACCTAATCAGTCCATAACTTGATAACCTATCATAATATATATCATAATCATAATTAAATAAGGTGTAACACACAAAGGTATCTTGTTGATTTTATTCCGCTAAGACACTTCGAGGTGAGCATGTCTCGAAGGCCTGCCATATCCGCTGACCGATTCGACCACAGCATTAAGCTCACAATCATTTTCCCTAATGGGTTGTTCCATTGGAAGCCCATAAGCAGCATACTAAACCGCACATGATTGACTGATTCTAAATTGATTAACATACTACCATATTATCCCAAACCCGGGGAACATGCAAACTTAATTCCTAAGTTATCCCTAATTTCATAATTGTGTCTGACTTTCCGTTTGACATTAGATACATTATATAACTGCAAGCTATCTATCTTAGCTGAGGATATAAAACGAGTGCTTTAGAAATATTTTAAAAAGAAAATATGGATCTTTCTACACTTAGCTCACTACGGCGAGTTACTAAGCTCGCCATGGCGAACTACAGGTCCTGGCCTAAATCAACTCGCTAGGCGAGCAGAAGCTCGCCATGGCGAGTTTCATCAGCCCAGAAACCCCAGCTCGCCATGAGTGCTCGCTAGCAACTCGCTATGGCGAGTTCATGCAGAACATACCCTGTTTTACGAAATTCACTAATTCAAAAGGTTACACCTACAATCCTCCTCTGAGACAGTGCAGAAACATAATATAATGAATATCGAACAAAATAGAAGAGAATTTGGGAGTAATTACTCTTCACACAATTAATTTCCTAAATTCCTATGTTATCATGCAAACATTTGATTTGGGAAAACTAACTAAGCTAGCCTAAGAACCCACCTGGAATTGAGATTAATCTCAGAGGCTTTAAGCAAAACTACTCCACAGACAACCACTGACTCGAAAGCTACATCCGTAGAAAATTCTGAATTCTGCCCCTGACTTCAGAAGCGTCTCAAGAACTCAATATTGCTCCCCAATTCGTGAAATTGACATAGAAACGACCGTATTTCCGTTAGCTAACCACAGCAACAAACGGATTTAAAAACACAGTTACGATGAGTGAGAAATTACCGGTTTAGTGGAGGTATATCCAAGAACACGGGTTAGAACATTCATCCTTCCAATCTTCATTAATCCACTTCCAAAGCTTCTAAAACTTGATAATTCCAACAACCCACTATTCTTATTCATCAAGTACAGCCCCAAGAACACCAGAATCAAGCATGCAAAGCTATTTGGTAGGAGAATGAAGTGAAGTTCATGGGTTGTTGTTGTTGTACTTTGATGAACTTGGGAAGAAATAGAGAGATGATGGTTTTGGTGCTCTTGTTCAGCAATTTATGTGTGGTAGTTCTCTGTAATAACTATTGTTTTGGGGTAGAGTTAGTGGGATAATGACCAGTTCATGAGTTGAGAAAGAATGAAGCCCTTAGGCTTGTTGTTGATGTTTTTCGGTGGAGAGAAGAGAAGAGAGAGAGCTATGGATTACTTAATTTTTGAAGTACAAAATGAGAAGTGAGAAAAGAGTTTGCATGCTTTCTCATTGCTTCAAGATATAAGGAAATGGTGTGTGTGGTGGTTATGAGAGGGAGTGACACATGAGAGATGGGAGGAAGTAATTTTTGGTGAGGTGTTAGTACCTTAAAGAGTATAAAAGTGAGGTGTTGCCTTGTGAGGTGAGTGGAGGGTGACTCACAAGCAAGAGAATTTGAGAGGGAAGATTTGATTCTTGTGCTAATTAAATCACAAGTCCAAGAGATATTATGTTAGTGTGTTGATTATGCTCAATTAGAAATTCTAATTTTTACACATAACACACCTAATTCCCAAGGTTTAATTTAATTAATTACCTCAATTCAATCTTGGAATTATTGGACAAACTCTAATTAAAATTAATTAGAATTTTTAGAAGTTGGGATGTTACAATCTGCTTCTTTGAAATATGTCTGTATTTGAAGTACTGTTGTATCATGCTTATGTGACTCAAGAGTGTAAGAGATGTTTGTCATTTTATATTTTAAAAAGAAAAGACAAGTTTAAAAAGGTTTGACATTATTTTTGCTTCAAAGATCTTAAAGTTAGAATAAAATAAAAGATAAAAGTATGAGTAAATAAGAATTTTAAATAAAAGGCACAGGCTCAAGTTTGCGTAAAAGAGTGAAAATTGGCGTAAAGCGCAATCCCACGGATCATTTAAAATTTAGAAAATGGTAATTACAATGGGAGGGTACATCAAGTACAATGATTACTATTTTCTCATCAACTTTGAATTCTGTCCTAGAAACTACAATCTGA
The DNA here is from genome assembly GCA_954870985.1 of Trifolium fragiferum. NCBI lineage: Eukaryota > Viridiplantae > Streptophyta > Magnoliopsida > Fabales > Fabaceae > Trifolium > Trifolium fragiferum. The sequence goes on from OX940796.1 coordinate 26,379,515, forward strand.
AATTGCCTGCTGACTGAAACATTCCAAGGTAGGTGATGCCTGTTCCGATGCAGTTACTTATCTTTTCCTTAACTTTTGCATAGATCGCCTTTTCAGGTTTTCGACCTATCAGGATTATATATATATATATATATATATATATATATATATATATATATATATATATATATATAATCTTTTTTTTGTCTCTAATTTTTGCCTGGACCGCCCTTTCGGGTTTTCAATCCACCGAGACGCTCCTTTTTGCCTAAGCCGCCCTTTCAGGTTTTCAACTTAGCGAGCTATATTTTTTATTCTTAGACAAAGTATTTCTTGACTGCATCGGCATTAACAGGACGAGGGAGCTCATCACCATCCATTGTTGCAAGGGTCATTGCACCACCTGAGAAAGCCCTCTTAACAACATACGGACCTTCATAATTGGGTGTCCACTTGCCCCTAGCATCGGTTTGAAAAGACAGGATCTTTTTTAGCACAAGATCACCTTCACGGAACTCTCTGGGTCGAACTTTCTTGTCAAACGCTTGCTTCATTCTTCTTTGGTATACTTGCCCATGGCACAAAGCCGCCATACGTTTCTCTTCAATTAAATTCAACTGTTCATATATGTTTCTACACCATTCAGCCTCAGTCAGTTTAGCTTCCATCAAGACTCTCATTGATGGGATCTCAACCTCTACTGGTAACACTGCTTCCATACCATACACTAAAGAGAAAGGAGTTGCCCCTGTTGAAGTGCGCATTGAAGTACGATATCCATGTAAAGCAAAAGGCAACATCTCAAGCCAGTCCTTGTAATTGACCACCATTTTCTGCACAATCTTCTTAATGTTCTTATTCGCTGCTTCAACCGCACCATTCATTTGAGGTCTATAAGGAGAAGAATTATGATGCTCAATCTTGAACTCCTCACACAAGTCTTTCATCATCTTGTTGTTCAAATTCGATCCATTATCAGTAATAATTTTATTAGGTACACCATAGCGACAAATGATATTGCTTTTGATGAAACGAACCACTACTTACTTAGTAACATTGGCATAAGACGCTGCTTCGACCCACTTGGTGAAATAATCAATAGCCACTGGAATAAAACGATGTCCATTAGAAGCCTTTGGTTCAATCCGTCCAATCATATCAATGCCCCACATAGAAAAGGGCCAAGGAGAAGAAATCACATTCAGAGAGGTCGGTGGCATATGAATTTTATCTGCATATATCTGACACTTGTGACACTTCCGAGCATGCTTATGGCAATCAGACTCCATTGTCAACCAGTAATATCCTGCTCTCAATATTTTCTTGGCCATTGTGTGCCCATTGGGATGAGTTCCAAACGACCCTTCATGTATTTCGTGCATCAAAGAATCAGCCTCTGCTATGTCCACACACCGTAGTAAAACCATGTCAAAATTTCTCTTATACAATACCTCTCCATTCAGAAAGACACTACCAGATAACCTTCTTAAGATCTTCTTATCTTTGCTGGATGCCCCAAGGGGATACTCTTGCTTTTGCAGGAACAACTTGATATCATGAGACCACGGCTTGTCATCAATCACTTCTTCTGCCGTAAACACATATGCCGGCCTTTCAAGGCAACAAATACTGATAATCGGAACTTCATTTGGATAATTAACTTGATACATTGAGGATAAGGTAGCCAAAGCGTCTGCCATTTGATTCTCATCACGAGGAATGTGATACAACTCCACTTTGTTAAAGAAAGTTAACAATCTTCTCGCATAGTCTCTATAAGGAATCAGACCAGCGTGGTGTGTCTCCCATTCTCCTTTGATCTGATTGATTACTAGAGCTGAGTCTCCATAGATGTCAATATTCTTGATTCTCAAATCAATTGCTTCTTCAATACCCATAATACAAGCTTCATATTCGGCAATATTGTTGGTACAATCAAACTGCAATCTGGCGGTGAAAGGAATATGAGAACCCTCAGGAGTGACAATAACTGCCCCAATTCCACTACCATAGACATTCCAGCCCCATCAAATATCAGTCCCCACTTGGAATCTGGATCTGGACCTTCCCCAAACAGTGGTTCATCATAATCTTTTATCTTCAAATACATGATCTCTTCATCTGGAAAATCAAATTTGATTGGTTGGTACTCTTCAACTGGTTGGCGAGCCAAATGATCAGCCAAAACACTACCCTTAATTGCTTTCTGAGCACGGTATTCAATATCATATTCGGACAATAACATCTGCCAACGAGCAATTCTTCCGGTCAAAGCAGCCTTCTCAAAGATGTACTTAATTGGATCCATTTTGGATATCAACCAAGTAGTGTGATTAATCAAATAGTGACGCAGACGCTTGGCAGCCCAAGCTAATGCACAACAAGTCTTCTCAAGCATGGAATATCTGGACTCACAATCAGTAAACTTCTTGCTCAAATAATAAATTGCATGTTCTTTTCTTCCGGTGTCATCTTGCTGCCCCAACACACAGCCCATAGAATCTTCCAACACGGTTAAATACATAATGAGTGGCCTCCCCTCAACTGGAGGAATAAGAATGGGTGGTTCCATAAGATACTTCTTGATACTATCAAAGGCTCTCTGACAATCCTCTGTCCATACAATCTCTTGGTCTCTGCGGAGTAACTTGAAAATTGGCCCACATGTGGCAGTCATATGGGAAATAAACCTGGAGATATAATTCAAACGACCCAGAAATCCTCTAACTTGCTTCTCTGTTTGGGGAGCCGGCATTTCTCTGATAGCTCTGACTTTATAAGGATCAACTTCAATACTCTTCTGACTGACAATGAAACCCAGAAGCTTCCCAGACCTAACACCAAAAGTACATTTATTGGGATTCAAACGGAGTTGATACTTCCTCAACCTCTGAAACATCTTCAACAAATACTCCACGTGCTCTTCTTCAGTACCCGACTTGACGATCATATCATCCACATATACTTCGACTTCTTTGTGCATCATATCATGGAACAACGTGGTCATGCCCCTTTGGTAAGTAGCACCTGCGTTTGTCAACCCAGAAGGCATTACTTGGTAACAGAAGGTGCCCCAAGGTGTGATGAACGAAGTTTTCTCTCTGTCTTCAACAGCCATCCTGATCTGATTGTACCCCGAGAAGCCATCCATGAATGAAAAGACTTTGGATTTGGCAGTATTATCAACAAGTACATCAATATGAGGTAATGGGAAATCATCCTTTGGACTAGCTCTATTCAAATCTCTGTAATCAACACACATTCTGACTTTACCATCCTTCTTTGGAACCGGTACTATATTGGCTAACCACTGAGGATACTCTGAAGTAATAAGAAAACCTGCATTGATCTGTTTCTGAACTTCTTCCTTGATCTTGAGTGCCATATCAGGATGAGACCTTCTTAATTTTTGCTTCACTGGAGGACATTCCGGCTTCAAAGGTAAACGGTGTTCCACAATCTCAGGATCCAACCCAGGCATATCTTGATACGACCATGCAAAGATGTCAACATATTCTCTGAGTAACTCTACTACCCTTGCCTTGACTGATTCTTCAAAACCTGCTTCTATCTTGATTTCTCTTTTCTCTTCTTCAGTACACAGATTGATCAACTTTGTAACTTCTTGGTGAGGCTGAATGGCCACATCTTCCCGATCCAACAAACGTCTAATCTCATTAGGGATCTCTTCTGTTGGAACAAAGTTAGTTTTAACATAACCGAAGTAGTTTTGATGATAACAATAGTATTAATATACAATAGGGATTACTGATAATTTACTCTAGTGTGCAGACATACAAGTTAAAATTTATTTTACACTAGAAGATTGAAGTTCTGGTTGCTGTATTAAAAGTATCCCCAGAAGTTGGGAAAACGCAAGTTTTGAAGGCAACACAGAAGTTGAAGCCACAGAAGTTGCTAGTCAAAGTCAACCAGAAGATGAAGTCATCAGAAGAAACATTGTTTTCTGCAAATTCTGATGATGATGAAATAGCAGAAAACGTCAAAGAACATTCCATTATTCTTAACGACTATCATCTACAAGGAAAAGGAACTGAAGAGTCATGAGAACATTATTCAGACCGTTATTCTCTTGACAACGACGTCTGTACTATTGTACTATCTTTGTTTTCCTGATTTGGGCGAATATTCGTGATCAAGGACCAGAAGTTGTTCTTTTACTTGATTTGAATAAGCACATTTCAAATGGAAACAATAGTACAGTACTACCTAGCTAATTTCATCTGTATCCGCTCAAATTCAAGACGCTCCAACAACGCCTATAAAAGGAGGAAGGATTTGAAGACGAGATACAACAACACTACTACGAACAAAGAGTTGTTATTCTGCTAAATTTCAAAGAGCTATTTTTAACTTAGATACAACTTGGTTTGATTTTCAAATTCAAGACATTAGCTTTCAACCTCTGGCTTGTCAGTTGTTGAACCTTAGTTTTCTTCTAGAATTCTAAGAACAATCTTGTAATATAAGTTGTATTTCTTTGTTCTGTGAACTCTGATATTTGTTATCAGTGTTCAAAAACATTGTATTTGTTTTTGTTGTTAGAAGTCTCTTGCTTGTGTGCTTGAGCATTGGAAGTCTCTTGTAAGGAGTTACTTGAGCATTGGAAGTCTCTTGCTGTGAGCTTGAGCATTTGTAATCTTGGTGATTATAGTGAAATCCCTTGGAAGTGCAAGGGGACTGGACTACTCTCGGTTTGTGAGAGGAACCAGTATAAATCTTCTGTGTCATCTCTTCTCTCTTCTTTCTGTTTCAATTACCTCATACTCTGTTTTCCTGTTTGCTACCAGAAGTTGTTTGTGTTAAAGGTTTTGGCCCGCTGCGATATCTGATAAGTTGAAAAACTTAGAAGAAGTTTTAATTTAACCAAAACACAATTCAACCCCCCCTTCTTGTGTTTTTCACACCTTCAATTGGCATCTAGAGCCCGGTTCTGTTATATCACTTTGCAGTGAGACAGTTATTTGTTGTGACAAAACACTATGGGTGAACAGTCTGATCCTAGCAAGAAAACTGAGATTCCATTCAACTATGATGTTGATGATAAAAACAACAACAGCAAAGCTCCCAAGTTCAATGGTAATGGTTCTACCTTTTCCTGGTGGAATGATAGAATCTATAGTCATCTAGTTGGTATTGATGATGACCTTTGGGACTTAGTTGAAAGAGGAACTACGTTTCGAGGTTTGGATGAAAGAGGAAGATTGGATTATGATACAAGGCAAGCTTTCACTAACAAGGACAAGAAAGCGTACAAGAAGCACCACAAAGTCAAAGATATCCTGATAAGCTGCATATCTCATGAAGAGTACCTTAAGATCACAGATAAATCTACTGCTAAGAGTATCTATGATTCTCTGTGCTCATCTTATGATGGAAATAAACAGGTTCAGGAGGCAAAAGCAACACTTCTGATTCAACAGTATGAACTATTTAGAATGAAGGATGATGAGAACATTGAATCTATGTTCTCTAGATTCAAAGTTCTGGTCGCAGGTCTTCAAGTTCTGAAGAAAAGTTATACTACTTCAGATCATGTGAAGAAGATTCTTAGAAGCTTACCTGCTAAGTGGAGACCTAAGGTCACTGCTATTCAGGAAGCAAAGGACTTGGACACACTAAGTCTAGAGGGTTTGATTAGTTCACTCATGAGTCATGAGATTGAGCTATCCTTTGATGAACCTCAGAAGAGAATGAAGTCATTGGCCCTGCCAGCAACTTCTGGACCTTCTAAGGCTCTCAAGGCTAAAGTTGTTGAATCTGAGACAGAAGAATCTTCTGCAGATGATCAAAAAGATGGATCAGATGATGATGTATTTGCACTTCTGACCAAGAGGTTCTAGAAGTGGGCAAAGAGAAAGCCAAGATATTCTGGATACAGAAGTTCTGGATCTAAAGGTTCTGGCTACAGAAGTTCTGGGAATAAAGATAAGAAGGATGATTCAAAAATTTACTTCAACTGCAACAAGCCTGGACACTTCATTGCTGATTGTCCTGACTTGAGCACCAAGGGAAAAGGAAGAAAGAGCACTTTCAAGAACAAAGCTAAAAGGAGTCTTCTAGCTACATGGAAAGATCTTGACAAGCTGTCTGATGATGAAGCTGAAGATGCAGAAGCAAATTTGGCACTCATGGCCACAGCAGAGTCAGAAGTTGAAAGTGATGTTGAGTCAGATACAGAAGATATTGAGCAGGTTATTTCTAAACTCTCTGACACTCAACTTTCTAAGGCTTTGAAAGATACTGTGATGAAATACATGGAAAAATCAAATGAGCTAGAGCTTTTCAAGCAAAAGTTCAATATGCTCAATGATAAAGTCAATCATATTCAAGAAGACTATAAGAAGTCCTTAAAGACTATTCAAGTTCTTGAAAATGGTTGCAGAACATGTAACAAACCCTATGATAAGCATGAAATTGCTCTTCAAGAGTTTGTTCATCACAATATTGACAAGCACAAGTTAGCCTCTATGATTTATGGTGCTGGCAAATACACTGGACAGGGTTTGGGGAGTACTGTCAAAGGAAACTCAAGTCAGTCTGTGTGTATTAGCAGAACATCTTCTGATCTTTATTCAAACTTTGTTTCTAGTAGTAGTACAGAAAATCCAAAAGTGTCAGATGCTCAAGTAAGCGTGGAGTCTTTGAAAACCTCTGCTCCCATTGCTTCAATATACAAGTCTTATAAAGGAGTACAGAAGATCTTCAAGCCTATGAGTACTCGGGGCATTAGATCAGGCTGTACAAACTTGAAAGCTGGTTTGCTGACACACTCTGGGTCAAGGTCCAAAGGAAAGGCTAAGCCTAAACCTGATTTCAAAGGCTCACCTCACTATGGACCCTCTGGAAACTACAAGAGACAGAAGAAGAATAAAAGAACTAACTATAGAGGACCCATCAGAATATGGGTACCAAAGTCTGAGATAATGTATACTGCAGGTATGCACCCCAAGAAGAAAGCAAAGCTCATGGTATCTGGACAGTGGATGTTCACGACACATGACAGGAGACAACCACTTGTTCCTCACCCTGAATCTGAGAGAGGGAGGAACTGTAGGATTTGGTGGGAACCAGAAAGGCACAATCATTGGTATAGGTAAAGTAGGTAATTCTTCCCTATCTATTTCTGATGTTTGGTTGGTTGATGGACTACAACATAACTTACTTAGCATAAGTCAATTATGTGACAGTAATTATGATGTTGTGTTTGATAAGAATTCATGTACTGTGATTAACAATTCTGAAAAGTCCATTTTATTTAGAGGTTGTAGAAAAGGCAATGTATATAAGGTGAATCTATCTGATCTTGAGGATCAGAATGTGCTTTATTTATTGATTCTAAGTGATGAGAAATGGGTTTGGCATAAGAGATTGGGTCATGCTAATTGGAGATTGATCTCTAAACCTAGCAAGGACAATCTTGTTAGAGGCCTTCCTAAATTGTCTTATCACTCAGATTCTCTTTGTGACTCTTGTCAGAAAGGGAAATTTGTCAAAAGCTCATTTAAACCAAAGAACATTGTATCTACCTCCAGACCATTAGAACTTCTGCACATTGATTTGTTTGGACCAGTTAGTGCTGCTTCACTCAATGGAAAGAAGTATGGACTAGTCATTGTTGATGATTATAGTAGATGGACATGGGTAAGATTTCTGAAATGTAAGAATGATACATATGAAGAGTTTAGTGTCTTCTGTGCCTAGATTCAGAATGAAAACGATCTGAGAATCCTAAAGGTAAGGAGTGATCATGGTGGAGAGTTTGAGAATGAGCCTTTTGAATCTTTTTGTGAAGAACATGGAATTTTCCATGAGTTCTCTTCTCCTAGAATTCCACAGCAAAATGGAGTTGTAGAGAGAAAGAACAGATCTTTGCAGGAGATGGCTAGAACTATGATGCATGAAAACTCCTTAGCTAAGTCATTCTGGGCAGAAGCAATAAACACTGCTTGTTATATTCAGAACAGAATCTATATTAGACCAATTCTGAATAAAACAACATATGAACTTTTTAGAGGAAGGAAACCTAACTTTCTTATTTTCACCAATTTGGTTGTACTTGTTACATTCTGAATACAAAAGTCTATCTAAAGAAATTTGACTCTAAAGCTAGTAAGGGTATCTTTATTGGATATTCTGAGCGCTCTAAGTCATACAGAGTGTATAATTCTGAAACACAATCTGTTGAAGAATCTATGCATGTAAGGTTTGATGACAAAGTGCCTGATCATGAAAAGTCAGAGCCTTCTATAGAAATTTCAGATTTTCAAGACTCAGAAGATGAAGATGGTGAACCTATCCCCACTCCTCAACTTCTGGAAGCACCAGAAGATACTCAAGTACCAGAATCTGATGATCATCAAACAACACGAACAGAAGATCATGAAGTAGAAGAAACAACTATTCCAAAGAATACCTTCAAGTATAAGTCATCACATCCTGAAGAGCTCATCATGGGAAACAAGAACAGTCCTAGGAAGACAAGATCAAGTTTTAGGGATGGAGAATCCTTATTTGGCCTAGTTTCCTTGATTGAACCTAAAACCACTGATGAAGGTCTATCTGATGATGCTTGGATAGTTGCTATGGAAGAAGAACTGAACCAATTCCAAAGGAATGATGTATGGGATCTGGTACCCAAACCTAAAGGCAAGAATATTATTGGAACAAAGTGGGTATACAGAAACAAGCTGAATGAACAAGGAGAAGTAACAAGAAACAAAGCTAGACTTGTTGCTCAAGGATACAGTCAACAAGAAGACATTGATTATACAGAGACTTATGCTCTAGTTGCAAGATTGGAAGCCATAAGATTGCTTACTTCTTATGCTGTCAACAACAACATTACTCTTTATCAGATGGATGTTAAGAGTGCATTTCTAAATGGTGTTATCTCTGAAGAAGTATATGTCAAACAACCTCCAGGATTTGAAGATGATTCTAATCCAGGTCATGTGTTCAGACTAAAGAAGTCACTCTATGGACTCAAACAAGCTCCCAGAGCTTGGTATGAGAGACTGAGCAACTTCTTAGTTGACAATGGTTTTGTAAAAGGTCAAGTTGATAATACATTATTCAAGAAAACCATGAAGAAAGACATTCTGATCATTCAAATATATGTTGATGACATCATTTTTGGATCAACTAATGCTGGACTCTGCAAGAACTTTTCCAAGATGATGCAAGATGAATTTGAGATGAGCATGATGGGAGAACTGAAGTACTTTCTGGGAATTCAGATCAATCAAACAAAGAAAGGGAACTTCATTCATCAGTCTAAGTACATCAAGGATCTTCTGAAGAAGTATAATCTTGAAGACTGCAAACCCATGAACACTTCAATGCATCCTACATCAAGTCTTGACAAAGGTGAGTCTGAAGGTAAAGTTGACCAGAAGTTATATAGAGGTATGATTGGATCTCTTCTCTATCTAACAGCTTCTAGACCTGATATACTATTTAGTGTATGTTTGTGTGCAAGATTTCAATCAGATCCTAGAGAATCTCATTTTATTGCTGTAAAGAGAATCTTTAGATATCTGAAGGCTACTTGTAACATTGGATTACTGTATCAGAAATCAAATGATTACAAATTGATTGGATTCTGTGATGCTGACTATGCTGGTGATAAACTAGAAAGAAAATCCACCAGTGGAAACTGTCAATTCATTGGTGAGAATTTGATTTCTTGGGCCAGTAAAAGGCAAACCACTATTGCTATGTCAACTGCAGAAGCAGAATACATTTCAACAGCTAAATGTTGTACACAACTACTTTGGATGAAATATCAATTGGAAGATTATCAAATAAGCAGTCATAATATTCCTTTATATTGTGATAACACTGCTACCATTCATCTTTCTAAAAATCCTATTCTACACTCAAGAGCTAAGCATATTGAGATTAAACATCATTTTATAAGAGATTATGTACAGAAGGGAGTAATTGATCTCAAGTTTATTGATACTGAAAATCAATGGGCTGATATCTTTACAAAACCCTTAGCTGTAGAAAGATTTGATTTTATCAAAAAGAATCTTAATATGATGGAAATCTGTGAATAAGATGAAACTCTGGTGAAAAATAGTATTTTAGGAAGTTCTGGAAGTTTAACAGAAGTTAGGGGGAGTCACACTTTCTATCAGAAGTTTAGACTAACCATCCTCTGGTATTTATTATCAGAAGATAAGGGGAGTCAGAACTTGTGTATCAGAAGTTGATGAAACCATCTTCTGTATTTCTATCAGAAGATTGTGAGTGGTTTTGGACGTGACGTGGCAGTAACTGTTGAGTTACCTCTTCAACTGTTGTCACTTACGTGTCAGATATTTAACCTTTTAATACACGTGTCTGTTTGCTATTAGAGAAAGAAGTTGGTTAGTGATGATTGTGTTCTAATTCATTGTGAATTGTTAAGTTACTCTAGTACCCCTGTCCTTTCAGTTAGTACGTTTTTGCGCGGTTTGTTTTACTTTCCCTTTTTTAAACACTAACTGTTCACATTCACACACTTTTCACAATCACTACCCACACTTTCATTCTTCCAAAACTCAGAGCAATTTCCTTCTTCTCTCAAATTAGCAAACCCTAACCCTAAAACTCAGAATCATGGCATCCTCCGACAAACCAACACGCAGAGAAAAGGTTATTAACAGGAACATCATTGTACCACCTATTGCTGATATCAAAGGATCACAACCCGGTGTCATTACTCAAGATACAATGCCGTTTCCGATTTCAAAGCTTTTTCTTCACATCGAACGACCAGTTGATTTCGAAGCTTTGAGAGTTAATGGTCGTGAAGACGTAAGGGACGCTCTTGTTTATCAGAAGATGAGTAAGTTCTTGGATTGTCTGAATGGACCTGTCTATTCAGAACTTGTTAAAGATTTCTGGATGAAAGCACGTGTAGTTGTGCAAGGTAATATTCCTGATGAAGAATACATTGGTAAAGAGATTCGCTCAGAAGTTGGAGGTGTTCTCATCAGAATCAGACCAGAACATATCAGGCAAGCTGTAGCATTTCCTCTAAATGGTGTTATTCCTAAGAATGTTGATGATGTGAGTCCACAGATTCAAGAGGAACTTTATGGAGTGAATTCTACCTCCAAGAACAACAATGACTTGAAACCCTTCTACAAAGTTCTCTACAGGATCCTCTGTGACTCAATATTACCTAAGGTTGGTTCATCTGACCAGATTTCCAATCTATATAAACTTGCTTTATATTATTTTGGAAGGAAGGTTGACATGGACTGTGGCCTTCTAATATTTGAGCACATGTGCAGAACAATCAAGGATTGCATTACCAAGCACTACACTAATGCTTACTTTTGCAGATTCTTCTCTTTTATGTTTCACAGAAGTTATTTGCTTCAGTCTCTCAGAACCACTTTTCCTGGTTATGCATCATATATTGATGCCTACCCTTCTATAATTGGTGGTTTGACTGTGAAGAAAGTGCTTAAGACCAATGCACGAACCATTACTCCTCATAATCTATACAAAGCTAGAAAGGATGAGAGCAATTTGTACTGCTACATGACCTCTGTGTCCATAAATGAAGTTGCTGAGATTGCTGCTAAGCATAAGAGCATCTTGGAAGATGGAACAGATTTTAAAGTGGAAGATAGGCTAACAACACTGAGGTTGTTGCCTGTTCAAGTTAAGGAAAAGAAGACCCCAAAGCCAACCAGTTCAACAAGAAGTTCTACACCCAGAAGAAGTCTGCAAAGTACTTCTGGTGTGAAGGAAACTTCAGAGGTTACTGGTAAAAGGAAGATAGTTGAAGAAGTTGATCAAGCAGAAGGTGAGCTTGAGTCAACTAAGCAAGATGATACTTCTGGACCTGCTGCTCCAGAAGTTCCCAAGAAGAAAAGAAGAACAACTCGGAGGAAGAAGAAGCAAACTGTGCTACTTCTTGATGCAGATGAGGAAGCTGAGCGTGAAGCCGCTATTGCCGAGGTTGAGAGATTCAAGCTGATTGAGGAAACCAGTTGGGAAAGTGGGATTGAAGCTGACAAGAATGAGTTTCTTGATGCTCCAATTCCTAGTGAAGAGTTTGCTCAGAAGGTGGCAAATCAAGGTATTTACAGAAAGATCAATTTTAATGGTATTCCTAATTGTGTCATTAATGGTCCAAAACATGCTAAGTTTGCAAAGAGCATTCCCTATACAGTTCCAGTTCAATACACCTTTTCAAAAATCCTTAAAGATTTAACTCCTGGACCAAACTGTCTAGTAGAAGCTTCAGCTAGTGCTTCTGTTGAAACACAAGCTGCAAGTATTGAACCATCTTCTGACCCTTTGAAACAGTTATCTAAACATGCACTTTTTACCATTCCAGAAGAAGCAGGTTTTTCTACTCCTACTTCTGTAGAGCTTGTTGAAGAAATGGTAACAGAAGTTAATGCAGAGGTTGCAACTTCTGAAGCTACTCCTCAACAACTCACTTCAGTTGTTCATGTTGACCAACCTGTTTCATCAAGTTCCAAGGACTTAGAAGCAACCTTATCAGAACATCAAGCTACACCAAGTGCAAGCACTGCTGAAACTGATAGAGTTCTTCAACGCCTTGAGATAGAACTTCACAAACCCTCTCCTCACAAATCTCAACCCCCTCAACTCACAAATTTTGAGAATGACTACATGAACACTTTTGCTGTAGTCCTCACTCCCTCACCAACAGAACAAACACAACCAGTTGCACCATCAAACAACTTAGATAAGCCCTCATCATCATCTGTCCTTACCACCCCTCTAGCCATCACACCTGCAAATGTTCAACGTGTGTTGATGGGCATTAATGACATGGTTAAGGATATCTTTAAAGATCCTCCTGCACTTGACTTTGCACCTGATCAAATGGATGGTGAATGCTCTGCCATTACCAATATGTGTTCTCAAATGATGCAAGATCTTGGCTCTCAGTACAGAAGAAACTACGTCATGACTCTTGCAAGGCATAAGTTCACTGAATGTAAGGCTGCAGAGTATAGAATCAGGAGAGCAAAGAAGCTGCATGAAGAAAAGATGAATTTGGTTTTGAATAGGGCTGCAGATCAGTTTTCTACCTTCTGTGAGCAAGAATTGGACAAGATCGTCAAGGTAGACTCTGAATCAGAATCAGAGGTTGTTAGGATGGGTACAGAAGTTGTGCTACAGAAGATGAAGACCTTTTCTGAAGAAGCTCTGAAGAAGCTTCAAGACAAACTCCTGAACCCCTCTCTAACCTCTCAACCTTAGGATTTCTGTTGTTGTTTGCTTATTTGTTTTTAGTTTGGACTTGTGTTATTCCATGTTCTGTTTGGATAATTTGTTTTCGTTTTTATTTATGTGTTATGGATAATTGTTACTTTTTATGATATTGCAGTTATGTTCTGGTGATTTATTTTCTTGTGTTACAGAAGATAGATCTATATATATTGCTGCATAAACATAAAAACAATAACATGCATTCAAAATATTCTTTTTCATTCATATTTTGCATTACAATAGTTTTTCATTTTCATCATTGCTATGATTTTACATGTTTTTCATTTTCATCATTGCTCTCTGAGCAAAGACGTTTTTAACATGAAAATCTGACCCTCCTAAACCTAAAAGGAAATTTTCTACAAAAGGATGAGAAGGAGATGCTGACAGAGGATTGTGCCCCAAACTTCAACCTAGGAGCCTTTAGATCTCTATCTCTTCAAGTTTACATGTTTTGTAAACTTGGAGCCTCTTGTCAAGACTCCATCTCTTCCTCTTGTATGTGAAGAACTTCTTGATCCTCTAAGAACAGAAGGATGTTGAGAAACTTGCGTCTGATTTTGAAGCAAGGACCTTCAACATGTTCTGATGTTTCTTAGACATCATATTCCACGAGGCTGCATCTAATGATATTACGATCCCTCTCTGGTTCTTCTTTGAAAATTTCTTAAACCCATTTCTTTCAATCACTCTTCTATCCTCACAAATATTTTCTTTCATCTTGATGAAGAACTTATTTTCTCTCATTGGAAGTGTTGAGTGAAATGACAAAGGACTGGCGTGCTTTTATAGCAATTTTGGTTGGTAGGAGTTACCTCGTTTTTAGCATTTGCATTAACTAAATATGGTTTTTATCATCTATTTTAATGCATTTCTTTTGACTTGACTATTTCTTTAGTCACGTGTTTATTCTTTCTCTCTTTTTTATTCTTTTTGTTTAATGACAAAAGGGGGAGTAAGAGTAAATTAATTTATGAACACTAACTGAAGCCAAAATTTAATATTTCTTCAATTCATTTTGTTGTTCAGTTATTAAATTTTATCAGTTACATTTGATATATTTAAGGGAAATTTTTTATTGAGATCAGAACTTCCCATACATGATACACGTAAGAGAAGATTGTGCTTTTCTCTTAGGTTGATCTGACAACAAAAGAAAGCTTGCAAACCTATCCTCTGGGAGTCAAAATGTATACAGAAGTTCTGGATTCAACATTAAATTTTAAACTATTTTAATTATTCTTTACTGAACTCAGGGGGAGTTTGCAAACCTCATAAACCTGAAGGATGAAAGAATGTGATTAAAATAACAACCATTGTAAATTAATACTTGGTTTGTCATCAATCAAAAAAGGGGAGATTGTTGGAACAAAGTTGGTTTTAACATAACCCAAGTAGTTTTGACGATAACAATAGTATTAATATACAATAGGGATTACTGATAATTTACTCTAGTGTGCAGACATACAAGTTAAAATTTATTTTACACTAGAAGATTGAAGTTCTGGTTGCTTTATTAAAAGTATCCCCAGAAGTTGGGAAAATGCAAGTTCTGAAGGCAACACAGAAGTTGAAGCCACAGAAGTTGCTAGTCAAAGTCAACCAGAAGATGAAGTCATTAGAAGGAACATTGTTTTCTGCAAATTCTGATGATGATGAAATAGCAGAAGACGTCAAAGAACATTCCATTATTCTTAACGACTATCATCTACAAGGAAAAGGAACTGAAGAGTCATGAGAACATTATTCAGACCGTTATTCTCTTGACAACGACGTCTGTACTATTGTACTATCTTTGTTTTCCTGATTTGGGCAAATATTCGTGATCAAGGACCAGAAGTTGCTCTTTTACTTGATTTGAATAAGCACATATCAAATGGAAACAATAGTACAGTACTACCTAGCTAATTTCATCTGTATCCGCTCAAATTCAAGACGCTCCAACAACGCCTATAAAAGGAGGAAGGATTTGAAGACGAGATACAACAACACTACTACGAACAAAGAGTTGTTATTCTGCTAAATTTCAAAGAGCTATTTTTAACTTAGATACAACTTGGTTTGATTTTCAAATTCAAGACATTAGCTTTCAACCTCTGGCTTGTCAGTTGTTGAACCTTAGTTTTCTTCTAGAATTCTAAGAACAATCTTGTAATATAAGTTGTATTTCTTTGTTCTGTGAACTCTGATATTTGTTATCAGTGTTCAAAAACATTGTATTTGTTTTTGTTGTTAGAAGTCTCTTGCTTGTGTGCTTGAGCATTGGAAGTCTCTTGTAAGGAGTTACTTGAGCATTGGAAGTCTCTTGCTGTGAGCTTGAGCATTTGTAATCTTGGTGATTATAGTGAAATCCCTTGGAAGTGCAAGGGGACTGGACTACTCTCGGTTTGTGAGAGGAACCAGTATAAATCTTCTGTGTCATCTCTTCTCTCTTCTTTCTGTTTCAATTACCTCATACTCTGTTTTCCTGTTTGCTACCAGAAGTTGTTTGTGTTAAAGGTTTTGGCCCGCTGCGATATCTGATAAGTTGAAAAACTTAGAAGAAGTTTTAATTTAACCAAAACACAATTCAACCCCCCCTTCTTGTGTTTTTCACACCTTCAATTGGCATCTAGAGCCCGGTTCTGTTATATCACTTTGCAGTGAGACAATTATTTGTTGTGACAAAACACTATGGGTGAACAGTCTGATCCTAGCAAGAAAACTGAGATTCCATTCAACTATGATGTTGATGATAAAAACAACAACAGCAAAGCTCCCAAGTTCAATGGTAATGGTTCTACCTTTTCCTGGTGGAATGATAGAATCTATAGTCATCTAGTTGGTATTGATGATGACCTTTGGGACTTAGTTGAAAGAGGAACTACGTTTCGAGGTTTGGATGAAAGAGGAAGATTGGATTATGATACAAGGCAAGCTTTCACTAACAAGGACAAGAAAGCGTACAAGAAGCACCACAAAGTCAAAGATATCCTGATAAGCTGCATATCTCATGAAGAGTACCTTAAGATCACAGATAAATCTACTGCTAAGAGTATCTATGATTCTCTGTGCTCATCTTATGATGGAAATAAACAGGTTCAGGAGGCAAAAGCAACACTTCTGATTCAACAGTATGAACTGTTTAGAATGAAGGATGATGAGAACATTGAATCTATGTTCTCTAGATTCAAAGTTCTGGTCGCAGGTCTTCAAGTTCTGAAGAAAAGTTATACTACTTCAGATCATGTGAAGAAGATTCTTAGAAGCTTACCTGCTAAGTGGAGACCTAAGGTCACTGCTATTCAGGAAGCAAAGGACTTGGACACACTAAGTCTAGAGGGTTTGATTAGTTCACTCATGAGTCATGAGATTGAGCTATCCTTTGATGAACCTCAGAAGAGAATGAAGTCATTGGCCCTGCCAGCAACTTCTGGACCTTCTAAGGCTCTCAAGGCTAAAGTTGTTGAATCTGAGACAGAAGAATCTTCTGCAGATGATCAAGAAGATGGATCAGATGATGATGTATTTGCACTTCTGACCAAGAGGTTCTAGAAGTGGGCAAAGAGAAAGCCAAGATATTCTGGATACAGAAGTTCTGGATCTAAAGGTTCTGGCTACAGAAGTTCTGGGAATAAAGATAAGAAGGATGATTCAAAAATTTACTTCAACTGCAACAAGCCTGGACACTTCATTGCTGATTGTCCTGACTTGAGCACCAAGGGAAAAGGAAGAAAGAGCACTTTCAAGAACAAAGCTAAAAGGAGTCTTCTAGCTACATGGGAAGATCTTGACAAGCTGTCTGATGATGAAGCTGAAGATGCAGAAGCAAATTTGGCACTCATGGCCACAGCAGAGTCAGAAGTTGAAAGTGATGTTGAGTCAGATACAGAAGATATTGAGCAGGTTATTTCTAAACTCTCTGACACTCTTCTTTCTAAGGCTTTGAAAGATACTGTGATGAAATACATGGAAAAATCAAATGAGCTAGAGCTTTTCAAGCAAAAGTTCAATATGCTCAATGATAAAGTCAATCATATTCAAGAAGACTATAAGAAGTCCTTAAAGACTATTCAAGTTCTTGAAAATGGTTGCAGAACATGTAACAAACCCTATGATAAGCATGAAATTGCTCTTCAAGAGTTTGTTCATCACAATATTGACAAGCACAAGTTAGCCTCTATGATTTATGGTGCTGGCAAATACACTGGACAGGGTTTGGGGAGTACTGTCAAAGGAAACTCAAGTCAGTCTGTGTGTATTAGCAGAACATCTTCTGATCTTTATTCAAACTTTGTTTCTAGTAGTAGTACAGAAAATCCAAAAGTGTCAGATGCTCAAGTAAGCGTGGAGTCTTTGAAAACCTCTGCTCCCATTGCTTCAATATACAAGTCTTATAAAGGAGTACAGAAGATCTTCAAGCCTATGAGTACTCGGGGCATTAGATCAGGCTGTACAAACTTGAAAGCTGGTTTGCTGACACACTCTGGGTCAAGGTCCAAAGGAAAGGCTAAGCCTAAACCTGATTTCAAAGGCTCACCTCACTATGGACCCTCTGGAAACTACAAGAGACAGAAGAAGAATAAAAGAACTAACTATAGAGGACCCATCAGAATATGGGTACCAAAGTCTGAGATAATGTATACTGCAGGTATGCACCCCAAGAAGAAAGCAAAGCTCATGGTATCTGGACAGTGGATGTTCACGACACATGACAGGAGACAACCACTTGTTCCTCACCCTGAATCTGAGAGAGGGAGGAACTGTAGGATTTGGTGGGAACCAGAAAGGCACAATCATTGGTATAGGTAAAGTAGGTAATTCTTCCCTATCTATTTCTGATGTTTGGTTGGTTGATGGACTACAACATAACTTACTTAGCATAAGTCAATTATGTGACAGTAATTATGATGTTGTGTTTGATAAGAATTCATGTACTGTGATTAACAATTCTGAAAAGTCCATTTTATTTAGAGGTTGTAGAAAAGGCAATGTATATAAGGTGAATCTATCTGATCTTGAGGATCAGAATGTGCTTTATTTATTGATTCTAAGTGATGAGAAATGGGTTTGGCATAAGAGATTGGGTCATGCTAATTGGAGATTGATCTCTAAACTTAGCAAGGACAATCTTGTTAGAGGCCTTCCTAAATTGTCTTATCACTCAGATTCTCTTTGTGACTCTTGTCAGAAAGGGAAATTTGTCAAAAGCTCATTTAAACCAAAGAACATTGTATCTACCTCCAGACCATTAGAACTTCTGCACATTGATTTGTTTGGACCAGTTAGTGCTGCTTCACTCAATGGAAAGAAGTATGGACTAGTCATTGTTGATGATTATAGTAGATGGACATGGGTAAGATTTCTGAAATGTAAGAATGATACATATGAAGAGTTTAGTGTCTTCTGTGCCTAGATTCAGAATGAAAACGATCTGAGAATCCTAAAGGTAAGGAGTGATCATGGTGGAGAGTTTGAGAATGAGCCTTTTGAATCTTTTTGTGAAGAACATGGAATTTTCCATGAGTTCTCTTCTCCTAGAATTCCACAGCAAAATGGAGTTGTAGAGAGAAAGAACAGATCTTTGCAGGAGATGGCTAGAACTATGATGCATGAAAACTCCTTAGCTAAGTCATTCTGGGCAGAAGCAATAAACACTGCTTGTTATATTCAGAACAGAATCTATATTAGACCAATTCTGAATAAAACAACATATGAACTTTTTAGAGGAAGGAAACCTAACTTTCTTATTTTCACCAATTTGGTTGTACTTGTTACATTCTGAATACAAAAGTCTATCTAAAGAAATTTGACTCTAAAGCTAGTAAGGGTATCTTTATTGGATATTCTGAGCGCTCCAAGTCATACAGAGTGTATAATTCTGAAACACAATCTGTTGAAGAATCTATGCATGTAAGGTTTGATGACAAAGTGCCTGATCATGAAAAGTCAGAGCCTTCTATAGAAATTTCAGATTCTCAAGACTCAGAAGATGAAGATGGTGAACCTATCCCCACTCCTCAACTTCTGGAAGCACCAGAAGATAATCAAGTACCAGAATCTGATGATCATCAAACAACACGAACAGAAGATCATGAAGTAGAAGAAACAACTATTACAAAGAATACCTTCAAGTATAAGTCATCACATCCTGAAGAGCTCATCATGGGAAACAAGAACAGTCCTAGGAAGACAAGATCAAGTTTTAGGGATGGAGAATCCTTATTTGGCCTAGTTTCCTTGATTGAACCTAAAACCACTGATGAAGGTCTATCTGATGATGCTTGGATAGTTGCTATGGAAGAAGAACTGAACCAATTCCAAAGGAATGATGTATGGGATCTGGTACCCAAACCTAAAGGCAAGAATATTATTGGAACAAAGTGGGTATACAGAAACAAGCTGAATGAACAAGGAGAAGTAACAAGAAACAAAGCTAGACTTGTTGCTCAAGGATACAGTCAACAAGAAGACATTGATTATACAGAGACTTATGCTCTAGTTGCAAGATTGGAAGCCATAAGATTGCTTACTTCTTATGCTGTCAACAACAACATTACTCTTTATCAGATGGATGTTAAGAGTGCATTTCTAAATGGTGTTATCTCTGAAGAAGTATATGTCAAACAACCTCCAGGATTTGAAGATGATTCTAATCCAGATCATGTGTTCAGACTAAAGAAGTCACTCTATGGACTCAAACAAGCTCCCAGAGCTTGGTATGAGAGACTGAGCAACTTCTTAGTTGACAATGGTTTTGTAAAAGGTCAAGTTGATAATACATTATTCAAGAAAACCATGAAGAAAGACATTCTGATCATTCAAATATATGTTGATGACATCATTTTTGGATCAACTAATGCTGGACTCTGCAAGAACTTTTCCAAGATGATGCAAGATGAATTTGAGATGAGCATGATGGGAGAACTGAAGTACTTTCTGGGAATTCAGATCAATCAAACAAAGAAAGGGAACTTCATTCATCAGTCTAAGTACATCAAGGATCTTCTGAAGAAGTATAATCTTGAAGACTGCAAACCCATGAACACTTCAATGCATCCTACATCAAGTCTTGACAAAGGTGAGTCTGAAGGTAAAGTTGACCAGAAGTTATATAGAGGTATGATTGGATCTCTTCTCTATCTAACAGCTTCTAGACCTGATATACTATTTAGTGTATGTTTGTGTGCAAGATTTCAATCAGATCCTAGAGAATCTCATTTTATTGCTGTAAAGAGAATCTTTAGATATCTGAAGGCTACTTGTAACATTGGATTACTGTATCAGAAATCAAATGATTACAAATTGATTGGATTCTGTGATGCTGACTATGCTGGTGATAAACTAGAAAGAAAATCCACCAGTGGAAACTGTCAATTCATTGGTGAGAATTTGATTTCTTGGGCCAGTAAAAGGCAAACCACTATTGCTATGTCAACTGCAGAAGCAGAATACATTTCAACAGCTAAATGTTGTACACAACTACTTTGGATGAAATATCAATTGGAAGATTATCAAATAAGCAGTCATAATATTCCTTTATATTGTGATAACACTGCTACCATTCATCTTTCTAAAAATCCTATTCTACACTCAAGAGCTAAGCATATTGAGATTAAACATCATTTTATAAGAGATTATGTACAGAAGGGAGTAATTGATCTCAAGTTTATTGATACTGAAAATCAATGGGCTGATATCTTTACAAAACCCTTAGCTGTAGAAAGATTTGATTTTATCAAAAAGAATCTTAATATGATGGAAATCTGTGAATAAGATGAAACTCTGGTGAAAAATAGTATTTTAGGAAGTTCTGGAAGTTTAACAGAAGTTAGGGGGAGTCACACTTTCTATCAGAAGTTTAGACTAACCATCCTCTGGTATTTATTATCAGAAGATAAGGGGAGTCAGAACTTGTGTATCAGAAGTTGATGAAACCATCTTCTGTATTTCTATCAGAAGATTGTGAGTGGTTTTGGACGTGACGTGGCAGTAACTGTTGAGTTACCTCTTCAACTGTTGTCACTTACGTGTCAGATATTTAACCTTTTAATACACGTGTCTGTTTGCTATTAGAGAAAGAAGTTGGTTAGTGATGATTGTGTTCTAATTCATTGTGAATTGT
Organism: Trifolium fragiferum; assembly: GCA_954870985.1. Lineage (NCBI taxonomy): Eukaryota > Viridiplantae > Streptophyta > Magnoliopsida > Fabales > Fabaceae > Trifolium > Trifolium fragiferum. The sequence goes on from OX940796.1 coordinate 26,400,873, forward strand.
TAAGTTACTCTAGTACCCCTGTCCTTTCAGTTAGTACGTTTTTGCGCGGTTTGTTTTACTTTCCCTTTTTTAAACACTAACTGTTCACATTCACACACTTTTCACAATCACTACCCACACTTTCATTCTTCCAAAACTCAGAGCAATTTCCTTCTTCTCTCAAATTAGCAAACCCTAACCCTAAAACTCAGAATCATGGCATCCTCCGACAAACCAACACGCAGAGAAAAGGTTATTAACAGGAACATCATTGTACCACCTATTGCTGATATCAAAAGATCACAACCCGGTGTCATTACTCAAGATACAATGCCGTTTCCGATTTCAAAGCTTTTTCTTCACATCGAACGACCAGTTGATTTCGAAGCTTTGAGAGTTAATGGTCGTGAAGACGTAAGGGACGCTCTTGTTTATCAGAAGATGAGTAAGTTCTTGGATTGTCTGAATGGACCTGTCTATTCAGAACTTGTTAAAGATTTCTGGATGAAAGCACGTGTAGTTGTGCAAGGTAATATTCCTGATGAAGAATACATTGGTAAAGAGATTCGCTCAGAAGTTGGAGGTGTTCTCATCAGAATCAGACCAGAACATATCAGGCAAGCTGTAGCATTTCCTCTAAATGGTGTTATTCCTAAGAATGTTGATGATGTGAGTCCACAGATTCAAGAGGAACTTTATGGAGTGAATTCTACCTCCAAGAACAACAATGACTTGAAACCCTTCTACAAAGTTCTCTACAGGATCCTCTGTGACTCAATATTACCTAAGGTTGGTTCATCTGACCAGATTTCCAATCTATATAAACTTGCTTTATATTATTTTGGAAGGAAGGTTGACATGGACTGTGGCCTTCTAATATTTGAGCACATGTGCAGAACAATCAAGGATTGCATTACCAAGCACTACACTAATGCTTACTTTTGCAGATTCTTCTCTTTTATGTTTCACAGAAGTTATTTGCTTCAGTCTCTCAGAACCACTTTTCCTGGTTATGCATCATATATTGATGCCTACCCTTCTATAATTGGTGGTTTGACTGTGAAGAAAGTGCTTAAGACCAATGCACGAACCATTACTCCTCAGAATCTATACAAAGCTAGAAAGGATGAGAGCAATTTGTACTGCTACATGACCTCTGTGTCCATAAATGAAGTTGCTGAGATTGCTGCTAAGCATAAGAGCATCTTGGAAGATGGAACAGATTTTAAAGTGGAAGATAGGCTAACAACACTGAGGTTGTTGCCTGTTCAAGTTAAGGAAAAGAAGACCCCAAAGCCAACCAGTTCAACAAGAAGTTCTACACCCAGAAGAAGTCTGCAAAGTACTTCTGGTGTGAAGGAAACTTCAGAGGTTACTGGTAAAAGGAAGATAGTTGAAGAAGTTGATCAAGCAGAAGGTGAGCTTGAGTCAACTAAGCAAGATGATACTTCTGGACCTGCTGCTCCAGAAGTTCCCAAGAAGAAAAGAAGAACAATTCGGAGGAAGAAGAAGCAAACTGTGCTACTTCTTGATGCAGATGAGGAAGCTGAGCGTGAAGCCGCTATTGCCGAGGTTGAGAGATTCAAGCTGATTGAGGAAACCAGTTGGGAAAGTGGGATTGAAGCTGACAAGAATGAGTTTCTTGATGCTCCAATTCCTAGTGAAGAGTTTGCTCAGAAGGTGGCAAATCAAGGTATTTACAGAAAGATCAATTTTAATGGTATTCCTAATTGTGTCATTAATGGTCCAAAACATGCTAAGTTTGCAAAGAGCATTCCCTATACAGTTCCAGTTCAATACACCTTTTCAAAAATCCTTAAAGATTTAACTCCTGGACCAAACTGTCTAGTAGAAGCTTCAGCTAGTGCTTCTGTTGAAACACAAGCTGCAAGTATTGAACCATCTTCTGACCCTTTGAAACAGTTATCTAAACATGCACTTTTTACCATTCCAGAAGAAGCAGGTTTTTCTACTCCTACTTCTGTAGAGCTTGTTGAAGAAATGGTAACAGAAGTTAATGCAGAGGTTGCAACTTCTGAAGCTACTCCTCAACAACTCACTTCAGTTGTTCATGTTGACCAACCTGTTTCATCAAGTTCCAAGGACTTAGAAGCAACCTTATCAGAACATCAAGCTACACCAAGTGCAAGCACTGCTGAAACTGATAGAGTTCTTCAACGCCTTGAGATAGAACTTCACAAACCCTCTCCTCACAAATCTCAACCCCCTCAACTCACAAATTTTGAGAATGACTACATGAACACTTTTGCTGTAGTCCTCACTCCCTCACCAACAGAACAAACACAACCAGTTGCACCATCAAACAACTTAGATAAGCCCTCATCATCATCTGTCCTTACCACCCCTCTAGCCATCACACCTGCAAATGTTCAACGTGTGTTGATGGGCATTAATGACATGGTTAAGGATATCTTTAAAGATCCTCCTACACTTGACTTTGCACCTGATCAAATGGATGGTGAATGCTCTGCCATTACCAATATGTGTTCTCAAATGATGCAAGATCTTGGCTCTCAGTACAGAAGAAACTACGTCATGACTCTTGCAAGGCATAAGTTCACTGAATGTAAGGCTGCAGAGTATAGAATCAGGAGAGCAAAGAAGCTGCATGAAGAAAAGATGAATTTGGTTTTGAATAGGGCTGCAGATCAGTTTTCTACCTTCTGTGAGCAAGAATTGGACAAGATCGTCAAGGTAGACTCTGAATCAAAATCAGAGGTTGTTAGGATGGGTACAGAAGTTGTGCTACAGAAGATGAAGACCTTTTCTGAAGAAGCTCTGAAGAAGCTTCAAGACAAACTCCTGAACCCCTCTCTAACCTCTCAACCTTAGGATTTCTGTTGTTGTTTGCTTATTTGTTTTTAGTTTGGACTTGTGTTATTCCATGTTCTGTTTGGATAATTTGTTTTCGTTTTTATTTATGTGTTATGGATAATTGTTACTTTTTATGATATTGCAGTTATGTTCTGGTGATTTATTTTCTTGTGTTACAGAAGATAGATCTATATATTGCTGCATAAACATAAAAACAATAACATGCATTCAAAATATTCTTTTTCATTCATATTTTGCATTACAATAGTTTTTCATTTTCATCATTGCTATGATTTTACATGTTTTTCATTTTCATCATTGCTCTCTAAGCAAAGACGTTTTTAACATGAAAATCTGACCCTCCTAAACCTAAAAGGAAATTTTCTACAAAAGGATGAGAAGGAGATGCTGACAGAGGATTGTGCCCCAAACTTCAACCTGGGAGCCTTTAGATCTCTATCTCTTCAAGTTTACATGTTTTGTAAACTTGGAGCCTCTTGTCAAGACTCCATCTCTTCCTCTTGTATGTGAAGAACTTCTTGATCCTCTAAGAACAGAAGGATGTTGAGAAACTTGCGTCTGATTTTGAAGCAAGGACCTTCAACATGTTCTGATGTTTCTTAGACATCATATTCCACGAGGCTGCATCTAATGATATTACGATCCCTCTCTGGTTCTTCTTTGAAAATTTCTTAAACCCATTTCTTTCAATCACTCTTCTATCCTCACAAATATTTTCTTTCATCTTGATGAAGAACTTATTTTCTCTCATTGGAAGTGTTGAGTGAAATGACAAAGGACTGGCGTGCTTTTATAGCAATTTTGGTTGGTAGGAGTTACCTCGTTTTTAGCATTTGCATTAACTAAATATGGTTTTTATCATCTATTTTAATGCATTTCTTTTGACTTGACTATTTCTTTAGTCACGTGTTTATTCTTTCTCTCTTTTTTATTCTTTTTGTTTAATGACAAAAGGGGGAGTAAGAGTAAATTAATTTATGAACACTAACTGAAGCCAAAATTTAATATTTCTTCAATTCATTTTGTTGTTCAGTTGTTAAATTTTATCAGTTACATTTGATATATTTAAGGGAAATTTTTTATTGAGATCAGAACTTCCCATACATGATACACGTAAGAGAAGATTGTGCTTTTCTCTTAGGTTGATCTGACAACAAAAGAAAGCTTGCAAACCTATCCTCTGGGAGTCAAAATGTATACAGAAGTTCTGGATTCAACATTAAATTTTAAACTATTTTAATTATTCTTTACTGAACTCAGGGGGAGTTTGCAAACCTCATAAACCTGAAGGATGAAAGAATGTGATTAAAATAACAACCATTGTAAATTAATACTTGGTTTGTAATCAATCAAAAAGGGGGAGATTGTTGGAACAAAGTTGGTTTTAACATAACCCAAGTAGTTTTGATGATAACAATAGTATTAATATACAATAGGGATTACTGATAATTTACTCTAGTGTGCAGACATACAAGTTAAAATTTATTTTACACTAGAAGATTGAAGTTCTGGTTGCTTTATTAAAAGTATCCCCAGAAGTTGGGAAAATGCAAGTTCTGAAGGCAACACAGAAGTTGAAGCCACAGAAGTTGCTAGTCAAAGTCAACCAGAAGATGAAGTCATTAGAAGGAACATTGTTTTCTGCAAATTCTGATGATGATGAAATAGCAGAAGACGTCAAAGAACATTCCATTATTCTTAACGACTATCATCTACAAGGAAAAGGAACTGAAGAGTCATGAGAACATTATTCAGACCGTTATTCTCTTGACAACGACGTCTGTACTATTGTACTATCTTTGTTTTCCTGATTTGGGCAAATATTCGTGATCAAGGACCAGAAGTTGCTCTTTTACTTGATTTGAATAAGCACATATCAAATGGAAACAATAGTACAGTACTACCTAGTTAATTTCATCTGTATCCGCTCAAATTCAAGACGCTCCAACAACGCCTATAAAAGGAGGAAGGATTTGAAGACGAGATACAACAACACTACTACGAACAAAGAGCTGTTATTCTGCTAAATTTCAAAGAGCTATTTTTAACTTAGATACAACTTGGTTTGATTTTCAAATTCAAGACATTAGCTTTCAACCTCTGGCATGTCAGTTGTTGAACCTTAGTTTTCTTCTAGAATTCTAAGAACAGTCTTGTAATATAAGTTGTATTTCTTTGTTCTGTGAACTGTGATGTTTGTTATCAGTGTTCAAAAACATTGTATTTGTTTTTGTTGTTAGAAGTCTCTTGCTTGTGTGCTTGAGCATTGGAAGTCTCTTGTAAGGAGTTACTTGAGCATTGGAAGTCTCTTGCTGTGAGCTTGAGCATTTGTAATCTTGGTGATTATAGTGAAATCCCTTGGAAGTGCAAGGGGACTGGACTACTCTCGGTTTGTGAGAAGAACCAGTATAAACCTTCTGTGTCATCTCTTCTCTCTTCTTTCTGTTTCAATTACCTCATACTCTGTTTTCCTGTTTGCTACCAGAAGTTGTTTGTGTTAAAGGTTTTGGCCCGCTGCGATATCTGATAAGTTGAAAAACTTAGAAGAAGTTTTAATTTAACCAAAACACAATTCAACCCCCCCTTCTTGTGTTTTTCACACCTTCACTCTTCATCCTCCTCTTCCATAGCTTCATAGACTGGGAACTCAAAGTTGATAGAGGGTCTAGAATCATTGTACTCAACGGGTTTGTTGATGTTAATTCTGCATATGATTGATGATTGATTTTATTTTAATAAGAATGCAGAATTTTTATTTGATAAAAGTAATAAAAACAGAAGGTGAAAAATAAAATATATATGATTTGTTTTTTGGTGTTACCATTTTCTAGAATAAAAGGAAGTAAAGAAAATATAAAAAGTCATGATAAAAACGACGATTTTCATTAACATTCTTGAAGCAATTTAAACAAAGCCCGAACATAGCCTCACTCTTGCTTGGGGCAGGACAAGAGGATTCTTGTTAAAAAGATAAAATGACAAACATATTACTTAGACAGAGGAATGACAGAAGGGACATTAACAGCAATCCAATTGCGGCATATTCGTCCAAGAATCACAAAAGATGGTGGTCCTTCTTCGTCTTCATCTCCAATAACAGCATTAATTTCTGAGGGATTGTTGATAAAACCAGCACTGCGGAAAACATCTTCAAATGGCTCTCTCTTTCCCATCCTAGTGGAAGGAGTGAAACCCAAACTAGCCCTGTTCTTGTTCTTTGATAACTGTAGTACCTTTCCCCAACCAGCAGTCTTGCCTTCTTTCACAACCCTTTGTGCATCTTTCAGAGATGCCATAGATGTCTCAGCTCTGATTGGACCCTTCTCCTCAAGGGAGAGTCCCTGAAACGCTGTACCCTCTGATTCATCCGCACCAATACATGAAAAGTTTGACAAATGACTAATAAGCAGGGCTTCCTCCCCATTCACAATTACCAGTTTTCCTTCCTTCACATACTTCAACTTCTGATGTAAAGTGGATGTCACGGCACCGGCCTCGTGAATCCATGGACGTCCCAAAAGACCACTGTAAGCAGTTTGTATATTCATCACCTGAAAAGTAACTTGGAACTCATGCGGACCAACTGCGATGGGTAAATCCACCTCACCAATCACTGACTTCCTTGATCCATCAAACGCTTTCACAATCATTGAACTTGGCCTCATATAGGCATCCTTGTAGGAAAGTTTGTCCAGAGTAATTTTAGCCATCACATTCAGAGACGACCCAGTATCAATCAACACATTAGATAAAACATCTGACTTGCAATTAACTGACACATGCAACGCCAAATTATGATTCCGTCCTCTCTCGGGAAGTTCTTCATACTGAAACTCAGATTATTACAAGCAGTCACATTTCCCACTATACCTCCGAACTGACTCAATGTCACATCTTTCTCAACATAGGCTTGATCTAACACCATCAACAGAGCCTCCCTATGGGCATCAGAACTCATCAACAAAGACAACATAGAAATCTTAGACGCGGTTTGTAACAACTGGTCCACTATCTTGTACTCACTTTTTTTGGTTAGTTTCATCACCTCATCAGAATCTTCATACTCTTTTTCAACTGGCTTACTATGAACACTGACTGGCACTTTCTCAATAACGGGTGTACTTAGCTTTTGAGGAACTGCCCCTTGGATGACACGACCACTTCTCAGAATTCTGCTATTATCGGTAACATTGCTCACTGTAGTCAAAGGAGGAATAGAGGTCTCCACTCCATTTTGTATCATGGTGGCTTGATATCTGTAAGGTATGGCCCTCTCAGAAGCATAAGGCACAGACCCTGGCACACGGATTGTAAGTCTAGGAATGTTGCACTCTCCACTATTGTAAATCATCTCCAAACGATCGGCAGCACTAAGCTCGGGTGTAATACCACAAACCTCTTCAGCTTTCTTCGTCACTAACAGCTCTCCCTTGTCCATCAAACCTTGGATATCTTTTTGAACTTGGAACAGCCCCGGGGATCTGACAGACATACTTCACACACTGAATGATCATGATCGAACATCTTTGCTTTGCACATTTTGATATGGATAGGAACCAGAGGAGTCTTGATACTTTTCACACTGAGGATGGCATTTGTAGCTAGGCATGGTTGAATGAAATGGATAGAGGGGTTATGATTTGGTAAAGGGTTTGTTTGAACATTGAGGTTCTCATCTTTAAAAGTCAACACTTTGCTTCGGACTAAGTCCTGGACAGCCTTTTTGAAAGCAAAACAGCGTTCCACATCGTGGCCAGGTGCCCCTTGGTGGAAGGCGCAAGTCAAGTCATTACGGTACCAAGTAGGTAGAACAGCAGGCACTAGAGGTGGTGGCCTTGTCTGAATAAAATTCTTGGCAAGTAGGGCGGGGAACAAATCAGCATACTTCATTGGTATGGGGTCAAAGGGTGGATACCTAGGAGTGTGGTTGAATGTTTGTTGAACATTTTGAGGGCGAATCTGTGGTGGATATGATTGTTGGGGAGTCATTTGCGGATATTGTGGTTGTGAAGGCATTTGTGGGTAATGTGGCTGTGATGTCATTTGTAATGTGGTTGTGGAGCAGGTGCAATGGCTGAAACATGTTGATAATTTGGATACCTTGGCTGAAAACCTCCTTGAGTTACCATGCCGACTTCAGACTCTTTCTTTTTCGGGAAATTGTGACCATACTTCTTGGTGTTACTGACAGGGGTATTTTCTTTTGACATTCTTCCTTGGCGGATGGCCTCTTCTAGGCACATCCCCGTCTCCACCACTTCCGTAAAACTCCTAGAAACCATATTGAACATCTTCTCATAAAAGAACGGATTAAGGGTGTGAATAAACATCTTGGACAATTCTCTCTCTTCAATAGGAGGACGAGTCTGAGCAGCTAACTCCCTCCATCTCTGAGCGTACTCTTTGAAGGATTCTTTCTCTTTCTGGGTCATGGCACGGAGTTCATCTCTATCAGGAGCCATGAAGGAATTGTAGTTGTACTGAGACATGAAAGCACTGGCCAAATCATTAAAAGAGCGGATATCAGCTCTATTCAAATCCATGTACCACCTCAAGGCTGCCCCAGACAGGCTATCTTGGAAATAGTGAATCAGGAGCTTATCATTGCTAGTTTGAGTAGAAATTTTCCTCGCATACATAGTCAGATGAGCTTTCTGACAGGTACTTCCTTTATACTTATCAAAATCTAGAACTTTGAACTTGGGTGGGACCACAACATTAGGAACCAAGCATAACTCATGGGCATCTTTACCAAAAAGATCTTTCCCCTTGAGGGCTCTCATCTCGCGTTGCATTTCATTGAACTTGTCTTGCAGATCTTCCACTCTATCAAAACCTCCCATGCTTTCCGCATGAAAAATAGGCTCTTGGTAATGAGGTGCAGTATGGACTGCAGGTGCAGTAACAGTAGCAGTAACTTGTGGGAGAGTATTTTCTAACTGAACAAGAGGAGCCTCGGTCACTTGAGGGAAGAACCCTCCTCCGAGGAAACCTTCCGATAATCCCCACGTACAACCTTCAGGCATAGAGAGCCGGGGAGCAGGAATTGGTGCTGATACAGCTGGGGGTAGCACAGGCGCACCACTAGACTGGAGAACTGATGTCGAACCCTGATTCTGACTTGCCAACAAAGAAGTTACCATAGTAGTCAAATTCTCAATCTCGGCTTGCATGCCTGTCATCTGTTCACGGAGCTGAATGTTCTCTTCTTCAACAGTTGCCATCTTCTTCTTAATCTGAGACCGGGTGTTGCAAGTGTGAGTCGCTTTGTAACGGATACGCCGAGCCACTTTAATTGAGGCGGAAGAGAAGGAGGGGAATATGAGACTCTATTTTTTTTGGGAAATTTATGAATGCAGCATGATGCATGATATGTTTAAGCTAAATTATGCAAGCTTTTTCCCGATATCGAAAGACTTAAATTAAATTAAATATAAACATTGCAGAAAAATATCCACTTCATTGATCATCATAACATTAGAACTTTTGAAAAGAAATACATCAAACTGAACTCAAACTTTTGCATTACACAGATCATCCCTAATCTGAATCTGGACCAGAAAATAAACTCATGTTATATCTCATCCTCTTTGGGTCCTTTCTAAGTGCAGCGTCCTTCTCTCGAAGCTGGATGGTCTTCTGAACAATTTCCCGACTTTGGGCCAAGGCCTCGTGCTTCTTGATCTCTAGTTCCCCTTGCAACACCTCATACTTAAGCTTCAACTCTTCATACTTCCTCTTCCAATCATTCTTCTCCTTGGTCACTTCATCTAGGCTTTCTTGGAATCTGACCCTTGTAGCAGGTGGGACGGGCAAGGAAACTGATGGTATAGTTGGGGATACAAGCCTCGTCATGTGGTAAGGCATTCCAAACACAGTGGCCCTCTCAATGACCCATTGAGTATAAGACTCATCAATCAAATCTGACTTGTTCCCTAGATGAACCCTACCAAGCCTCTTAATGGAATGCCAAGCTCTCAAAAATCTGGCTCTCTTGTTTAAAGGGTCTTCATGATTGTTGTAGAATTCACTAGTTAGCTGAAGGTTCACCGGCTTCGTCTTCATTGGATATCCAAACTGTCTTCTAGCGAGTGCCGGGTTATAGGTGATCCCACCATACATACCAATAAGGGGTACGTTAGGATACTCGCCACAACTAAAGATGAACTTCCCGGTGTCGTACGCTGGGTTGTACCACACTATATCTGCTGGGGTGAGTGACATGATCTTCCGGGACCAAAGGAGGTTATCAGGATTGGGCAGACGGGAGCGTGTCTGAGGTAAGTGAGATATGAACCATTTGTAGAGTAGAGGGGCGCAGCAGATGATGGTACCACGCTGGGCTAAAGTGCGGTCATGAATGGAATGATAAGTGTTGGCCAATAGTGTGGGGACATGGTTCTTTGTGAGGAAAATTTGAATGGCATGGACATCAACGAAGTCGTTAATGTTTGGGAAAAGCAAAAGACCATATATGAGTAGGGATAGAATGGCATGGAAAGCGTCAGTACTTCCCGCATTGGCAAAAATCAAGGCTTGTTGGTATAAGAACTTGGTGGGTAGGCCCATAAGAACTTTTTGGGTTAGCAGGTCCTTTTTGGTCGTGATGTTATTTTGAATGAGAGAAACTGGGAGATGTAGGGCTCTTGCAATATGTAGGAATCTGGGTGTGGGTTCAAGGCCACTGAAAGGCACTTGATCAAGGATTGGTAGCCCAACTAAGTATGAGTATTCCTCAAGGGTGGGCATAAGTTGGTAATCTGGGAATGTGAAGCAATGGTAAATCGGGTCATAAAATTGGACCAAAGTTTCCAAGCATTCCTTCTCAACCTTTACATCAAGGAGACTGAGTAACCCCCCATAACTCTTGCGGAAGTCTTCAAATGAAGTCACCATAGCTCCTAACTCCTTTAACTTTGTCAAATCCCAACTTTTGAAACCATAATCCTTAGTCTTCCTCCTTATGATATCCATGTCTATAATGTTTAAAAAGAATTTAATTTAAACCCTTCGATATTGGATGAGAAAAGAGATTTCATGAATAAATGCATGTGTGCATGATTATGCGCAAACATGGTTGGTTTAAGGATAGAATGTTGGAGTTAAGGGTGAGAGCCCTTCCCATGTGGTAAGTACTATGGTTTATTTGTACCTGTATTTAGGGTTCTAAAAAGTTCCCAAAGTTATCAACCGTCTCGTAGTTATTATCGGTGCACGTGATTAACTCTCGGCCCAACAATATCCGCAAGACGATCTCGTTTGAGTGTAGTATCGCGTATCAACCAAGTTATGATTGACTCTTAATCGGTCACCGCACTACATCCTAGAAGCCAAGACGGGTTCAAGGTAACACTAAAGGTCCATAGCGTCGTCGGTCCCTCGGAAGTAAAACGTCGAACACGATTACTCATGTCAACATTATTACCCCAAGCTTCCTCAACTAAGTTGTGGTTGTATCATAGGCGCACCATGGTCCGATATAGACTTCGGGAATGTCGCTTTGATTATACCACTTCCCTATCTTATGGTTTCTCTCAAGTCCGGTTACGACTTGTCTCACTCAAACAGTTTTCCCAAATAAGGCCCATAAACATACATACATACACACATACACAAATAAACACACAAGCGCAAAGAAAAAGAAAACAAGATGGGCTCAACCCGCTTGGGGGATACCCAGTGAAGTCGCCATTTCTGTCGCGGTGATTATTTGGATGTCAAGCTATAAGGAAGCGTTGAATCACAAAATATTTAAATACACCACCGAGCTTTTATTTTTCCGAAGAAGGGAGAAAAGTCCGTTAAAACACCCTAAAGAAAGAGATCAAGGTAAGGGGGTTGGTTACGCGAAGGGAAGGTATTAGCACCCTAGGCGTCTATAGTACTCTATAGGAACCTCTTGTATTCTATTCTAAGCGCTTTGTTTTTATGTGTTTGTAAAGTATGTATAAGATTAGGGCAAATGAGCATTTATTTGGGAAAATGAGTTTTGAGTGATAAAATGCACTTGGCTTGAGTTCCAAGGTTTTAATCTAATAAAAAGAATGGGTTTTAAGAATTGAAAATAAAACTTGATTTGAAAAACCAAGTGTTTTCACCTAGAGAAAATAAAGTTTGATTGATTGAGAGCTTGGTTTAAAATCCAAGTTGTTTTTGAAAAGTGTTTGATGAATGACATATTTTGGGTATTTTTGAGAAGAGGTGTTGACCTCTATTTTTTGGCAAAAAGGGTTAATGGTTCTAACGCGAGTGCTAACGCTTTAACTAACAACCTAAAATATTTGAAACGCGCCTAGACTTTTGCAACGACATATAGGTCGAGGTTTTTTCCTTTCTTCGGATTAACACATTAAATATACTAACGAGCAATAATGAACGAGAATTTAAATCATACAATACATCCAGGGGGTAGCATGCATAGGGGATTAAATTAAATAAATGAATAGCAATAAATAATGACTGAAAATAAATCGCGCCAACAATGCGCATTTAAAATTACAACTGGGGGGGAAACATGCATAAGGGGTTAAAGAATAGATATAATGGCATGAATATAAATAAATGAGATATAAAATTAAAGCATATGATATAATGTAAATGCTATAAATATGAATATAAAGCAAATAACCATAAATCGTGAAATAGAATATAAAGCATATAATAAATAAATAAATGTAAGGCAAATAATAAAATATAGGTGGTGTGTGAAGCATGAAAATGGATAATAATTAAATGTCAAAATTAACACATAAAACAGGAGAGTAAAAAAAACAAACAAGAAAGAAACAAAAGCAAAGATTATCACATCATGGCAATATAAATAATTGAATAGAAGTAAATTAAGCAACGTCAAACATATTCCCAATTACACACACACATGCATTTATTTTTTCAATTACGTAAAAAAGGATTGAAGCTTCATTAAAAACATCTAAGACTATATCTCATGTCATAGAAACATTACCAAAATAAATCAAGCATTTCCAAACTCAAATACATGCATATTTACTTTTTAATTGAATAAAGAAAACAATTTACAATTAAACCATGCTATTAACAATTAAATACAATAAAATAAAATAAAAGAAAAAATAAAAAAAAAACCTAGAGTTGAATCATGGGAACAAGAATCAAACATATCATCAAACATAGAGCAAAGTTAATGGTAATTAAGAATTAAAACATCAAATTAGTCATTTAAAAACTAACATATAAACCCTATAATTAGTTAATAAAATTAAAAAAAAAAAAAACATAGAATAAATAGAAGACAATCATATGATTATGACAAAATGGAATAGAATCAGAGGGTAATCATCTAAAAAAATTAATTAATAGCTCATGGCATAACAAGAACATAAGACAAATGATCTATCAACATATTAAGCCAATTATTAACAATTAATCCTAATTAAATAAAATTAATGAAGTAACAATAGTTGTCACAAGAAAGGGGGGGGATTGAATTGTGACCTTTTAAAATTTTGCTGCAATACTTAAACAGAGTTAGATTGAAGAGATTAATTTAAATCACTTAGATTGAGAGACCACTAGGAGAACGTTCTCTCAGTATGTTAGTTTGTGTAAGTGTGTGATTTGTGTTCAATTAACAAAGAGATAAGTAAGAGAGAGAGAATCAGACACAAGCAATTTATCCTGGTTCACCCTCAAATGACAAGGGCTAGTCCAGTCCCCACTTGCGTGAGATTATCCAATAATAATCTAGACCAAGATTACAATCAAGCTTCAAACACTTAACCCAAACCAAGGTTAAGAAACCAATCAGTAAACACCTACTGATTGAACTTTCACCACTCAATCAATTCTTCCTAATTGACTTGAGTCTACACCATACAAATATGTGAATATGAATTAGATCTCACAAGCTTATACCAACCTAAACTAGTTAGTATAGCTAAATAATATTACACTCAGAAATGCTCAAACAATATTTAGATTCTAAGTTCTAATTGAGCTTTGGAGTATGAGTGAAAGAAGAGCTTAGATTGCTTTGTGTTTGCAAGTGATAGTATTGAGATTGCTTGTAAAACTCTTGCTCTTCAATGTTGCCTTCACTTTCTATTTATAGATGGAGAAGTCTCTTTGGATATTTGAACTTCAAATATGGCAGTTGGGAGTGCCAAGATAGCCGTTGTGAGTGAGGCAAAAGATCCAGTCAGAAATTGTACTTTCAAGTAGTTCTGGAGACCATTCTCCTGATGGTCTCTATAAGGTACAATTGAGAGGATGTCAGACTTATCCGTTTATGACAACTGTAATGGGTTGTATTTGATGATATATCCGTTGTTAAACAATACCCCACATGTAGGAATAGGTGGCTACTAGTTTGGATAATAATGTAGCTTTGTATGAACAAAATCTGGGAGACCATTCTCCTGCTGTTGGAGACCATAGGTGTTCTTGAGAGAGTAGCGCCCAAATATGTTTAAACCTTGTTGCTGCAGGCTGTGAGCCAGCTGTTTGTTCATTAAAACCTAGTGGAGAGGTTACTATTGAAGTGTCCTTGCAAGGACATGAATAGTTCCTCTAAAGGTACTTTCTTCTTCTTAACTTGCCAAGTGGTTGTACTATTTTATTCTCTTTAAAACCGATACAACTTGTTGTCTAAATCCCATTGGTCTAGATTAAAACTTCAATGATGGCTTTGGAGATCATAAACCCTTTTCAATAATTTGAGACTTGATGTTCTTTAACTTTACTCCATGAAGAAGGTTCAATACTCAAAAAATGATTCCTTGCCTTAAATGAATTATTCCATACTGTTGTGATACTCTAAATAACTTATGTGAAAATTCCTTTATTGTCTTGTATCACGTTGACCCATTTAAGTGTTTATTCAATGCAGCGTGTAGCCAGGAGACCGTCTTGAGACCGTTCTCTAGGACAGATTTTGAGATACTTTCTTGAGTTGTGAATAAAAGATAGTGATTTTCATTTCTTATATCTGTCTAATATAAAATCACTCAAGAGCACTTGTTAGATCACAAGATGGTCAGAATCTCACTACAAGAAAAATGTCACTTTGCAACACTTACGTTGCGACCATTTGACCATAACCGTCGCGGTGTGTCAATTTTAAGATTTTTGCAACGGTTTATGCGACAGTTAAGCCAACCGTTGCAATATTTTTGCATTTTGAAAGCCACAACCTCTTTTTCCCTCAGCGCGCATTGAAAAATTTGGCTCCAACACTCATTTTATCAAAAAAAATAAAAATTCGCTCACAAAAAACAAAAACACACATATTTGCAAAACACGTTTACATACATGGAGAAATCCCTAAATTCCTAAACTTTTCTTCATCGTTCCCGTCGCCATTGTACTCACACTCCGGCGCCACCCTCTTCATCATTCTACACTCACACTCCGCCGCAACTTTCTTCATCGTTCTCTTAAGGTATCAAAACTCGCTCTCCAATATCTTCACCTTAAATCCCTAAATCACCCTCTCCAATCTCTTCTTTATTGTTCCAGTCAAGAGAAGTAAGAACTGAGAACCCTTAGGCCGCTGATCGACCGCTTCCGTACCAAAGCTCCACCTCATACTCCGGTGCTCTATCGTTCGACCAAAACTCGACTACCCAATCATCGTGCTACCATCTGCTTCAAGCGTTTGTTTTTTGTAAAGGTATGCATAAATCAAACTTTTATGATATAGATTCACCATATTTTGTTTTCAATTTTTTATTTTCATGCTTAGAGTTAACCTTGTTCAGTTTTAATTGAATATATATGCTATGTGTGTATATTTGCTACTTTTATTTTAGATTGAAGATTTTCGCTAAATGCTTATAAAATTAATCACTTTAATTTTAGATAGTTGCTGAATAGAAGTAGTTTAGGCTTATTTGTTATGTGCTTTGGATTGTGATGTATTGATGTTTCTTAAGTTTGGATCTCTTTGATATTTTTGCTTCCATGACAGTAGAGTTGCTGTGCTTAGGACTTTTGTTTTACTCTTAGAATGGGGATCCATCTTTGTTTAATGTATTGGGGTTAAGCTGAACTGATTTGTATTGTTTGTGGCTACCTTATGCCTTATTGTATTGATTGTTCTGATTTGTTTCTTAATGGATAGGTATCAATCCGGAGATTACATGAAAATACTGATAAGAGCTTAAGGACCTATGTAAGAAATGGTGATCTTGATGGATGCACTAAAAGTGATTCATCTGAAGTAATTTGGCCCCGATGAATGTATATTGACTCAATCAAAAAACAAGCAAGATGGTGCACTTTGTGAGGAACCTCATTAGAGAGGTTGCTGGTTTTGCACCTTACTAGTAATAGTATTCTCCTACATTATTACATTTATAATTTATGGTTTGAGTTTGAGTATTATTATTTTCAAAACTTGTGCCTTCCTATGATGTTTTGAAATTGTGTTAGATTTCACCTTGGTTTTGTTTAAGAGTTTAATTTAATGGGATTGTTGTATGTCTAAGATCTGATATATTTACTAAATTTTGGTATCTTGCAGATTGATGAGCAAAGTGATGCCAATGCCAACAAAAGGTCAAGAAAGAAAATGGAAATATCTTGATGATTTTAAATGCAGTCTCTACCTGAACTACTTGAGGAAGAGAAGTTGCTTCTGAAAGAAAAAGGGAAATTTGAAAGATGTATGATGTATGATTCATTGATCTATACTAGTTTTCTTAGTTTATAGTACTTTTTAGCATCATAAACACGCGCGCACACACAAAGAGAGACTATAGATCCTCTTGCATTGAGATATATTTCTAATTGTTTTTCTTGAAAATTTGAACAGAAATTGCATACATGCATCTCACTGTTGAGAAACAAGGTGAGACCTTCGCACTCTTCTACAAGAATATGATGATTGAAACTGGCATACATGCATCTCACTGGCATACATGATGGCTTGAATTGAATGGATTTAGTCACAAGAATAGGATGTATCAATGTATCTAATTATGCTTTTGTTCTCTTGTAACAACTATCTTTTATTCACTTGAAAGGTTTGTGTAATATGCTACGTTTTTTTGTTTGTGATTTATGCCTTTGATTAGGTACATAGTGAAAGAAAGTAGAATATCTTGGTTCCACAGTCACTTTTCATTGATTGTTGCTTTTAACTTATTATTATGTATAGTGTAGGTATTGAATTGATTGGCTATTAAGTTTCAAGTATGAGATGTGTGTATGCAGATTGATGAACATGTCAAAAGGAAATCACAAACAATAGGTCATTGAAGCATCCCAATATTGTTAGATTAGAAAAGGTTAGCACACTCAAGTTCGTAATCGGTAAATGGCATCTTCTTTATGTTTAGAAATATTTTTAGTGAAATTAAAATTTCAAATGAAGTAGCAAGAGTTAGTTAAAATGGTAATGACTTACCTTGTTGGTGTGTGATGTTATGGTATGAATTCTCTGTAATTTGTATTTAAAGTGTAACGACTTAGTGTTGTGGTATGAAATCTCTGTAATTTGTATTTAAAGTGTAAAGACTTGGTTAAAGTGTGTGTATTAAACCTTATGTGTACTCTGTGATCCAAAGAAATGTATTGTATTGTATTTGTTAATATTATATGATGGTGTGTGTGTGTGTATGTTGTTGTTGTTATTTGATACATTCTATATGATGCTTCAACTATATTGAGAAAAAGAACAGTAGGCAATATTTTAGCTTGATGTTTGCTTTGCTATTGCTTAACACTTCTATCTTGTTGTTATGTCATCTGGCATTGTGAGAGATCTTTATAAGAGTATTTCATTACTTATGTGTGATTATTTTGCAAAGCAATAATTTTCTAGTGGATATGACAGGATGTCATGGACTAAATCAATTATGCCATGGATTAAGTCAATTTGTACAATTTTGTTTGGTTTTTTAAGTATCCTAATATATACTTATGTTTTTTCAGGTAACCAAATAAGAGTTGGAGACAGTAGGTGTTCTGAGTCTTGCTAGCACTAATTAAGAATTATGAAGCAACATCACATACTAGGGAAACTTTAGATATTTTAGTTTTTGAATGTTCGAACTACAATAGTTTTTTTCTTTTAGATTTCGAAGTACTTTAATAAATTTTTTGATGTATGAATGTTGTCACTATTAAATGAAGTGTATGAATGAGATTAAGTTATTTAATTTAGGCAAAATTACATATTTGGTCCTTTATCTTATTTTTTTGTAACATTTTGGTCCTTTATCTTTCATCTGTAACATTTTGATCCTTTATCTTATCTTTTTGTAACACTTTGGTCCTTTATCTTTTATTTGTAACATTTTGGTCCTTTAAAAAACATGAAAATATGAAAAAATTGATAAAGATGATGAACATTTTTATCAAAATTATGATTTTTATTTAATTTTAATAAAAAAGTATCTTAACAAATAAAATTCAGAATTTTTTTAATAAAAAAAAATATAAAAAAAAGGACTTATATGTGAATATTATAAAAAATAAAGGACTAAAGTGTTACAAATAAAAGATAAAGGACCAAAGTGTTACAAATATATAAGATAAAGGACTAAAATATTACAAATAAAAGATAAAGGACCGAAATGTTACAAAAAAATAAGATAAATGACCAAATATGTAATTTTGCCTTTAATTTATATATTTGTTCATTTTAATTTCCTCACTCTTGTATGAATATTGTAACTCTAATTTAATAAGCCATTAAAATGAATAAAAAATGTTTTAAATATATATTTTTTAAAAAAATGTTTGCAACGGTTTTGTAACCGTTGCAACCTTTGCTATTAAACCCACCGTTCTATCAGAAAAAATATAGGGACGGTTTGAAACTGTTGCAACATCAGCTGCAACGGTTGTAACGGCGGTTTTCAGAACTGTCGCAAAGTGCTCTTGCAACGCATGAATCATCAACAGTTGGACAACCGTCGCAGATGTACAAGTGCAACGGTTTCAACCGTTACAAACTACAATTTTAACTGTCGCAAAATGCTTATTTTCTTGTAGTGTCTAATTAAAAATTTAATTAAGGTTATTTGTCATCTTTAAAACATAAAATAGATTTTGTCTCAACAATCTCCCCCTTTTTGATGATGACAAAAACTTAATTAGATTTTAGTTTATGATTCTGATAAAATAAGAATGAGTAATAATATTTCATAATTTTATCAAAGAGCTCCCCCTTAATTTTTGCATTCTATATCAAGACATGTTTTTGTGTATAAAAGTATATGTGTTGAATTTTAATGACAGTATCAGAGTTTGCTTAATTTGTTGTAACAGAAGAAGATGAGTGAATTCAAAGATATGCATTTTAATCTACACAACAAGTCAAGAATACTTAAACATAGTTCTTCATGATTCAAAAAGTTCAGAATTTAAAAACAACATAAGAAAAGAAGTTCTATGTAACTTCTATCCCTATCTCCTGAGTTCTGAACAGTAGTACAACAAACATTAAAACATTCAAACAACCATTAAAATTTTAAAACACAATATATAAAAAAACATCAGACTTGATTTCTTTCTTCTCCTAAAATCTTCAGATCTCTCTCCCCCTTTTTTCATCAGCAAAAAGGCACTATGGGGAGGTATCTCAACTCAACTACTGTGGGACAGTAGGAGAGGAGTCATCTGAGGCAGTGGAGGAATCAAAACTTGGGCAGATCTTGAGTTGGTGGAGCTGGAGTGAAGGGTGGTGGATTGACACGCATGACAGGGCAAAATTCTTCAACTAGCCATGTTTTGAAAACTTCATGTTCCTTCAGCAAGTAAGTCATCATGGTATTCTGAATACTCATGGTTTCAAACAGTTTTCCCATATCCTTCCTAGTCCTAGAGATATCGTTTTCAAATTTGGTTCTCTTAGGAGGCCTTATGTCATGGAGGGATATGTTGTCAAAACAATGGGAGGCAACAAGATCATTTGTAGGAGGATTAGTGCAAAAGGAGTTAAGGGATGCAAAATTCTGTGGGAATGAGGGTAATGATGTTCCTGCATCAGTAAAGATTGGTTGTGGCATTTGAGGGAAGCTTGGAAAAGGGGTTTTTATCAAGGATCTTAAAAATTATGAGCTATGAAAAGATTCAAAAGCAGATTGTGGTGAAGTTGTGAAAGTTGGAAACATAGTGGTGTTGACAGGATTGTTCATGGTGGACAGGTTATCAAGCAAGACAGTGGTGAATTTATTGACTGAGCTATCTATGGTGGAGCCTAAAACATGGTCAAACTCTAATGAGACAGAGGGATTTTGAGGGATGGATTGGTTACCTTCTTCAAGAATTTCTTTGCCTTTTGCAGTTGTTGCAGAGGCAGGGAGAATGGTCTCTGAATGGTCTCTAGTGGTGACTACTTCAGCTAGAAGCTCTAGGTTATCCATGAATGCTTCTGATTCCTCAAATTCTTCCCTCTTTCTCTTAGTCCCTTGCTCATCAACAGTGTGATCTTCTATCTCCACTGGATGTCTCATCCTTCCAACATTTTTCAGAGAAAAAGTTGTTGAAGAGTTAAGACCTGATTCACCCTTAAAATCAACCTTAAAGTGTTGAAACACCTTTGTCAGAATCATTCCATATGGCAGAGTGACTTTCCTTGAGCTATTTTCAATAGTGTAGATCATGTGCTGGATGAGGATATAGGGCAGATTTAACTTAATCCCTTTTGACATGTGATAAATCATCATCATGTCATTCTTAGTCACCTTGTCCTTGCTGCCTTTTCTGGGAAAGATGGAATGGAGACACATGTTGTGGATCATCTTGAATTCATGTTTTAGGTAAGAAGAGTAGGGTGGTTTTGAAAAATCAGTGTTAGGCTCAAAAAGTTCACTCATGAGGGTAGTTTTCTCAATGTTGACCATACCAAACCAGGATGATCCATAAACCTTATTTCCAGTGTTAGGAAGGTTTAGGAGTCCTGCTAATAATTCCTCAGTGATCTTAATCTTCTTCCCCTTAATTTTAGAAAAAATGTGGCTTCTTTCTGAAGAAATTGAAGCATTAAAGTAGAATGCTTTAATTAGGGAAGGGTAGTGGGTTTCTCTCATTGTAAAAAGATGAGTCCATTCAAGAGGATTGGTGAACTTGGTCAGGTCATGGTTGGTGTTAATAAGCTCATCAAAATTATAAACTCTGCCAGGAAGGACAAGTTTATTTTTGGCAAATTTCTCAAAACTTTCCTGAAGAGTTTCGAGAATCAGAGGGGTTGATTTTTTGAGTTTATTGATTGGAATATCATCATCATCAGAGGATTTAGATTTCTTGGAGGAAGGGGTTTTGGTTTTGGAAGTTGAGCTTTTTCTGGAATAGGTAGCAATAGGAGCAGGTTTTGGTGAGTCTGATGAATCTCCTTCATCAGAAATTTCATAAACAGTAGTGTCAATGGCAGATTTTCTTCCTCCACCAGATGCAATCCTATTTGATCTACGAATTTTTGAGGAGTCAAAAGTTTTGGTCTTTTTAGCTTTGTGAGAAACAGGGGTTGGTTTCGTGACAGGGGTTGATTCAGTAACTGTTTTGGTTTGAGAAATTGGTGGTGGAACAGTTACATTTTCTGGAGTAATGGTGGTGTTAATATCGATTTGAGAGCAGTGAATTGGCTCAACATTTTGAGAGACGGTTACATTTGAAATGGGAACAGTGCTAACAGGGATTGGAATTGTTCCAATGTAGATTTGGCTGATTTCAAGAGTTTTGACAGGGGTTTGGGTTGCATGTTCAGGAAATTGACCGCTAAGAGCACGAGGTTGGGTTTCAAACTCGTTGTAGTGATCTGAGAGGGATTTGTAAGAAGAGTTTGAAGAGGTTTGTTTACTTGATGAGTTTGGTGGTGAGGTAGCAGAAGGTGGAGAGGCAGAGCGAGAGGATGAAGATGTTTCCCTTCTATATTTGTTTCCTGGCATTTTAGTTCTAGCCATTTTCAAATGAGGATGAGAAGAATGAAGGTTTTGAAGATGAATAGTGGAAGAGGAAAGTGGTTTGGTGAATAGTGAAGGGTTTTGATTTTTACGGAGAGAGAAGAGAGTATTGGGTTAAGTGAAAATGATTTTGTGTTTTGTCTTGAGTAAATAAAGGGATATGATGTGGGAGAGTGTATGGAGAATAGGAGTGGTTTGAGATAGGTTAGGTATAGGTTAGTGCATGAAGTACTATTAAGTTGTACTTTGGGAAGAGTATTTTGAGATAGTAGTAATAATGAGGTGAGAGGAAGCATTGTCACACGCGAGAAGAGTAGGGAAGAGGAAGAGTTAAGTGAATTTTTTAATTAATAAAATCTGTAAAATAAAGCACATACATATAATTTTTATTTTTAAAAAGAAAAGGTTATGCATGCTGATGGGAGATCATTCTTTCAATGGTCTCCAGGATTTTTGGATTTTGACCAACAATGATTAATTTGGATTTTTAATGATTTTTAAGTTTTCTTTAATGAAATTAAATCTATCTTCTACTAAGGGTTTAGTAAATATATCAGCTAATTGATATTCAGTATCCACAAATATTAGTTCAACATCCTTTTTGCATACATGATCACGTATGAAATGATGCTTAATTTCAATATGTTTTGACCTAGAATGTTGAATGGGGTTCTTTGATAAATTTATAGCACTGGTATTATCACAAAGAATTTTAATATTTGTGTACCTTAATGAAAAATCTTCAAGTTGGTTTTTGATCCATATCACTTGAGAACAACAGTTTGCAGCTGATACATATTCTGTTTCAGTTGTTGAGAGTGCTATGGTGTTTTGCTTTCTACAGCACCAACTGACAAGAGCTTCACCAAGAAATTGACATGCTCCACTTGTGCTTTTTCTTTCTAATTTATCTCCAGCATAGTCAGCATCACAATAGGCTTTCAAGTCAAAGTTTGATCCCTTTTTGTACCAGAGACCAACATCAGGTGTTCCTACCAAGTATCTGAATATTCTTTTGACTGCAGTGAGGTGTGATTCCTTTGGAGAAGTTTGGAATCTTGCACAAAGACCAACTGAGAAGACAATGTCTGGTCTACTAGCAGTTAAATATAGAAGTGATCCAATCATTCCTCTATACTCCTTCTCAGATACCTGTTTACCATTTTCATCTTTGTCCAAGCTGATTGAAGGATGCATGGGAGTAGTCATGATCTTTGATTCACTCATCTTATATTTCTTAAGGAGATCTTTAACATATTTTTCTTGACTAATGAAGATTCCATTTTCTTGTTGCTTGATTTGCAAGCCATGAAAGAATCTTAGTTCTCCCATCATGCTCATTTCAAACTCACTTTGCATAAGGTTTGAGAATTCATCACACATTTTTTCATTTGTGGCACCAAAGATTATGTCATCCACATATACTTGAACTATCAATAGATCTTCATTATTTGTTTTTCTAAACAGTGTGGTATTAATTTTTCCTCTAGAAAAACCATTTTCAAGTAAAAAGGTGCTTAATCTTTCATACCATGCTCTAGGAGCTTGCTTAAGACCATAGAGAGCTTTAGTTAGTTTGAAAACATGATTTGGTTTATGTTCATCTTTGAAACCAGGAGGTTGATGTACATAAACTTCTTCATTTAGAAAACCATTTAAAAATGCACTTTTCACATCCATTTGAAAGAGTTTAAAACATTTATGAGATGCATATGCAAGTAAAATCCTAATTGCTTCTAACCTTGCCACAGGTGCAAAAGTTTCATCATAGTCAATACCTTCCTGTTGATTGTAGCCTTGTGCAACAAGTCTTGCCTTGTTCCTTATTACCTTACCATCTTCATCAAGCTTATTTCTAAAAACCCATCTGGTACCAATAATGGAATGATCTTGTGGATATGGTACCAGCTTCCAGACTTCATTTTTCTCAAACTGTAGTAATTCTTCTTTCATAGCATCAACCCATGATTCATCTATGATTGCTTCATCAATTGTCTTAGGTTCGATTTGAGAGATCATTGCTAAAATTCTTTGTAGCTTGAAAAGATCTTCTTGTTCTTACACCATCTGTGGTTTCTCCTATAATTTGTTCTTGAGGATGATAACCTACTGTCCTCCAGGTTTTGGGAGGTTCTTGAGAAGGAATTTGAATATCTTCAGTTTGGTCTCTTACATGGGTTTCTTCTTCTTCATCATTTATGTTTTGACTAGGTAGATCCTCAAACTCATCAAACTTAACATGCATACTTTCTTCTAAGGATTTGGAAGTTAAATTGTAAACTCTATAGGCTTTAGAGGTTAGAGAATATCCTAGGAATATACTCTTGTCTGATCTAGCATCAAACTTTCCTAAGTTTTCTTTGGTGTTCAAGATGTAGCAATAACATCCAAAGATATGAAAATAAGATATGTTTGGTTTTTTATTATTAAAAAGTTCATAAGGGGTTTTGTTTAAAATTTTTCTTATAGTGCATCTATTTAAGATGTAACATGCAGTATTGATAGCTTCAGCCCAGAAATATTTCTCAACATTTGATTCATCTATCATTGTTCTAGCCATTTCCTGAAGTGTTCTATTTTTCCTTTCAACTACTCCATTTTGTTGAGGAGTTCTTGGACAGGAGAAATTATGAGAGATGCCACTTTCATTACAGAAGGATTCAAATTGATAGTTTTCAAATTCCCCACCATGATCACTTCTCACAGATATGATGTTTGTTTCTTTTTCATTTTGAATCCTTTTACAGAAAGTTTTAAATGATTCAAAAGATTCATCTTTATGTTTTAGAAAGAGAACCCATGTGAATCTTGAGTAATCATCTATAATGACAAAACCATAATTTTTCCCTCCTAGACTAGTAGTTTTGACAGGGCCAAAAAGATCTATGTGAAGTAGTTCAAGAGGTTTTTTAGTTGAGATAAAGTCTTTAGGTTTAAAACTGCTTTTTGTTTGTTTGCTCTTGACACAACTTTCACATAATTTATCTTTGTCAAAGCTTATCTTTGGTAATCCTCTAACTAGATCAAGTTGAGAAAGTTTTGCCATTGTTCTCATGCTTATATGTCCTGCTCTTTTGTGCCAAATCCATTTGTCTTTTTCAAGAGACACAAAACATGATTCAGCAGGCAGTTCATCTAAGTATAGAACATATACATTCTTTTTTCTTGATCCACAGAAGAGTATCTTACCAGAAGATATTTGTTTGATTTCACAAGTTTGAGTTTTGAAGATAACTTCAAGACCATTGTCACAAAGTTGACTAATGCTGATCAAGTTATGTTCAAGACCCTCAACATAATGAACATTTTCTATTTTAGCTGAGTTAATCTTACCAATTACTCCTTTACCTTTGATGCTAGCTTTTTCATTGTTTCCAAAAGTAACTGATCCTCCATCTTTCTTTTCAAATGAGAGAAAACTATGTCTGTCTCCAGTCATATGCCTTGAGCAACCACTGTCCAAGTACCAAGTGTTGGGTTTTTAGATGTTGGCTTCATTTTGCAAAAACAAGATGCTAGTCTACAGGTTCAGACAGATGTGCTAACATCTGTCTCACAACACTGCCAGCTGTGGCCAGCTGGGTTTGAAACCCTAGAACGCGTCCTAGAGCGCGCCGCTTTTACTTGAACCCTAATATTCTTTGTTTCAGGTTTACTTTCGCGCCAAGGCAAGGGAAACTCGCGTATTTGCTGAAGCAATATTTTAGAAGATTTATTTTGAAAATATGTGATGAATATATTTTAAAATCAAATCTTTTTAGTTCAAGGTTATTTTTGAAGGAGATCAAGGCACGCGTTTTCAAATATTCTGAAGACAAATAAATCCTTGTAGCCCATCAATTCAGGGCTATAAATACATGAAGACCAAGACTTAGTTCTCTCAAGAGAGTCAAGCCATAATTTGGTTTTAGGGTTTAGAGTGTTAAATCGAGTCTCTTTGTGAGCCTTTCGTGCATTCCGTATATGCATGCTTAGGACTGTGTTTATTGAGTTGTAATGCTACTATCTTTGAAGCTTTGAAGCAAAGAGTTAGTGAGTCTAGCACTTAAAGCCTTTAGGCAAAAGTGTTTAGGTTTTAGGGAGTGTGTCTCCAACCAACCAACCGTGAATTGTTCTTTATACCCCGGTAGGTGTCTAGTGGTGTGGTGTAGCATCACTGTTAAGGAATTGACCTGGGCTGGTCATATCTAGGTTAGGCCTATGTAGAGTCTTCACAGATAGTGATTGAGTGAGGAGGGTTAACAGGTGTTTAGACTCCGAATCAATACTGTTGATAGTGGATTCGTCCTGGATTGGTATCCCCCAGATTAGGAGCAGTTGCGTCCGAATTGGGTTAACAACTCCCACGTGAAATTTATTTTCTTGCTC
Organism: Trifolium fragiferum; assembly: GCA_954870985.1. NCBI lineage: Eukaryota > Viridiplantae > Streptophyta > Magnoliopsida > Fabales > Fabaceae > Trifolium > Trifolium fragiferum. The sequence continues at coordinate 26,426,963 of OX940796.1, forward strand.
TTATTTATTGCATAATTATCTGTTCAGGTTACTTCGTGGAGACAAACGTGGTAACATCTGTCTCCCAGTCCGATTTAGTTGCGACAGGTGATAGCACATCTGCTGTCCCATCTGTCTGTTGATAGTGCCGGAATTTCAATTGGCATCAGAGCAGTTACCCTGCCTGTACTTGGGTGAGATCCAAGGGACACGTTCTGGCAAGCATGGACAAGGAAGGAGGACTTGTGAACAGGCCACCTCTGTTGGATGGTACAAACTATGATTATTGGAAAGCAAGGATGTGTGCTTTCTTGAAATCTCTTGACGGGAAGACTTGGAAGGCGGTTGTGACAGGTTGGAAACAGCCTATGGTGATTGACAAGGATGGGAAGGTAACAACTGAGCCAAAACCAGAAGGAGAGTGGTCAAAGGAAGAGGATGATCTTTCCGTAGGAAACAACAAAGCTCTCAACGCCCTATTCAATGGGGTCGACAAAAACATGTTCAGGCTTATCAAGTAATGCACTGAAGCTAAGGAAGCATGGGAAATCCTGAAAACCACTCATGAAGGTACTTCTAAAGTCAAGATGTCTAGGCTGCAATTATTAACCACAAAATTTGAGAATCTGCAGATGATGGAAGATGAAAACGTTCATGACTTTCACATGAACATACTTGACTATGCCAACTCCTTTGAGTCTCTTGGAGAGAAGATCATTGAAGAAAAGCTTGTAAGAAAATGCTTAGGTCTCTGCCTAAGAAGTTTGATATGAAGGTGACTGCTATTGAGGAGATGCACAACATATCCACTCTAAGGCTTGATGAGTTAGTAGGTTCACTACAAACATTCGAGCTTGGGGCAAATGAAAAGACTGAAAAGAAAAACAAAAATCTAGCATTTGTCTCTAAGGACTCTGATGATCCCAGTGAACAAGACATGGATGAAAGTGTGTCTGAAGCTCTGGCTCTAATAGGAAAGTAGTTCAAGAGGATGATGAGAAGAAGAGATGGAAGACCCAGGACAGATGTGCCACACATCTCAGACGACACTGGGAAGCAAACCAACTCTCAGAGGCGCAAAGATGAAGAGAATTCAAATCAGACTAGGAGTGTGCAATGCTATGAGTGCAATGGGTTTGGACACTACAAAACTGAATGCCCAAACTTCTTGAAAAAGCAGAAGAAGAGCATGGTGGCTACTTGGTCAGATGATGAAAACTCGGACAATGAGGGAGATGGAAAGAAAGATACAGCATTCACTGTAAGGTGTATGATTGACACTAGCTTTGAAGGGGTACTCACCTTAGATGAACTAGCTGACGCTTACCATGAGCTTTGTCAAGACTATGATGACAGGGTTAAGGTACTACAACAGCAAAGACACCTTATCAATCAGCTGAAGGCAGAAAGAAGTGAACATCTTGCTGATATTCATCATCTCACTGATGAGGTAATCATACTAAACTCACAGTTTGAAAATATGAATAAACAAGTAAGAATGTTGAATGCTGGGGATATCAGGGCTGAGGAAAGTGTAGAAGTTGATCAACCTGACAAATGTTCTAAAGCAATAGGATATGATTATACAAATCTCAACAAAAAGCATTCACCATATGGTGATAGATACAATCCAATAAAAAGAACTGTGAAACACAGGAAGGTCAGACACATGGTGCAACATCCCAGACCATTACCATCTTCCAGTCAGAGTAAGGGGCCAAAAGAATGGGCATGTCATCATTGCGGAGAAAAAGGGCACATAAGGCCTTTTTGTTACAAACTGTATGGGACCCCACAAGTGTCAGAATCACAGGAACCTATGAAGAAGACTACAAAGACCAGAAAGGTGTGGAAACAGAAGATTGAAAGAATTGGACTGATTGCTCATACCTCATTAAGAGCATCATCCAAGGAAGAATGGTACTTTGACAGTGATTGCTCAAGACACATGACAGGTATCAAAGACTATCTGGTTGATCTGAAATCTCATCCCACAGGTCATGTAGTATTTGGAGATGGAGCCAAAGGACAAATCATGGGTGTAGGAAAAATGGTAAATGACAGGCTGCCTGAGCTTGGAGATGTACTGTTTGTAAAGGGACTGACTGCTAATCTCATCAGCATAAGTCAGTTGTGTGACCAAGGTCTGAAGGTCAACTTCTCACAACCAGAGTGTGTAGTCACTAATGCTAAAGGTGTCATTCTGATGAAGGGAATACGATCTAAAGACAATTGCTATCTATGGGTACCCAACCAGAAGACAGATGTTGCAACATGTATGGTTGCCAAGGAAGATGAAGCCAAGCTGTGGCACCAAAGGTTAGGTCACCTGAATCTTCGAAGTATGAAGAAAGCTGTCTCTGTTGATGCTATAAGAGGGCTACCAAAGCTTGACATTGTGGAAGGAACAGTATGTGGAGAATGTCAGATAGGCAAACAAACAAAAGTCTCACACAAGATGTCGCCACATCTGACTACCCATAGGATTTTGGAACTACTTCACATGGACTTGATGGGTCCAATGCAGGTAGAAAGCCTCGGAGGAAAGAGATATGCTTTCGTTGTAGTTGATGACTTTTCAAGGTACACTTGGATAAACTTTATCAGAGAAAAGGCACACACTTACTCTGTTTTTGAAGACCTATGCATTCAACTGCAAAGGGAGAAGGATCTTCTCATAAAAAGAATCCGAAGTGATCATGGTAAGGAGTTTGAAAATTCAAAATTCTTGGATTTCTGTGCTAACCAAGGTATTAAACATGAGTTCTCTTCACCTATCACCCCTGAACAAAATGGGGTAGTAGAAAGGAAGAATCGTACTATCCAAGAATGTGCTAGAGTAATGTTACATGCAAAGAAGCTTGCATACCGATTCTGGGCTGAGGCCATGGACACTGCTTGTTACATACACAACCGTGTTACCCTAAGAGCAGGCACTACAACTACTCTATATGAACTATGGAAAGGAAGAAAGCCAACAGTGAAGCACTTCCACATCTTTGGAAGTAAGTGCTACATCTTAGCGGATAGGGAGCAAAGAAGAAAGCTGGATCCAAAGAGTGATGAAGGAATATTCCTAGGTTACTCAACCAACAGTCAAGCTTACAGGGTCTACAACAACAGGACTCAGGGTGTAATGGAATCCTCAAATGTAGTTGTTGATGACTCAGGATTGGTTAGTGATCCAACTGTGGTACCAGATGTTGACACATCTGTCCCTTACGAAGAGACAGAGGCTGAAGAAGATACTCATGAAGTCAGCACTCAGTATGATTTGGCTGAACCTACAGCTCCAGCCAGTCCAGTTCATAATGCTCCAGCTCCACCCAGTACCCCTGCAACCAAAGGTCCTTCCATCAGAGTGCAAAAGAATCATCCTATTGATCAAATAATTGGTGATCCTAATTCAGGTATCACTACAAGAAGGTCTCTGGATATGATAGCTAATGCTTGTTTTGTGTCAAAGATTGAGCCAAAAAATGTGAAGGAAGCCCTAATTGATGAATACTGGATTGAAGCCATGCAAGATGAGTTGAATCAATTCAAAAGGAATGAAGTGTGGGACTTGGTGCCTAGACCAAGAGGAGTGAATATTATTGGTACTAAATGGGTGTACAAGAACAAGACTGATGAGCAAGGCACTGTCATCAAAAACAAGGCAAGGCTCGTAGCTCAAGGATACACTCAGATTGAAGGGGTGGATTTTGATGAGACTTTTGCTCCAGTGGCTAGATTGGAGTCGGTTAGACTACTTCTTGGAGTGGCTTGTATACTAAAATTTAAGCTATTCCAGATGGATGTGAAGAGTGCCTTCCTAAATGGGTACTTAAATGAAGAGGTCTATGTAGAGCAACCCAAGGGATTCGTGGATCCTAGTTATCCTGATCATGTGTACAAGTTGAAGAAAGCCTTATATGGGCTCAAGCAAGCTCCCAGAGCTTGCTATGAAAGGCTCACTATCTTTCTAGTGGACCAAGGATACAGGAAGGGTGGTAATGACAAGACCCTGTTTGTCAGGGAAGAGAAAGGAAGGCTGCTGATTGCCCAAATCTATGTAGATGACATAGTGTTTGGAGGGATGTCTGACCAGATGGTGCAACATTTCGTTCACCAGATGCAGTCAGAATTTGAAATGAGCTTAGTTGGTGAACTCACATTCTTTCTTGGCTTACAGGTGAAACAAATGAGTGATACAATTTTTATTTCACAAAGCAAGTATGCAAAGAATATTGTCAAGAAGTTTGGAATGGATAGTTCTCCCCACAAAAGGACACCGGCTGCTACTCATCTCAAACTGACCAAAGATGAGAAAGGTGTTGATGTGGACCAAAGCCTCTACAGGAGCATGATTGGAAGCTTGTTGTATCTCACAGCCAGTAGGCCAGATATAACATTTGTTGTAGGAGTATGTGCTAGATACCAGGCTGCACCAAAAGTGAGTCATCTCACACAAGTCAAGAGAATTCTCAAGTATGTGAATGGTACTAGTGACTATGGCTTGTTGTACTCTCATGGTGAAAGCTGTAGACTACTTGGCTACTGTGATGCTGACTGGGCAGGTAGTGCTGATGATAGGAAGAGCACCTCAGGTGCATGTTTCTTCTTGGGAAACAATTTGATCTCATGGTTCAGCAAGAAGCAAAATAGTGTGGCCTTGTCCACAGCTGAAGCAGAATATATTGCTGCTGGAAGTAGTTGTTCTCAACTGTTATCGATGAAGCAGATGCTGAAAGAGTACAATGTGGAGCAAGATGTGCTAACATTATACTGTGACAACCTAAGTGCCATCAATATCTCCAAGAATCCTATTCAACACAGCAGGACAAAGCATATTGATATCAGGCACCACTTTATCAGAGACCTTGTAGAAGACAAGGTAGTCACTCTTGAGCATGTAAGTACTGAGAAGCAGATCGCAGATATCTCCACCAAAGCCCTTGATGCAAACCGCTTTGAGGAGTTGAGGAGCAAGTTAGGCATCTGCCTATTTGAAGAGCTGTAGGTCTACAGCCTGTGTAATGTGCAACAACTCATGATCTTACAAGTTGCACAGTATTGTTGTTCTACTCCAGTTTAATTGTCAAATTTATTGGCTAAAAAGGGGGAGTAGTATTTGGTTCTGGCAGGTACAGGTGTCTCACATGTGCCAACATGTGGATACACAAGACAGGTTTTGGGTACTAGTGTAGTAACTACACAGGTACTATATTCAGGGGGAGTAACAACAACGTAATGCAGGTGTTAAGGGGGAGTCATCACTATACTCTCTATACAGGTTCTCTGCAGTACACCCCATTTCTGGGAAGGGGGAGTCATCATTATACTCTCTATACAGGTTCTCTGCAGTACACCCCATTTTTGGGAAACTTAGTTTCTCAGGTATGCATCACTCCAGGGGGAGTATTATTATCGCTGGATTTCTATCTGGCGTCTTGCTGTGTGCTCATACATATGAGCTTGTATTTCTCTTGAAGGTTGAAAGAGTCTTTAGGACTGAAGACCAGATGTGGTGACAGATGTTGTCACATCTGATGGTGCCTTGTGCTCTCTGCACATTGGCAATGCTTGTGCTTGTGCTCTCTGCACTTGCATGTTTTACTGGGAATTTTAGGTTCTCAGGATATCAGGGATTTATTTTTCCTGAGCCACGTCTCTGTGGTATTTCACTTTGTAAGGAACTTAGTGTTCCATATTTGAGTCCACTATAGGAGTCTAACTCCTCTAAGTGTTGACCTTGAGGCTAGCAGCATCTAACCGCTGCCTCTGATGACTTGTAAGTTACCTAGGGTAACATATTGCAAAATGTGTAGTTCCTTCTGCTTCATATCTCTTGAAGGAATTTGCTGAAGACCTCTCCAGAACGTGCAAAGGTTGTTTTAGCCAAAATTTGCCAAAGGGGGAGATTGTTGGGTTTTTAGATGTTGGCTTCATTTTGCAAAAACAAGATGCTAGTCTACAGGTTCAGACAGATGTGCTAACATCTGTCTCACAACACTGCCAGCTGTGGCCAGCTGGGTTTGAAACCCTAGAACGCGTCCTAGAGCGCGCCGCTTTTACTTGAACCCTAATATTCTTTGTTTCAGGTTTACTTTCGCGCCAAGGCAAGGGAAACTAGCGTATTTGCTGAAGCAATATTTTAGAAGATTTATTTTGAAAATATGTGATGAATATATTTTAAAATCAAATCTTTTTAGTTCAAGGTTATTTTTGAAGGAGATCAAGGCACGCGTTTTCAAATATTCTGAAGACAAATAAATCCTTGTAGCCCATCAACTCAGGGCTATAAATACATGAAGACCAAGACTTAGTTCTCTCAAGAGAGTCAAGCCATAATTTGGTTTTAGGGTTTAAAGTGTCAAATCGAGTCTCTTTGTGAGCCTTTCGTGCATTCCGTATATGCATGCTTAGGACTGTGTTTATTGAGTTGTAATGCTACTATCTCTGAAGCTTTGAAGCAAAGAGTTAGTGAGTCTAGCACTTAAAGCCTTTAGGCAAAAGTGTTTAGGTTTTAGGGAGTGTGTCTCCAACCAACCAACCGTGAATTGTTCTTTATACCCCGGTAGGTGTCTAGTGGTGTGGTGTAGCATCACTGTTAAGGAATTGACCTGGGCTGGTCATATCTAGGTTAGGCCTAGGTAGAGTCTTCACAGATAGTGATTGAGTGAGGAGGGTTAACAGGTGTTTAGACTCCGAATCAATACTGTTGATAGTGGATTCGTCCTGGATTGGTATCCCCCAGATTAGGAGTAGTTGCGTCCGAACTGGGTTAACAACTCCCACGTGCAATTTATTTTCTTGCTCTTATTTATTGCATAATTATCTGTTCAGGTTACTTCGTGGAGACAAACGTGGTAACATCTGTCTCCCAGTCCGATTTAGTTGCGACAGGTGATAGCATATCTGCTGTCCCATCTGTCTGCTGATAGTGCCGGAATTTCACCAAGGCTTTCTCTTGATTGTTAGGAGACATTCCTGCATTTAAGGTTAGTAAGTTTTTTGGTACCCATATTGACTTGGGTCCTTGAGAGTTAGTTTTCCTAGTTTTTTGTCTGTTTATGTTCCTTGGGAGACCGTTCAGAGAATGGTCTCTTCTGTGATGAAATTTCTTTCTTTTGAAACAAAAATATTTAACATGACCATGTTTATGGCAGAAAGAACAGAATAAATTTTTGGTTTGTTTTTCTTTAATTAGTAACAAGTTTCCATATAATTTTTGTTTTTGATAAGTTTTAAAGCCTATACAAGATTTGTCAAAAATTCCCTTTTGTGAGCCCATAATATTTTCAAATGTTTTGATAGAGGTTACAAATTTGTTTAAGTCTTTTTCTAAAATAATCACATTTTGTTTTAAACTGTTATTTTCTTTTTGTAGACAGTTATCTAAAGTTTTCTCAGATTTTTGTAAAAGTTGTTTTAAAGTTTCAATTTCCTTTTTATACATATCTCTCTCTTGAGTTATTTTAGTAATTTCCTTTTTAAGGTTGTTGTTTTCTTCAGTAGTAACTTGACAGTCATATAATAGATTATCAAAAAGATGTTCAGTTTTTATGCAAGAGGAGCAGGGTTCTAGTGTTACCTCTTCTTTATCTGATTTTGACATCAGACAAACATTTGCTTCTTCCTCTTGTGCTTCTGATGAGTCTTCTAGATCATCCCATGTTGCCATCATTGACCTTTTGAAAGGTGGTTTGTTTTGTTTTGGCTTTGGGCAATCATTTTTGAAGTGTCCAAGTTGATTGCAGCCATAGCATCTTATCTGGCTCATATCTACTTCAGGTTTTGAGGTGTTCCTTCTTGCTGGGAATGATCTTTTAAATTGATTTCTTCTCATCATTAGTTGTTGCATTCTTCTTGTTAGAAAGGCTAGTTCTTCCTCATTTTCTTCCTGAGACAAATCATCATCTTGAGCTTCTTCTTTCTTTGATTGCTCTTTTACTTGAGATTCAAGAGCAATCATCTTCCTTTTTTGAGGCCTTTCTTCCTGTAGTATGGCTTCATGAGCCTTAAGAGATCCAATAAAATCTTCTAATTTCATTTCAGCAAGATTTTTGGATTCTGTGATTGCAGTAACAATGTGTCTCCAATGTTTTGGAAGACATCTCAATATTTTTCTAATTCTCTCATGTGAATTATATTTCTTTCCAAGAGAATTTAGTTCATTTATGATGATTGTGAATCTTCCATACATTTGATCCACAGTTTCATCTTCCTGCATATCAAACAGTTCAAATTTTCTTATACCAATGTCTATTCTTGTTTCTTTAATACGACTGGTTCCTTCATGATGAGTTTGAAGTGTGTTCCACATTTCTTGAGCAGTTTTGCATTCCATAATCCTGTCATATTCTTCCCTGCACAAAGCACATTTAATGAATAATTTAGCTTTAGTATTTAGAAGTACCCTATCAGCTTCAGCAGTGAGCCATTCAGCTTGAGGTTTTGGAGTGTTTGTGTCTTTGATGCATGGAACATATTCTCCATCTTCTATGATAGACCACATGTGATTGTCCTGAGATCTTAGGAACAATTCCATTTTGTCTTTCCATTAATAATAGTCATCTCCTTCAAAGAGAGGTGGCCTATTTGAGGATCCTCCTTCAGAGAAGAATTTTGCAGCTTTTGCCATTACTTCCTTCCTGAATGTTTTCCTCTAGCACTTGTTAAATGCTCAACCTTGAGAGGCAGAGCTCTGATACCAATTGAAGTAACAATAGTTGTCACAAGAAAGGGGGGGGGATTGAATTGTGACCTTTTAAAATTTTGCTGCAATACTTAAACAGAGTTAGATTGAAGAGATTAATTTAAATCACTTAGATTGAGAGACCACTAGGAAAACGTTCTCTCAGTATGTTAGTTTGTGTAAGTGTGTGATTTGTGTTCAATTAACAAAGAGATAAGTAAGAGAGAGAGAGAATCAGACACAAGCAATTTATCCTGGTTCACCCTCAAATGACAAGGGCTATTCCAGTCCCCACTTGCGTGAGATTATCCAATAATAATCTAGACCAAGATTACAATCAAGCTTCAAACACTTAACCCAAACCAAGGTTAAGAAACCAATCAGTAAACACCTACTGATTGAACCTTCACCACTCAATCAATTCTTCCTAATTGACTTGAGTTTACACCATACAAATATGTGAATATGAATTAGATCTCACAAGCTTATACCAACCTAAACTAGTTAGTATAGCTAAATAATATTACACTCAGAAAGGCTCAAACAATATTTAGATTCTAAGTTCTAATTGAGCTTTGGAGTATGAGTGAAAGAAGAGCTTAGATTGCTTTGTGTTTGCAAGTGATAGTATTGAGATTGCTTGTAAAACTCTTGCTCTTCAATGTTGCCTTCACTTTCTATTTATAGATGGAGAAGTCTCTTTGGATATTTGAACTTCAAATATGGCAGTTGGGAGTGCCAAGATAGCCGTTGTGAGTGAGGCAAAAGATCCAGTCAGAAATTGTACTTTCAAGTAGTTCTGGAGACCATTCTCCTGATGGTCTCTATAAGGTACAATTGAGAGGATGTCAGACTTATCCGTTTATGACAACTGTAATGGGTTGTATTTGATGATATATCCGTTGTTAAACAATACCCCACATGTAGGAATAGGTGGCTACTAGTTTGGATAAGAATGTAGCTTTGTATGAACAAAATCTGGGAGACCATTCTCCTGCTGTTGGAGACCATAGGTGTTCTTGAGAGAGTAGGGCCCAAATATGTTTAAACCTTGTTGCTGCAAGCTGTGAGCCAGCTGTTTGTTCATTAAAACCTAGTGGAGAGGTTACTATTGAAGTGTCCTTGCAAGGACATGAATAGTTCCTCTAAAGGTACTTTCTTCTTCTTAACTTGCCAAGTGGTTGTACTATTTTATTCTCTTTAAAACCGGTACAACTTGTTGTCTAAATCCCATTGGTCTAGATTAAAACTTCAATGATGGCTTTGGAGATCATAAACCCTTTTCAATAATTTGAGACTTGATGTTCTTTAACTTTACTCCATGAAGAAGGTTCAATACTCAAAAAATGATTCCTTGCCTTAAATGAATTATTCCATACTGTTGTGATACTCTAAATAACTTATGTGAAAAGTCCTTTATTGTCTTGTATCACGTTGACCCATTTAAGTGTTTATTCAATGCAGCGTGTAGCTAGGAGACCGTCCTGAGACCGTTCTCCAGGACAGATTTTGAGATACTTTCTTGAGTTGTGAATAAAAGATAGTGATTTTCATTTCTTATATCTGTCTAATATAAAATCACTCAAGAGCACTTGTTAGATCACAAGATGGTCAGAATCTAATTAAAAATCTAATTAAGGTTATTTGTCATCTTTAAAACATAAAATAGATTTTGTCTCAACAATTAAAAGATAGCAAACATATAACATGTGATCTAAAATCCAAATTCTAAGGTTAAACCATAAGGACAAACAACCAAGCATATCAACAATCCTATAATAATTTTCATGGCAATTAAAGCAACAATTAAAGATTAATTAAAAACCCTAACATATAAATATTATTACTAATTAATACAATTAAAATGAAAATCAAGACAAAATAAGTTCAAAACAGAGATTAACCTTCATCAAACGTCATTTAAAAAAATTCATGGTATGATCAAATCAAAGGAGAATAAATTTCATGTTATTTAAAGTTAATTCCTAGCATTTAGTCCTAATTTAAATCATATAAAAGCAAGGAAAAATCAAAATAATACATAATCAAGTTTATAATCAAGGTAAAAAAGCCAAATATCAACATATCAATCACATTATATCATAGATCAAAAAAACACAAACATATTATCAAACATTAATTAAACTAAATCTAATTTATACACCAATAAATAGGAAAAATGTGCAAAAATTATCAAGTAAATAAATTAAAAATTAATTTCTGGTTATATCAATTAATACTAACTTAGAACACAATTAAAAAATATCAATTATCTCAAAAATGAAAAATAAAATCAAAACAATGAAGGGGGTGCAAGCAGCAAACGAAATAAAACGGGGGTGTAGCACAGTAAAAAGCCCAGGCCCAATTCGCGCTGCAGTTATACCAAACAAAAAAATCTGAGGCTATAGGTTCTGGATCTAGTGCGACGCGCATCGTGTGGCTTACGAATTACCACAGTCAGATCCTAATTAAATCAGATCAGACGGCTACGTTTATTTCCACACGCGCGTCCCTTGGATTGATCAGACGGACGCGATTAAAACTGGAAAAACAACAGGGAACACGTGCACTCACCTTCTCCGGCGAGGCCTAACCGTTTCCGGTGACAACTCCGGTCACCGGAGTTTTAAAAAATGCCCAGAAATCAACAAAACACATATGGTTCTCTTCGTTTTTTCACGAGGAATTCAAAAATGGTGTTAGTTTCACGAAATAAGGTTTGGATAAGGAAAAACGAACGAGACAAAGTTTCCAATCAAAACTCAAACCATCAACACAGTGCATTTCAAGCAAAAATAACGAACGATAAAGCTTCTGCATGTTATAACTAAACGAAACGAAGCTAAAAGGGAGCAGAAAGCTACCAAAAACGCGAGTTGGAAACTTGACTTTTCTTTGAACTTTCTCCTTCGAACTGGACGTGAAAACGGTGCTGGAGCTTCGAATTGATGATGTTTTTTAGTTTCTGGAAGCTTATAGAAGGTTATGGAAGTGTTGATTGTGAGAAACAATGGGTAATTTCGTATTTGGAATTTTTGAATAAATAAGAAAAAAGTGAGATGTTTTCAGCTGCTCCTTCTCCAATTCTTCCAACCTCTGATACAAAAAACGTGTTTGGTATTTATAGAAGGGATTTAGGTCATGAAAGGAGTGATTTTGTGAGGATAAGAGGGGCATTCTTGATTTTTTGCAAAAATGATCTTTTTATGTTGATGCTTAATCAAAGGTACATGTGTATTGATCTTATGCAATTGGTATATTGAGGTATATTCTGAGATCCAATGGTTGAGAGAAGATCATGGGAATTTTTGGAATTTATTTGGTGGAAGGAAATAATTTAAAACCATTTTAAAACCATTTTTGAAAATAAATAAATATGTGAAAAATATAAGTATGCATGAGCAAGGGCAAAAATGTCCATTTTTGGGGTTTATAAGATGCTTGAGTTGAATTGGAAATAATTGAAATAAAAAATTTGAATCAAAAAGGTTACTTGTTAATGAAGAAATGAATTTTTGAATTTAAAATATAAATATGAATATATAATAATATAAAAAAAAATAAGAATGCACAATGAAAATGTGATTAAAATATTTTTGTTGTACTCATAATGTATAAAAATGATGGAAGTGGAATCAAAAATCATGAAGAATAGATGAAAAATGAGATTACTTGCAAAAGAAGTTACCTTTATATTTGAAATTTGAAAAGGGGTAAAATGGGAAATAAATCAAGTTTATGAGCAAATTATGGTGCAAGAGTATATTTGAAAACATATGGTGAAAGAAAAAAAATCAAAAAGTCCTATAAATATTATCTAAAAAATGAAACAGTTAAGCAGCGTAAACTGAATAAAATACTATTTTTAACAATTTTAAATTAAATAAAAATAAATGATGAAAATTAACATGTTTAAAATATGAGCCAAAATTAAATGGAAAAAATTAGGGGTGGTCAAAAAATGGGGTATGACAATCATGTATAGAAAGTTTTGATCTCAAATAGAAAAATTTTCTTAATGTAGCGGCCGGAGAAATTCTCATTTTTTTACAATGAAGTCGCCATCGACTTTTTATTTATCCCAAAGGGGGAAAGGAAAAATATCGTAAAAAACCTTCTATTAGCATGGTTAAAGAACCATGACGGGTTCGGGAGTTGGTTATGCGAGGGGAAGATCTCAACACCCTCTCGCATCTGTTGTACTCAACGGGAACCATTTAGAGGTTTAAGATTGATTGCTTTTAGATTTAATAAATTGCCCTAATTATTGATTAACTGCCTATTAAATTCTACTCAATTATTAATTAAAAAAAGAAAAGTTTTTATTTATTGAGTTTGACGGTTGTAGGAGCCCGCTCCTACGTATTCCCAGGTGCAATGGGAAACTCAAAACTCTCGTAGTTCTGGTAAAAAAGACTTGCGTGTTTGTTGTTTTTAGCGGATAATGCTTAAGTCGCATTCCGCCGACATAACTGTGCTTGTATGCTCGCAATATGAGACTTAAGCGTAAGTACGTGTCGGAGGAATGGATAAAACAACATTCGTATTAAGAAAATGGTTATTCAACCAATAGCGTCTAAGTCGCATTCCGCCGACACAACTGTGCTTGTATGCTCGCAAGGGAGACTTAAACATAAGTATGTGTCCGAGGAATGGATAAAACATTATCGGGTTTTATTGAGAAAAATAGAGTCTAGGTGAGTTGGGTTGTTTTTAGCGTTTTAAAGTGAGAATAAATCAATCCACGGACAAACGTCACGTGTCATGAATTACTCGGGGTTGGAATGGACAGACGTCACATTCGCCCTTTTTCACTTGTTTTTTATGAAAATATTATTTTAGTTTTTTATTGCGAAAACTCAAAGTCAACAGACCAAGCAAGCATATATATATAAGATAAGAGAACAATGTAATATAAATTAACAAGAGATGATAATAATGCATGCAATAGTTATGAGATTTAAATAAACAAGTTAATTGCGAACAATATACGAAATACTTAATTAAACTAATTAAACCCTAAAGAGAGTTAATCAAGATGATTTATAATATGAGACATGAATTAAAATGAAAGATTAGTGTTAAGACACAATTATTAAAGCAATGGAACATTTACAATTTAGCTAAAAAGCCCTAAGTACAAATAATCACTTATAAGTTAAATAACTTAATTAATAATCACTTATGAAATAAGTTTAAGAATTTTGGAAAATATTTGTATACAGTAGCCACTGCATATGAATCAATGTTGTGCAAAAATTTGGTTCAAATAAGCTAAAGAGCTTTTTGAAAACACAAATAAGCACTTATTGTCAAAACAACTTAAATAAGAAATCACTTATGAAAATAAGTTTAAAAATTTGGAAAAAATTTGTATACAGTAACCACTGTATATGGATCAATGTTGTGCAAAAATTTGGTTCAAATAAGCTAAAGAGCTTTTTGAAAACACAAATAAGCACTTATTGTCAAAACAACTTAAATAAGAAATCACTTATGAAAATAAGTTTAAAAATTTGGAAAAAATTTGTATACAGTAACCACTGTATATGGATCAATGTTGTGCAAAAATTTTGTTCAAATAAACTAAAAAGCTTTTTGAAAACACAAATAAGCACTTACTTGCAAAACAACTTAAATAAGAAATCACTTATGAAAATAAGTTTTAAATTTTGGAAAAATTTTGTATACAGTAGCCACTATATATGAATTAATTTTGTACAAAAATTTGGATCAAATAAGCTAAAGAGCTTTTTGAAATCACAAATAAGCACTTTTGGTTAAAACAACTTAAAGGCAAAATTACTTATTAAAATAAGTTTTAAATTTCGGAAAAATTTTGTATACAGTAGCCACTGTATATGAATTAATTTTATGCAAAAATTTGGATCAAATAAGCTAAAGAGCTTTTTGAAATCACAGATAAGCACTTTTAGTTAAAACAACTTAAAGGCATAATCACTTATTAAAATAAGTTTTAAAAATTTGAAAATGAGTTGTATACAGTAAACACTGTATATAAATCAATTTTGTGTAAAAATTAGGGTCAAATAAGCTAAAGAGCTTTTTGAAACCCTAAATAAGCACTTATGATAAAAATCAATTAAGTTAATAATCACTTATTAAAATAAGCTTTAAAAATTTGAAAATCCTTTACTACAGTAACCACTGTAATATCAATTCATGTTGTGCAAGTGTTGAGATCAAATAAGCTAAAAAGCTCTTTGGAATCATCAATAAGCACTTAATCACTCTTAGGTTTAAGGCAAATTAATTAAGAATAATCACTTAAATAAGTTAAAAAATTCACAAATGAGATTAATAAAATATAAGCATCAACAGAGACTTAATAAACCTAAATAAGCCAACAAGTCACTTAAGTGCTTTTGCAAATAAGCTGAAATTAATTAATAATCAAAATCAGTGGGGGGTGCATTTTATAAAGCGCAGTAAAAACTGGGGGTGTGAATAGTAATACATGAACTTTGGCCTAAAGGCCCAAACAGCAATTGCGTGTAGCACAGAAGTGAAGGAACACAGTGGGCAAGCGTGTCCTTGAACGTTGGATGAGATCTGACGGTGAGATTTTGAACCAACAAGGACCTGGATCTGGTGCTTCGCAGGTGACAGAATCTATGATGCGACGCGCGCTCCAGTTCGCCAGATCCGTTTTAAATAAGATCGAACGCTCGTGATCAAAGCTTCTGATCAACGGACGTGTTTTAAAATACGGATCCAACGCTCAACATGCAATCTGGAGATGCGTTGGTGTATCGTGAACCTTCTTCTTCCTCGTGAAGAACAAACCGGCGACGGAGACTCACCGGAGTTTCACCAACGTGAACAAAACTGATCAAGTTATATACCGTTCTCTTCGTCTCCTTACGTAGAACGCGAATCCTGTGTCCAAATCCTCAAAAACAGCTTTAGTTTTGAAAAAAACGAGAACAAGTTCAAACGCGAAGTTGGGAAAACGCGATTTGACTATTTGAGCGGAGTTAAGTTCGATTGACGATTGGGAAAGGTTCCTGGTGTGATTTGATGATGAATGGTGAAAGAAAAATGAAGTTTCAAGTCCTCCTTCTCAGATTTCGAATTTTGAGGAAAGTAGATGAATTTTATGAATTTAGATGTTGATTTCTGTGTGTAGCTGCGCAGCTGAGGTTTATGAGGGTTTATATATGGTTTGTTTTAGGTCAGAATCCATTGAGAAAAGGGTACAAGAGACATAGTGCAAATGAATTGATTTTTGTGATTTTTGATTATGGGTAATATTCAATTTTGTTGTACTATGTGATGAGGTGGTTTTAGATGGAATATTCTAGGGTGCTAATGATAAGAATGATGATGTGTCAATGATTAGAAGAATTTTTAAATTTTCTTTGATTTTTAAGACAAAAAGAAATGGTTAAATAACACATAAAATAATAAATAAATATTAAAAACATAAAATAAATATGCATGATGATGATTGATGATTTTGATTTTTTAATCTAATATGAGAATGATGTTAATTAGAATGAAGGAGAAGGTTACTTGTTCATGAAGTAATCTAAAAAGAAATGCAAATAAAAAAATGCAAATAAAAGGAATTTCATGAATAATTAAATAATTTATGAAAAAAAAGTTAAATAATTAAAGAAAATATTTTTGGAAATTTTTGTGATGCAATTATGCATTTTTATGGATTTTTATGCAAAAGTATGAAATAAAACTAAATTATTAGCTAAAAGGGTAAAATGGGAAATAAAAAAATGTACGGGGCAAAATTGGGGTATGACAGCTGCCCCTATTTAATTATCTTAAACCACAGGGGTGTGAAGGACCTAAGTCTTCATACTCTTGTGGTAAAAGGTAATTAAATACGAAATGCCCTAATTTTGCACCGATGCTTATGAGAGATAAGGACCGAGTGTACCCGTTTTATTCCTTTCGGAGGAACTCAGAGGTAATAGAATCATCGCCTAAATCAGGTGCTTGGATTCATTGAGAAAAGTCGTCGCCTAAATCAGGTGCGTGGACCAAGAAGAAAGAACCGTCGCCTAAACCAGGTGCTTGGATCTTGAAAGTAAGCTGATTCCTAAACCAGGTATCCACTCAAGAGTGGACCACCGCCTAAACCAGGTGCTCAGATCCATAAAGAGCAAGTCAATTCTTCAATCAAGACTGACTGCAAACAGATTACCGCCTAAACCAGACGTTGAATCTTGAAAGTAAGTTGATTCGTCAACCAGGTATCAACAGAAGAATGGACCACCGCCTAAACCAGGTGCTCAGATCCATAAAGAGCAAGTCAATTCTTCAACCAAGACTGACTGCAAACAGATTATCGCCTAAACCAGGTGCTTGGATCTTGAAAGTAAGCTGATTCCTAAACCAGGTATCAACTGAAGAATGGACCACCGCCTAAACCAGGTGCTCAGATCCATAAAGAACAAGTCAATTCTTCAACCAAGACTGACTGCAAATAGATTACCGCCCAAACCAGACGTTGAATATTGAAATCAAGTTGATTCCTCAACCAAGTATGAACTGAAGAATGGACCACCGCCTAAACCAGGTGCTCAGATTGTCATACCCCATTTTTGGACCACCCCGAATTTTTCCATTTAATTTTGGCTCATTTTTAAGCATGTTAATTTTCATCATATTATTATTATTTATTAATTTAAAATTGTCAAAAATACTAGTATTTCATCCTGTTTACGCCGCTTAACTGTTTCATTTTTAGATAATTAATTGCATGACTTTTTGATCTTTTTCTTGCACCATATATTTTCAAATATACTCTTGCACCATAATTTGTTCATAAACTTGATTTTATTCCCATTTTACCCTTTTCAAAATTTCAAATATAAAGATAACTTATTTTGCAAGTAATCTCCTTTTTCATCCATTTCATCACAATTTTTGATTTATAATTTCATTCCCATCATTTTACATATTATGAGCATGACCAAAAATATTTTGATTTTCATTTTTTTTTACATATTATATTATTATATTTACATTTCAAATTCAAAAAATTCATTTCTTCATCAACAAGTAACCTTTTTCATTCAAACTTTTTTCAATTACTTTCAACTTAACTCATGCACTTTATAAACTCAAAAAATGGACACTTTTGCCCTTGCTCATGCATATTTTATTTTTCACATATTTATTTATTTTCAACAATGGCTTTAAAATGGTTTTAAATTATTTCTCTTCACCAAATAAATCTCAAAAAATCCCTTGATCCTCTCGCAATCATTTGATCTCAGAATATACCCTAAAATACTCATTGCATCAGATCAATACACATGTACCTTTGATTGATCATCAACACAAAATATCCATTTTGCAAAAACTCAAGAATACCCCTCTCACTCACACAAAATCACTCTTCTCATGACCTAAATCCCTTCCTATAAGTACCAACACGTTTTTTGTATCAGAGGTTGAAAATTGGAGAGAAAGAGGCAGCCAAGAACAACCTATTTTTTGTTCACTTTCACAAAAATTCCAAACAAGAAATTACTCATCGTTTCTTCCAATTAACACTTCAATAACCTTCTAAAGACCTTCAGAATCAAAACACAACCTTTAATTTGAAGCTTCAGAGACAATTTGAAGCTCGTGTTGGAGCTCAAATTTCATGAAAAAAATCAAGTTCTTCTAGCTCGTTTCTGACAGCTTTCTCACGCCTTTTTTTATACCTTTCACCTCGTCTTGGCCTAAGGAAGCTATCTGGGTTATTAGTTTACTCAAAAACGTGTTAATCCGTGTGTTTGAGTTTAAATTTTTAAAGCTTGTTCTCTTCGTTTTCCACGATTCAAGCGTTATTTCACGAAACTAATACCATTTTTGGATTCCTCGTGAGAAAACGAAGAGAACGGTGTGTATTTCAACAATTTCTGGGCGATTTTGAACGTTTCAGGTCACCGGAACATCGCTGGCGACGTTTTGGACGGCCGGAGAAGATGATGGCGCGTCGTACTCCTTCACGTCTCCAGATTTCGTGTGGTGCGTTGGATCAAAGCAACATATCGTATCCGTTGGATCTGCTCCTTTAGTCGCGTGCGTCCGATCGTTTAGTAGCCAGATTCGGCGTACAGAAACACGCGTTGCACCATAGTCCCTCGTCTCTGCGAAGCGCTAGATCCCGTTCCTGCTGTTTTCAAATCCTAGCCATCAGATTCCATCAAACGTCTCAGGAGCTGCGCATCCACTGTGTTCCTGCACACCTGCGACACACAGGATCGTTCCAGATTAGGCTTAGGCCCAGGTTTGGGTAACTAATTTCTGCACCGCCTTTTTTATTCGTTTTAATATTTGCACCTCCTCTGTTATTTAATTTTATTTTTTATTTTTGAGATTATTATTATTTTTTAATTATATGTTAGCTTATTATTAATTGATATTTCATGAAATAAATTTTTTATTTGTTTATTTGCTATTTTTCTCATTTTTTATGTGTTATCACTTATATTGGGTTTTAATTAATTAATTTTCGCTAATGTGTTTTTGTTTGTTAATCCATGACATGAAATACATGATATATGTGTGTTTGGAGAATTTTGTCTTGTTAAATGCATAATTGTGTGTTATTTTAATTTTTGTCACTAATTAATTAATTTTAGTGTTAATAATTGGTTTTAGATGATATTAAACTCATTTTTTCTTGGTTATTATTTATTATGAACTCTTGATTATTTTTATCAAAATGTTGTTCTCTGCCCCTTGCTCATTTTCACTATGATTACATGATTCCTTGTTTATTTTTATTTCATTCATGTTAATTAGGTGTAGGGTTTACGTGTTAGTGTTTTTTTGGATAATTTCATTTGATATTTTTACTTGTTAATTGGTGCTTAAATTCATTCTATGCTCAAATATATGCTTGAACCCATGTTTCCATGATTTAGCTCTAGGTTTTTGATTTATAATCATGTTTTATGTTTTTATCATCTTTTGGCTCCAATTAATTAGGTCTAAATGTTAATAATTAACTTGATATGTTTAAAAATTATTTGTCTTATGTTCTTGTTATGTCATGAACTCTTAATTAATTTTTGTAGATGATTATCCTCTGACCTTATTTCATTTTGTCTTGAACACATGATTATCTATTCTATTTTTAATTGCATTAATTAATTACAAGATTTACATGTTAGTTTTTAAATGACTTATTTGATGTTTTAATTCTTAATTACCATTAACTTTGCTCTATGTTTGATATGCTTAATTCTTGTTTCCATAATTTAATTCTAGGCTTTTGATTTAATGTGCCTAATTTTTAATAGTGTGATGCAATTGTGAATTATTTTCTTCATTCAATTAAAAATAAATATGCATGTATATGAGTTTGAAAATGCTTGATTGGTTTTGATGTTATTTTCCATGACATGATATTTAGCTTTAAGTACCTTGATTAATTTCCAATCTCTACTTTCATTTAACTAAGACAAAATGTATATATGTGTTTGTGATTTAAAACATGTTTGATGTTGTCTAAATCACTTTTATTCAATTATTTATCTTGTCATGATGTGATAATTTTTGCCTTTGATTGTTATTAGTTAATTCCACTCTCATGTTATGTATTAATCTTGCCATTAATTGTTATTTGTTTCGTGCTTTATATCTTATCACTTGCATTATGCTTACTACTTATTATATGCTTTATGTTCATTTTATGCTTAATGATTATTATGCTTTATATTTATTTTTCTTGCCTTTACATTATATTATATGCCTTAATTTCGTATTCCATTTATTTATATTTATGCCATTATTATTGTTATTCAAATCCCCTACGCATGTTTCCCCCCCGGTTGTAATTTTAAATGCGCATTATTCGCGCGATTTATTTTCAGTCGTTATTTATCGCTTTTATTTATTCAATTCTATTCCCCGTTGAATGCTACCCCCCGGATGTATTGTGTGCTTTAAATTCCCGCTCATTATTTCTCGTTAGTATATTTAATGTGTTAATCCAAAGAAAGGAGAAAACCTCGACCTATATGTCGTTGCAAAAGTCTAGGCGCGATTCAAATATTTTAGGTTGTTAGTTAAAGCGTTAGAACTCTCGTTAGAACCATTAACCTTTTTAAACCAAAAATAGAGGTCAACACCTCTTCTCAAAAATATCCAAAATATATCGTTTATCAAAAACCTTTTTTTTTTTTTTTTAAACAACTTGGATTTTAAACCAAGTCCTCAATCAAACAAACTTTATTTTCTATAGGTGAAAACACTTGGTTTTTCAAATCAAGCCTTATTTTCAATTTCAAAACCCATTTTCATTAGATTAAAACCTTGGAACTCAAGCCAAGTGCATTTTATCACTCAAAACCTATTTTCCCAAATAAATGCTCATTAGCCCTAAATCTTATACATATTTTCAAGCACATAAAAAACAAAGCGCTTAAGATAGAATACAAGAGGTTCCTATAGAGTACTATAGACGTATAGGGTGCTAATACCTTCGCTTTGCGTAACCAACCCCCTTACCTCGATCTCTTTCTTTAGGATGTTTTAACGGACTTTTCTCCCTTCTTCGGAAAAATAAAAAGCTCGGTGGTGTATTTAAATATTTTGTGATTCAACGCTTCCTTATAGCTTGACATCCAAAAATCACCGCGACAGAAATGGCGACTTCACTGGGGATCCCCCGAGCGGGTTGAGCCCATCTTGTAATCTTTTTCCTTTGCGCTTGTTTGTTTATATGTGCACATGTATGATTTATGAGCTTTAAATTGGGAAGATTGCTTGAGTGAGACAGTCCTAACCCGGACTTGAGTGAAACAATAAGATAGGATGTGGTAGGGTCATAGTGACGGGATTGGAGTAGTTCAATCCATGTTCACATGTGATATAACCACGCACAGTCTAGGACGTTCAAAGGTAGAGTGTTGACATGAGTAGTTATGTTGACGTTCTATTTTTGGAGGACCGAAGGATTGTGGACCTTTAGAGTTACACTTAACCCATCTTGGCCATTAGGACGTGGCGCGGTGACCGGTCTAGAGTAGTTTAGATTGGTTGATACGCGATGCCACACCCGAACGAGATTGTCTTGCGAATATTATTGGAGCGGTAGTAGTGCCGTAAACCGATAATATCCAAAAGACGGTTTATAACTTTGGGAACCTTGTAGAACCCGTGATGCAGGTACAAATAAACCTTAGTACCTACCATGTGGGAAGGGGCTCTTACCTTTGACTCCAACATTTTTACCTTAACCCACCTGTTCTGGACTGGGCCTAGAATTGACTAGCAGGCCCAATCTGCTAGACCATTGAAAACGGCCCAATCTACTGGACCATCGAAGACGGCCCAATTCATTAGATTGTCGAGGAAAGCCTTGTTTCGAAGATAGCTAGCTTCTTGCTCGACAGCCTGGCCCAAGCTTATCAAGCACCTCAAGCTTATCTAGTTCACCTCGTCGAGCACACCTATGCTCGCCTCTAATTAAACACTTGCCAAACGTGCCACTCAAGCCACGTTTTCATCCCAAGCTTATCCGTCTCCCGCAGAATACGGGTTAAGCTTGACTAGGGGGAGAGTCTAACGGCTTCTCCAGCATACCATGCTATCCCTAGCAGTTATCCTCATTGGGCTTGCTCTACGCGGCCCAATAGTGATAATCGTTGGCCCCGCGTTGGGGGCTTATAAATACTCCTCTTCATTGAGGAGTCAGGTATTCAATTCTTATTCCCTAACTTCTTCACTTGTATTTGTGCTGACTTAAGCATCGGAGTGTCTGCAGGTACAACCCCCCCTCCGTTTTCAAAGCAACCTTCAAGACCGTATGTGATTAGCAGCTGGCCATCGATCAAACGCTACTTTCAGGTACGATCATTGGCGACTTCACTGGGGACGTGAGTCTTCCCTCTTTCTCTAACCGAAAGAAAAACCACTTATCAACTCATCAGTCATGGCCACTGGTAACACACCGCCACCTCAGAACGACGGAACTACTACTCCACAGTTCTTCGACGCCGACGGACGTCCTATGTCCACCGTCATTGCGCCACACAACGACGCCATCGTCGCCAACAACGACGACGATCAACAAGCCAACGCTGCAGTTGACTTAGAAGGCGATGAACGAGACGGGCAGGAATGCTCTCCGTTCACCGAGGACGACGATCAAGTCCGAGAGATTTCGGACCCCAACGCCGGGACGACAGAGAAAGCCACCGCGGCTAACCAAATCACCGAAAGTCGAGGGCAACAAGTCCTGACCATAACTGCAGCAGACTTCAAAACGCTGGTAGACACCCTCAAAGAGCAGAACCGCCGCTTGGAGTCCCTTGAAAAGCATTATCGTCTGCCCCGCCATGGCTCCGACGATCCCAGCCGCCGCCAGCCGCCGCAGAAGAAAAGAGGACGAACCCCTCCCCGCGAGGATCGTCCATCCCAGACCAGCAAAAGAGGAAAAGGAATCGTAATCCGCGAACCTTCTCCTTCCCGCAAATCGCGGCCGACAAGCGGAAATCCCGCAACTGCTTCCATAGATCGTGGAAAGAAGCACGTGCATTCTAATCCTCCTCCTCCGCAGTACAACGAGGAGCCCTCCCCGTCTCCTCAGGCTTACAGCTCACCTCGTCAGCCGAGCTCGAGTGACGACGAAGACAACTATGGACCCTTGTCCGCCAACATCCTGAATGCTCCTCTTCCTCCGGGTTTAGAGAAGCCACCTTCCAACCTGGGGAAGTACGACGGACTGGGAGACCCAGACGACCACATTGAGAACCTCAATGTCCAGCTAAATTATCGACAAGTGAAGGGACCAATCAAGTGCAGGTTGTGTTCGACAACCCTGACTAAGGGAGCACTTGTTTGGTACAAGGCCCTTCCCCGAGGGTCCATTACATCATGGAAAGAGTTATGCAAACGCTTTAGAAACCACGTTACTGCATCGCGTCGCCCACCTAAGTCGGAGGCCACGCTCGAACACATAGTCCAAGGAGAACGCGAGTCTTTGCGCGCCTATCTCGACAGGTTTAACAAAGAAGCCGTCCAAGTCCCCACCTCCGATGGGATGAAGAAATATCTGATCGAGCGAGGTTTTCGCCGCCCAAGCGACTTCGCCAAATTCATTGGGATCTCCACACAGGAGACTCTCAACGACCTCCTGCAACAGGCGAAGGCCTTTATCGAGTACGAAGAGAAAGAAGAAGCTGCGAACTTCCGCAGGTCCGGAGCAGGATCATCCGGACACAATCATGACAACCGTGCCCCCCACCGAGCAGGGGGTGATAGAAGGAATGATGAACGTCCTCACGAAAGGAACCGAGGACCGAACAGTCTGTTCGCTCAGTACACTCCGCTCACCACGTCTCGTGAGCAAATCTTATCAGCCACTGACACAGGCCAATTCAAAACTTAGGGTGTTAGAGTACCCAAGCCCATGTCGGCCAAGCCCAACGCCGACATGAAGAAATACTGCAAGTACCACAAGACCCACGGTCACAACACCGAAGACTGCGTCCATCTGAAGGACGCCATTGAAACTTTAGTCAACCAAGGCCCCTTGAAGAAATATGCGAGGAACAATGACGCTCCTCGACACAAAGACCCTCCGGCTCCTAAGCCCGAGGACAAAGATGATGGCGGCGCTGCCCCCGGGCAAGTAGCCATGGCTATCCACCGACCAGAGGACTTTATGATTACTGATGAACTCGCTGCCCGGCTCAGCAAATGGGAGGACTTCTCCTCCGCCATGGTTATCTCCGGTGGGGGTTTCAATCCCCTCACCATTAGTTCTGTCAAAAGAAAGTTCGACGAACTGATCTCTACTTCGCCTAATCTGGGCGTCACTCTTGACCTTGGAGAAAAAGGCTCTCTTCCCTTGGCTTTCTACCCGGAAGAGATGCCCGGCGGAACTCCTAACTCTCAAATGCCTTTGCTCATAAAAGCACACATGGTAAATTTTGAGGTGCACTGCATACTTGTCGACGAGGGAAGCTCCTGCGACATAATGTATTCTTCCCTGTTCAAGGTGCTCGGATTGGAGAGGAAGCACTTGGCTCCTTACTTAGGCTCAGACCTGCAAGGCTTCAATGGTTCAACAAGCAAACCTTGGGGTTACGTCGACATCCTCGTCACCTTTGGGCAGGGAGAGACGACCAAGCCCATCAGAGTTAAATTCCTGGTCATAGATTGCTGCTCCCTCTATCAATGCATCATCGGCAGAACAGCCTTAGCCGATCTGGTCGCCGTACCTTCTACCATTCATCTCAAGATGAAATACTACACGCAGAATGGTAAGGTCGCAACTATCCACGGAGACATCGCCGCGGCCAGAAGATGTTTTGAAGCTGCGTCCAAAGGCTTATCCTCCATCGACAAAGTTTCGAGCAAAGCCAAGAACGCACCAAGTTCGTCGGGGAAAGGGAACGAGGAGAAGCCACAGCCCAACAATGTCAGTGCTATCGACCTGGATGCTCGTTTCTCCAAGAAAGAGCGTAAAGAGGAGAAAAAGCTTCGAAAGGACAACGAGGAGGACAATGAGGCGAGCAAAAAGAACTACCGCCCCATTCCATATGGTGAATTCGAAGTTGTCCCACTTGGAGAAGACCCGAGCAGAGGAGTAAAGATCGGTGCGGACCTTCCCGATTTTGTCAAGAACCAGCTGAAATCCTGTCTCCGTGAGAACGCGGATCTGTTCGCATGGAGTGCCACTGAGATGCCCGGCCTCGACCCTGAGGTTGCCTGCCACCAGCTCGCCATAGACCCAACTGCTAAAGCTGTTGTGCAACGTAGAAGAAAGCAGTCTCCCGAGAAAGCGGAGGCTGCAGAAAAAAATGTAAAAGATCTCTTAGAGGCAAATTTTATTTCTGAAGCTAGATACCCTACTTGGCTTTCAAACGTTGTACTCTTTAAGAAATCTAATGGTAAATGGCGAATGTGCGTTGACTACACCCATCTTAATAGGGCTTGTCCCAAAGATGCTTATTATAACACCCCACACATAATATCTAGAATAACGGTGGAATAATTATTATTGGTACAAAATTCAATTATTATTACATCAAGAGTTCAAATGCACTCGCAGGTGCCAAATACAACAGAGTTCGAATTAAAACAGCGGAAAGCAAAGAGAAACCAGAAGCCTAGAGATAACTAAAGCAACAATGAAGAAAGGAAAGCACGAAAGAGATGCAATCTGCAGCACAGCTCCAAGCATACCGACCAGCATACCTTAGCCAACCTGTTTATCTGAAAAAAAATAATTGGAGTGGGGTGAGACTACTAAGTCTCAGTGGGTCCTACTACCCTCCTAAAGCTACTAAGCCGGGGCTCCTAATCAGTCATAGCATAATTCATATCATAATTATCATAAAGCATAAATAAATGGTGTGTCACAAGATATGACATGTCCCAAGAAATTGAGTACGGCTTCTACTTTGGATGGGTCAACTGCCACACCACCTTGTGATATGACATGTCCCAAGAAATTGATTTCGGACAGCCAGAATTCGCACTTGCTGAACTTGGCATAAAGCTTCTTTTCTCTTAGAATCTCCAAGACAATCCTCAAATGTTCAGCGTGCTCTTCAGGGCTTCGAGAATAAATTAGGATGTCATCTATGAAGATAACAACAAATTTATCCAGATAAGGTTGGAAGATTCTATTCATATAATCCATAAACACTGCTGGGGCATTAGTTAGACCGAAGGGCATAACCAGGAATTCATAGTGTCCATAACGCGTTCGGAATGCTGTTTTGGACACGTCAGAAGACTTGATACGAATCTGGTGGTAACCAGATCGAAGATCTATCTTTGAGAAAACAGTAGCACCTCTGAGTTGGTCTAGAAGGTCATCAATACGGGGCAATGGATACTTGTTCTTAATGGTGACCTTGTTAAGTTGACGGTAATCAATACAAAGGCACATTGAACCATCCTTTTTCTTGACCAACATAACTGGTGCTCCCCAAGGAGAAACACTTGGACGGATGAAATGCTTTTGAAGCAATTCTTCTAGCTGAGACTTGAGTTCATGCAATTCTAAAGGAGACATTCTGTACGGAGCAACTGATATAGGCTGAGAACCGGGGACGAGATCAATGGAGAATTCCACTTCTCTCTCTGGAGGTAGGGTCATAATATCATCAGGAAAGACATCTAAGTACTCACTAACCACTGGTATATCTGAGGGAAACAATCTAGGTTCAGGATCGACAGTAAACAAAACACTGAAACATTTAGTAACTGCACCAAGGTACTGGATCATTTGATGGGCATTCTGGAGTAAGGCGGAAAGAGCTCTACTTTCTGTGGAAGTTTCAGTTGGAATGAACAAATTCTTCTCGGCACATCCTATATACACAGTGTTGGCAGATAACCAATCCATGCCTAGGACTACATCAAAATCTTGCAAAGGTAGACAGATTAGATCTATATGGTAGACCTTACTGCCTACTCGGATCGGACAGTTTTGGCAAACACGTTTAGAGATGACCTTGCCGTCGGTGGCGACAGCAACTGCCATTTGGGGCACAAGAGGGACAGAAGGCAATTTAAGTCGCTGAGCACAGTCAACGGCTATAAAAGAGTTGGTAGCACCACAATCAAATAACACTAACACTTCTGATTGTCCTAACAAACATACATCCATGATTAAAGCATTATTAGATCTAATTTCAGCACAGTTAAGTGAATAGACCCGACCTTTGCTTTTAGATGCACCGCTGGAGTCACCATGCTTCTTGAGTTTCGGACAGTCCTGCTTGAAATGTCCTGGCTGCTTGCAATAGTAGCAGATGTTCTTCCCTTTCATACATTCCCCACTGTGTGGGAAACCACAGTCTGAACAATTCTTTGGAGAACGCTGGGAGTAACTCTGCTTGCCTTTGCTTGTGGAACCCTTAGTCCTCACTTGCAGATTGAACTTTCCTGAGTCCCTTCTTTTCTGAAACAGTTCATTCTTTTCTTTCTGAATATTGCCAAGGTCAGCCTCGGCATGGTAACTTTTCTGCACAAGTTCACCAAAAGAGGTAATGCACTGCATGGACACATCATGAGCAATGTCCGCCCTCAAACCGATGCGATACTTCTTCATTTTCCAGCTTTCGGTGGGAGCGTTTTCTCTGTCAGCCACATAGCGCACTAGCTCATTAAATCTCATAGTATACTCTGCCACCGTCATGTTTCCTTGTTTCAGCTTAGTCAGTTCACGCTCCATCTGAAATTGGTAACTCTTCGGGATATAGTGTCCCACGAAGAGTCGCCTGAAATTCTCCCAGTTTGATTCCATACCACTAGCTTCCATGTACGTCTTAGTTCCATCCCACCAGTTGCAAGCGTCACCCCTAAAGAAGCGGGAGACGAATACAACTTTGTCAACTTCAGAATAGTCCATGGAGTCCAAGATGCCGCTCATACGCTGAATCCATTCACGAGCCTTCGCCGGGTTATACTCCCCATAAAACTCCGGAGGGCTCATCCGACAAAATTCTCTGAAGGCAGCACTGGTGCCTTGCTGCTGAGGAGGATGAGGAGGTTGATTCATATACTGCTGGAACATGTTCATAAACTCCTGATGTTGCTGAGCTTGTTGGGCTTGGAATTGTTGATGCTGATGCATCATTTCAGCCCACATGTTCGCATTAGCGTCACCAAACACTTCCGACTCTTCATCACTGTCGTGCCTTGTTCGGGGCCTTCCAGGTCCTCGCCTTGCTTCGGACATTTCGCTCTAACTGTCAATATCAAATCAAGTTAGCTAGGCCTAAATTGACATGACACCTAGAACGTATGTAGGGAACCTAGACAACTACTGGGATTGGAATGGTAATACTAATGAATTCTCGCAAGATCTGAACCGACCTGCTCTGATACCAATTATAACACCCCACACATAATATCTAGAATAACGGTGGAATAATTATTATTGGTACATAATTCAATTATTATTACATCAAGAGTTCAAATGCACTCGCAGGTGCCAAATACAACAGAGTTCGAATTAAAACAGCGGAAAGCAAAGAGAAACCAGAAGCCTAGAGATAACTAAATCAACAATGAAGAAAGGAAAGCACGAAAGAGATGCAATCTGCAGCACAGCTCCAAGCATACCGACCAGCATACCTTAGCCAACCTGTTTATCTGAAAAATAATAATTGGAGTGGGGTGAGACTACTAAGTCTCAGTGGGTCCTACTACCCTCCTAAGGCTACTAAGCCGGGGCTCCTAATCAGTCATAGCATAATTCATATCATAATTATCATAAAGCATAAATAAATGGTGTGTCACAAATTATTAGTCTTGTTCGTTTTAACCGCAAAGCGCTCGGAGGTGAGTATCTCTCGGAGGCTTGCCTTGTCCGCTGAACACGAAGTGTTACCGGCATACAAATCACATTTTGACATTTTCCTGATGGAAGCTTCCGAAGGAAGTCCATAAAGCGAATATTTCGCACATAAACGACTGATTCTAATATTCAGACATACTACCATAATTTCCCAAACCCGGGGTACATGCATCATAGCTAAATTTCCTTAAGTTCATCCCTAATAGTCCGACTGTATTGACCTCCTATTTACATCATTTAATTTTATGAAACTGCAAAAGAACCATCTCAGTCGAGGATATAAAACGAGTGATAATAATTTTTGAAAAGATGAAAATAAGTGTTTTCTGGGCTTGCTCGCTATGGCGAGTTAGCAAGCTCGCCATGGCGAACGTACAGGTCCTGACCTAAACAACTCGCTAGGCGAGCCAGAGCTCGCCATGGCGAAGTTCTTCAGCCCAGAACCTTCAACTCGCCATGAATACTCGCTAGCTACTCGCTATGGCGAGTGAGTGCAGAATTCACTCTGTTTTGCGAAAATCATTAATTTTGAGAGATTCACCAACAATCTTACACTGAGATGATGCAGAATCATAAAATAAACAACATAGAATAGAATAGAGTAGGTATTTGGGCTTAATTTCTACACATACAGTTATACCTATCCAATCCTATGTTTGCATGCAAAGTTCATAAATTGGGATATCTAGCTACCTAGCCTAAGAACCCACCTGAGAGAAGCTTTAACTCTTTCTCCTGGGCTCTACTAACAGCTACAAATCCTCAGCTACAGCCCCACGAACACCAGACCAGAATTTGAGACTTTTGACACTTGAGACCCTTTTCTTTTAATTCTAAGAATTGAAATGTGTTTGATGATGGTTTCTGCTGAGATGAGGGCTATTTATAGAGAGTTTCTGAGGTTTGGGAACAGTCCACGAATTGTTCTGTTGTGAGCTTGCATGTGATGTTATTGGTTGAAGAAGTGGTGATGAGAAAGGGTTGTTGTTTTGCTTAATCTTTCATTCATGGGAAAGTGGAAGCATCAGAGATTCTCTGATACTGAATTGTGTTGGTATAGTATCCTCTGCAATGGTTTAGCATGTGAAGCTTGTGAAGGGAAATGCATTGGGGTTAGGAGTAATTGGATTTTTTTGGAGCTATGTGTTTGTGTTTGTTGTTGGCGTGAGAAGAGAGAACTTGAGGGAGCTTCAGCCTTTTGTTTTTCTGATGTGAATTAAGGTGAGGGAGTGAATGAGTTGCATGTTTAGAGAGGTGCTAATACTTAGTGGACTTATGACTCATAATTTCCATTAGGTGTTGATTTGTGAGTGTAGGGAGAAAAGGTGGATTAGTGAGTCATTAGGGAGGGAGAATTTGAATTGGATCTCTTTAATTAACTTAATCTCTCTAGTAATTTAATCACATATTCCTAATAAGACTTAATTTAAATACTAAGTTTAATTAAATCTCTAGATTTGTGATTAAATACTTAATCGAAATTAATTAAATTATTGAAAAGTTTGGAATGTTACACTTATCCCTTGCCTAGTATCGATAAGTTAGTAGATAATTCGTCTGGTTTTAAATTATTATCTTTTATGGATGCGTATTCAGGCTATAACCAAATACCAATGGCCGAATCTGATAAAGAAAAAACCGCATTCATGACCGAATCAGGCAACTATTACTATAACGTAATGCCTTTCGGGCTAAAAAACGCAGGTGCTACATACCAGCGAATGATGAACAAAGTTTTCCGAGCAGAAATTGGTGACATGCTCGAAGTCTATATGGACGACATGATCGTCAAGTCCAAAGAGGAAGTCGACCACACTGCTCATTTAAAAAGAGTATTCGAACGCGCTCGGCACGTCAAAATGCGTTTCAATCCTGAAAAATGCACTTTTGGGGTGTGAGCAGGGAAGTTCCTCGGCTTCTATCTTACTGAGAGAGGAATCGAGGCAAACCCCGATAAATGCAGAGCGTTTGCCGAACTCCCAACTCCGAACTCAAAAAAGTCGATCCAAACCCTCAACGGCATGCTCACCTCGCTATCTCGCTTCGTAGCAAAATCTGCGCAGCACGCACTTCCCCTTTTCAAACTCCTTAGGAAAGAGGTTGCCTTCGAGTGGACAGAGGAGTGCGAGCAGGCTCTCCAACGCCTGAAGAAAGCTTTATCTGAACCCCCTGTCCTTTCTCGACCAGACGTTGAGGAAATCTTATACTTATACCTTTCTGTAACTCCCGAAGCTGTAAGAGCCGCGCTCATCCGGGAAACCACAAAAAATCAAAAGCCTGTGTACTTCACGAGCAAGGCCCTGCAAGGACCCGAGGTCAGATACCAATACCAACGCATTGAGAAAGTCGCCCTCGCGCTCGTCGTAGCTGCGAGACGATTAAGACATTACTTCCTCGCTCACACTATCACCGTACGAACGGATCAACCCATCAAATGGTCCCTTGAGTTGGCTGAATTCGACACCCGATACGAAAGTAGGAAAGCACTCAAAGCCCAAGTCCTAACGGATTTCGTCGCCGAATTGGCCCTGCCCGCGTCCCCGGACGATGGGGCGAACAGATGGACCATCTTCGTCGACGGAGCCTTCAGCGCATCAGGAGCTGGAGCGGGAATCATTCTCGAAAACGGTACGGGCACCATAATTGAGGTTTCCCTCGCCCTATCGTTCCCAGCGTCGAACAACTAAGCGGAGTACGAAGCGTTCCTCGCAGGTCTACGTCTCGCCGAAGATGTGGGCGCCAAGGAAATAACAATATTCACTGACTCGCAGCTCGTGGCGTCACAAGTACTAGGAGAATATCAAGCCAAAAACGACAATCTCCAAGAATACTTGATCTTAGTGCGCGACAAAGTAGGGCGATTCGACTCCTTCGAAGTCAAACACGTTCCACGCGGACATAACACGAGAGCGGATATCCTGTCAAAGTTGGCGAGTACAAAAAAGAAAGGCGGACACAAATCCGTCATTCAGGAAATACTTCCTCGACCAAGCATCGAAAAACCGTCCTCCTCGTCTTCAAAAACTTTCGTCGACGTTAATTCAATCCGAGATGGAAATTCTTGGATGACGCCCTTCTGGCTGTATCTCGCACACGGGCACCTCCCCAAAGATGAAAAGGAGGCAAAGACAATACAACGAAAGGCTACTTCGTATTGCCTCATGTACGATCGACTCTACAAAAGAGGGGTATCCACCCCCCTTCTCAGATGCGTCGACCAAGACGACGTCGAATACGTGCTAAGTGAGATACATGAAGTCATTAACGGCCAACACCTCGGAGGAAGATCCCTCGCAAGAAAAGCCCTCCGAGCAGGATATTTTTGGCCCACCATGCAGCAGGATGCGAGAGAACACGTAAAGAAATGCGACAAATGCCAACGACACGCCAACATGGTTTTAGCACCCCCCTCGCACCAAAACACGTTGTCTTCGCCTTGGCCCTTCGCTTGGTGGGGCATGGATATCCTCGGCCCATTCACGACAAGGCTCCACCGCTGCAAATTTCTAATAGTGGGAGTCGACTACTTTACCAAGTGGGTAGAAGCCGAAGCAATTCCCAACATAGCCGCGGAAACGATCCTCCGTTTCTTTAAAAAGAACATCTTAGCTCGCTTTGGAATCCCACAAGTAGTTGTCACTGACAACGACACTCAATTCACGAGCAAAAACTTTCAGGACTTCCTCGCAGCAATTAAAACAAAACAACATTTCACCTCTGTAGAACATCCCCAAACTAACTGGCAAGCCGAATCAGCGAACAGGGTAATCCTTCGCGGTCTCAGAAGAAGACTCGACGAAGAGAAAAATAAATGGGTCGAAGAGCTGTGGAGCGTACTTTGGGCCTACCGAACAACTCCACACTCGACCACCGAAGAAACTCCATTTCGACTAACGTACGGATCCGAAGCTGTTATCCCCGTCGAAACCGAGAATCTATCATGGCGAACGACGCAGCCATTGACGGGAGAGACAAACGATGAGGCTCTTAGGGAAGCGCTCGACCTAGTCGACGAAATTCGAACAACTGCCTCCCTTCGAGAAGCTGCGCTTAAACAAAAAGTCGCTGCTCGACACAACGTCAAAGTCATACCACGAAGCTTCGATGTTGGCAGCCTCGTGCTACGACGAAACAACCAAGACTCCAACCACGGGAAGCTCGCCGCCAATTGGGAAGGTCCATATCGCGTGCGAGCAAAAACAGGAACTGGAGCTTACCACCTCGAAACCCTCAAAGGAAAAGAAATCCCTCGCACTTGGAATGCTAAAAAACTAAAACAATATTACAGCTAAGGCAATGTCGACCATGACAGCCATAGCAAAGGAGACGACCAGCCCAAATACAATAGGGCCCTCGCTCCTCGACAACGGGCAGACACCAAGGTACAGGTGCCCGCCTCAAACACTTACAAGGTTAACTAGCCCAACTTGGGAAAGCTCAAAACACGAGCCCCCTCGTACTCGTACCACGGCTTGACCCCCAGCTCGCGATGGGTAGGTGAAGCTACAGCAAACGAACCACTTCCGCGACGTTTGTGCGCTGTTATGCTCGGAGCCGAACCTCCGAGTGCCTGGGTAGTTCCCCAAACTACTCATGGTAACGCCGAGCAAGAAATCAACCTTTCTCGACGCAGTCTATCTTGTCGACCTAAGACACGCCAATATAGCCGTCGTCGGACAGAGCGACAAGGCGAACGCAGCTTCGCATGATAAAAACCAAGCAACCCAACTTCCGAGTGCGAACGGAAAAATACAAATAAAAACTCAACAGTTTTAAAACACACAAATTTTATTCATGCATAATAACTTAGACGTTACAACATTTATTCATTAGGAAATTCAAACACAGCATGCAAAGAAACAAGCAGCCTAAGCCATCACTCTGACCCTGCTTTCTTCTTCTTCTTCTTCGTCTTATCTGAAACCTTGGTCTCAGCCTGCTCACTCTCCTTGGTAATCTGAGACTGGTCCTCGTCATCAGAAGTAGGAGGAATTCCACGATAAGTTTTCAGGAATTCTGCATAATCTTCATCAACTTCTTCATCTCCAGGCCACCCCGGTGGCGGGAGCACAATTTCTCTCCCCTTCCCCCTCTTGGGTTGAGAAACACCTCTGGCCTTGCTGCCAGACCCCTCAGAACGCCTCTTAGACCTGGTTGAGACGCCCTTCTCCACTTTTTTTCTCTCCATAACGCTTGAAAGTAAAGAGCAAGGAAGCAAACGAGGCTATTTATCCTCACAAGCCTAACAAAATGCATGTGGGCAGTTTCAACAAACACTTATGACCGTTTCAACAAAATGCATAGGTACTAAGCAGTTTCAACAAACCAAGCTTGACTGCGTAAGGACCAAGGCCACATGCAAGACTAGCGGAATAGCCTAACCGAACAAGCTTTCCGCTGTTTCGTTCAGGGGCAAGATACCCGGGCTCCTGGACGACAATCGAAATCCCTACAAGGATAAAACTTCGTCGAGCATAAATTGGCTCGACAAGCCGCTGCTCGCGCGCAATTCCGCATTAAACAAACATAAGTTAAACGCGAGCAAACCACAAAGGGTTATCAGTTCGACAAAGCGAAGAGCTACGCTTAAAAACTTCAAAAACAAAATATTCTCAAGTTAAAGACGAGCAAACACATACACGAGCAGAAATAAACATGTAAAAACGAATAGGACGAGCACAAAAATACTTAATAACGGGTGAAGCCCAGTTGTTCAAATGTTACACAAAAGGCACAAAGGCCACCAGAATTAACAAACATAATATCATGGCGCGCAGGCCAGAAGGAAAGCTTAAAAAAACAAAGAGCTCAGTTGCCCTCGCCGCGCCTCTCTTCACCATGAGGCTCTTCTTCAACATGCTCGCCATTAGCAGGCTCATCCTCCTTGGCCATATCCTCGCCATCTGAGTGGTCGTGCTCCATATCATCCTCCTCGTCATTCAAGAGCTCATCAGCTTCGGCGCCTTCATTATCAGGAGGAAGGACCACTTCCCCGTCGACTACACGGCGCCAAAAGCCGGTTCCTGCAGTAACGAGCTCAGCATTGACTATCTTCAGCTGGGCGACATCATTGTTAAAACCAAACTTGGCCGCTGCCGTAATCTTTTCTCGAACAAAGGTAAGCTCCTTGACAAGGGCAGGCCTCGTAGTCAGCTCTCGAGTATACTCAGGCTCGTCTTCGGCAGGAGCCGCGGAGATCTTCAACTCTTTTAGCTCATCCTCGAGCTTCTTCTGCCTCTTCGTCAGTGGCAACGCGAAGGTCTGTCTTAGTCTGGAGCCAAACCTCCTTCTTATTTTGCAGATCATCGACAACGACCTCGAGCTCCCGCTTGCTCGCCCTCAAAGTCTCAATCCTCCCCTTTAGCTTCTCAATCTCCTTCCCCGGCTCTTTGGTTTCCTCGTTCAAAACCAGGACAGTAGACACTAGCCTCATCAACCCTGCGATGTCTTCCTTCATGCAACCCTCTCTCTGCTCAGGATCCATCTCTTTGATGATGGACTTCTCCTTCGCCGCCACAGCAAGAGGATACTTGTCGAAGTAACCTCGCGCGGCCCAGCACTGAGGAATGACGCTTTGCTCGCCCTTCCCTGTAGCAATGTCAAGCACCTCCACTTCCGGTGATGATCTTGGCCTTTTTTCAGGACGATGAGAAGTGTTCCTTAGCCCTGGAGAATCCAGCTTGGGCGACCCTGAATCTGAACCACCAGCAGCAGTGGAGATGGCGGGGACAGGACCTTTCTTGCTCGCCTTTCCCTTCTTCTTTCCCTTTGTGTTGTCACCCAACATCTTCAGAATGTCAGTAGCTTTGTCGGCCATTTCGTCTGCAAAGTGAAACAACAAAGGATTAGTTGAATGAATATATAAACATAACAACAAGTTAAAAACGAGGAAAGAAATTTGAGAAACAAGCCCTTATACCAAGTAAGATCTTGCGAGCAGTGGCGCTCTTGCCCGACAGCACCGCCCTAGTATTAATTATCCTAACTCCATACTTCTGTTTGCCCTCCTTATCGAGCACAGGCAGCGTTACCCTTTCCCCGTCAATCACTTCTTTGTATACGCAGGGCCCTAGCTTGAAACTACTCACATAGTCATTCAAGACCTTCAAGCTAGCCCAATCCTGCTCGGACATCCCTCGATCCTTAGTCAAGTAAGAATCGGTACTATGCTCGTAATGAGCAAACGTCCACACCAAAGGAAACTTGGGCTCTCGCCTCACCACCTGCTCGCCACCCACTGTTACAGTCACATTCCTGTACAGAGACTCCCGAGCAGCCTCACTCTCTGCTCGAACAGCGTAGTAGCGAGGCTTATAACCCCGAACGGAATCCACGAACATATTAAAGTATTTCTTCCCTTGGGATTTCAAAGACACCCAACACTGTCGACCATCCACCGCTTGCCGTTGGAGTTGGAATATTTTGATGAACAAGGCAAGGGAAGGCGCGATCCGTAGGTGCTCGCACACTATCTCATATATTCGTATAAACCCTATTGAATTCAGATTTAATTGGGAAGGAGCAAGTTTTAAGTGCCTGAAAACGCTCATCGCGAATTCGCTGAACGGCATCCTAAGCCCCAGCTTCTCGAACACATATTCATACATGGCAAATCCATCTTCGCCAAAGTTCGAATACACCCGCCGTTCGCCTACTGCGTGCGCCGCCCAATTAATCTGATGTTCCCCTATTCTATCCTCGACTATCGTGAACTTAGGCTCAGCAGAAGGAGTAATCACTGAGCGTGTTCTTGGGCCCTTGGCGATCCAAGCATATGGATCTTCTTCGGTTGGCCTGACCGGCTCTCTACGCTGTGACGTTCCAACCTCCTCTTCATCCATTTAAAAGCACCTGAAAAGCAGCGAAAGAAAATGAATTCGACGTTTCAAATCAAATTCACCCTTCCTCTGCAAATCAAGTGAAAGGGCGAAGTATTAGTCGAGGACGCTGCCCTCGACCAAAAGCCCTTACAAATGGCGAAGAAATTAATTCAGGGGCGTATCGAGCTCGAGCCAAAAAACGGCGAGCAAAGGCAAAAACCTAGAGATGCTACAAACATAGGCGAGCTCCTCTTGCTCGCCACAGTGAGCACCTTTGCTCGCCAAAACAAGCGCTTTATGCTCGCGCTATTCGCAATTCTTCCCCGACACGCCCATTCAAATTCCCAGAAATTCCTATGAATTTCTTGTAACATCCCCGAATTCTAAATCACTTAGCTAATTTTAATTAGAAATTTTCTATTAAAATTAGAATTAAGTGAAGGAGTTTTAAATTAATTTAAATGTGAGAATTAGGTGAATTAGGTGTAAATTGGATTTTTAATTAAATCTAAACTACACACAAAACCTTAATCCCACAAATGTGAATTAATCTAGCAAGAAGAATCAACACTTCCCCATTCTTTCTCTTTCTTGTGACTCATCCATTCACCACTTGGGGAACCAATTAGAACTCATGCTAGCTAGTTCATTTAAGTTGGGCTGAACTGTTCCTTCCCTTCTCATAACTCAGTTCAGAAAACCAACTCCT
This sequence comes from Trifolium fragiferum, assembly GCA_954870985.1. NCBI lineage: Eukaryota > Viridiplantae > Streptophyta > Magnoliopsida > Fabales > Fabaceae > Trifolium > Trifolium fragiferum. The sequence continues at coordinate 26,464,465 of OX940796.1, forward strand.
TAAACAACTCTCTACTCTCTCTCCCTAGAGCTAACAATAATAACTCTATACTTTCATGAATCCAAAATTCTTCCAAACACTAGAATCTTGTCTTCACCTTGTGAACACTACACCATGACATCCTTACAACATTGAAATTCATCACATGCAATCATCAGAAAACAGAAATCAAAACAAAGCCATCTCTTCATTTCCTTTTCAAAGCTCCACTTTGAACTTTCTCTTTCCATTTAACCCTCAATCTCAACCCATGCTTGAATACCCTGTTGCATGTGCATTAATCTTCGAAAATACGAGTCCTGCAGCATTGGAAATGTTCTGGGTCGAAGAAAAGGGCGAAACTTTGGAAAAATGCTACAAAAACGCGTTGGTGATGTTGCTAAGCTGAAGCAACTCGCCATGGCAAGCTGTTCTCTTCGCCATGGCGAGTTAGACAGGATGAGGAATTACTCTTCAGCTCAATTTCTTCGTTTTCGGGTCGTTTGGTGAGCTCCTACTGTCCTTTTCGCGCCCTGTCAAGCCGAGCCCATACCAATAGCATAAATCAGAATTATCTCCACTCTCATTCTTGCAAACTAAGAACTAGGTAAGGGCCAATTTAAACTCACTCATTTCATCCTAAATTCGTGCTTTCCTTTATAATAAATTCGGACTATCTTGCATGTTGGATATGCTGAGTTTTGAGGAGCTGCAAGTAATGCCTTGAAATCAAACCAAAATAGAAGTTCTTCATCTTCAAAGTTCTGTCAAAGGGATTCGTGAGTAAGGCTGAGGAATCGTACTTGTGTAGAGCCCTAGGAGGATTCAATGCTTCTGAGTTAAACTCAATCCAGGTGGGTTCTTTAGGCTAGTTAGCTAGATTTCCCAACTTTATGTAAATGCATGCCAACATAGGAATCTTAGGAACTAACTGTGTGCATGAATTTAACTCCCAAAATTCATGTTATTCTGCTCTATGTCTTTTAATTTATGTTTCTGCACATTCGGGTATGAGGATTGTAGGTGTAAAGTACAAATTTAATGATTTTCGTAAAACAGGGGTTTTCTGACTTAACTCGCCATAGCGAGTTGCAGGCGAGTCTTCATGGCGAGCTCCAGGTTCTGGGCTGAAGAACTTCGCCATGGCGAGCATTTGCTCGCCTAGCGAGTTGTTTAGGCCATTACCTGCAAGTTCGCCATGGCGAGCTTGATGACTCGCCGTAGCGAGTGAGCCCAGAAAAGACTCATTTTCTTGTTCCAAAAATTAAAATGTTACACTCGTTTTATATCCTCGTCAAAGATTGATATCTTGCAGAAATATGAATAAATCGATGTAAAACAGGAGGTCAATTACAGTTAAACTTTTAGGGTAACAACTTAAGGAAATTTAGTATGTTGTATGCACCCCGGGCTTGGGAAATTATTGGTAGCATGTTAATGAATTAGTGATCAGTCGAAATAATAAATATGTTATCAGTATGGACTTCGTTTTAGATGATCCATTTAGTAAAACTTATGTGAGCTTTATGCCGGAGTGCTTTCTGCTCGCGGATAAGGCAACCCCTGAGACGTGCTCACCTCAGAGGGTTTGCGGTTTAAAATGAACAAGATAAACTCTGTGTTACACCTTTAATTATGTTGCTTATGATAATTATGTTATGAATTAGATTATGATATGACTGATTAAGAGCCCCGGCTTTATAGCCTTTAGGAGGGTAGTAGGACTCACTGGGACGAAGTGACTGTCTCACCCCACTCCCTTTTCGATATAGGCAGGACAGGTTATTTCGGAGCAGGGACCAGGATGGATCTGACGATCGGAGCCGCGCTTGGATTGTCAGCTTAGAAGATTATTTCTTCTTCCTTGTTTATATTTAACTTGTTATTCTGTTGTCTTTTCTTCCGTTGTTTGTACCAGAATATTCTAAGATTATCTTAATGATAGTTGTCTTTCAGTTATATTTCTTTTAATTTATGTACTCAGATTTCAGTTATTAATGTTCCGACTAAACATTCTAGATAAATTTAGTTGGGGCGTTACAATTGGTATCAGAGCAGGTCGATCCAGTATCGGACCTTGCCATGAGTCATTCAATCCCTCTCTTAGTAGTACGAACCCTTTGGAGTCTGAACTGTTTACACTGAAACCATCGCGTGCTGAGTCTGATCAGCTCAGTATTGTGCATGGTAGGCAGGGTATTACGGTTGAGAACCGAAGTGGACCACGGTGGTTAAGTAAGAACAGTCTGATGGAAATACTAATCGCTCGAAGTAGAAATGTTCATAGAAGAACTTAAGTGTGTAGGTCATTTTAGTATCCAACTGACACCATGTGTCAAGTAAATTTTCCCGGACTTGAGAGTAACTATGCCTTCCGGTGAACATGTTTACAAGAAACATGTGAGCCAAGTAAAATTCAATCCTCAGTAGACCAAGATTCTTCCTGAATACCTGGCCTTGCCTTCAGCCGCGAGATTTATCAGCGTTGTTAGATCCATTCAATGCCATGGCTGGAGAAACCAAGTTGGAATATTAGACCATGACAACCTTATCTTAGAACTTCCCAATAGATTATCCTATAGGAAGCCAACTTTTAATGTCTCCCTAAGAGTAATCTAGTTTTTCAACATCGTAACCCGTACTCCTACCATACCGTTAGAAGTCAGGATCGGTTTAACATAACAAATAGGATTTCTTTTTTTCGATACCAGCTTAGGTCAGTTAACTCAGCAAACTATTAGAGACCAATTTTGATTAGAGTAACAGTTAGGAATTATTTTTTCAACACCATGTAGATACCTAACTTAATTCATAAGGCATCATTCGCGAGGAATAGAAACAAGAACTAACCGAACTAGCCCTTGTAAGTAATAATCATAGTTGTACCTTATCACTAGAGGTTGAGCAGTATTAGATGCAATAGTTAAGAAATTCATTTCCTAAACTTTTACCATATAGACTTATTAGGTGTAGTTACTCCATTATGTTGAGCTAATAACTTAGTGCCATTGAATACTCAACCAAGCATATAGGAATTAGTTGAATTAGACTGCCCTCCATTCAACACCTCTTTACCTATTAGTTTGTCCTATTGCCATTTAGGAAATTATTATAGGTCTAGTAATATAGTCTCAGCTTAAATACTATACCAGAGATCCTACCAAATCACTTGGAGCGTAACCTCATCCGAAATGACAAGTAGAAATATTTCTTGACCAAACTTAGTTGCCAGGTAGTTTACTTAACACTATCACGTATTTCCCCCCACTTTAGCAGTCTAGTGTTGTAGCTTAGATAGATACCTGGTGACAGAATTAAGTTGAACCACTCGTGTTAGTAAGTTATTTTGACGTTAGCCTCATCTAGTACATTATCTATAGGAACTCATTGCCATAGAGCAGTTTACCTCTGTGAGATCAGTCTTAGTACCGTATCACTAACATTCAAGCCTCGATCAGATTAGCAAATCAGGAGTTATCATTAGCGCCTTCAGCAATCTAGATCAATCGTGGAGTACCTATGATAGTTATCCCGAACGGAATCGCTAAGTTGGATTTATTTCTTATCAGCCATTTGGAATTTCAATTATTCAGACCTTCAAGTTAGGAATCCATTAGAGTTAGCCAATTCCCTTTAAGAGTGCCCTCAATATTTTGTTTGAGCCGAAACCAATAGAAGTCGAAATTCGAAATTCATGACCATTCTTTAGGACCTTCGTTAAGCTAAGTTCGTCGAACCAACTATCTTGGATTGGGTATCCATTAGACATGGAAACATGGAACAGGTTCATTCCCTAACTTGCTCGATTTTTGTCTCGGACAGACAATTCCTTCTCGTGCCCTATCATCTGTTAGTCATAATTATCACTCGGAGTAGTGAAAGGTAAATCTTCCAAATTCTACGACATCGGTCAGTTAAACTGACATTGTGAGACTTTGATTGCCAGCAAATCCTGTTCAATCTTTCGACCTTTCAGTTACGTTGTTAGTAACTAAATATATTCGTGGAATTAGTTTATCTGGAGAGGACACGTGTGAATTCAGTTCAAGTTCTCACTCATCGTATCGATCCTTAAATCAGCATTGCTAGTCAATTATCTGCCGAGCTAATTAATTTAGTGTCAGTATCAGTTAGTCACATATGTCTTTGTGCACCTGAACGACCCATCATCATTTTCAGTGCATTGGGTGTATTTTCGGAGTCTTATCAGCTATTTTCCAGTTAAGTTCAGATCTTTCCAGTTACGTAGAAAATAGGAGCATGTAAGTAGTAGAATCTAGATACTTCATCAACGCTATTCTCTGAATCCGAGTTCGAACCATTCCATTCCTTGCCGACTGTTTCAGTTTCTCTGTACAGTGTCAACGATAGATTCAGATCGTCATTAATCAAATCCCTCGTGTAGAGTATAAGAGTTCCCTTATTGCGAATCCAATTTATACGCCGACATATTGACTATGGTAAATGAAGGATTTAAAGCCATTCTCTGTGTTGAGTGTACAAATCTTCCGTATCTAGTCAGTCATCATTAGAATCCAGTCACTTTAGCCAAATTCTTTCATGCCAACCTATCAGTAAATTATCCAGCCAACCTAACCATATCATTGAAGGAAGAATTCGAACCTCAGTTCATGATATGTTAAATGTACTACTCGACCACAGTGTTGTGCTAGGATGGATTGAAATGGTAGGTGGAGAATTCTGAAAGTACTATGGACTCGGTTGCAGATGAGTTTAACTCATTGGCAAAAGAATCTGTAGTGCCTAATTGTTCTTCGCTCGATTTATATATTAATCTATCCTGGAGTATTTTAACGACATGAACGGGACAGTGGTACGTGCGACGTGTCGCGAGCTGCAGTGTTTGGAATTGAGAAAAATCTCGAAGATAAAGATTTTGAATTGTCACCTTCAATACCTAAACTTATTCCGTTCAGCTATTTATATAGCGACAACCAGGCCAGATACCGACATGTGGAAGTGCAGTGTGGAATAATGATAATAATTACGGTATGCCCAAGTGTTACCTTGTGGAGTTATCCAATAAACGAGGTATTATCGGTAGAAGTTAATTGGAAATGGTGCGTCATTATGGTCTAACAATTGGAGTAAGGACATGTTGACGCACTTGGTCAATGGGCGACTATGAGTAGTCAGATCAGAGTGCGCAGCGCGAGAGTAGGCGAACATCAAATTTGGACGAATAAACCTTGGAGAGAGGAAAGTTTTATTCCAAGGAATAAAAGTTAAACGAGAGTCCTTGAGAATAACACCAAAGTTGGAATTACAAGGTGTTTTCAAACGAAGAAATTCTACCCTTGTCAGGGTTATACGACGTGTTCATGTATCTCAACATCGGAAACTCATTCCCTATCTTTATCACTCTTTAGAGATTGATGTTCAGTCAGCATTAACTTATCAGCCGAATCCAGTTCATGTGGTTAATTGTGGAGTTAGAATTCTTCGGAACAAGAGAATTCCAATAACCAAGGTCGGAGGGACTCAACCTCATAACGACTACCTCACTCAGGAACGGAAACCTGTCATGAGGGAAGTTGTTATTACCTTTCTTAAAGGTAAATTCCTGAATTTCGAGGACGAAATTTCTTTAAGGGGGGTAGATTGTAACATCCCCGAATTCTAAATCACTTAGCTAATTTTAATTAGAAATTTTCTATTAAAATTAGAATTAAGTGAAGGAGTTTTAAATTAATTTAAATGTGAGAATTAGGTGAATTAGGTGTAAATTGGATTTTTAATTAAATCTAAACTACACACAAAACCTTAATCCCACAAATGTGAATTAATCTAGCAAGAAGAATCAACACTTCCCCATTCTTTCTCTTTCTTGTGACTCATCCATTCACCACTTGGGGAACCAATTAGAACTCATGCTAGCTAGTTCATTTAAGTTGGGCTGAACTGTTCCTTCCCTTCTCATAACTCAGTTCAGAAAACCAACTCCTTAAACAACTCTCTACTCTCTCTCCCTAGAGCTAACAATAATAACTCTATACTTTCATGAATCCAAAATTCTTCCAAACACTAGAATCTTGTCTTCACCTTGTGAACACTACACCATGACATCCTTACAACATTGAAATTCATCACATGCAATCATCAGAAAACAGAAATCAAAACAAAGCCATCTCTTCATTTCCTTTTCAAAGCTCCACTTTGAACTTTCTCTTTCCATTTAACCCTCAATCTCAACCCATGCTTGAATACCCTGTTGCATGTGCATTAATCTTCGAAAATACGAGTCCTGCAGCATTGGAAATGTTCTGGGTCGAAGAAAAGGGCGAAACTTTGGAAAAATGCTACAAAAACGCGTTGGTGATGTTGCTAAGCTGAAGCAACTCGCCATGGCAAGCTGTTCTACTCGCCATGGCGAGTTAGACAGGATGAGGAATTACTCTTCAGCTCAATTTCTTCGTTTTCGGGTCGTTTGGTGAGCTCCTACTGTCCTTTTCGCGCCCTGTCAAGCCGAGCCCATACCAATAGAATAAGTCAGAATTATCTCCACTCTCATTCTTGCAAACTAAGAACTAGGTAAGGGCCAACTTAAACTCACTCATTTCATCCTAAATTCGTGCTTTCCTTTATAATAAATTCGGACTATCTTGCATGTTGGATATGCTGAGTTTTGAGGAGCTGCAAGTAATGCCTTGAAATCAAACCAAAATAGAAGTTCTTCATCTTCAAAGTTCTGTCAAAGGGATTCGTGAGTAAGGCTGAGGAATCGTACTTGTGTAGAGCCCTAGGAGGATTCAATGCTTCTGAGTTAAACTCAATCCAGGTGGGTTCTTTAGGCTAGTTAGCTAGATTTCCCAACTTTATGTAAATGCATGCCAACATAGGAATCTTAGGAACTAACTGTGTGCATGAATTTAACTCCCAAAATTCATGTTATTCTGCTCTATGTCTTTTAATTTATGTTTCTGCACATTCGAGTATGAGGATTGTAGGTGTAAAGTACAAATTTAATGATTTTCGTAAAACAGGGGTTTTCTGACTTAACTCGCCATAGCGAGTTGCAGGCGAGTCTTCATGGCGAGCTCCAGGTTCTGGGCTGAAGAACTTCGCCATGGCGAGCATTTGCTCGCCTAGCGAGTTGTTTAGGCCATTACCTGCAAGTTCGCCATGGCGAGCTTGATGACTCGCCGTAGCGAGTGAGCCCAGAAAAGACTCATTTTCTTGTTCCAAAAATTAAAATGTTACACTCGTTTTATATCCTCGTCAAAGATTGATATCTTGCAGAAATATGAATAAATCGATGTAAAACAGGAGGTCAATTACAGTTAAACTTTTAGGGTAACAACTTAAGGAAATTTAGTATGTTGTATGCACCCCGGGCTTGGGAAATTATTGGTAGCATGTTAATGAATTAGTGATCAGTCGAAATAATAAATATGTTATCAGTATGGACTTCGTTTTAGATGATCCATTTAGTAAAACTTATGTGAGCTTTATGCCGGAGTGCTTTCTGCTCGCGGATAAGGCAACCCCTGAGACGTGCTCACCTCAGAGGGTTTGCGGTTTAAAATGAACAAGATAAACTCTGTGTTACACCTTTAATTATGTTGCTTATGATAATTATGTTATGAATTAGATTATGATATGACTGATTAAGAGCCCCGGCTTTATAGCCTTTAGGAGGGTAGTAGGACTCACTGGGACGAAGTGACTATCTCACCCCACTCCCTTTTCGATATAGGCAGGACAGGTTATTTCGGAGCAGGGACCAGGATGGATCTGACGATCGGAGCCGCGCTTGGATTGTCAGCTTAGAAGATTATTTCTTCTTCCTTGTTTATATTTAACTTGTTATTCTGTTGTCTTTTCTTCCGTTGTTTGTACCAGAATATTCTAAGATTATCTTAATGATAGTTGTCTTTCAGTTATATTTCTTTTAATTTATGTACTCAGATTTCAGTTATTAATGTTCCGACTAAACATTCTAGATAAATTTAGTTGGGGCGTTACAATTGGTATCAGAGCAGGTCGATCCAGTATCGGACCTTGCCATGAGTCATTCAATCCCTCTCTTAGTAGTACGAACCCTTTGGAGTCTGAACTGTTTACACTGAAACCATCGCGTGCTGAGTCTGATCAGCTCAGTATTGTGCATGGTAGGCAGGGTATTACGGTTGAGAACCGAAGTGGACCACGGTGGTTAAGTAAGAACAGTCTGATGGAAATACTAATCGCTCGAAGTAGAAATGTTCATAGAAGAACTTAAGTGTGTAGGTCATTTTAGTATCCAACTGACACCATGTGTCAAGTAAATTTTCCCGGACTTGAGAGTAACTATGCCTTCCGGTGAACATGTTTACAAGAAACATGTGAGCCAAGTAAAATTCAATCCTCAGTAGACCAAGATTCTTCCTGAATACCTGGCCTTGCCTTCAGCCGCGAGATTTATCAGCGTTGTTAGATCCATTCAATGCCATGGCTGGAGAAACCAAGTTGGAATATTAGACCATGACAACCTTATCTTAGAACTTCCCAATAGATTATCCTATAGGAAGCCAACTTTTAATGTCTCCCTAAGAGTAATCTAGTTTTTCAACATCGTAACCCGTACTCCTACCATACCGTTAGAAGTCAGGATCGGTTTAACATAACAAATAGGATTTCTTTTTTTCGATACCAGCTTAGGTCAGTTAACTCAGCAAACTATTAGAGACCAATTTTGATTAGAGTAACAGTTAGGAATTATTTTTTCAACACCATGTAGATACCTAACTTAATTCATAAGGCATCATTCGCGAGGAATAGAAACAAGAACTAACCGAACTAGCCCTTGTAAGTAATAATCATAGTTGTACCTTATCACTAGAGGTTGAGCAGTATTAGATGCAATAGTTAAGAAATTCATTTCCTAAACTTTTACCATATAGACTTATTAGGTGTAGTTACTCCATTATCTTGAGCTAATAACTTAGTGCCATTGAATACTCAACCAAGCATATAGGAATTAGTTGAATTAGACTGCCCTCCATTCAACACCTCTTTACCTATTAGTTTGTCCTATTGCCATTTAGGAAATTATTATAGGTCTAGTAATATAGTCTCAGCTTAAATACTATACCAGAGATCCTACCAAATCACTTGGAGCGTAACCTCATCCGAAATGACAAGTAGAAATATTTCTTGACCAAACTTAGTTGCCAGGTAGTTTACTTAACACTATCACGTATTTCCCCCCACTTTAGCAGTCTAGTGTTGTAGCTTAGATAGATACCTGGTGACAGAATTAAGTTGAACCACTCGTGTTAGTAAGTTATTTTGACGTTAGCCTCATCTAGTACATTATCTATAGGAACTCATTGCCATAGAGCAGTTTACCTCTGTGAGATCAGTCTTAGTACCGTATCACTAACATTCAAGCCTCGATCAGATTAGCAAATCAGGAGTTATCATTAGCGCCTTCAGCAATCTAGATCAATCGTGGAGTACCTATGATAGTTATCCCGAACGGAATCGCTAAGTTGGATTTATTTCTTATCAGCCATTTGGAATTTCAATTATTCAGACCTTCGAGTTAGGAATCCATTAGAGTTAGCCAATTCCCTTTAAGAGTGCCCTCAATATTTTGTTTGAGCCGAAACCAATAGAAGTCGAAATTCGAAATTCATGACCATTCTTTCGGACCTTCGTTAAGCTAAGTTCGTCGAACCAACTATCTTGGATTGGGTATCCATTAGACATGGAAACATGGAACAGGTTCATTCCCTAACTTGCCCGATTTTTGTCTCGGACAGACAATTCCTTCTCGTGCCCTATCATCTGTTAGTCATAATTATCACTCGGAGTAGTGAAAGGTAAATCTTCCAAATTCTACGACATCGGTCAGTTAAACTGACATTGTGAGACTTTGATTGCCAGCAAATCCTGTTCAATCTTTCGACCTTTCAGTTACGTTGTTAGTAACTAAATATATTCGTGGAATCTAGTTTATCTGGAGAGGACACGTGTGAATTCAGTTCAAGTTCTCACTCATCGTATCGATCCTTAAATCAGCATTGCTAGTCAATTATCTGCCGAGCTAATTAATTTAGTGTCAGTATCAGTTAGTCACATATGTCTTTGTGCACCTGAACGACCCATCATCATTTTCAGTGCATTGGGTGTATTTTCGGAGTCTTATCAGCTATTTTCCAGTTAAGTTCAGATCTTTCCAGTTACGTAGAAAATAGGAGCATGTAAGTAGTAGAATCTAGATACTTCATCAACGCTATTCTCTGAATCCAAGTTCGAACCATTCCATTCCTTGCCGACTGTTTCAGTTTCTCTGTACAGTATCAACGATAGATTCAGATCGTCATTAATCAAATCCCTCGTGTAGAGTATAAGAGTTCCCTTATTGCAAATCCAATTTATACGCCGACATATTGACTATGGTAAATGAAGGATTTAAAGCCATTCTCTGTGTTGAGTGTACAAATCTTCCGTATCTAGTCAGTCATCATTAGAATCCAGTCACTTTAGCCAAATTCTTTCATGCCAACCTATCAGTAAATTATCCAGCCAACCTAACCATATCATTGAAGGAAGAATTCGAACCTCAGTTCATGATATGTTAAATGTACTACTCGACCACAGTGTTGTGCTAGGATGGATTGAAATGGTAGGTGGAGAATTCTGAAAGTACTATGGACTCGGTTGCAGATGAGTTTAACTCATTGGCAAAAGAATCTGTAGTGCCTAATCGTTCTTCGCTCGATTTATATATTAATCTATCCTGGAGTATTTTAACGACATGAACGGGACAGTGGTACGTGCGACGTGTCGCGAGCTGCAGTGTTCGGAATTGAGAAAAATCTCGAAGATAAAGATTTTGAATTGTCACCTTCAATACCTAAACTTATTCCGTTCAGCTATTTATATAGCGACAACCAGGCCAGATACCGACATGTGGAAGTGCAGTGTGGAATAATGATAATAATTACGGTATGCCCAAGTGTTACCTTGTGGAGTTATCCAATAAACGAGGTATTATCGGTAGAAGTTAATTGGAAATGGTGCGTCATTATGGTCTAACAATTGGAGTAAGGACATGTTGACGCACTTGGTCAATGGGCGACTATGAGTAGTCAGATCAGAGTGCGCAGCGCGAGAGTAGGCGAACATCAAATTTGGACGAATAAACCTTGGAGAGAGGAAAGTTTTAGTCCAAGGAATAAAAGTTAAACGAGAGTCCTTGAGAATAACACCAAAGTTGGAATTACAAGGTGTTTTCAAACGAAGAAATTCTACCCTTGTCAGGGTTATACGACGTGTTCATGTATCTCAACATCGGAAACTCATTCCCTATCTTTATCACTCTTTAGAGATTGATGTTCAGTCAGCATTAACTTATCAGCCGAATCCAGTTCATGTGGTTAATTGTGGAGTTAGAATTCTTCGGAACAAGAGAATTCCAATAACCAAGGTCGGAGGGACTCAACCTCATAACGACTACCTCACTCAGGAACGGAAACCTGTCATGAGGGAAGTTGTTATTACCTTTCTTAAAGGTAAATTCCTGAATTTCGAGGACGAAATTTCTTTAAGGGGGGTAGATTGTAACATCCCCGAATTCTAAATCACTTAGCTAATTTTAATTAGAAATTTTCTATTAAAATTAGAATTAAGTGAAGGAGTTTTAAATTAATTTAAATGTGAGAATTAGGTGAATTAGGTGTAAATTGGATTTTTAATTAAATCTAAACTACACACAAAACCTTAATCCCACAAATGTGAATTAATCTAGCAAGAAGAATCAACACTTCCCCATTCTTTCTCTTTCTTGTGACTCATCCATTCACCACTTGGGGAACCAATTAGAACTCATGCTAGCTAGTTCATTTAAGTTGGGCTGAACTGTTCCTTCCCTTCTCATAACTCAGTTCAGAAAACCAACTCCTTAAACAACTCTCTACTCTCTCTCCCTAGAGCTAACAATAATAACTCTATACTTTCATGAATCCAAAATTCTTCCAAACACTAGAATCTTGTCTTCACCTTGTGAACACTACACCATGACATCCTTACAACATTGAAATTCATCACATGCAATCATCAGAAAACAGAAATCAAAACAAAGCCATCTCTTCATTTCCTTTTCAAAGCTCCACTTTGAACTTTCTCTTTCCATTTAACCCTCAATCTCAACCCATGCTTGAATACCCTGTTGCATGTGCATTAATCTTCGAAAATACGAGTCCTGCAGCATTGGAAATGTTCTGGGTCGAAGAAAAGGGCGAAACTTTGGAAAAATGCTACAAAAACGCGTTGGTGATGTTGCTAAGCTGAAGCAACTCGCCATGGCAAGCTGTTCTACTCGCCATGGCGAGTTAGACAGGATGAGGAATTACTCTTCAGCTCAATTTCTTCGTTTTCGGGTCGTTTGGTGAGCTCCTACTGTCCTTTTCGCGCCCTGTCAAGCCGAGCCCATACCAATAGCATAAGTCAGAATTATCTCCACTCTCATTCTTGCAAACTAAGAACTAGGTAAGGGCCAACTTAAACTCACTCATTTCATCCTAAATTCGTGCTTTCCTTTATAATAAATTCGGACTATCTTGCATGTTGGATATGCTGAGTTTTGAGGAGCTGCAAGTAATGCCTTGAAATCAAACCAAAATAGAAGTTCTTCATCTTCAAAGTTCTGTCAAAGGGATTCGTGAGTAAGGCTGAGGAATCGTACTTGTGTAGAGCCCTAGGAGGATTCAATGCTTCTGAGTTAAACTCAATCCAGGTGGGTTCTTTAGGCTAGTTAGCTAGATTTCCCAACTTTATGTAAATGCATGCCAACATAGGAATCTTAGGAACTAACTGTGTGCATGAATTTAACTCCCAAAATTCATGTTATTCTGCTCTATGTCTTTTAATTTATGTTTCTGCACATTCGAGTATGAGGATTGTAGGTGTAAAGTACAAATTTAATGATTTTCGTAAAACAGGGGTTTTCTGACTTAACTCGCCATAGCGAGTTGCAGGCGAGTCTTCATGGCGAGCTCCAGGTTCTGGGCTGAAGAACTTCGCCATGGCGAGCATTTGCTCGCCTAGCGAGTTGTTTAGGCCATTACCTGCAAGTTCGCCATGGCGAGCTTGATGACTCGCCGTAGCGAGTGAGCCCAGAAAAGACTCATTTTCTTGTTCCAAAAATTAAAATGTTACACTCGTTTTATATCCTCGTCAAAGATTGATATCTTGCAGAAATATGAATAAATCGATGTAAAACAGGAGGTCAATTACAGTTAAACTTTTAGGGTAACAACTTAAGGAAATTTAGTATGTTGTATGCACCCCGGGCTTGGGAAATTATTGGTAGCATGTTAATGAATTAGTGATCAGTCGAAATAATAAATATGTTATCAGTATGGACTTCGTTTTAGATGATCCATTTAGTAAAACTTATGTGAGCTTTATGCCGGAGTGCTTTCTGCTCGCGGATAAGGCAACCCCTGAGACGTGCTCACCTCAGAGGGTTTGCGGTTTAAAATGAACAAGATAAACTCTGTGTTACACCTTTAATTATGTTGCTTATGATAATTATGTTATGAATTAGATTATGATATGACTGATTAAGAGCCCCGGCTTTATAGCCTTTAGGAGGGTAGTAGGACTCACTGGGACGAAGTGACTGTCTCACCCCACTCCCTTTTCGATATAGGCAGGACAGGTTATTTCGGAGCAGGGACCAGGATGGATCTGACGATCGGAGCCGCGCTTGGATTGTCAGCTTAGAAGATTATTTCTTCTTCCTTGTTTATATTTAACTTGTTATTCTGTTGTCTTTTCTTCCGTTGTTTGTACCAGAATATTCTAAGATTATCTTAATGATAGTTGTCTTTCAGTTATATTTCTTTTAATTTATGTACTCAGATTTCAGTTATTAATGTTCCGACTAAACATTCTAGATAAATTTAGTTGGGGCGTTACATTTCTGGAAAACTTTCGCCGGAAAATTCATCGAAACGCCACGAAACGGCGGCTTTGGGCGGCGCAACCACTTTAATCTAGGCTAAAACAACTTAAAATCCTAACTTTTCTACTGAGAAATGCATTTGGCAAGGCAAAACCACCGCCAAACACCCTGAAGCTCACAAAAACTGCGATATTTTCCATTGTTTTGAATAGTTATGCTCACCGGAGTTTAAACAAACAACTCCAAATCCTAAAACAATCCAAATACGGACAACATGAAACGTAAACACGCAAAATGAAGGACGATGTCGTACCTTTTTTGTCTGAAGTAAAAAGCTGTGCTTGAAAAAAGAAGCTTGAATCTACAGGAATCCAACAGCAACAATGGAGGAAATGAGAGCTTGCGAGAGTGAGAGCAAAAGGGAATGGAAAATTCTGAAATGAATTTCCTTTCCCCTATTTATACCCAACCAAACGTGCCACCTGCTGCGTCGCGTCCCTTCGTAAGAAGATGCCACCTTTGATCCCCAATCGCTAGATCAATCCAACGCTCCAGATTGGAACGATCCAACGCTTCAAATTAACTCCCAGGGGAAACGAAAAGGTGCATATCTGACGCGCCGCACGCACCTACACGAGGAATGAAGCCACTCATGGCCTATTTCCCTAGGTCATGATTACGCCTTTACGTAGCCTCCACACGTGTCATGATCAGGTGAAGTTTCTGTCCTTTCAAACGTCACTTCGCCCCCTCCACGCGTTGTCTTATTCTTTCCTCGACTCATTTCTCCTCGACAAAACGCTTGGGTTTGCATGTGAACGGCGAGCACGATTCGCACCCTTGATAAGCCAAACTGCGCAAACTTGCATCGAGCACAAAGTAACGACGAACACGCTTTGCTGTTGGTTTGCCGCGCAGCGCTTCTCTTCGGCGGTCCTGCACTGAACCTTAAGTCATTACTCCTATGCCTAGCAGCAATGACTTGGGGGGCTTCTGTTCTGGACTGGCCTAGAATTGACTAGCAGGCCCAATCTGCTAGACAATGGAAAACGGCCCAATCTACTGGACCATCGAAGACGGCCCAATTCATTAGACTGTCGAGGAAAGCCTCGTGTCGAAGATAGCTAGCTTCTTGCTCGACAGCCTGGCCCAAGCTTATCAAGCACCTCAAGCTTATCTAGTTCACCTCGTCGAGCACACCTATGCTCGCCTCTAATTCAACACCTGCCAAACGTGCCAATCAAGCCACGTTTTCATCCCAAGCTTATCCGTCTCCCGCAGAATACGGGCTAAGCTTGACTAGGGGGAGAGTCTAACGGCTTCTCCAGCATACCACGCTATTCCTAGCAGTTATCCTCATTGGGCTTGCTCTACGCGGCCCAATAGTGATAATCGTTGGCCCCGCGCTGGGGGCTTATAAATACTCCTCTTCATTGAGGAGTCAGGTATTCAATTCTTATTCCCTAACTTCTTCACTTGTATCTGTGCTGACTTAAGCATCGAAGTGTCTGCAGGTACAACCCCCCCTCCATTTTCAAAGCAACCTTCAAGACCGCATGTGATTAGCAGCTGGCCATCGATCAAACGCTACTTTCAGGTACGATCACCACCCATGTTTGTGCATCATTAATTGCATACATGCATTCATTCATAAAACTTTATTTTCCATCCGATATCGAAGGACTTTAAAAAAAAAAAAACTTTTTCCTTGTATTTTTATCTTTGTAAAGATCTAGTTATTAGATGAAATTGATATTTTCTATAATGTTTACATTCAATTTAATATAAGCCCTTCGATATAAAAAAAAAAAACTTTGCATATTTCACCAAAAACGCATCATGCATCATCATGCATTCATAAGTCTCCAACACCGAGTCTCATATTCTCCTATTCTCTCTGCCTCAGTCAAAGAAAGTGGCCCGGCATTTTTACTACAAGCTTACCCTTATCTACAACACTCGAGCAAGTTAGGAAGATGGAACGTCTTGAGCAAGAGAACCAAGTGCTCCGTGAGCAAGTAACAAATATGAAAGGGGAAATAGAGAGGTTAACTGCCATAGTGACTGGTGTTTTGGTTAATCAAGCTCAAGCTCAGGTATCGGTCTCTCAGCTCACTAGCACTTCTCTGGTTCAGCCAACTACTGTGTTCATCGGCCTTTCCTAGTTAACTATGTCTGAAGGACACCCATGGGACATGCCTCGTAGCTCCATCGAAGGGTTCCTGATTTCCATTGTGCAGCATACAAGTGTTATTCCCCAACATGTGACAACTTTTCCTCAAACTAGTGCTTCGGTTCCACCTTTAATGAGGACTCTTCCGATTTCTACAAGTCACAACGTTCCCTGTGTGAATGAACCTGTCTATCATGAAAAACCAATGGGAGGTGAAGGGGCATATGGTCGTATGAATGATTTTCAAGACGAGCTTGATAAGATGCACCTTGAGATCAAAGCTCTTCGTGGGAAGGATTTATTTGTGAAGAATGCCCGCGACCTCTGTTTAGTGCCAAATGTCAAGATCCCGCCTAAGTTTAAGGTCCCTGAGTTTGAAAAATATAAAGGAAATTCTTGTCCCCGAAGTCATTTGGTAATGTACGCTCGGAAGATGTCTCCTCACGCGGATAACGATCAGCTACTCATCCTCTACTTTCAGGATAGTTTAACCGGTGCTGCTTTGAATTGGTATACGGGTCTAGATAGTGCCAACATTCGAACTTTCAGTGACTTGGGCGAAGCTTTTATCCACCAATACAGGTACAATTTGGACATGGCCCCTGATAGCGATGAACTACAAGCCTTGACCCAAAAAGAAAATGAATCATTCAAAGAGTATGCCCAGCGATGGAGAGGACTTGCTGCACAAATTCGTCCACCCTTAGAAGAAAAAGATCTGCGCAAGATGTTCCTTCACACTCTCAGCCCCTTTTACTATGAGAAGATGATTGTGTCCCAGAATTTCACTGAAATAGTGGAGATAGGAGTACGCTTAGAAGAAGCAATCCCCGAAGGGCGGTTGACAAGAGAAAATGCCCCAGCCAATAATACCAAGAAGTATGGTGACAACTTTTCAGATAAGAAGGAGCCCGGAGTTGGTATGGTGGCCCAAGGGAGGCCAAGAAGAGGTAATTCCCAACAACGTCATGTTGCTGCTGCTACACCGCTGTCAGTTCAGGAAAGAAGCCATGAGAAATGTTTGACCCGATCCAAATGTCCTATACAGAGCTGCTTCCTACTTTGATTGAGAGGAACCTTGTTCAAGTTAGAGCACCTCCTCGAGTACCTGCAAAATTACCATGGTGGTACAAACCTAATCTCTCTTGTGCTTTCCATCAAGGGGCACCGGGGCACAATACTGAGTATTGTTTGGTTTTGAAGTCAGAAGTTCAAAGGTTAATTCGGGATGGTATTCTCTCCTTCAAGGATTCAGACACAAATGCGCCAGTTAATTCATGAGACAAGGGACATCCTTTAAAGTCGGTCGGTTATCAAGAAGCTTGTGCCTAGGATCACTAGGCCTTTTATTTTGCATTTTCTTATTTGTCAAGCATCTGTTTGCATTTTAAAGTTGTATCTTTTAAATTAATATTTCTAAAAACAATGAACATGCATATTTTGGAATCCATCCATTCATATTCACTCTTTTTCTATGTTTTTCACTTCTTACGTTAATGAACTTGAGGGGAGGATGATGTAAACAAATTGATTTAAAATTGCTGATATGTGCTGATACATGCTTTCATTGATAAGACCCGGTTGACGATGTAAGGCATTGTTTTACTTCCCAAACACCGGAGAAATAAGGAGATAATCCGTATTCAACCCCTTTGAGCCAGAAGATGGTGTTCTTTCTTTACAAAACACAACCCTTAAATCTTGACCCGGGGCAGGGTAGTTTTTCAATTAATTCAATGATACATTTTGATGCGAGAGGATCCATTTGTCTGAGATACAAGGAATTAGGAGGCCAAAGCTTACAATGTCATGTGGCAGTCACAAATGTCTGTACCCATGACTGCTGACAACAAAGAAGAGTTACTCGAACAATTGGCTGAGTTAGATCGTGAGAAGAGTGTTTGAAGAAAAAGCATGAAGAATTAGAGATTAAGCATGAAACGTTGAAAAGAGATTTAGAGATAAAGAAGCACGAGTCTTTGACCCAAAGTCGGA
The DNA here is from genome assembly GCA_954870985.1 of Trifolium fragiferum. Lineage (NCBI taxonomy): Eukaryota > Viridiplantae > Streptophyta > Magnoliopsida > Fabales > Fabaceae > Trifolium > Trifolium fragiferum. The sequence goes on from OX940796.1 coordinate 26,482,530, forward strand.
TAATTGTCCAGAAGATCATCCAGTTTCAAGAGAAGGATGTTGCGCTTAAAAGAGACCCGAAGGGAATAAAGTATAATTTGGACATTTTAAGTTTGTTTATTTATTGTATTTTCTTTTAGTTTTTTTAAAAAAAATAAAAAAAAAAATCCCTGTGGATTGAAAACCTGAAAGGGCGATCCATACAAAAGCTAGGGATTATATAAAAAAAAAAAAGTGAGAGAAGTGTTTTTATTCATTGTATTTTTGTAATGTTATAGTTACCAAATGAAGTGGATATTTTCTACAATGTTTATATTTAATTAGAAGCAAAAATTAGGGTATCCCGATGGTCCATAAAAATAAGGGGATCAAAACCAAGCTTGTGAATAAATAAGTGACTGTTAATCCAAGAATCTCATTAAGGCGGCGACCAAAGGATCGATTTCAAGCGTTCATTGTCAAAGAAATCCTTTGGGTGATCAAAATGTGTCTGATGAATTAATTGAATATATAGGAATGAAGGACATCAAAGAAGAGTGGGTGGGTAAAAACAGAAATTTGAGCCTAAAAATCTTTTTTTTCAAAACCATGAACCAGGCCACGTTATAACCCTCAAAAGACCTAATTGAAATTGGGTCACTTTGAAAGCATAATCAGCAAAACCTTGTTAAAACCGACTCCACCTGTTTGTTGAGTAACTATCTTTTACACACACTACAAGTTTTTTTCTATCAAATCTTTTTCGATTCCAAAACTTACATGTACATTACTTCAGAAATGCTTTTCAAAAGAAACAATTTTATTTGCGAACTTATGTTTAGCATCAAGGAAATTCAAGCAAATGGTCTAATCGATAGTGGATCAACTTAAGGTTTCATAATGTGGGGGAAGTTACCTCAGCATGTTGACAATTTGGGGCAGGTTACCTCGTCATTCTGCCAAACAGGAGCAGGTCATTATAAGGGGCATTTTCTTCAAAGATTCAAGGTCAAGATTTCATTAATTTGGTGCAAGTTACCTCCGCATTTTGCCAATTGGGGGCAGGTTACCTCGTCATTCTGCCAAACTTGGGCAAGTCCTTATAAGGGGCATTTTCTTCAAAGATTCAAGGTCAAGATTTGATTAATTTGGTGCAAGTTACCTCAGCATTTTGCCAATTGGGGGCAGGTTACCTCGTCATTCTGCCAAACAGGGGCAAGTCCTTATATCTAGGGGCATTCTCTTCAAACATTCGAAGTCAAAGTTTCCCTAGCTTGGGGCAACTTATTTCAAGACCCTGCCAATAGGGGCATATCTTTCAAAGATTTAAAGTCAAGGTTTCATTCACTTGGGGTACCTCAGCTGTCAAAGTATTTCCGATTGAAGCATCACGAGTCATAGAAGCATACAATCAATGTCTGTCCCGAGAATGGATAGACAAATACAGTCATTGCTAAAAAAAAAAAAAAAAAAAAAGAGCTCGCTAAGTTGAAAACCTGAAAAGGCGGCTTAGGCAAAAATGAGCGTCCCGGTGGATTGAAAACCTGAAAGGGCGATCCAAACAAAAGTAAGGGATTAAAAAAAAATAATAAAAAAAAAGCATGACTGTCGAAGCATGATCTTGAGAAAGCTTTCTGATTCAGTTCACAAATGGCGACTTCTACCAAACTTCTGATTAATGGGTTTTATCCTCAACAAATGTTCATTTCACCGTCAACGGATATTGTGTACCGGGCGTTGTTCCGATGATTTGATTTAATCCATCTACAAGGGTGTTATCCCCAATGAAGAAGTGTCGAGTGGTTGTACAAGCTATGCCGGGCCACTCCCTATCTTACCTGTCCAGTCTTGTCTCGTCCAAGTCTTATACGGTCATACAAATACAAATTTCATACATTCACATAAATATAAGTCTCATACAGTCATACAAATACAAGAAGTCATACATACAATGCATACATAACATTCATAAGTTCCATACATCAATTCATACATAATACGCATACCATTTAATTCATACATGACTGCATTTTTTCCACATATTCATTAATTCACTAGTCTTGGTCGTGTTTATTCTCCGATAATAAAGGTGGGCGTGTCATTCTCCCCAAATAGATTGTCAGCCATAAGCAGAAAATGCATCTCATTTCTACGTTCCCCACCGAGATAATCAGCGTGGAAGAAGGTTGCTTCAGTTGTTTCCCAATCGAGTTTATTCCCCTTTGGGTATAGAGTCTTGTTTAACTATTTTCTCTCCAGCTTTTTCCTAGATTGAGTTCTTTTTCCAATCAACAAGTGGCAGTCTCTTTATTCGAGAAGCTTGCGTACAAACAATTAAACTTTTACTTTTCCCAAGTGATGTCATTTTTTCATATTACCTCGATATATTATCACTTTGCATGATAACGGGTAGTGTTCAGTCATTGTCTCGGTAAGCTATCACTTTGATATTAGATAATTTTCTTCTTTTTATATTGCCTCGATATGCTATCTTTTGTAGGGTAGTGGGTAATTTTCAGTCATTGTCTTGATCAACTATCACATTGGTGTTAGTGGATAATGTCATCTTTCATATTGCCTTGGTATGCTATCTTTTGTATGGTAGTGGGTAATTTTCAGTCATTGTCTCGATAAACTATCACATTGGTGTTAATGGATAATGTCTTCTTTCATATTGCCTTGGTATGCTATCTTTTGTATGGTAGTGGGTAATTTTCAGTCATTGTCTCGATAAACTATCACATTGTTGTTAGTGGATAATGTCATCTTTCATATTGCCTTGGTATGCTATCTTGTGTATGGTAGTGGGTAATTTTCAGTCATTGTCTCGATGAACTATCACGTTGGTGTTAGTGGATAATGTCATCTTTCATATTGCCTTGGTATGCTATCTTTTGTATGGTAGTGGGTAATTTTCAGTCATTGTCTCGATAAATTATCACGTTGGTGTTAGTGGATAATGTTATCACGTTGGTGTTAGTGGATAATGTTATCTTTCATATTGCCTTGGTATGCTATCTTTTGTATGGTAGTGAGTAATTTTTAGTCATTGTCTTTACTATCCTTCAGTGTTAGTAAACGTCATCTTTACTGCTTATGTCCGTTCACAGGAGTTTATTGTTTATGTCCACTCACAGGACTTTATTGCTTTTTGTCTTTACTTATGTCCGTTACAGGACTTTACTGCTTTTGTCATCATTATTTACATTCCCTAGTAAGTCTGTCTCCTGCCTGTCAGATAAATTCCGCATAATCCTGCATTTTCAGATGTTTACAAGCATAGCATTCATAACATAACATCATAGCATTCTCTGTCTGGTTGGTCAAAAAATGGTGTACTTTATATTTAAGTCTCTTCTACCGTCCATTCAAAACAACAAAAATATCAAAAATATCTTTTTCTTCTTTCGAATTCCCGGTAGAAGAAACTTAAATAGGGACATCTGTCATACCACATTTTTTGACCACCCCGAATTTTTCCATTTAATTTTGGCTCATTTTTAAGCATGTTAATTTTCATCATATTATTATTATTTATTAATTTAAAATTGTCAAAAATAGTATTTTATCCTGTTTACGCCGCTTAACTGTTTCATTTTTAGATAATTAATTGCATGACTTTTTGATCTTTTTCTTGCACCATATATTTTCAAATATACTCTTGCACCATAATTTGTTCATAAACTTGATTTTATTCCAATTTTACCCTTTTCAAAATTTCAAATATAAAGATAACTTATTTTGCAAGTAATCTCCTTTTTCATCCATTTCATCACAATTTTTGATTTATAATTTCATTCCCATCATTTTACATATTATGAGCATGACCAAAAATATTTTGATTTTCATTTACATTTTTTTTTACATATTATATTATTATATTATTATATTTACATTTCAAATTCAAAAAATTCATTTCTTCACCAACAAGTAACCTTTTTCATTCAAACTTTTTTCAATTACTTTCAACTTAACTCATGCACTTTATAAACTCAAAAAATGGACACTTTTGCCCTTGCTCATGCATATTTTATTTTTCACATATTTATTTATTTTCAACAATGGCTTTAAAATGGTTTTAAATTATTTCTCTTCACCAAATGAATCTCAAAAAATCCCTTGATCCTCTCCCAACCATTTGATCTCAGAATATACCCTAAAATACTCATTGCATCAGATCAATACACATGTACCTTTGATTGAGCATCAACACAAAATATCCATTTTGCAAAAACTCAAGAATACCCCTCTCACTCACACAAAATCACTCTTCTCATGACCTAAATCCCTTCCTATAAGTACCAACACGTTTTTTGTATCAGAGGTTGAAAATTGGAGAGAAAGAGGCAGCCAAGACAACCCATTTTTTGTTCACTTTCACAAAAATTCCAAACAAGAAATTACTCATCGTTTCTTCCAATTAACACTTCAATAACTTTCTAAAGACCTTCAGAATCAAAACACAACCTTTAATTTGAAGCTTCAGAGACAATTTGAAGCTCGTGTTGGAGCTCAAATTTCATGAAAAAAATCAAGTTCTTCTAGCTCGTTTCTGACAGCTTTCTCACGCATTTTTTATACCTTTCACCTCGTTTTGGCCTAAGGAAGCTATCTGGGTTATTAGTATACTCAAAAACGTGTTAATCCGTGTGTTTGAGTTTAAATTTTTAAAGCTTGTTCTCTTCGTTTTCCACGATTCAAGCGTTATTTCACGAAACTAATACCATTTTTGGATTCCTCGTGAGAAAACGAAGAGAAAGGTGTGTATTTCAACAATTTCTGGGCGATTTTGAACGTTTCAGGTCATCGGAACATCGCCGGCGACGTTTTGGACGGCCGGAGAAGATGATGGCGCGTCGTACTCCTTCACGTCTCCAGATTTCGTGTGGTGCGTTGGATCAAAGCAACATATCGTATCCGTTGGATCTGCTCCTTTAGTCGCGTGCGTCCGATCGTTTAGTAGCCAGATGCTGCGTACAGAAACACGCGTTGCACCATAGTCCCTCGTCTCTGCGAAGCACTAGATCACGTTCCTGCTGTTTTCAAATCCTAGCCATCAGATTCCATCAGACGTCTCAGGAGCTGCGCATCCACTGTGTTCCTGCACACCTGCGACACACAGGATCGTTCCAGATTACGCTTAGGCCCAGGTTTGGGTAACTACTTTCTGCACCCCCTTTTTTATTCGTTTTAATATTTGCACCTCCTCTGTTATTTAATTTTATTTTTTATTTCTGAGATTATTATTATTTTTTAATTATATGTTAGCTTATTATTAATTGATATTTCATGAAATAAATTTTTTATTTGTTTATTTGCTATTTTTCTCTTTTTTTTATGTGTTATCACTTATATTGGGTTTTAATTAATTAATTTTCGCTAATGTGTTTTTGTTTGTTAATCCATGACATGAAATACATGATATATGTGTGTTTGGAGAATTTTGTCTCGTTAAATGCATAATTGTGTGTTATTTTAATTTTTGTCACTAATTAATTAATTTTAGTGTTAATAATTGGTTTTAGATGATATTAAACTCATTTTTTCTTGGTTATTATTTATTATGAACTCTTGATTATTTTTATCAAAATGTTGTTCTCTGCCCCTTGCTCATTTTCACTATGATTACATGATTCCTTGTTTATTTTTATTTCATTCATGTTAATTAGGTGTAGGGTTTACGTGTTAGTGTTTTTTTGGATAATTTCATTTGATATTCTTACTTGTTAATTGGTGCTTAAATTCATTCTATGCTCAAATATATGCTTGAACCCATGTTTCCATGATTTAGCTCTAGGTTTTAGATTTATAATCAAGTTTTATGTTTTTATCATCTTTTGGCTCCATTTAATTAGGTCTAAATGTTAATAATTAACTTGATATGTTTAAAAATTATTTGTCTTATGTTCTTGTTATGTCATGAACTCTTAATTAATTTTTGTAGATGATTATGCTCTGACCTTATTTCATTTTGTCTTGATCACATGATTATTTATTCTATTTTTAATTGCATTAATTAATTACAAGATTTACATGTTAGTTTTTAAATGACTTATTTGATGTTTTAATTCTTAATTACCATTAACTTTGCTCTATGTTTGATATGCTTAATTCTTGTTTCCATAATTTAATTCTAGGCTTTTGATTTAATGTGCTTAATTTTTAATAGTGTGATGCAATTGTGAATTATTTTCTTCATTCAATTAAAAATAAATATGCATGTATATGAGTTTGAAAATGCTTGATTGGTTTTGATGTTATTTTCCATGACATGATATTTTAGCTTTAAGTACCTTGATTAATTTCCAATCTCTACTTTCATTTAACTAAGACAAAATGTATATATGTGTGTGTGTGTGATTTAAAACATGTTTGATGTTGTCTAAATCACTTTTATTCAATTATTTATCTTGTCATGATGTGATAATTTTTGCCTTTGATTGTTATTAGTTAATTCCACTCTCATGTTATGTATTAATCTTGACATTAATTGTTATTTGTTTCGTGCTTTATATCTTATCACTTGCATTATGCTTACTACTTATTATATGCTTTATGTTCATTTTATACTTCATGATTATTATGCTTTATATTTATTTTTCTTGCCTTTACATTATATTATATGCCTTAATTCGTATTCCATTTATTTATATTTATGCCATTATTATTGTTATTCAAATCCCCTACGCATGTTTCCCCCCCGGTTGTAATTTTAAATGCGCATTATTCGTGCGATTTATTTTCAGTCATTATTTATCGCTTTTATTTATTCAATTCTATTCCCCGTTGCATGCTACCCCCCAGATGTATTGTGTGCTTTAAATTCCCGCTCATTATTGTTCGTTAGTATATTTAATGTGTTAATCCAAATAAAGGAGAAAACCTCGACCTATATGTCGTTGCAAAAGTCTAGGCGCGATTCAAATATTTTAGGTTGTTAGTTAAAGCGTTAGAACTCTCGTTAGAACCATTAACCTTTTTAAACCAAAAATAGAGGTCAACACCTCTTCTCAAAAATATCCGAAATATATCGTTTATCAAAAACCCTTTTTTTTTTTTTTAAAAAAACAACTTGTATTTTAAACCAAGTCCTCAATCAATCAAACTTTATTTTCTATAGGTGAAAACACTTGGTTTTTCAAATCAAGCCTTATTTTCAATTTCAAAACCCATTTTCATTAGATTAAAACCTTGGAACTCAAGCCAAGTGCATTTTATCGCTCAAAACCTATTTTCCCAAATAAATGCTCATTAGCCCTAAATCTTATACATATTTTCAAGCACATAAAAAACAAAGCGCTTAAGATAGAATACAAGAGGTTCCTATAGAGTACTATAGACGTATAGGGTGCTAATACCTTCCCTTTGCGTAACCAACCCCCTTACCTCGATCTCTTTCTTTAGGGTGTTTTAACGGACTTTTCTCCCTTCTTCGGAAAAATAAAAAGCTCGGTGGTGTATTTAAATATTTTGTGATTCAACGCTTCCTTATAGAGCAAGTCAATTCTTCAACCAAGACTGACTGCAAACAGATTACCACCTAAACTAGACGTTGAATCTTGAAATTAAGTTGATTCCTCAACAGGGTATCAACTGAAGAATGGACCACCGCCTAAACCAGGTACTTAGATCCATAAAGAGCAAGTCAATTCTTCAACAAAGACTGACTGCAAACATATTACCGCCTAAACCAGACGTTGAATCTTGAAATTAAGTTGATTCCTCAACCAGGTATCAACTGAAGAATGGACCACCGCCTAAACCAGGTGCTCAGATCCATAAAGAGCAAGTCAATTCTTCAACCAAGACTGACTGCAAATAGATTACCGCCTAAACCAGACGTTGAATCTTGAAATTAAGTTGATTCCTCAACCAGGTATCAACTGAAGAATGGACCACCGCCTAAACCACGTACTCAGATCCATAAAGAGCAAGTCAATTCTTCAACCAAGACTGACTGCAAACAGATTACCGCCTAAACCAGACGTTGAATCTTGAAATTAAGTTTATCCCTCAACCAGGTATCAACTGAAGAATGGACCACCGCCTAAACCAGGTACTTAGATCCATAAAGAGCAAGTCAATTCTTCAACCAAGACTGACTGCAAATAGATTACCGCCTAAACCAGACGTTGAATCTTGAAATATGTTGACTCCTATAACAGGTATCAACAAAGGCTTTGCTGAGGAAGAAATGAACTTTGTGGTTCCTTAAAAGGCTTGCTGATGGTCTTTCACTTACTGGGGAAAATGGAATATCAATCAATCTGGTGACACGAGTTTCACCTGCCAACCTGCTTAATGAAGTGGAATCATACTGCTTTTTGGTAGCCAAATATTACATCCTTTCTAGGATGATTCTTTGTACCTGCTTTTATGAATGCATATTATGGAATGCATGGTTGATGCATGTGCGGGACATGACTGTATATCTCAAATTGTATGAACATTGAACTTTGAACGAGTGTTTATTCTTTGTTGTTTGGTTACGAAACCATTGGATCTGTAGTATGGGGCATACCAGATGAATGAAATGACATGACTAATGCATGTTGATGATTTGCTAGAGTAAGATGACATGACTAATGCATGATGCTTATTTCCATGAATGAAATGAAAGGACTAATGCATGACAGTTATTTATGCGATGATTTGCATATTGCATTGAATGCCCCTATGGTGGGTATATTTTGTGGAAGGGCGATTTGATGTTGATCCCCGACACTTGTCCCGGACTTAATGATTGACGATGCTTGTCAGACTTTGCTTTAGTAACTTGATAATGTAAGGAAGATTTGCCCCCTTGTATCTTTTCTTGCCCCAGTCTATCAGTTCTTTGATTGCCTTTTGAACTGGCTTGAAGGTAATGAGGAGTACTTGCCCCCACTGTATCTTTGATTGGCCTCCGATTAATTGGCACCTTGGAAGTGTGACCGAAGTTGATCAGTTCTTGAAATGCTTTGGCCGGACCGACATGATTTTCAGATGATATGCCCCGAGTCAAGATTTGCTCTTGATTAGCAGAATCTCAAGGTGACTTGCCCCTAGTTAGAAGCGTCTTGAGATGGTTCCTTGATGATCTCATCTTACGATGCTTTGTCCAGATTGAATGACCTTCCTGAGGGATGTGCCCCTGACTAAATGAATCTCGGGATAATGCCCCAGATTGGACCAAGCTTCTTGCTGATTGCTCGGTAATTATTCACAGTTGAAATCTCTTTATCGTTAAGCGTTGACTTTGCAGATAAACCTATTTATTTGAAATAGTAATTCTAATGAAATGTTCATGCAAGTTTTGAAATTGAAATTTGGATGGAATTTTTGTATTGTTGAAGATATGTGAGAATATAATATTAACAGATATGATTAACAAAAGATTTTTGGGAGTCAGGTTAACGCAACCTTGCTACAATATGCTTTCAAAACAAACCTTACTTCAATTAGGTCTTTTGAGGGTTGTAATGTGGCCTGGTTCACGGTTTATGAATAAAAGGATATGAGGCTCAAAATGTATTTTAGCCCAACCCATTCTTCTTGATGATCTTCAGTCCTACGTCCAATCAACTCAGTTCAAGTATTCAAGTTTCATGAAACTCTTGGAATTGTGATGATAGCTCCGAGGTCAATGATGTTTTCCTCTTTTGTGTGGCAGTCAATTTTGCCTTTTTTTCTTTGGTCACATGATATTGATGACGTTTACTTTTGAATTTTTTTTGTATCAATCCCTAACTTTTGCCTGGGCTGGTCTTTTTTAGCTTTCAGCCCACCAAGATACCCTTATTTTTGCCTAAGTCATTTTTTGAGTTTGAACTTAGCGGGCTTTTCTTTCTCTTTTTTCATTGGCGAATTGTGACTGCCTCTTTGGATTGTTTGTGAGGAATAAACTATTCTCTCTCTTTCTTTTGAGTTTTTCTTTTGTATGTTTATCATTTCCTTGATATCACGTGATGCGTGCAAGGTGGAAGATGTAATTGATCCTCGGATGAGATGATCTTTTCTTGAAACTCGAACGCATGGCCGAATTAACTGAACACTACCCTGCCCCGGGTTAAAATTGCAGGTTTTTTTTTCGTATAGAAAGAAACACGAACTTCTAGGCTCAAAGGGGTTGATTACGGATTATCTTCCTTATTTCTCCGGTGTTTGGGAATTGAAACAATGCCTTACATCATTAGCAAAGTCTTATTTGAAAGCATACTATAGCAACTTTAGTTATTTCGTTTTCATCATCCTCGCTCCAATCTTTGTTCAAACAGATTTGATAATGGAAGAAATGAAATGAGTGCATTTTTTTGTTTTTGCGAAGAAGAAGAGAGAAAAGTGAATGGACATGAAGAGATAAATTCAAAACATGCATTTTTATTTCATTAATATTACCATTTCAGACAAACAAAGTTTAGATGCAAATACAAACTTAACAAATAAGGAAATACAAAACGGGAAACTGCTTGCATGATACTTTCATAGCTTGATTCAATCCTTGGATTCTTCAACTAGCATCCACAGATGGACTTGCTTGACCGGACAGTGGGTCATCCTTCACATTCGGGTTCACCTTCCTCTTTGAAAGTTAACAGCTTCTTGTCAATGAGCTCTTGGACCTTGTTTTTGAATGCTTTACAATCATCCGTAGAGTGACCTTCGGCACCAGCATGGTACGCACATTTAGCCTTAGGGTCATACCAAGCAGGGTAAGGTGCAGTCCTGGGTAGTGAAGCTATTGGGATCACCATCTCATTGTTCACCAAATATGGAAAAAGCTCACCATATGACATCGGAATCGGGTCAAAGCACTTTCTCACCGGTGGCTGAGATTGCCGTGCACTACGCACTTGTTGAGGAGCTGATGGCACAGACATTTGAAGAGGGTACCCTTGTTGGTTTTGTACGACTGATAGTTGTGATGCCGGACCATTCTTGGAGAACTCCATTTTCAAAAATTCTTGCTTTACTGATTTCTGTAAGAGACCTTTTACCTTGGTGCAATGATTAGGATCCTCCTTGCAGAATTTGCATTCAGGATGCAAGCTTGAAAATTGGTCATTGTCAATCAGCGTCTCTTCAAATGATGCCAAAGGGCTTTTAGATACATCCTTTATCATCTTTTCAGATTGCTCAACCTCGTTCACCTTAGGCCTTGAATATTCCGGCAAAGGAATATCTTTCAAAATGAGCTCGCCTTCCTTGAAGGTTAATAGTTGCTGATCAATAAGCTCTTGCACCTTATACCTGAGTGCCTTGCAGTTTTCAACAGTATGTCCTTCTGCCCCAAGGTGGAACTCACATTTGGCTTTGGGATCATACCAATCAGGGAATGGTGGAGTCATTCGCTTTAAAGTTTTTAGGGTTACCATCCTATGGTGAATTAGATACGGCAGAAGCTAACCATACATAATGGGGATTGGAAAAGGAGACCTTTGAGGTCGTTGATACGGTGTAACTGCATAGGGTATCTAAGTTGGTATTGCTTGACCCTCATTCACCTCTTTTCCTTTTCTAGACGCAATTTGATGATTCTTTTGCGCCCTTCTGATTCCCAAATGCAACCTAGATCTTTCTATTGCATGCCCCAATTGAACTGGAGGGATTCTTGACTGACTTGTAGGGGTCTTAGCATTATTTCCAACTAGCACTTGAACAACCTGAGCAGTAGCTGGAACTTTGGTTGGTGGAGGCATGACCTCTAGCGGAGCATATCCAACAGGTAAACTGTGGGGTAGTCGCACAACGTTTGATGTTGAGGACTCTCTTGGTGGAACCACAACCACAGGTACTAGAACTTCCGTTGTGATTGGCTGTATTGGCCGATTCAAGCTAGCTAACATTTTCAAAACTTGATCCACTTTGCCAGACAACTGGGTTACCTCACCCTTCAAGGAATTATGTTGTTCTTGCCAATTATCCATGACTTTCTTTGAGATGCTTCGAGTCCGGTATCAGTGTCGGGAATGAAGCTGAAGGGTTTAAAATGGTAGTGAGTTTATTTTTTGAATGATTTGCAAATGCATGAGGATGCATGTATGCATGCAGATGCAAAACTATTTCAAATGTGCAAAGTAAAATGCATATGCAAAAATTATTTTTCATGGATGCGGATGCAATTGTGTAGCAGATCATGTCACGGTGAAGCAGCAGTTGAAGCACACATTCTGAAGTCAAAAGCTCAAAGTACCTGCAACCCTTCCCTCTCACAGGTGGTTCTAGGGTTATAGATTTGGTTTGCTCTTTAGAAACAACGTCGTTATTGCGAGAGCTCACGAAAAATATTGCCAAAAAGTAAACCTCCTCTGGGTGAGATTACCGTGCCAACCGGGAGGGCCAACATCGTGTAACCTCGACACAGGTTCTAAATAGAGGTTCCTTATAACATGGTTTAAGGTTCTAGACTGGTCCCTGAAATTCCGGCACTATCAGCAGACAGATGTGATAGCAGATGTGCTAGCACCTGTCGCAACTAAACTGGACTGGGAGACAGATGTTACCACGTTTGTCTCCACAAAGTAACCTGAACAGATAATTATGCAATAAATAAAGGCAGGAAAATAAATTGCACGTGGAACTTGTTAACCCAGTTCGGACGCAACTGCTCCTAATCTGGGGGATACCAATCCAGGACGAATCCACTATCAACAGTATTGATTCGGAGTCTAAACACCTGTTAACCCTCCTCACTCAATCACTATCTGTGAACACTCTACGTAGGCCTAACCTAGATATGACCAGCCCAGGTCAATTCCTTAACAGTGATGCTACACCACACCACTAGACACCTACCGGGGTATAAAAGACAATTCATGGTTGGTTGGTTGGAGACACACTCCCTAAACCTAAACACTTTTGCCTAAAGGCTTTAAGTGCTAGACTCACTAACTCTTTGCTTCAAAGCTTCAGAGAAAGTAGCATTACAACTCAATAAACACAGTCCTAAACATGCATATACGGAATGCAGGAAAGGCTCACAAAGAGACTCGATTTGACACTCTAAAACCCTAAAAACCAAATTATGGCTTGACTATCTTGAGAGAACTAAGTCTTGGTCTTCATGTATTTATAGCCCTGAGTTGATGGGCTACAAGGATTTATTTGTCTTCAGAATATTTGAAAACGCGTGCCTTGATCTCCTTCAAAAATAACCTTGAACTAAAAGATTTGATTTTAAAATATATTCATCACATATTTTCAAAATAAATCTTCTAAAAATATTGCTTCAGCAAATACGCGAGTTTCCCTAGCCTTGACGCGAAAGTAAACCTGAAATAAAGAATATTAGGGTTCAAGTTAAAAGCGGCGCGCTCTTGGACGCGTTCTAGGGTTTCAAACCCAGCTGGCCACAGCTGGCAGTGTTGTGAGACAGATGGTAGCACATCTGTCTGAACCTGTAGACTAGCATCTTGTTTTTGCAAAATGAAGCCAACATCTAAAAGCCCAACAATCTCCCCCTTTGGCAAATTTTGGCTAAAACAACCTTTGCACGTTCTGGAGAGGTCTTCAGCAAATTCCTTCAAGAGATATGAAGCAGAAGGAATTACACATTTTGCAATATGTTACCCTAGGTAACTTACAAGTCGTCAGAGGCAGCGGTTAGATGCTGCTAGCCTCAAGGTCAACACTTAGAGGAGTTAAACTCCTATAGTGGACTCATATATGGAACACTAAGTTCCTTACATAGTGAAATACCACAAGAACGTGGCTCAGGAAAAATAAATCCCTGATATCCTGAGAACCTAAAATTCCCAGTAAAACATGCAAGTGCAGAGAGCACAAGCACAAGCATTGCCAATGTGCAGAGAGCACAAGGCACCATCAGATGTGACAACATCTGTCACCACATCTGGTCTTCAGACTTAAAGACTAATTCAGCCTTCAAGAGAAATACAAGCTCATTTTGATGTGAGCACACAGCAAGACGCCAGATAGAAATCCAGCGATAATAATACTCCCCCTAGAGTGATGCATACCTGAGAAACTAAGTTTCCCAGAAATGGGGTGTACTGCAGAGAACCTGTATAGAGAGTATAGTGATGACTCCCCCTTAACACCTGCATTACATTGTTGTTACTCCCCCTGAATATAGTACCTGTGTAGTTACTACACTAGTACCCAAAACTTGTGTATCCACATGTTGGCACATGTGACACACCTGTACCTGCCAGAACCAAATACTACTCCCTCTTTTTAGCCAATAAATTTGACAATTAAACTGGAGTAGAACAACAATACTGTGCAACTTGTAGGATCATGAGTTGTTGCACATTACACACGCTGTACACCTACAGCTCTTCAAATAGGCAGATGCCTAACTTACTCCTCAACTCCTCAAAGCGGTTTGCATCAAGGGCTTTGGTGAAGATATCTGCAATCTGCTTTTCAGTGCTTACATGCTCAAGGGTGACTACCTTGTCTTCTACAAGGTCTCTGATGAAGTGGTGCCTGATATCAATATGCTTTGTCCTGCTGTGTTGAATAGGATTCTTTGAGATATTGATTGCACTTAAGTTGTCACAGTATAATGTTAGCACATCTTGCTCAACATTGTACTCCTTCAGCATTTGCTTCATCCATAACAGTTGAGAACAACTACTTCCAGCAGCAATATACTCTGCTTTAGCTGTGGACAAGGCCACACTATTCTGCTTGTTGCTGAACCATGAGATCAAATTGTTGCCCAAGAAGAAACATGCACCTGAGGTGCTCTTCCTATCATCAGCACTACCTGCCCAGTCAGCATCACAGTAGCCAAGTAGTCTACAGCTTTCACCATGAGAGTACAACAAGCCATAGTCACTGGTACCATTCACATACTTGAGAATTCTCTTGACTTGTGTGAGATGACTCACTTTTGGTGCAGCCTGGTATCTAGCACATACTCCTACAGCAAATGATATATCTGGCCTACTGGCTGTGAGATACAACAAGCTGCCAATCATGCTCCTGTAGAGGCTTTGGTCCACATCAACACCTTTCTCATCTTTGGTCAGTTTGAGATGAGTAGCAGCCGGTGTCCTTTTGTGGGGAGAACTATCCATTCCAAACTTCTTGACAATATTCTTTGCATACTTGCTCTGTGAAATAAAAATTGTATCACTCATTTGTTTCACCTGTAAGCCAAGAAAGAATGTGAGTTCACCAACTAAGCTCATTTCAAATTCTGACTGCATCTGGTGAACAAAATGTTGCACCATCTGGTCAGACATCCCTCCAAACACTATGTCATCTACATAGATTTGGGCAATCAGCAGCCTTCCTTTCTCTTCCCTGACAAACAGGGTCTTGTCATTACCACCCTTTCTGTATCCTTGGTCCACTAGAAAGATAGTGAGCCTTTCATACCAAGCTCTGGGAGCTTGTTTGAGCCCATATAAGGCTTTCTTCAACTTATACACATGATCAGGATAACTAGGATCCACGAATCCCTTGGGTTGCTCTACATAGACCTCTTCATTTAAGTACCCATTTAGGAAGGTGATCAGTGCATTTTGATGCACGTTCTTCCATGTTTGTACTTAAGCATTTCTTCGATTTGCTTTGCTTATTTTTATGTTTTAATGTGTTTTCATAATTTATTTTAATTTTGCACTTATTTGTTTTTCGTATTATTTTTCCAGCATTAGCAGTCTGCACGAATAAATTCATAACTGGAGCTTCGAGTATCGGATTGCAGCACGGTCAGTTGCGTTGGAAAGCTAAGAGACAAAGCTACATCATTTATGTTCAGTGGAGAAGCTGTTTCAGACTGCAACAGTCCTTAATAATTCGTTGAAAGTGCCAGACTTAATGACCTAAGTGGAACTTTAATTTTGGCCTTTTGTAATTCTTCCATAACTTTTGGAGTTCAATTTTCCTCCTATAAATTAAACCCAAATCAGAATTGTATGGATACATTCTGCAGAACACTATTCACAATTTGAGAAGTGAATTTGTGGGTTCAATGTCTCAGACTTAGTTGCAATATCTTTTTGAGACTTGTGGTTTGTTGGGCTAAATTGTCCCTCATCCTTAGTATCCAAATGATTTTCATGCTTCTTTATCCTCTTGATTTTATAGCCTAGTTCCTTAGGTTTATCCCACCTTGCCTTGGCCCCGTTACAACCCGAATAAAGACCTTTTGATCTTTGCGTGCATGTGCTTCATTGTGTGGATGTCCTCCATCTTTGGGGACGGTAGAGGCTTGTCAAGCCTATGGAAGTGCTAACTTTGATGATGTACTTTGAGCGTAAACACTGTCCCTGACACTCCATTTTTGAGTGATTGAGTGCACTTTATACAAATATTCCGTGAGGTTCTATCATTTTTGAAGTACTTTTTAGTCTTATAGCCACCTTGTTCATTGCACATGTTTTAAGATGTTGTTCATGATTGTTATACACCTTGAATCTTGGAATGTGTTGATTGCTTGTGACTTTGCATTATGTCTTGTTTTCTTTCTCTTCCATCTTTTTGAAGTCTTTTTCTTAAATTTTGCTCAGGAGTGCAAAAGTTCAAGTGTGGGGGAATTTGATCAGTGCATTTTGATGCACGTTCTTCCATGTTTGTACTTAAGCATTTCTTCGATTTGCTTTGCTTATTTTTATGTTTTAATGTGTTTTCATAATTTATTTTAATTTTGCACTTATTTGTTTTTCGTATTATTTTTCCAGCATTAGCAGTCTGCACGAATAAATTCATAACTGGAGCTTCGAGTATCGGATTGCAGCACGGTCAGTTGCGTTGGAAAGCTAAGAGACAAAGCTACATCATTTATGTTCAGTGGAGAAGCTGTTTCAGACTGCAACAGTCCTTAATAATTCGTTGAAAGTGCCAGACTTAATGACCTAAGTGGAACTTTAATTTTGGCCTTTTGTAATTCTTCCATAACTTTTGGAGTTCAATTTTCCTCCTATAAATTAAACCCAAATCAGAATTGTATGGATACATTCTGCAGAACACTATTCACAATTTGAGAAAGACAATTTTCATGGAGAACTAATCCAAGGCAATTTCTACCGATCATAGGTTCCATCATGCTTTGAGGTTATAATAATTTCAATCAAGTTTCTATTCCTTTCAATGTTATTATGTGATTATTGTTTGCTTAATTCAGTCATCATATAGTAGTATTGATTCAATTTGATTGTTGTATTGTTCCTATTTCGTGATCACGTTAGCGTAGCTTCTTCGTTATCGTGTTTGATTAATTCGCGTTTGCTTAATTCGCGAAGAGATTGAATTAAATCCGTTTGCTTAATTCGGATAATAGGAACTTACATCGCATAAAACCATTTGCGCTTGTCAGTGAGTTTTATAATCGAATAGGAATAGATAGGAGATTGGAATCATAATCAGTGATAAGTCGGAACCGAGATTGGTGGATTAGCCGCTTCAGCTTATTTTATAATTATTTATTTTTAATCATTTTTCTAATTTGAAATCGAAAACCCCCCATAATTTACAGTTTTTCTTATTGATTCTATTATTGCTAAACCTATCGGGAATCCTTGTGAGACGATACTCGAGTGCCGCTTTTCCTAAACTACATTTTTAAAAACTCGTTTTTGACCCGTGTGCGACAGCGGATCAAATTGGCGCCGCTGCCGGGGACTTCTGATTAGAATTAGCAAAATTAAGAACCAACTAACATTACTAACATTCTCTCTTGAGTTTTTCCTTTGTTTCAGGTTCTGACATTGAATTTTGCATTGAAGCTGAAAAAAATCGGGTTTCTATTTAACAGCTCAGATGTGTTCGAAACTTGGTCACTTTTAATTTTTTTTGATATATTTAAAAAATCCAAAAAAAGAAAATTCTTAGATATGTTTGATATTTAGAGATTTTAGGTGGTATTTTTTTTTTTTGTTTTTTAGATCTTATTTGACACGAGTTTTCATTTTTCTCTTTATTGTTACTTCTTGAAACTTAAAAAAAATGGGAGACTCATTGGATCAGTTGGCTTATCTTGTCAATTTGATGGAAGCAAGAGAACAACATGCAAGCTTTCAAAATCATATTCCACTTGCAATTTGTAATTTTTGTTCTTCAAATTTTCATGGTAAGGATGCATGTCCCATGTTGTTAGATACTAAATTTTGTGGTGAGACCCAAATTGCAGGTGATCCTCGAGGACAATACTATTGGGAACAAAATTCATATCTTGAAGAGCAGCCTATTTGGTCACATCCACAGTTTCAGCAAAATCATTCATTGGTGGTTGAGCCACAACCTAGTTTGGAAGAAATGATAAAGCAGATGGATGAATATAATAAGCAAATGGATGAATGGATGCAATCCTCTCTTCAAAGTTTAGCAGTCCAAGTTGAGCAAATAGTCTCCAATGCCAATCAAATTCGGGAGAACAAGATATTGCATGATGATGTACAACCTCTTGCACTATTAGAGGTAATGCAATGTGATAGTCTTGATGAATCTCAAGGTGAGTCTATTAAAAGAGTGTTTATTTCCTCTGATGAACACAAAATAAGCAACAAAAATTCAAGTGAATGCATGAAAGAGATTACACCACAAAATTTCTTGAACTCTGATTTGGATGAATTATATACTTCTCTTGAAGTTGATAAATCTTGTGAAATATTTGTTTGTGAATGTGGTGTTTGTAATATTTGTCATGAGATCAGTGCAGCCATTTTAGGTGAGGACATTTTGATGTCGACAACCACTTGTGCCGAAATCCCAACAAATTCAATAACTCTTGAAGGTGAAACCAAAAGTGTGGATTTTAGCCGGAAGCAACCATTGTCTATAGCACAAAGATTGTTGGTGGAACCTCTGATTAAGCCACGCAACAAGCAGTTGTCTTTCACAATTTGTGCATCTCTTCCTCCCAATTTATCTGACTCACAAACTAACTGTGGATTGTTTGATATCCATGCTTTTGTTATTGCAGGCTTATCGTATGTGTTGGCTATCCCTCGTAAGCCACCAGAATTTTTACTACAATTCAAGTGCACTTGCGATTCACTTTTGCCTATTTCATGTGTTCGTAATGCGGAAAGGCCTCCACCAAAACCACCAGACATGGAAGCTACAGCTGCTACACCTTAAACTCTCGGGTGTGTTCCTTCCTTTTTCTCACTATATACTTATTTTTACATTGCGGACAATGTCTGATTTAAGTGTGGGGGGGAACAATTTACATATAGTTGTTTTATTTTATTTTTAATTTTAGTCTTTCTTTTTTTTTTTTTTTTAAAAATTAAAAATAAAAAAAATCAAGATATAAAAAAAAAAAAAAAATCAAATTTTTTTTATTTTTGGCATGCATGCAACTATTATGAGTAGTTTCATTGTTCTAGGCCTAGAGGTGTATGTCATGATATGGATAATATTTTTTCTTGTGTAGTGTGATGAGGTGACTTGATACTAGATTGTGCATCACTTCTGATAGAACATGAAACTTTGTGAGATTTTGAGCCTTCAACAATTCGTTGTTTCTTGTGTGGTTTCACTCATATTGTTAGTTACTTCTAGAACTTGACTTGACTCTTGAAGCACTTGTTCACATGCATGTACATGAAATGATCTAGGCATTTGTTTCTTTTATAAGCTACTTTTAGCCAAATAAGCCTACCTTGATATTTTTATCCCTTTGTGAAGCCCCTTTGAGCCTATTTCTCCCATTCTTTGTTTATAAACTCATTACAAGCCTAAAAGTGAAAAACAATGATATGTCCCAAATCAAGAGGTTGAATGAGTTTGAATTTTAATTTTGGATAACTGTGGGGGTGCTCATTGTGTTTTTATTGTTGATCTTATATGGGGAAGGGAATCATTTTGCTTAGGCTCAGATGTATCTAAATGTTATACCATGTTCTGATGCCCAATTTGTTTGGCAAGAAAAAAAATGATGTGAAGAAAAGTGAAAAGAACAAAAAAAAAAAATGATGAAAAGAAAAAAAAATTCAAAATCAAAAAAAGATGTCAAAAGTTGTACTATGGCAATTCTGATGTGAAGAAGTGAATTTGTGGGTTCAATGTCTCAGACTTAGTTGCAATATCTTTTTGAGACTTGTGGTTTGTTGGGCTAAATTGTCCCTCATCCTTAGTATCCAAATGATTTTCATGCTTCTTTATCCTCTTGATTTTATAGCCTAGTTCCTTAGGTTTATCCCACCTTGCCTTGGCCCCGTTACAACCCGAATAAAGACCTTTTGATCTTTGCGTGCATGTGCTTCATTGTGTGGATGTCCTCCATCTTTGGGGACGGTAGAGGCTTGTCAAGCCTATGGAAGTGCTAACTTTGATGATGTACTTTGAGCGTAAACACTGTCCCTGACACTCCATTTTTGAGTGATTGAGTGCACTTTATACAAATATTCCGTGAGGTTCTATCATTTTTGAAGTACTTTTTAGTCTTATAGCCACCTTGTTCATTGCACATGTTTTAAGATGTTGTTCATGATTGTTATACACCTTGAATCTTGGAATGTGTTGATTGCTTGTGACTTTGCATTATGTCTTGTTTTCTTTCTCTTCCATCTTTTTGAAGTCTTTTTCTTAAATTTTGCTCAGGAGTGCAAAAGTTCAAGTGTGGGGGAATTTGATCAGTGCATTTTGATGCACGTTCTTCCATGTTTGTACTTAAGCATTTCTTCGATTTGCTTTGCTTATTTTTATGTTTTAATGTGTTTTCATAATTTATTTTAATTTTGCACTTATTTGTTTTTCGTATTATTTTTCCAGCATTAGCAGTCTGCACGAATAAATTCATAACTGGAGCTTCGAGTATCGGATTGCAGCACGGTCAGTTGCGTTGGAAAGCTAAGAGACAAAGCTACATCATTTATGTTCAGTGGAGAAGCTGTTTCAGACTGCAACAGTCCTTAATAATTCGTTGAAAGTGCCAGACTTAATGACCTAAGTGGAACTTTAATTTTGGCCTTTTGTAATTCTTCCATAACTTTTGGAGTTCAATTTTCCTCCTATAAATTAAACCCAAATCAGAATTGTATGGATACATTCTGCAGAACACTATTCACAATTTGAGAAAGACAATTTTCATGGAGAACTAATCCAAGGCAATTTCTACCGATCATAGGTTCCATCATGCTTTGAGGTTATAATAATTTCAATCAAGTTTCTATTCCTTTCAATGTTATTATGTGATTATTGTTTGCTTAATTCAGTCATCATATAGTAGTATTGATTCAATTTGATTGTTGTATTGTTCCTATTTCGTGATCACGTTAGCGTAGCTTCTTCGTTATCGTGTTTGATTAATTCGCGTTTGCTTAATTCGCGAAGAGATTGAATTAAATCCGTTTGCTTAATTCGGATAATAGGAACTTACATCGCATAAAACCATTTGCGCTTGTCAGTGAGTTTTATAATCGAATAGGAATAGATAGGAGATTGGAATCATAATCAGTGATAAGTCGGAACCGAGATTGGTGGATTAGCCGCTTCAGCTTATTTTATAATTATTTATTTTTAATCATTTTTCTAATTTGAAATCGAAAACCCCCCATAATTTACAGTTTTTCTTATTGATTCTATTATTGCTAAACCTATCGGGAATCCTTGTGAGACGATACTCGAGTGCCGCTTTTCCTAAACTACATTTTTAAAAACTCGTTTTTGACCCGTGTGCGATAGCGGATCAGAAGGCACTCTTCACATCCATCTGGAATAGCTTAAATTTTAGTATACAAGCCACTCCAAGAAGTAGTCTAACCGACTCCAATCTAGCCACTGGAGCAAAAGTCTCATCAAAATCTACCCCTTCAAAACACGTTGTCTTCGCCTTGGCCCTTCGCTTGGTGGGGCATGGATATCCTCGGCCCATTCACGACAAGGCTCCACCGCTGCAAATTTCTAATAGTGGGAGTCGACTACTTTACCAAGTGGGTAGAAGCCGAAGCAATTCCCAACATAGCTGCGGAAACGATCCTCCGTTTCTTTAAAAAGAACATCTTAGCTCGCTTTGGAATCCCACAAGTAGTTGTCACTGACAACGGCACTCAATTCACGAGCAAAAACTTTCAGGACTTCCTCGCAGCAATTAAAACAAAACAACATTTCACCTCTGTAGAACATCCCCAAACTAACGGGCAAGCCGAATCAGCGAACAGGGTAATCCTTCGCGGTCTCAGAAGAAGACTCGACGAAGAGAAAAATAAATGGGTCGAAGAGCTGTGGAGCGTACTTTGGGCCTACCGAACAACTCCACACTCGACCACCGAAGAAACTCCATTTCGACTAACGTACGGATCCGAAGCTGTTATCCCCGTCGAAACCGAGAATCTATCATGGCGAACGACGCAGCCATTGACGGGAGAGACAAACGATGAGGCTCTTAGGGAAGCGCTCGACCTAGTCGACGAAATTCGAACAACTGCCTCCCTTCGAGAAGCTGCGCTTAAACAAAAAGTCGCTGCTCGACACAACGTCAAAGTCATACCACGAAGCTTCGATGTTGGCAGCCTCGTGCTACGACGAAACAACCAAGACTCCAACCACGGGAAGCTCGCCGCCAATTGGGAAGGTCCATATCGCGTGCGAGCAAAAACAGGAACTGGAGCTTACCACCTCGAAACCCTCAAAGGAAAAGAAATCCCTCGCACTTGGAATGCTAAAAAACTAAAACAATATTACAGCTAAGGCAATGTCGACCACGACAGCCATAGCAAAGGAGACGACCAACTCAAATACAATAGGGCCCTCGCTCCTCGACAACGGGCAGACACCAAGGTACAGGTGCCCGCCTCAAACACTTACAAGGTTAACTAGCCCAACTTGGGAAAGCTCAAAACACGAGCCCCCTCGTCCTCGTACCACGGCTTGACCCCCAGCTCGCGATGGGTAGGTGAAGCTACAGCAAACGAACCACTTCCGCGACGTTTGTGCGCTGTTATGCTCGGAGCCGAACCTCCGAGCGCCTGGGTAGTTCCCCAAACTACTCATGGTAACGCCGAGCAAGAAATCAACCTTCCTCGACGCAGTCCATCTTGTCGACCTAAGACACGCCAATATAGCCGTCGTCGGACAGAGCAACAAGGCGAACGCAGCTTCGCATGATAAAAACCAAGCAACCCAACTTCCGAGTGCGAACGGAAAAATACAAATAAAAACTCAACAGTTTTAAAACACACAAATTTTATTCATGCATAATAACTTAGACGTTACAACATTTATTCATTAGGAAATTCAAACACAGCATGCAAAGAAACAAGCAGCCTAAGCCATCACTCTAACCCTGCTTTCTTCTTCTTCTTCGTCTTATCTGAAACCTTGGTCTCAGCCTGCTCACTCTCCTTGGTAATCTGAGACTCGTCCTCGTCATCAGAAGTAGGAGGAGTTCCACGATAAGTTTTCAGGAATTCTGCATAATCTTCATCAACTTCTTCATCTCCAGGCCACCCCGGTGGCGGGAGCACAATTTCTCTCCCCTTCCCCCTCTTGGGTTGAGAAACACCTCTGGCCTTGTTGCCAGACCCCTCAGAACGCCTCTTAGACCTGGTTGAGACGCCCTTCTCCACATGTTTTCTCTCCATAACGCTTGAAAGTAAAGAGCAAGGAAGCAAACGAGGCTATTTATCCTCACAAGCCTAACAAAATGCATGTGGGCAGTTTCAACAAACACTTATGACCGTTTCAACAAAATGCATAGGTACTAAGCAGTTTCAACAAACCAAGCTTGACTGCGTAAGGACCAAGGCCACATGCAAGACTAGCGGAATAGCCTAACCGAACAAGTTTTCCGCTGTTTCGTTCAGGGGCAAGATACCCGGGCTCCTGGACGACAATCGAAATCCCTACAAGGATAAAACTTCGTCGAGCATAAATTGGCTCGACAAGCCGCTGCTCGCGCGCAATTCCGCATTAAACAAACATAAGTTAAACGCGAGCAAACGACAAAGGGCTATCAGTTCGACAAAGTGAAGAGCTACGCTTAAAAACTTCAAAAACAAAATATTCTCAAGTTAAAGACGAGCAAACACATACACGAGCAGAAATAAACATGTAAAAACGAATAGGACGAGCACAAAAATACTTAATAACGGGTGAAGCCCAGTTGTTCAAATGTTACACAAAAGGCACAAAGGCCACCAGAATTAACAAACATAATATCATGGCGCGCAGGCCAGAAGGAAAGCTTAAAAAAACAAAGAGCTCAGTTGCCCTCGCCGCGCCTCTCTTCACCATGAGGCTCTTCTTCAACATGCTCGCCATTAGCAGGCTCATCCTCCTTGGCCCTATCCTCGCCATCTGAGTGGTCGTGCTCCATATCATCCTCCTCGCCATCTTCCTCTTCCTCGTCATTCAAGAGCTCATCAGCTTCGGCACCTTCATTATCAGGAGGAAGGACCACTTCCTCGTCGACCACACGGCGCCAAAAGCCGGTTCCTGCAGTAACGAGCTCAGCATTGACTATCTTCAGCTGGGCGACATCATTGTTAAAACCAAACTTGGCCGCCGCCGTAATCTTTTCTCGAACAGAGGTAAGCTCCTTGACAAGGGCAGCCCTCGTAGTCAGCTCTCGAGTATACTCAGGCTCGTCTTCGGCAGGAGCCGCGGAGATCTTCAACTCTTTTAGCTCATCCTCGAGCTCCTTCTGCCTCTTCGTCAGTGGCAACGCGAAGGTCTGTCTTAGTCTGGAGCCAAACCTCCTTCTTATTTTGCAGATCTTCGACAACGACCTCGAGCTCCCGCTTGCTCGCCCTCAAAGTCTCAATCCTCCCCTTTAGCTTCTCAATCTCCTTCCCCGACTCTTTGCTTTCCTCGTTCAAAACCAGGACAGTAGACACTAGCCTCATCAACCCTGCGATGTCTTCCTTCATGCAACCCTCTCTCTGCTCAGGATCCATCTCTTTGATGATGGACTTCTCCTTCGCCGCCACAGCAAGAGGATACTTGTCGAAGTAACCTCGCGCGGCCCAGCACTGAGGAATGATGCTTTGCTCGCCCTTCCCTGCAGCAATGTCAAGCACCTCCACTTCCGGTGATGATCTTGGCCATTTTTCAGGACGATGAGAAGCGTTCCTTAGCCCTGGAGAATCCAGCTTGGGCGACCCTGAATCTGAACCACCAGCAGCAGTGGAGATGGCGGGGACAGGACCTTTCTTGCTCGCCTTTCCCTTCTTCTTTCCCTTTGTGTTGTCACCCAACATCTTCAGAATGTCAGTAGCTTTGTCGGCCATTTCGTCTGCAAAGTGAAACAACAAAGGATTAGTTGAATGAATATATAAACATAACAACAAGTTAAAAACGAGGAAAGAAATTTGGGAAACAAGCCCTTATACCAAGTAAGATCTTGCGAGCAGCGGCACTCTTGGCCGACAGCACCGCCCTAGTGTTAATTATCCTAACTCCATACTTCTGTTTGCCCTCCTTATCGAGCACAGGCAGCGTTACCCTTTCCCCGTCAATCACTTCTTTGTATACGCAGGGCCCTAGCTTGAAACTACTCACATAGTCATTCAAGACCTTCAAGCTAGCCCAATCCTGCTCGGACATCCCTCGATCCCTAGGTAACTTACAAGTCATCAGAGGCAGCGGTTAGATGCTGCTAGCCTCAAGGTCAACACTTAGAGGAGTTAAACTCCTATAGTGGACTCATATATGGAACACTAAGTTCCTTACATAGTGAAATACCACAAGAATGTGGCTCAGGAAAAATAAATCCCTGATATCCTGAGAACCTAAAATTCCCAGTAAAACATGCAAGTGCAGAGAGCACAAGCACAAGCATTGCCAATGTGCAGAGAGCACAAGGCACCATCAGATGTGACAACATCTGTCACCACATCTGGTCTTCAGACTTAAAGACTAATTCAGCCTTCAAGAGAAATACAAGCTCATTTTGATATGAGCAAACAGCAAGACGCCAGATAGAAATCCAGCGATAATAATACTCCCCCTGGAGTGATGCATACCTGAGAAACTAAGTTTCCCAGAAATGGGGTGTACTGCAGAGAACCTGTATAGAGAGTATAGTGATGACTCCCCCTTAACACCTGCATTACGTTGTTGTTACTCCCCCTGAATATAGTACCTGTGTAGTTACTACACTAGTACCCAAAACTTGTGTATCCACATGTTGGGACATGTGACACACCTGTACCTGCCAGAACCAAATACTACTCCCCCTTTTTAGCCAATAAATTTGATAATTAAACTGGAGTAGAACAACAATACTGTGCAACTTGTAGGATCATGAGTTGTTGCACATTACACACGCTGTACACCTACAGCTCTTCAAATAGGCAGATGCCTAACTTACTCCTCAACTCCTCAAAGCGGTTTGCATCAAGGGCTTTGGTGAAGATATCTGCAATCTGCTTTTCAGTGCTTACATGCTCAAGGGTGACTACCTTGTCTTCTACAAGGTCTCTGATGAAGTGGTGCCTGATATCAATATGCTTTGTCCTGCTGTGTTGAATAGGATTCTTTGAGATATTGATTGCACTTAAGTTGTCACAATATAATGTTAGCACATCTTGCTCAACATTGTACTCCTTCAGCATTTGCTTCATCCATAACAGTTGAGAACAACTACTTTCAGCAGCAATATACTCTGCTTTAGCTGTGGACAAGGCCACACTATTCTGCTTCTTGCTGAACCATGAGATCAAATTGTTGCCCAAGAAGAAACATGCACCTGAGGTGCTCTTCCTATCATCAGCACTACCTGCCCAGTCAGCATCACAGTAGCCAAGTAGTCTACAGCTTTCACCATGAGAGTACAACAAGCCATAGTCACTGGTACCATTCACATACTTGAGAATTCTCTTGACTTGTGTGAGATGACTCACTTTTGGTGCAGCCTGGTATCTAGCACATACTCCTACAGCAAATTGTATATCTGGCCTACTGGCTGTGAGATACAACAAGCTTCCAATCATGCTCCACATCAACACCTTTCTCATCTTTGGTCAGTTTGAGATGAGTAGCAGCCGGTGTCCTTTTGTGGGGAGAACTATCCATTCCAAACTTCTTGACAATATTCTTTGCATACTTGCTCTGTGAAATAAAAATTGTATCACTCATTTGTTTCACCTGTAAGCCAAGAAAGAATGTGAGTTCACCAACTAAGCTCATTTCAAATTCTGACTGCATCTGGTGAACAAAATGTTGCACCATCTGGTCAGACATCCCTCAAAACACTATGTCATCTACATAGATTTGGGCAATCAGCAGCCTTCCTTTCTCTTCCCTGACAAACAGGGTCTTGTCATTACCACCCTTTCTGTATCTTTGGTCCACTAGAAAGATAGTGAGCCTTTCATACCAAGCTCTGGGAGCTTGTTTGAGCCCATATAAGGCTTTCTTCAACTTATACACATGATCAGGATAACTAGGATCCACGAATCCCTTGGGTTGCTCTACATAGACCTCTTCATTTAAGTACCCATTTAGGAAGGCATTCTTCACATCCATCTGGAATAGCTTAAATTTTAGTATACAAGCCACTCCAAGAAGTAGTCTAACCGACTCCAATCTAGCCACTGGAGCAAAAGTCTCGTCAAAATCTACCCCTTCAATCTGAGTGTATCCTTGAGCTACAAGCCTTGCCTTGTTTTTGATGACAGTGCCTTGCTCATCAGTCTTGTTCTTGTACACCCATTTAGTACCAATAATATTTACTCCTCTTGGTCTAGGCACCAAGTCCCACACTTCATTCCTTTTGAATTGATTCAACTCATCTTGCATGGCTTCAATCCAGTATTCATCAATTAAGGCTTCCTTCACATTTTTGGGCTCAATCTTTGACACAAAACAAGCATTAGCTATCATATCCAGAGACCTTCTTGTAGTGATACCTGAATTAGGATCACCAATTATTTGATCAATAGGATGATTCTTTTGCACTCTGATGGAAGGACCTTTGGTTGCAGGGGTACTGGGTGGAGCTGGAGCATCATGAACTGGACTGGCTGGAGCTGTGGGTTCAGCCAATTCATTCTTAGTGTTGACTTCATGAGTATCTTCTTCAGCCTCTGTCTCTTCGTAAGGGACAGATGTGTCAACATCTGGTACCACAGTTGGATCACTAACCAATCCTGAGTCATCAACAACTACATTTGAGGATTCCATTACACCTTGAGTCCTGTTGTTGTAGACCCTGTAAGCCTGACTGTTGGTTGAGTAACCTAGGAATATTCCTTCATCACTCTTTGGATCCAGCTTTCTTCTTTGCTCTCTATCCGCTAAGATGTAGCACTTACTTCCAAAGATATGGAAGTGCTTTACTGTTGGCTTTCTTCCTTTCCATAGTTCATATAAAGTAGTTGTAGTGCCTGCTCTTAGGGTAACACGGTTGTGTATGCAAGCTTCTTTGCATGTAACATTACTCTAGCACATTCTTGGATAGTACGATTCTTCCTTTCTACTACCCCTTTTTGTTGAGGGATGATAGGTGAAGAGAACTCATGTTTGATACCTTGGTTAGCACAGAAATCCAAGAATTTTGAATTTTCAAACTCCTTACCGTGATCACTTCGGATTCTTTTTATGAGAAGATCCTTCTCCCTTTGCAGTTGAATGCATAGGTCTTCAAAAACAGAGTAAGTGTGTGCCTTTTCTCTGATAAAATTTATCCAAGTGTACCATGAAAAGTCATCAACTACAACGAAAGCATACCGCTTTCCTCCGAGGCTTTCTACCTGCATTGGACCCATCAAGTCCATGTGAAGTAGTTCCAGAATCCTATGGGTAGTTAGATGTGGCGACATCTTGTGTGAGACTTTTGTTTGTTTGCCTATCTGACATTCTCCACATACTGTTCCTTCCACAATGTCAAGCTTTGGTAGCCCTCTTATAGCATCAACAGAGACAGCTTTCTTCATACTTCGGAGATTCAGGTGACCTAACCTTTGGTGCCACAACTTTGCTTCATCTTCCTTGGCAACCATACATGTTGCAACATCTGTCTTCTGGTTGGGTACCCATAGATAACAATTGTCTTTAGATCGTATTCCCTTCATCAGAATGACACCTTTAGCATTAGTGACTACACACTATGGTTGTGAGAAGTTGACCTTCAGACCTTGGTCACACAACTGACTTATGCTGATGAGATTAGCAGTCAGTCCCTTTACAAACAGTACATCTCCAAGCTCAGGCAGCCTGTCATTTACCATTTTTCCTACACCCATGATTTGTCCTTTGGCTCCATCTCCAAATACTACATGACCTGTGGGATGGGATTTCAGATCAACCTGATAGTCTTTGATACCTGTCATGTGTCTTGAGCAACCACTGTCAAAGTACCATTCTTCCTTGGATGATGCTCTTAATGAGGTATGAGCAATCAGTCCAATTCTTTCAATCTTCTGTTTCCACACCTTTCTGGTCTTTGTAGTCTTCTTCATAGGTTCCTGTGATTTTGACACTTGTGGGGTCCCATACAGTTTGTAACAAAAAGGCCTTATGTGCCCTTTTTCTCCGCAATGATGACATGCCCATTCTTTTGGCCCCTTACTATGACTGGACGATGGTAATGGTCTGGGATGTTGCACCATGTGTCTGACCTTCCTGTGTTTCACAGTTCTTTTTATAGGATTGTATCTATCACCATATGGTGAATGCTTTTTGTTGAGATTTGTATAATCATATCCTATTGCTTTAGAACATTTGTCTGGTTGATCAACTTCTACACTTTCCTCAGCCATGATATCCCCAGCATTCAACATTCTTACTTGTTTATTCATATTTTCAAACTATGAGTTTAGTATGATTACCTCATCAGTGAGATGATGAATATCAGCAAGATGTTCACTTCTTTCTGCCTTCAGCTGATTGATAAGGTGTCTTTGCTGTTGTAGTACCTTAACCCTGTCATCATAGTCTTGACAAAGCTCATGGTAAGCGTCAGCTAGTTCATCTAAGGTGAGTACCCCTTCAAAGCTAGTGTCAATCATACACCTTACAGTGAATGCTGTATCCTTCTTTCCATCACCCTCATTGTCCGAGTTTTCATCATCTGACCAAGTAGCCACCATGCTCTTCTTCTGATTTTTCAAGAAGTTTGGGCATTCAGTTTTGTAGTGACCAAACCCATTGCACTCATAGCATTGCACACTTCTAGTCTGATTTGAATTTTCTTCATCTTTGCGCCTCTGAGAGTTGGTTTGCTTCCCAGTGTCGTCTGAGATGTGTGGCACATGTAACATCCCGCAATCTTATCCGCCTAATTAATTTGGTTTAGTGCGTGTCCAATGATTCAAGGATTAATTCGAGGAAATTAATTAATTAAATTTGAGAATTAAGTGTATTATGTGTTAGGTTAGGAGTTCTATTTGAACCTAAAATATACATTAATACAATTATTTCTCACTTGTAATTTAATTAACTCTAATAATCTTTCCTCTCATTTTCCCTCCTAGTCTCATGACTCACTCTTTTCTCTTTACCACAAGGCAACACCTCACCCATTAACTATGACTCACAATTCCACTATGTAACTTTCCATTACAACACCAATACTCAAGATTACTCTCCTCATTTCACATGCAACATAGTCTCTCTTTCTCTCATTCATTTTCTGAAGCAAAAACAGAACCTCCCATCTCATCATTCTCTTCTCAAACCCAAACAACAATCTTACTCTCCAAAGAAATCACCTTTCTATAATCAAGATGTTCTACCTCCTAAACTCCTAACCCATTCTAATCCTCCCACAGAATCTGTGAGTTCTTGCATGCTAATCAGAAATTGGGACTTCTCTTGGAACACCTATCCTCCTATATTCAAGTTGAATCACATCAACCACCACAAAAACCTTCCTCTTTCAATTCAATCTATCAATTTCAAAGCATCACCTGTAGACCCTTGCTGCATGTGTATTAACCTCAAAATACAAGTCCTGCAGCATTGGAAACGTTCTGGGCACGAAGAAAAGGCGAAACTTTGGAAAAATGCTGCAAAAATGCGTGATTGATGTTGCTGAGACTGGGCAACTCGCCATGGCAAGCTGTGTTACTCGCCATGGCGAGTTAGACAGGGACATGATTGCTCTTCAGCTCGATTTCTTCGTGTTCTGGCCGTTTGACGAGCTTTTATCGTTCATTTCGCGCTCGGTCAAGCTGAGTTCGTGCCAATAGCATACCTCAGAGTTATCTCCACTCTAATCCATGCAAAATGAGACTAGGTAAAGTCAAGCTTAACTCCCTCATTCAATTCTAAATTCGTACCTTTTCTAATCCAAATCCGGGCTGTCTTGCATGTTGGATATAATGAGCTTTGGATGCTGCAAAGGATGCCTCTTAAACCAAGTAAATTAGAAAGTTCATTATCCTCCTAAATCTTCAAAATTCTGTCAAGGGGCTCGTGCGAGTAGCTGAGGAATTTGGTAGCTGTTAAAGAGCCAGAAGCAAGAATTAAAGCTCTATTAACAAGTGGGTTCTTAGGCTAGTGTAGTATAGTTTCCCTGAATTTATGAATATGCATGATCTTGAATATAGATCTATCTTCTGAACAAGTAATAAAGAAAATAAATCACCATAACAAACCACAAAATCATAAAACCAAAAATATTCAAGATAATTAAACAAACAGATCCAAAATAAACAGGGTTCAAACAGAACATGAGCAACACCATAAACCAAATAAAAACAAAGAAATCCTAGGGTTGAGAGGGATTAGAAGGGTTCAGCTGCTTGGCTTGAAGCTTCTTCAAAGCTTCTTCTGAGATCAACTGTATTCTCTTGAACACATCTTCTGGGTCCATCTTCACACAAAATCTTGTAAAGTATCTTGTAGAACGGTGTCATATCATTGTTGTTCTTGGAAGTAGACTTCTTGCCATAGATTTCTTCTTGAATGTAATGACTCACATCATCAGCAGCAATAGGAGCAATACCCCGAAGTGGTAATTGTACTGCTTGTCTTATATGCTCAGGTCTGATTCTAATGCAGACACCATCAACTTCTGAGCGAATCTCTTTGCCATAGTATTCATCTTGAGGAATTGAATTACAGAGAGCCACTTGTGCCTTCATCCAAAAATCCTTAACAATTTCTGGAAGGCAATCTAGGTAAGTTGTCAACTTCTGAAAAACAAACACTTCCTTGATCCCGTCACAGCCATTAACCCTAATTGCTTCAAAGTCGACTGGTCTCTCAATATGCAGATATAGGACCGAAATAGGAAAGCTTACTCTGTCTGGAGAGAGAACACCAGGAGTAGATGCTTTGATGTCAGCAATCGGTGGTACACTTGCATTCATTTTTCCTAGAGTTTGAATACGCTTGGTAGAAGATGCCATGATTCTGAGTTTGGGGGTTAGAATTTGCTAATTTTGAGAGAAGAAAGAATTTGCTCTGAGTTTTAGAAGAGATGAAAGTGTGGGTAGTGAATGTGTAAGTGTGTGAATGTGAACAGTTAGTGTTTAAAAAGGAAAGAAAAACAAAACCGCGCAAAAACGTACTAACTGAAAGGATAGTGGTAAAAGAGTAACTTAACAATTCACAAACTGAATTAGAAAACAATCATCACTAACCAACTTCTTTCTCTAATAGTAAACAGACACGTGTATTAGAAGATTAATTAAATACCTGACACGTTGATGGTATGAGGGGAACAAAAGGAATTCCTAACCGCATGACACAGTCTACGGCTATAAAAGAGTTAGTGGCTCCACAATCGAACAAGACTAAGACCTTAGACTGTCCTAACATACATACATCCATAATTAAAGAATTATTAGATCTTATTTCATTGCAGTCTAAAGAATATACCCGACATTTATTCTTTGCAGATCCACTGGAGTCCCCGTGCTTTTTCAGCTTTGGACACTCGTTCCTGAAGTGGCCAGGTTGGTTGCAGTAATAGCACATATTCTTTCCTTTCATGCATTCGCCACTGTGAGAAAAACCACACTCAGCACAATTTCGAGGTGAGCGCTGTGAGTGGCTCTGCTTCCCCATGCTAGACGTACCCTTTGACTTCAAGTTTAAACCAAACTTTCCAAACAAACCCTTCTTCTTCTGGTTCACCTCATTCTTTTCCTTATGAACTATGCTGATACCAGCCTCGGCGTGATAGCTCTTCTGTACCAAATCACCAAAGCTAGTGATCTGCTGCATTGACACATCGTGAGCTATGTCCGCCCGAAGCCCCATTATGTACTTCTTCATTTTCCATGCTTCGGTGGGAGCATCGTCACCATCAACAACAAACTGGACCAACTCATTGAACTTCGAGGTATACTCAGCTACCATCAGACTACCTTGCTTCAACTCAGTTAATTCCCGTTCCATCTGGAATTGGTAGCTTTCAGGAATGTAATGGCCAATGAAGAGGCGCCTAAAGTTTTGCCAGATAATCTCCATCTGGCTGACTTCCATGTAATGCTTGGTACCATCCCACCAATTACAAGCATCACCCCTAAAGAAGCGGGAGATGAAAATTACTTTATCTGCTTCTATGCAAGTCATCGAGTCCAGAATTCCAGTCATCTGTTGCAGCCATTCCCTGGCTTTAGCGGGGTTATATTCACCATAGAACTATGGAGGGCTCATTCTACAAAACTCTCGGAAAGCAGCGCTCGACCTCAAGTTCTGAGGAGGGGGAGCATTCATGTGCTGCTGGAACATTGCCATAAACTCTTGATGTTGTTGCGCTTGCTGGGCTTGAAACTGCTGATGCTGATGCATCATCTCTGCCCACATGTTGGCATTAGCATCTCCGAACACTTCTGGTTCTTCATCACTATCATGCCTTGTTCGTGGCCTTCCAGGTCCTCGTCTCGCTCCAGACATTATGCTCTAACTGCCAATATCAAGTCAAGTTAGCTAGGCTTAAAGTGACATGACACCTAGAACATATGTACGGAACCTAGACAACTACTGGGATTTGAATGGTAATACTAATGAACTCACGGAAGATCTGGATAGACAAGCTCTGATACCAATTATAACACCCCATAGATAAATCTAGAATAATCATGGAATATTATTAATGGTAACTGAATTCATTATTATTACAACAGGAGTTTATTGCACGCACAGGTGCCAAATACATCGAGAGTACAAAAAATAACAGCGGAAACAAAGACAACACGATTAGAAAGTGAGAAAAGCAAGAAAGACTAAATGCGATCCTCCAACAGCAGCAGCTACTCCACTAAGAAGCTTACTTATTCCACCTGTTTTCCTGTTTCAAATAGGGAGTGGGGTGAGACAGTCACTTCGTCCCAGTGAATTCTACTACCCTCCTAGGCTATAAAGTCGGGGCTCCTAATCATTCATATTATAAACTAAGTTCATAGCATAATTATCATAAGCAATAAAATAAAGGTGTATCACAGAATTAATCTTGTTCATTTTAAACCGCAAACTCTCTGAGGTGAGCACGTCTCAGAGGCTTGCCTTATCCGCGAACAGAAAGCGTTCCGACATAAAGCTCACATGAATTTCTAATGGAACATCTAAAACGAAGTTCACACTGACATCATAATCATATATTTATTCGACTGATCACTAAGTTCATAACATGCTACCAATAATTCCCAAACCCGGGGCACATACAATATTCTAAGTCCTTAAGTTAATACCCTAAGAGTTCAATTGTAATTGACCTCCTGTTTACATCAAATTATATATATTTCTGCAGAACAACAATCTATAATGAGGATATAAAACGAGTGTTCCATTTATTTTTGAAAATAGGAAAAATGAGTCATTTCTGGGTTGGCTCGCTACGGCGAGTCACCAAGCTCGCCATGGCGAACTTGCAGGTCCTGGCCTAAACAACTCGCTTGGCGAGCCAGAGCTCGCCATGGCGAAGTTCATCAGCCCAGAACCTGGAGCTCGCCATGAAGGCTCGCTAGCAACTCGCTATGGCGAGTTCATGCAGAAATGCCCCTGTTTTGCGAAAATCATCAAATTTTATAAATAACACCTACAATCCTCATACAAGAAGGTACAGTAACATATATTAATTGATATAAAACAGGATAACATGAAATTTGGGAGTTAATTTCACACCTACAGATATTCCTACTGTAACATCCCCGAAATTCTAAATTGACTAATTAATTTTAATTAGAATAAATCAATCTAATTTAGAATTAATTCGAGTTGGTTAATTTAATTAAACAAGTGATTGAGTGTTTCATGGGTTTAATTGGGAAATTATTTATTCCTAAGTTACACACCTAAACATCAATCTCATGGGTTTGATTTAATTGATCACAATTAGAATTTAATTTTTCCCTCTCTATGACTCATCCCTCCTTAGCTCAACACCTAGTCACTAATGTGAGTCATTATTCCACTTCAACTCTAATTACCCTTAGTCTCATGCAAACAAGCCATTTCATTTCACTCATTTCATTTCAGAAAATCAGAGCAACCCCTCTCAATTCTCTCCTCTCTCACGCATGCAAACAACAAAAGCATAACCTCCAAAGTTTCATTTTTCTCAAAATCACAAATTGTCCTCTTTTATCACAAGCCTTCTAACACAATGACCAGATATTCCTTTTCTCTGCAACATCACAGAACTAAGAATCTCTGATGAGAATCAATTCTCAAGAACCTCACAAGTTCACATAACAACAACCTTTCCATTTTGCCATTTCCATGAGCCAATAGCATTACATGCAGCCAAAGAAACAACCAAATTCGTATATTGTAGTCTCACCAGAGCTAACCTCTATAAATAGCTCCTTTCCCCCTGCTCAGTTCATCACTCAAACACCATTAATTCATAGTTCAAGTTAGAGGGTCTCAAGAGTGTCAAAGTTCCATTTCTGTCCAGAATTCGTGGGGCTTGCTGGGAGCTTGCTGTAGCAGTTGTAGAGCTTAGAAAAGGGTTAAAGCTTCAATTACCAGGTGGGTTCTTTATGCTAGTTTAGCTAGTTTTCCCCAAAATTATGAAAATGCATGCAAACTTAGGATTTTGGGAAAATAACTGTGGGTATGAAATTAACTCCCAAATTTCATGCTATTCTGTTCTATATTAATTAATTAACGTTTCTGCACTTTCTTACATGAGGATTGTAGGTGTTTATTTGTAAAATTGATGATTTTCGTAAAACACGGACATTTCTGCACTAACTCGCCATAGCGAATTGCAGGCGAGTCTTCATGGCGAGCTCCAGGTTCTGGGCTGAAGAACTTCGCCATGGCGAGCACCTGCTCACCTAGCGAGTTGTTTAGGCCATTACCTGCAAGTTCGCCATGGCGAGCTTGATGATTCGCCGTATTGAGTAAGCCCAGAAATGACTTATTTTCTTATTTTCAAAAGATAAAATGTAGCACTCGTTTTATATCCTCTTTAAAGATTGTTATCTTGCAGAAATGTAAATAAATGTATGTAAACAGGAGGTCAATTACAGTTAAACTTTTAGGGTGATAACTTAAGGAATTTAGTATGTTGTATGCGCCCCGGGTTTGGGAATTATTGGTAGCATGTTATTAATTAGTGATCAGTCGAATTATTTACATAAATATGTTATCAAAATGGACATTTGTTTTAGATGATCCAATTAGAAAACTTATGTGAGCTTTATGCCGGAGCGCTTTCTGCTCGCGGATAAGGCAAACCCCTGAGACGTGCTCACCTTAGAGGGTTTGCGGCCTAAAATGAACAAGATAATACTTTGTGATACACCTTATAATATTGCTTAAGTAACTTATGTTATGATTATAAATTATGATATGACTGATTAGGAGACCCGGCTTAGTAGCCATTAGGTGGGTAGTAGGACCCACTGAGACTTAGTAGTCTCACCCCTCTCCATTTATT
Source organism: Trifolium fragiferum (assembly GCA_954870985.1). NCBI lineage: Eukaryota > Viridiplantae > Streptophyta > Magnoliopsida > Fabales > Fabaceae > Trifolium > Trifolium fragiferum. The sequence continues at coordinate 26,519,173 of OX940796.1, forward strand.
TTTTTCAGGCAAGCAGGTCGAATAGGTAAGCGTTGTCTTGGAGTTGCTGCTGCAGTTTGGAGGATCGCATTTTAGATTTTTTTGCTTTCCTTATTTTCTACTCGTGTTGTTATGTTTTCCGCTATTAATTTCTTGAACTCTGATTGTATTTGGCACCTGCGTGTGCACCTTATCAACTTGTAATAATAATGAATTTCAGTACCGATAATAATATTCCACCGTTATTCTAGATATTATGTGTGGGGTGTTATAATTGGTATAAAAGCAGGTAGAATCAGATCTAGCGTAAATTCATTAGTATTACCTTTCCAATCCCAGTAGTTGTCTAGGTTCCCTACATACGTTCTAGGTGTCATGTCACTTTAGGCCTAGCTAACTTGATTTGATATTGGCAGTTAGAGCGAAATGTCTGAACCAAGGCGAGAACCTAGAAGGCCACGAAGAAGGCACGACAGTGATGAAGAGCCGGAAGTGTTTGGAGATGCTAACGCAAACATGTGGGCGGAAATGATGCACCAGCATCAACAGTTTCAAGCCCAGCAAGCACAACAACACCAAGAGTTTATGGCCATGTTCCAACAACACATGAATGCTCCCCCTCCTCAGAACTTGGGGTCGAGCGCAGCCTTCCGAGAGTTCTGTAGGATGAGCCCTCCAAAGTTCTATGGTGAATACAATCCTGCAAAGGCCAGGGAATGGTTACAACGGATGACTGGCATTTTGGACTCAATGACTTGCTCCGAGATGGATAAAGTGGTCTTTGTCTCCCGCTTCTTCAGGGGTGACGCTTGTAATTGGTGGGAAGGTACCAGTCACTACATGGAGGCCAGCCAAATGGAGAAAAACTGGCAGAATTTCAGGCGTCTTTTCATTGGCCATTATATTCCTGAGAGCTACCTATTCCAGATGGAACGGGAATTAACTGAGTTGAAGCAAGGTAGCTTGACGATAGCTGAGAATACCATGAAGTTCAACGAGTTGGTCCGGTATGTTGCTGATGGTGACGATGCCCCTACTGAGGCCTGGAAAATGAAGAAGTACAGAATCGGGCTTCGGGCAGATATAGCCCACGATGTGTCAATGCAACAGATCACAAGCTTTGGTGATTTGGTGCAGAAAAGCTATCATGCCGAAGCTGGCCTTAGCAATATTCACAAGGAAAAGAATGAGGTGAATCAGAAGAAGAAAGGACTGTTTGGAAAGTTTGGGTTGAACTTGAAGTCAAAGGGTAATTCCAGCATGGGCAAGCCGAGCCACTCATAACGCTCGCCCAATAATTGTTCAGACTGTGGATATCCCCACAGTGGAGAATGCATGAAAGGGAAGAATATGTGCTATTACTGCAAACAACCTGGGCATTTCAGGAACGAGTGTCCGAAGTTGAAGAAGCACGGTGAATCTAGTGGATCTGCAAAGAACAAAGGTCGGGTATATTTTTAGACTGCAATGAAATAAGATCTAATAATGCTTTGATTATGGATGTGTGTTTGTTAGGACAGTCTAAGGTCTTAGTTTTGTTTGATTGTGGAGCCACTAACTCTTTTATAGCCGTAGACTGTGTCATGCGGTTAGGAATTCCTTCTGTACCCCTCATACCACCAATGTTTGTTGCTGTCGCTACTGGCGGCAGAGTTACCTCAAAGAAAGTCTGTCAGAATTGTCCCATCTTGGTCGGAAGCAAAGTTTACCATATAGATTTGATCTGTCTACCTCTAAAAGACTTCGATGTCGTTCTTGGCATGGATTGGCTCTCAGCCAATACCGTGTACATTGGTTGTGCGGAGAAGAATTTGTTCATTCCTTCAGAAACCTCTGCAGAAAGTAGAGCTCTATCTGCTTTACTGCAAAATACTCATAAGATGATCCAGTACTTAGGTGCCAGCAGCAAATATTTCAGTGTCTTATTCACGGTTGACTTTGAGTCTAGTTTGAGTCCTAGTGACATCCCTATTGTTAGCGAGTATTTAGATGTATTCCCTGAGGATACCATGAGCCTCCCTCCCGAGCGTGAAATAGAGTTCTCTATAGATCTTGATCCGGGTTCACAGCCCATTTCAGTTGCACCCTATAGAATGGCTCCACTAGAACTTCATGAGCTTAAGACTCAACATGGGGAACTGCTCTAAAAGCATTTCATTCGCCCAAGTGTCTCTCCTTGGGGAGCGCCCGTATTACTTGTCAAAAAGAAGGACGGTACTATGCGCTTGTGTATAGACTATCGTCAGCTTAACAAAGTGACCATCAAAAACAAGTATCCGCTACCCCGGATTGATGATCTCCTAGATCAACTCAGGGGTGCCACTGTCTTTTCCAAGATTGATCTTCGTTCTGGCTATCATCAGATAAGAATTAAATCTTCAGACGTGTCTAAGACGGCATTCCGGACGCGTTATGGGCATTACGAATTCATAGTTATGCCCTTTGGACTGACTAATGCTCCTGCAGTGTTTATGGACTACATGAACAGGATTTTCCAGCCATACCTTGATAAGTTAGTTGTCATCTTCATTGATGATATTTTGATCTATTCCCGTAACCAAGAAGATCATGCTGAACATCTCAGAATTGTTTTGGAAGTTCTGAGAGAAAAGAAGTTGTATGCCAAGTTCAGTAAGTGCGAATTCTGGCTCTCGGAAATTAAATTTCTGGGACATGTCATTTCCCAAGGCGGTGTGTCTGTTGATCCATCCAAAGTTGAAGCAGTTCTTAACTGGGAAAGACCCAACAACGTATTAGAAGTCAGAAGTTTCTTGGGACTAGCAGGTTATTACCGGAGGTTCATTCTGGGATTTTCGGAGATAGCCTTACCCTTGACTCGTTTGACCAGGAAGGGCACTCCTTTTGTTTGGGATGCCGATTGTGAAGTATGTTTCAGAACCCTGAAAGAGAAGTTGACCAGTGCTCCAGTATTGGTCATCCCTGACCCTAATCGGAAGTACGTGGTGTATTACGATGCGTCACATAAAGGTCTTGGTTGTGTACTAATGCAAGATGGTGCCTTGGTTGCATATGCCTCTCGGGAGTTGAAGCCACGTGAACAAAATTACCCAACCCATGATCTTGAATTGGCAGCAATTATTTTCGCTTTGAAGATCTGGAAGCATCACTTGTATGGTGTCAAATTCGATCTTTTTAGCGATCATAAAAGTTTGAAGTATATGTTTGATCAAAAGGATTTGAACATGAGGCAACGAAGGTGGATGGTGTATTTAAAAGATTTCGACTTCAACCTCAACTATCATCCTGGCAAAGCAAACGTTGTGGCTGATGCTTTGAGCAGGAAGGCTTTGTACGCTTCTAAACTCTTAATGCAGCAGTGTGGATTGTATGAGAAGTTCAGAGACATGAATCTGAATGTTATTTACAGAAAAAGCGGCATTAGAATCAACCGTATGGAGCTATGCTGTGATCTGCGCTCGAGAATAGTGCAGGCACAAAGAAATGATATGGACCTTCAAAGGAGATTGAACAACCCTGAGTTCTCAATTTCGTCAGATGGTGCCATACTGTATGAAGGCAGGTTGTGCGTACCAAATGATGATGAGTTAAAAAGACTGATTCTTGACGAGGCACATAAGAGTGGGTTCTCGATTCATCCTGGATCCACTAAGATGTACCACGATTTGAAACAGAACTACTGGTGGCCCAATATGAAAGCTGAGATTGCAGATTTTGTCTCCCGATGTCTGGTTTGTCAACAGGTTAAGATTGAACATCAGAAACCTGGAGGCCCCTTACAGCCATTAGATATTCCAGAATGGAAATGGGAACATATCACGACGGATTTTGTAGGAGGTTTACCACGAAACCAAAGAAGTCAAGATTCAATCTGGGTAATCGTGGACAGGTTAACCAAATCAGCACACTTCATTCCGGTCAAATCCACCTATAAGGCCTCGCAATATGCAGCAATCTTCATAGAGCAAATTGTAAGGCTACATGGTGTACCTTTCAGTATCGTATCAGATAGAGATCCAATTTTCACTTCGAGATTCTGGAAAGCATTTCAAAGTGCGATGGGTACTCGATTGAAGATGAGTACGTCGCATCACCCCCAGACGGATGGTCAATCGGAAAGAACCATTCAAACTCTCGAAGATATGCTCCGAGCTTGTGTTCTGGAAGATGGAGGTAGTTGGATTAACTACTTACATCTGATAGAATTTTCTTACAACAACAGTTACCATTCCAGTATTGGGATGGCACCCTTTGAAGCTCTGTATGGTAGAAAGTGTCGAACCCCTCTGTGTTGGACTGAAGTGGGTGATCGCAGGCTTTTGGGACCTGATGTTATCCAAGAAACGACCTTAAAGATTAAATCTATCCAAGAGAACATGAAAGTTGCTCAGAGTCGGCAGAAGAGTTACGCCGACAGGAGGCGGAGACCTCTGGCATTTGAGAAAGGAGATCATGTATTCTTGAGGGTTTCCCCGAAACTTAGATTACGTGGTGTATTCAGAACTAAAAAGCTTTGTCCAAGGTATATTGGACCATATCAGATTCTTCGGCGCGTCGGTCCTGTAGCCTACCAGTTAGCTCTTCCTCCATCTATGTCTGGGCTACACGACGTGTTTCATGTCTCTCAGCTTTACAAGTACATTCCAGATCCTTATCAGCCTATAGCCATTGAACAGATTGACCTCCAGCCAGATCTAACTTATCAGCCAGATCCAGTCCGAATTGTTGATCGTGACGTCAAAACTTTACGAAACAAGAGGATTCCCATTGTCAAAGTGGAATGGTCGCAGTCTCCGGACGGCGAATATACATGGGAATTGGAATCGGACATGGTGAACAGCTATCCTCACCTATTTTAAAGGTAAATTTCTAAATTTCGATGACGAAATTTCTTTAAGGGCGGTAGATTGTAACATCCCCGAAATTCTAAATTGACTAATTAATTTTAATTAGAATAAATCAATCTCATGGGTTTGATTTAACTGATCACAATTAAAATTTAATTTTTCCCTCTCTATGACTCATCCCTCCTTAGCTCAACACCTAGTCACTAATGTGAGTCATTATTCCACTTCAACTCTAATTACCCTTAGTCTCATGCAAACAAGCCCTCTCATTTCACTCATTTCATTTCAGAAAATCAGAGCAACCCCTCTCAATTCTCTCCTCTCTCACGCATGCAAACAACAAAAGCATAACCTCCAAAGTTTCATTTTTCTCAAAATCACAAGTTGTCCTCTTGTATCACAAGCCTTCTAACACAATGACCAGAGATTCCTTTTCTCTGCAACATCACAGAACTAAGAATCTCTGATGAGAATCAATTCTCAAGAACCTCACAAGTTCACATAACAACAACCTTTCCATTTTGCCATTTCCATGAGCCAATAGCATTACATGCAGCCCAAGAAACAACCAAATTCGTATACTGTAGTCTCACCAGAGCTAACCTCTATAAATAGCTCCTTTCCCCCTGCTCCGGTCATCACTCAAACACCATCAATTCATAGTTCAAGTTAGAGGGTCTCAAGAGTGTCAAAGATCCATTTCTGTCCAGAATTCGTGAGGCTTGCTGGGTGCTTGCTGTAGCAGTTGTAGAGCTTAGAAAAGGGTTAAAGCTTCAATTACCAGGTGGGTTCTTTAGGCTAGTTTAGCTAGTTTTCCCCAAAATTATGAAAATGCATGCAAACTTAGGATTTTAGGAAAATAACTGTCGGTATGAAATTAACTCCCTAATTTCATGCTATTCTGTTCTATATTAATTAATTAATGTTTCTGCACTTTCTTACATGAGGATTGTAGGTGTTTATTTGTAAAATTGATGATTTTCGTAAAACAGGGGCATTTCTGCAATAACTCGCCATAGCGAGTTGCAGGCGAGTCTTCATGGCGAGCTCCAGGTTCTGGGCTGAAGAACTTCGCCATAGCGAGCATCTGCTCGCCTAGCGAGTTGTTTAGGCATTTACCTGCTAGTTCGCCATGGCGAGCTTGATGACTCGCCGTAGCGAGTAAGCCCATAAATGACTTATTGTCGTATTTTCAAAAGATAAAATGTAGCACTCGTTTCATATCCTCGTTAAAGATTGTTATCTTGCAGAAATGTAAATAAATTGATGTAAACAGGAGGTCAATTACAGTTAAACTTTTAGGGTGATAACTTTAGGAGTTTAGTATGTTGTATGCGCCCCAGGTTTGGAAATTATTGGTAGCATGTTATTAATTAGTGATCAGTCGAATTATTTACATGAATATGTTATCAAAATGGACATTCGTTTTAGATGATCCAATTAGAAAACTTATGTGAGCTTTATGCCGGAGCGCTTTCTGCTCGCGGATAAGGCAATCCCCTGAGACGTGCACACCTTAGAGGGTTTGCGGCCTAAAATGAACAAGATAATACTTTGTGATACACCTTATAATATTGCTTAAGTAACTTATGTTATGATTATAAATTATGATATGACTGATTAGGAGCCCCGGCTTAGTAGCCATTAGGTGGGTAGTAGGACCCACTGAGACTTAATAGTCTCACCCCACGGCATTTATTTTTTTCAGGCAAGCAGGTCGAATAGGTAAGCGTTGTCTTGGAGTTGCTGCTGCAGTTTGGAGGATCGCATTTTAGATTTTCTTGCTTTCCTTATTTTCTACTCGTGTTGTTATGTTTTCCGCTATTTATTTCTTGAACTCTGATTGTATTTGGCACCTGCGTGTGCACCTTATCAACTTGTAATAATAATGAATTTCAGTACCGATAATAATATTCCACCGTTATTCTAGATATTATGTGTGGGGTGTTATACCTATGAATTCCTAAGTTTGCATGCAATATTCATAAATTGGGAAACTAACTAAATTAGCCTAAGAACCCACCTGGAATTGAAGCTTTACTTGCTCCTGGGCTCTTCTACAACTACTGCAACCCTTCTAGCTAATCTCACGAACTCTGGACCGAATTTGGACTTAGACAATTGAAAACCCCTCTAACTTGAGCTACAAATTTGTGGATTGTTTGATGCTCTACTCAGCTGGAATGGCAGGTATTTATAGTGAATTTGATGAAGTTAAAACAGTATTGGGTTTGTCTCTGGTATAGGCATGCATGCACTGCCATTGGTGGGTGTTGAGGTGAAGTAAAGCGAGGTTGTTGTGTTGTGTCATGTGAGCTTGGAACAATGATTTCAGAACTGTGTTATGCAGGTAGGAATCTCTGTGAAGTAGTCACAGTATTTGGGTTAATAATAGCAACAAGAAGCCAACATGTGAAATGGAGTTGATTGAGAAGTTTGGAAGTTTGTGATTGTTGTTGTTTTTGGCGTGGGAAGGGAAGAGAGATTTGAGAGTGTGAGCTTCAGATTTCTGATGAAAAATGAATTGAATGAGAGCTCTAGTTGCATGTGGTCTTGGTTAGAGTGGAACAATGACTCACCCTTGGCTATGAGGTGTTGACACAAGATGGTGTAGATACTTTAAGTGAGGTAATGAGTCACCATGGAGGGAAAAGAATTCTATTTAGTGTTGATTAATTCAAAACCATGAGATTAGTGTTGTAGTGTGTAATTTAGTTTCCTTTGGAAGTATCTATTTGCACACAATCACACTTAAATTCTATGATTTAATTAATTACCCACCCCTAATTAATTTCAATTTTAATTGATTTATTCTAATTAAAATTAATTAGGAAATTTTAGATATTGGGGATGTTACAAAATTTTATCTAGCACGATGAAACATGATCCCCACGATTAAAACTGTATGTAGATGATAGTGAGAACTGAGCACGAGAATTTTATTGATATCCATTAAAAAAAAATATAGAATTAGAGAGAGAGAGAGAGATAGAGAGAGAGAGAGAGAGAGAGAGAGAGAGAGAGAATCTCTCACGGGTGTAGAATGAGAAACGCGTAACACTTTCGATCCCACTATTAAAAATGCACCTATTAAGAATGAAGTTTATAATTATTTTATATTTAAAGGGTCAATATATAGTCTTGAAGATTAAGATGAAAGAAAAAATCTATCTCTTAAAAGTGTATAACGGGAAGCGAAATAATATTCTTCATCTCGCTTTATTCTATAGCATTATTAAATATATATCATGCAAAATCTATATCAATTTTATCTTACTATTTTTAATTAAATTGTTCAAATAATATATTAAAATAAACACTTAAATAATATTAAAAAAGAGAATAATCCCGTGCACGGCACGGGATAATATACTAGTTTATATACATAGCGAGATTCCCACAGAGTTTTCTCGTGCATTCTCAAGAAAAATTGCTTATGTGGCATTTAATTAGAGTTATTAGAGTTTTTGCTTAGGTGGAACTCAATTAGAGTTTTTCTATTTTATTTTGTATTTTTTTAATCTTCTCTAACCCATTATATTTTAAAAAAACAAATTTTTGGATATATACTACTAGTATGTTAGCCCGTGCCATGCACGGGATTATTCTCTTTTTTAATATTATGTGTTTATTTTAATATATTATTTGAATAATTTAGTTAAAAATAGTAAGCTAAAAATGATATAGATTTTACATGATATATATTTAAGGGTTAATAGGCTTTTACCCCCCTGCAAAATTTATTTTTTTGACTTACCCCCTATTGCTGACGTGGCAGGAAAAAAAAACATAATAACTGATTTAAAAACAACACTTTTTAAATCGGTTGAAAAAAATAACCGATTTAAAAAGTGCATTGAAGGGGGTAAATCAAAAAAATAAATTTTGCAGGGGGGTAATCTAATAAAAATAAATTACAGGGGGGTAAATCAAAACTCGCCTACTTTGCAGGGGGTAAAGACCTATTAACCCTATATTTAATAATGCTATAGGATAAAACGAGATGAAGAATATTATTTCGCTTCCCGTTATACACTATTAAGAGATAAATTTTTTCTTTCATCTTCATCTCCATGATTATACAGTGACCCTTTAAATATAAAATAATTATAAACTTCATTCTCAAATGAAAATTTAATTAATCTAGGTGCATTTTTAATAGTGGGATCGAAAGTGTTACGCGTTTCTCATTCTACACCCGTGAGAGATTGTATCTCTCTCTCTCTCTCTCTCTCTCTCTCTCTCTCTCTCTCTCTCTCTCTCTCACTATTTCTACATTTCTCGCACAGGATCATTTTCATTCTTAATAATATTGATTTGCTTATGTTCTTCATTTTCTTTTGAAGGTTGTCTATGTATTTCTTCATTTTCTTTCAATTATTTATGAAATTGATTTTATTTAATTTACTTGAGTATAAAAATGCGATATATGTTTAAGGATGTTACATGGACATAGTAGGATGAGAAATACTCCCTCATTCTCCGTTCAACAACACTATGAAATTCTTTCTCACTCCCTCTCTCTCACGTCTCTATAGGGACTCCATCAACAAAAAATAATTGTAAATTTTATAATATTTTTCAAATGAATATTAACATACTTTGACCGTGTTTCTATACTCAAACTCTTTTTTGTCATTGTACCACAAATAATCAATTTTCATGTGTGAGCGTCAAATGGAAATAATCTATTTTTACTCACATTGATAAATTAACATCTAGAAAAAGATTTGAACGAATGTTTATGGAAAGCTTAAAATCGAAATTATAAATAAAAAACCCATTGATTATAAGAAATTTAAATTATAGTATTAATTTATTTTATATTTCAATTCCCATAGATTTTTTTAGTTGGATGTAATATAGTGAAAGTGCGATGTACACATAATATGGAAAAACTCCCGTAGTGTAGTGAGAAGTGTTTTTTGTTTTTCATTATATACCATTGAAAGATTTTATCTCTCTCTCTCTCTCTCTCTCTCTCTCTCTCTATATATATATATATATATATATATATATATATATATATATATATATATATGTAACATCCCCGAATTCTAAATCACTTAGCTAATTTTAATTAGAAATTTTCTATTAAAATTAGAATTAAGTGAAGGAGTTTTAAATTAATTTAAATGTGAGAATTAGGTGAATTAGGTGTAAATTGGATTTTTAATTAAATCTAAACTACACACAAAACCTTAATCCCACAAATGTGAATTAATCTAGCAAGAAGAATCAACACTTCCCCCATTCCTTCTCTTCCTTGTGACTCATCCATTCACCACTTGAGGAACCAATTAGAACTCTTGCAAGCTAGTTCCTTTAAGTTGGGCTGAACTGTTCCTTCCCTTCTCATAACTCAGTTCAGAAAACCAACTCCTTAAACAACTCTCTACTCTCTCTCCCTAGAGCTAACAATAATAACTCTATACTTTCATGAATCCAAAATTCTTCCAAACACTAGAATCTTGTCTTCACCTTGTGAACACTACACCATGACAGCCTTACAACATTGAAATTCATCACATGCAATCATCAGAAAACAGAAATCAAAACAAAGCGATCTCTTCATTTCCTTTTCGAAGCTCCACTTTGAACTTTCTCTTTCCATTTAACCCTCAATCTCAACCCATGCTTGAATACCCTGTTGCATGTGCATTAATCTTCGAATATACGAGTCCTGCAGCATTGGAAATGTTCTGGGTCGAAGAAAAGGGCGAAACTTTGGAAAAATGCTACAAAAACGCGTTGGTGATGTTGCTAAGCTGAAGCAACTCGCCATGGCAAGCTGTTCTACTCGCCATGGCGAGTTAGACAGGATGAGGAATTACTCTTCAGCTCAATTTCTTCGTTTTCGGGTCGTTTGGTGAGCTCCTACCGTCCTTTTCGCGCCCTGTCAAGCCGAGCCCATACCAATAGCATAAGTCAGAATTATCTCCACTCTCAATCTTGCAAACTAAGAACTAGGTAAGGGCCAACTTAAACTCACTCATTTCATCCTAAATTCGTGCTTTCCTTTATAATAAATTCGGACTACCTTGCATGTTGGATATGCTGAGTTTTGAGGAGCTGCAAGTAATGCCTTGAAATCAAACCAAAATAGAAGTTCTTCATCTTCAAAGTTCTGTGAAAGGGATTCGTGAGTAAGGCTGAGGAATCGTACTTGTGTAGAGCCCTAGGAGGATTCAAAGCTTCCGAGTTAAACTCAATCCAGGTGGGTTCTTTAGGCTAGTTTAGCTAGTTCCCCGAATTTATGAATTGCATGCAAACTTAGGATTTTAGGGAAATATCTGTGTGAATGAATTTAATTCCCAAAATTCATTCCATTCTGTTCTATGTTAATCAATATATATTTCTGCACTTTATTATACGAGGATTGTAGGTGTTATTTGTTAAAATGGTTGATTTTCGCAAAACAGAGGCAATTCTGCACTCACTCGCTATAGCGAGTTGCTAGCGAGCCTTCATGGCGAGCTCCAGGTTCTGGGCTGAAGAACTTCGCCATGGCGAGCATCTGCTCGCCTAGCGAGTTGTTTAGGCCATTACCTGCAAGTTCGCCATGGCGAGCTTTCGTAACTCGCCGTAGCGAGTAAGCCCAGAAATGGCTTATTTTCCTATTTTCAAACGATAAATGAAGCACTCGTTTTATATCCTCGTTAAATATTGTTACCTTGTAGAAACGTAAATTAATCGATGTAAACAAGAGGTCAATTACAGTTAAACTTTTAGGGTAATAACTTATGGAAATTTAGTATGTTGTATGCACCCCGGGTTTGGGAATTATTGGTAGTATGTTAATGAATTAGTAGTCAGTCAAATTATGTGCGAATTATTCATCGCTTTATGGACTTCCTTCGGAAGCTTCCATCATGAAAATGTTAATATGTGAGTTGTATGCCGGTAACACTTCGTGTTCAGCGGACAAGGCAAGCCTCCGAGAGATACTCACCTCCGAGTGCTTTTCGGTTAAAACGAACAAGACTAATAATCTGTGACACACCTTTATATTACGCTTTATGATATTATGTTAAGAACTTTATATGGACTGATTAGGTGCCCCGACTTAGTAGCCATTAGGAGGGTAGTAGGACCCACTGAGACTTAGTAGTCTCACCCCACTCCATTTATTTTTTTTAGGTAAGACAGGTTATTTCGGAGCAGGGACCGGGATTGGATCTGACGATTGGAGCCGAGCTTGGATTGTCAGCTTAGAAGACTTAGTCTTCTTCCTTGTTTATATTTAACTTGTTATTCTGTTGTCTTTTCTTCCGTTGTTTGTATCCGAATATTCTAAGATTATCTTAATGATAGTTGTCATTCAGTTATATTTCTTTTAATTTATGTACTCAGATTTCAGTTATTAATGTTCCGACTAAACATTCTAGATAAATTTAGTTGGGGCGTTATAATTGGTATCAGAGCAGGTCGATCCAGTATCGGACCTTGCCATGAGTCATTCAATCCCTCTCTTAGTAGTACGAACCCTTTGGAGTCTGAACTGTTTACACTGAAACCATCGCGTGCTGAGTCTGATCAGCTCAGTATTGTGCATGGTAGGCAGGGTATTACGGTTGAGAACCGAAGTGGACCACGGTGGTTAAGTAAGAAGATCGTAGTGGAGATGCAGTTCTGAAGTAATCGTTGACGAGAATTCTCTCTAACCGGATGTTAGAGCTGAAATAGTTAAGACTGAAAGAGTAAGAATAGTTTGATGGGAGTACTAATCGCTCGAAGTAGAATTGTTCATAGAAGAACGTAAATGTGTAGGTCATTTTAGTATCCAACAGGCACCATGTGTCAGGTAAACTCCCCGGACTTGAGCGTAACTAAACCTCCCAGTGAACATGTTTACAAGAAACATGTGAGCCAAGTAAAATTCAGCCCTCAGTAGACCAAGATTCTTCCTGAATACCTAGTCTTACCTTCCATCCGCGAGACTCACTAGTGTTGTAGATCTGTTCAATACCATGATTAGAAAAACCAAGCTGGAATAGTTGACCATAATAACGTTTATCTTAGAATTTCCTAATCTATAGGAAGCCAACACTTAATGCCTCCCTAAGAATAACTTAGCTTTCCAGCGTAGTAACTCGTATTCCTACCCTACCAATAGGAGCCAGGATCTGGTAAACATAACAAATAGGATTTTATTCATCGATACCAGTTTAGACCAGTTAATTTAGCAAACATTTAGGATCAATATTGATTAGTGCAATGATTGGGAATCATTTTACAACACCATTTAGATACCTAAGTTAATTCAAGAGACACCAACCTTGGGTAGTAGAAATCAGATTTGAACCGAGTTAGTCCTCTAAGTAACAACCAATATTTATACTTTACCGTTAGAATGAACATTAACAGATAAGCTAATTAGGAATTGCGCCTTATAGGTTGGATTACCTATGTAGCCTTGTTAGGTATAGTTAATCACTTATAGTCAACCAGTAACTTAGTGCTCTAAGCTACCCAGCCGTGAATATAAGAATTAGTCGAATTAGATCACTTTTGGTTTAACGGCCTTTTTCCAGCCTGTTATATTAGCACATAGGATGTTGATACATGCCAAATAGGATAAGTCTCAGCCTAACACGTTACAATAGAAATCACAGCAAGTCACTTGGGAAATAACCTCAATCAGAACGACAAGTAGGAATAATTCTTGACCATACTTAGTTATCGGATGACTTACCCAACACTATCATATGACTCTTACATTAGGAGTTAGCGTTGAGACTTAGGTAGATACCTTGTGAGAGAATTAAGTCGAACCACTCGTATTAGTAATTTACTTAGACACCATCCTGCTATCTTATCAGTTAGTACATTATCGATAGGAACTCGTTGCTATAGGCAGTTAGTCTCTTGGAGTTAACCTTAGCGTAGTAACACTAGAATTTAAGCCTCAATAAGATTAGTAACTTAGGAGCTAACTATAGCGCCTTCAGCCATCTAGATCAATCCTTGATTACCTATGTGAGTTCCCTCGTGTCGAAAATAACTAAGTTGGATTTATTTCTTACCAGCCACTTGGCATTTTTATCTATCCAGACCTTCGAGTTAGGAATTCTTAGAGTCAGCCAGATTTCCATTAAGAGTGTCTATCAATACCCTGGTTTGAGCCGAAACCAATAGAAGCCAAATTCCAAATTCATGACCATTCCTTCGAACCTTTGATAAGCTGAGTTCATTGAACTGAACTATGTTGGATTGGGTATCCAGTAACCATGGGAACATGGAACGGGTTCATTCCCTAATTTGCTCGATTTTGCCTCAGACAGGCAATTCCTTCCTGTGCCCTATCACATATTAGTCGTAGTTTATCACTCGGAGTAGTTGAAAGCTAGACTCTCCAAATTCCTCGACATCGGTCAGTCAAACTGACAAACTGAAGGATGTCACTTATCAGTAATCTTGTTCAATCTTTTAACCTTCCAGTTAAGTTGTTAACGACTGAATATGATCTGTGGAATCCAATTATCTGGAAATGACACGTGTAATTCAGTTCAAGCTGTCGCTCATCGTCTCGATCTTTTAATCAGTATCATTAGTCGATTATCCGCCGAACTATTCTGTTCAGTGTCAGTATCAGTTAACCTCATAGGTCTTTCATTGAGTAAACTTTCGCAGTCTTATCAGCTAAATTCGAGTTAAGTATCAGATCTTCCAGTTATGTAGTAATAGGGACTAGTAGAAGTTTTAGTATCGATACCTCATCAAGCTATACTATGAATTCGAGTTTGAACCATTTCATTCTCTGTCAACTAATTCAGTTTCTCTGTACTTTCTCAACGATAAGTATAGATCATCAATCAAATTCCTCGTGTAGAGTATCGGAATTTCTTTTTGCGAATCCAATTCATACGCTGACACATCGACTATGGTGAATGAAGGATTTAAAGCCATTATCTGTGTAAATGTGCAAACCTCCCGTATTCAGTTAACCGTCTTTAGAATCCAAACGATTTAGCCAGATTCTTCCATGTCAGCCTATCAGTGAATTATCTAGCCAACTAACTGTATCCTTGAAGGAAGATTCGAACCTCAGTTCTTGAAATGTTAAAAGTACTGCTTGTCATTAGTGTTGTACTAGGATGGATTGAAATGGTAGGTGGAGAATTATGAAAGTACTATGGACTCGGTTGCAGATGAGTCTAACTCATTGGCAAAAGAATCTGTAGTGCCTAATCGTTCTTCGCTCGATTTATATATTAATCTATCCTGGAGTATTTTAACGACATGAACGGGACAGTGGTACGTGCGACGTGTCGCGAGCTGCAGCGTTCGGAATTGAGAAAAATCTCGAAGATAAAGATTTTGAATTGTCACCTTCAATACCTAAACTTATTCCGTTCAGCTATTTATATAGCGACAACCAGGCCAGATACCGACATGTGGAAGTGCAGTGTGGAATAATGATAATAATTACGGTATGCCCAAGTGTTTCCTTGTGGAGTTATCCAATAAACGAGGTATTATCGGTAGAAGTTAATTGGAAATGGTGCGTCATTATGGTCTAACAATTGGAGTAAGGACATGTTGACGCACTTGGTCAATGGGCGACTATGAGTAGTCAGATCAGAGTGCGCAGCGCGAGAGTAGGCGAACATCAAATTTGGACGAATAAACCTTGGAGAGAGGAAAGTTTTATTCCAAGGAATAAAAGTTAAACGAGAGTCCTTGAGAATAACACCAAAGTTGGAATTACAAGGTGTTTTCAAACGAAGAAATTCTACCCTTGTCAGGGTTATACGACGTGTTCATGTATCTCAACATCGGAAACTCATTCCCTATCTTTATCACTCTTTAGAGATTGATGTTCAGTCAGCATTAACTTATCAGCCGAATCCAGTTCGTGTAGTTAATTGTGGAGTTAGAATTCTTTGGAACAAGAGAATTCCAATAACCAAGGTCGGAGGGACTCAACCTCATAACGACTACCTCACTCAGGAACGGAAACCTGTCATGAGGGAAGTTGTTATTACCTTTCTTAAAGGTAAATTCCTGAATTTCGAGGACGAAATTTCTTTAAGGGGGGTAGATTGTAACATCCCCGAATTCTAAATCACTTAGCTAATTTTAATTAGAAATTTTCTATTAAAATTAGAATCAAGTGAAGGAGTTTAAAATTAATTTAAATGTGAGAATTAGGTGAATTAGGTGTAAATTGGATTTTTAATTAAATCTAAACTACACACAAAACCTTAATCCCACAAATGTGAATTAATCTAGCAAGAAGAATCAACACTTCCCCATTCCTTCTCTTCCTTGTGACTCATCCATTCACCACTTGAGGAACCAATTAGAACTCATGCAAGCTAGTTCCTTTAAGTTGGGCTGAACTGTTCCTTCCCTTCTCATAACTCAGTTCAGAAAACCAACTCCTTAAACAACTCTCTACTCTCTCTCCCTAGAGCTAACAATAATAACTCTATACTTTCATGAATCCAAAATTCTTCCAAACACTAGAATCTTGTCTTCACCTTGTGAACACTACACCATGACAGCCTTACAACATTGAAATTCATCACATGCAATCATCAGAAAACAGAAATCAAAACAAAGCCATCTCTTCATTTCCTTTTCAAAGCTCCACTTTGAACTTTCTCTTTCCATTTAACCCTCAATCTCAACCCATGCTTAAATACCCTGTTGCATGTGCATTAATCTTCGAATATACGAGTCCTGCAGCATTGGAAATGTTCTGGGTCGAAGAAAAGGGCGAAACTTTGGAAAAATGCTACAAAAACGCGTTGGTGATGTTGCTAAGCTGAAGCAACTCGCCATGGCAAGCTGTTCTACTCGCCATGGCGAGTTAGACAGGATGAGGAATTACTCTTCAGCTCAATTTCTTCATTTTCGGGTCGTTTGGTGAGCTCCTACTGTCCTTTTCGCGCCCTGTCAAGCCGAGCCCATACCAATAGCATAAGTCAGAATTATCTCCACTCTCATTCTTGCAAACTAAGAACTAGGTAAGGGCCAACTTAAACTCACTCATTTCATCCTAAATTCGTGCTTTCCTTTATAATAAATTCGGACTATCTTGCATGTTGGATATGCTGAGTTTTGAGGAGCTGCAAGTAATGCCTTGAAATCAAACCAAAATAGAAGTTCTTCATCTTCAAAGTTCTGTCAAAGGGATTCGTGAGTAAGGCTGAGGAATCGTACTTGTGTAGAGCCCTAGGAGGATTCAAAGCTTCTGAGTTAAACTCAATCCAGGTGGGTTCTTTAGGCTAGTTTAGCTAGTTCCCCGAATTTATGAATTGCATGCAAACTTAGGATTTTAGGGAAATATCTGTGTGAATGAATTTAATTCCCAAAATTCATTCCATTCTGTTCTATGTTAATCAATATATATTTCTGCACTTTATTATACGAGGATTGTAGGTGTTATTTGTTAAAATGGTTGATTTTCGCAAAACAGAGGCAATTCTGCACTCACTCGCCATAACGAGTTGCTAGCGAGCCTTCATGGCGAGCTCCAGGTTCTGGGCTGAAGAACTTCGCCATGGCGAGCATCTGCTCGCCTAGCGAGTTGTTTAGGCCATTACCTGCAAGTTCGCCATGGCGAGCTTGGTAACTCGCCGTAGCGAGTAAGCCCAGAAATGGCTTATTTTCCTATTTTCAAACGATAAATGAAGCACTCGTTTTATATCCTCGTTAAATATTGTTACCTTGCAGAAACGTAAATTAATCGATGTAAACAGGAGGTCAATTACAGTTAAACTTTTAGGGTAATAACTTAAGGAAATTTAGTATGTTGTATGCACCCCGGGTTTGGGAATTATTGGTAGTATGTTAATGAATTAGTAGTCAGTCAAATTATGTGCGAATTATTCATCGCTTTATGGACTTCCTTCGGAAGCTTCCATCAGGAAAATGTTAATATGTGAGTTGTATGCCGGTAACACTTCGTGTTCAGCGGACAAGGCAAGCCTTCGAGAGATACTCACCTCCGAGTGCTTTGCGGTTAAAACGAATAAGACTAATAATCTGTGACACACCTTTATATTACGCTTTATGATATTATGTTAAGAACTTTATATGGACTGATTAGGTTTCCCGGCTTAGTAGCCATTAGGAGGGTAGTAGGACCCACTGAGACTTAGTAGTCTCACCCCACTCCATTTATTTTTTTTAGGTAAGACAGGTTATTTCGGAGCAGGGACCGGGATTGGATCTGACGATTGGAGCCGAGCTTGGATTGTCAGCTTAGAAGACTTAGTCTTCTTCCTTGTTTATATTTAACTTGTTATTCTGTTGTCTTTTCTTCCGTTGTTTGTATCCGAATATTCTAAGATTATCTTAATGATAGTTGTCATTCAGTTATATTTCTTTTAATTTATGTACTCAGATTTCAGTTATTAATGTTCCGACTAAACATTCTAGATAAATTTAGTTGGGGCGTTATAATATATATATATATATATATATATATATATATATATATATATATATATATATATATATATATCTCGGTAGTCTCAGATACACGATTTTATAGGGGTTCCATCAACAAAAAATAGTTGTAAATTCTATATTATTTTTATAATGAATGAATTAAAATTTTGTGCTCATTTATCACTGTCTTCTATATACACTTTTCTTCATGGTGAACCAATTTTTATTGTGTTAAATAAAATTTTGAATAAGGGATTCCCGTAGTAAAATATGAAAATATGGATAAGCTATAGTGTTAGAATTCAAATTTTAATTAGTCAGTGTGTATTTTTAATAGTTGGGTGGAAAGTGCTTCCGATTTTTTATTTTATACCACCGAGAAATCCTCTCTCCCTCTCTCTCTCTCTGAAAACTCTATACGGGTTCTATCAATAAAAAAGTTGTTAATTCTATTTTTTTTTAATGGATGTCAATAAAATTTTCCTGCTCAGTTCTCACTATCATCACATACAGTTTTCATCACGGGGATCATGTTTCATCATGTTTCGGGTGATTTTTAGGTTTTAGGCTGGTTTTTGGGGTTTTCTGCCAATTTTAGGTTTTTCGATCGATTTTATGTTTTTTTTGCCAATTTTTGAAATTTTCTGCCGATTTTAGGGTTTTTGGCCGATTTTAGATTTTTTGGCCAATTTTTGGGGTTTATAGTTGATTTTAGGTTTTTCGGCCGATTTTAGATTTTTGTATCAATTAATAATTTTTAAAAGTTTAGATTTTGGTTCGATTCGGTTTTATAGAAAACTAATTAAGATTGTAAAAAATTAAAAAAAAAAATTGTCAATTAAAAATTTTATAAAAAAAAAAAAAAAAAACAGTTATGGTTAACTAATAAACTGAACTGGTTAATTAATTAACTCAACCGTTTGGTTCAATTTAAATTTTCAATAACGGTTCAGTTTTGATTTTCTAAACTGTAAAAAGAGTTAATTTTAATTTTTATGCAGTTTTGGTTTTAAACCAAATCATGCCCATCCCTAATTATAACCAAAAATTACTTTGAAAATTTTTAATGCAACGAATGTAACATTCCAATTTATTTATGTTTATCCATTGACTATTGATTAAACTTTTAACTTTATTAATGGCCAATTTCCATAGTAAATATAACCAACAGACAGGGGATAGACACAAACAAATTGAAATATTATATTTCTTGAATAAAAAAGTAAAAGATTAAACTTTTAACTTTACTAGTTTTGAGACCCGTGCATTCGCCCGAGTCTATTGACTTTTATTTATCAGATATTGTTAAAATATAAGTGACGTCGTGTAAAAAATAATAATAATAAGTGACGTTATTCTGCTATTTTTTTTATTAAAGTTATTAAATTAAGTAATTTTTTTCATTAAAACAATTGTCCCGTATATGATTTTTGTATAATAAACTATAATTAATAATAACAAATATTTATTGTTCAATATTTTTTTTATTAAACCAATTGTCCCTGAAATTCTGGTGGCAAGTGTCAGATGTGTAGCACGATGTGTACACTTTAGGAATCGTACGATGTGTAGCCTAATGTGTCAACATCGTGAACATGCTGAACTTGATGAACAAGTAAACAAATTAAAGTGCAGGAAACAATAAAACACTGTGAGTTTGTTAACCCAGTTCGGCGCTTAAACAAGCCATAATCTGGAGGATACTAATCCAAGGATGAATCCACTATGGTAGTATCAATTCAAAGTTAAACTCCCCCGTTTACAACTTCTCACTTAATCACTACCCGTGCTAATCCTACCTAGGAACTCCTAGATATGAGAACCTCTGCTCACTCCCCCTCAACCTTACCCAGTAAGGATTTAATAACAAACTCAGATGGAGACACACTCCTAGACAAGCAAAGCACTCGTACCTAAAGGCTTAGAGTGTTGCACAATCCAACTCCTTGCTTCAAAGCTTTGGAGAAGGAAACCTAGAGATTACAACTCTATAAACTCAGTCCTTACTTGTATCACAATTATGATCCAAGTGAAGGCTCACAAATAACAATGAACAGACTAAGACCTAAGACTCGATTTCTTCAACTCTTGGCTTCGTACTTCATTATGTCTTCAGTCTTCCTTTATATAGAATAAGTTTCATGGGCTTGGATCTTCAATGTTGACAGCTGGCCTTTGTTAATTCTCTTTGAGATTTATTTGATCATAATCTTTTAATTGTTTGTTTCAAATCTTTTTGATCAAAGTCGGCCAATAAAATAAAACAGAACCATGAAAGATTATCTTGTTCCTTGGGGCGCAAGCTGGCACGATTTAATTTGAAAAACAAATCTTTTCAAAAGATTGCGTGTAAATTAATAGAAAGCGCGTCCAGCTAGGGCGTCCAGATGTGGAACCTGATGTGCCACACATCATGCTCCACATCATGGAATCAGGCTTATTTTACCAAATGAAGCCAACACCCTAAAATCCTCAACAATCTCCCCCTTTGGCAAATTTTGGGCTAAAATAATCTTTGAGTCACCCAACAAGACTTGGAGAGATGTGTAGGCACATCAGAGGCATGCAGCAGCGGATCAGAGCCTCACAAATAAAGAGAGAAATAAACTCTCACAAGATAGGAAAATAAATTCCCAAAGACTTAGAAAAAATAAATTCTCGGACACATACAAGCATGAGATTCCATGCACACGTAAGGGAGGGTAGCAAACCCAGTAGTAGTTTACTCCCCTTTGAACTGGAGCACTTCCCAAGTACTCCCCCTAAATCTCATATTCCCTATAAGCTTCTTCAGAATGCATGACCTAGAGAGAAATAGAGAAGTTTTAAACTTGGCTTCTTAAGAATGCATGACCAAGTTGAGAAGTTTTAAACTTGGCTTCTTAAGAATGCATGACCAAGTTAAAACTCACAGATGTGTCAAACATCACACAAAATAGTAACTTCTACAGGCTTCTTAAGAATGCATCACCATGTAGAAATTTAGATAACATCTTCAATAGGACTTCTTAAGAATGCATCACCCAGTTGAAAACGTACGGATTAAGTCTTCAGAAAAACATGCTTTAGAAAAGTAATTCTTCAAAAATTTGTTGAGAAAACATTTGAAGAAAAATAAGCATGTATACCAGATGTGTAGTCAGATGTGCCACACATCACAATTTGCTGCAGTTTTTAAGACTTCAAATTGTTCATTAATTTTTACTCCCCCTTTTTAGCCATAATTTTGACAAATATAGTCAAACACATAGAGAGTAAGTAAAACACCATAGAATGCAGATATCATGAGATGTAGAGATGATGGTGCATTGACAGAAAAAAAAAGGCACTCAGGCCATTATTAGTGCAGCAGTACAAGAACAAGCACACAAAGGTGCATCAGAAATCCAGGGCATAGCCCACAAAATACAAGCAAAAACAAAGGAAATACTGAGTACAGGGAAATATTAATGAATTTCAACATTCAAATATCCTGGCTCCCATCTGTTTCCTCAACTACAGAGTCATTGGGCTCCTCCTCCTCCAATTCCTCATCCTTAGCCATTGTTTGCTCATCCTCAAGCTCCAGTCCAGCAATGACTGTCTCCATCTTGGCCTTCTTCTCATCCAGAGCCTTGCAAGTCTCCTTTAAAGCAGCAATCATGTCTGTCTTAGACATAGCATTGTTTGAGCTGGATGTGCCCACATCAGGAGTCACATCAGACTGCTTGAGACTAAAAGAAATAGCAGACTCTCTTCTGCAAGACAAATCAATCTTGCCCAGAACATCAGGTCTCTGGCTCAATATGATTCCACACAACAGGGAAGGAAATGCAATGGGTAGTTTGACAGCTAGGGTTTTGGCATGTTTGATAGTCTGATCAAAGATATAGGTACCAAAATCAAAGTTAGTTTTGTTACCTACAGTATAGATGAACCTAGCCAAACCTGTAGCCACATCACAGTTGTGTGTGGTAGGCACCCAATTAGCAGCAGCAATCCTATTCAGGATGTTGTAGATTGGAGTGAGCTTGCATGCTTGCAATTTTCCCTTCTTAGGCCAAGTCTTGACCTTTTCAGCTGTGATGGCCTTGATTATGTAGTTGCCATTGGCCTCCATCTCAGCATAGGGCTCCTCACTTCTGCCCAGAAATTTGTTGATCACAGTGGGAGAGAAGTGAATTTCCTTGCCTTTCACAAAGACTGTTTGATACTCCTTGTCCAAAGGATTATCACAGCCAGCAGGAATGTTTACCAAAAATTCTTTGACCACTTTCTCATAGCAGTCAGTCAGCCCAGTAACAGTCTTCATCAAGCCAGCACGCTTGATCAACCTCATAACCTTCTTGCACTGCAAGGCTTCAGCACTTAGCTCCCTCTCTAGAGCTAACCTTCTGTGACCAATGTACTTCCATTTACCAGCATGTGCAGGGTTGTAGAAGGAAATCAAATCAACTGGGATGTCAGGCATTCCCTGAGGAATTTTCTTCTTCCCATAGCTCTTCTTCACAGCAGACTCAATGTGGACTACATCAAGCTCCACATTGCGCTCCTCAGCAGATTCTTCCTCAGACTCACTGATGTGAGCTACATCACGCTCCCCATCGTACTCTGAGTCATTTGTAGGTGGCTCTTTTCTTTTCTGAGTCTTCTTGGCAGGTGGAACCACAACTTTACTATATCCCTTCTTGGGACCATACAGAACTTGCCTCTTGACAGGCTTCTTCTTCTCCTTGGTAGCAGCAGGAGATCTTTCAACCATAGCAGGACCCTTTCCACTTCTGGTCCTTCTAGCAATGTTATCCTCAACAATTTTCTTTAAAGGGATGTTAGAATTGTAGCCTTCTACATCCACAACAATTGTATCTCCATCAACATCCTTGTCAGAAGGATTGGAGTCTTCATGATCTGAACCTTCAACATCTTTACCCTTATCAGACTGGGTATCATTTTCAAGTTCTTCAACCTCAGCAGGTTAATCTTCTTCAACAAATCCCTGTTCTGGAGAATCAGGAATATCAGCAGGTTCTTCAACAACAATAGTCTCTTCTTCAGCAGCAGGAGACTCTTCTTCACCTTGTGGCAATGATGTGCCCACATCTGCAACAACATCAGGCTCTTGTAGGGCATGGAGCACAGAATCAATGATCTTCTGAGTCAAGGGGTGTCTTTGACCCTCAGAGATCTTTACAGCAGCCTTCTCAGGGTTAGGGTTTGAAGAACCTATACCCACAGATGCTTCAGCATCAACATCACTAGATTTAGCAGGAAGGGGATCAATGTGCAGGCTTTCCATGGTGTGAACCCTCTTGGGTGAGCCAGTCTTTGGCTTCTTGCGTTTCTTCTTCTTCTTCTTTGATTTTTCTGTGGAAGGAGAAGGAGCAACATCTTCCTCTGCAGCAATGGGGGTTGATTCCCTTCTTGATCGTTTTGACTTCTTCTTCTTTGATCCAGATGGTTTGATCATTGAAACAGGAGTGGCATTGACGATCATGTCACTTTGAATTTCTTCATGATGTGGTGAGTAAGGTTTTGGTGATGATGGAGAAGTGGTGGTTTTGATTGAAGGAGATGTTTTAGTTGCAGTAGACATGATGATGATGATGATTTGGTATGAAGATTTCAAAAAAAATTGCAGAGATGAATAAAGGGTTTCAGAGAGATCAAGAAAAATTTCTAAGGTCGTTTGAGTGTTTGAGAAACGAATATAGTGAACAATGTGGTAGGCAATGTGATAAAATCTTGAATAAACGGATTTCTTGGAGTTTTGTTCGCGAAATAGCCGTTGGGGAAATATATGTTATGATTGCCTTTGGATTGCGTGCAACTATGAATGGAGGGAAAGGTAGGTAACCGTTGCACGCCGGAATAGCTATTATGGCTATTGATCCTCAAAGAGGTAAATACCAAGTTTGCCCCTTAACACCTCAAACCTATTTGCATCTAAAGCCTTTGTGAAAATATCTCCCAGTTGATTCTCTGTGGGAACATGCTCTAGAGTCACAATATTGTCTTCAACAAGATCTCTAATAAAATGGTGACGTATATCAATGTGCTTTGTCCTACTATGTTGGATAGGATTTTTGGAAATATTTATAGCACTTAGATTGTCACAGTATAATGTGAGCACATCTTGCTGCACATTGTACTCACCCAACATCTGCTTCATCCAAAGTAGCTAAGAGCAACTACTTTCAGCTGCAATATACTCAGCCTCAGCTGTAGAAAGAGAAACACAATTTTGTTTCTTGCTGAACCATGATATAAGGTTGCTTCCCAAATAGAAACATCCACCAGAAGTGCTCTTCCTATCATCTGCACTTCCTGCCCAGTCAGCATCACAATAACCCAACAATCTTGTGTCTTCACCATGAGAGTAGAGAATTCCATAATCACTTGTACCACTGACATACTTAAGAATTCTTTTGACTTGATTCAGATGACTCATCTTAGGCTCAGCTTGGTACCTTGCACACACACCAACAGCAAAGCTAATGTCAGGTCTACTTGCAGTGAGATAGAGTAGACTGCCAATCATGCTTCTATATAGACTTTGATCAACACTAACACCATGCTCAACTTTAGAGAGTTTGAGATGGGTTGCTGCAGGAGTTCTCTTGTGATTTGCATTCTCCATTCCAAATTTCTTTACAATGTTCTTCGCATACTTGCTTTGAGAGATGAAAATTGTATCTTCCATCTGTTTGACTTGCAGACCAAGAAAATAGGTAAGTTCACCTACAAGACTCATCTCAAATTCAGACTGCATCTGATTCACAAACATCTTGACCATTGGATCAGACATTCCTCCAAACACAATGTCATCTACATAGATTTGTGCAATCATGAACTTGCCCTTTTCTTCTCTAACAAACAAGGTTTTATCTGATTCTCCTTTTCTATAACCTTGTTGCACAAGAAATTTGGTTAGCCTCTCATACCATGCCCTAGGAGCTTGCTTTAAGCCTTATAATGCATTCTTCAATCTGTAGACATGAACTGGATAATTTGGATCAACAAATCCCTTGGGATGCTCCACATAAACTTCCTCATTCAAGTAGCCATTGAGGAAAGCACTCTTCACATCCATCTGGAATTGCTTGAATTTCAAGATACATGCTACTCCCAAAAGTAACCTTATGGACTCAAGACGTGCCACAGGAGCAAATGTTTCATCAAAGTCTACTCCTTCAATCTGAGAGTAACCTTGAGCCACAAGCCTAGCCTTGTTTCTTGTCACAACACCACTTTCATCAGATGTATTCCTATAAACCCATTTAGTACCAATGATGTTAACTCCTTCAGGTCTAGGAACTAAATCCCACAATTCATTCCTCTTGAACTGGTTCAGCTCCTCTTGCATAGCTTCAATCCAAAACTCATCAGTCAAGGCTTCTTTCACATTCTTTGCTTCTACTTTTGACACAAAACAAGCATTGGATACAATCTCTCTAGACCTTGTCATAACACCTGACTCATGAGTCCCTATTATGAGTTCTTTTGGATGATTCTTTTGAACTCTAACAGAGGGACCCTTGTTCACTGGAGTCACATCTTGTTACTAATCAGTCTTCTCATGAATCTCTATGACTTCAGAGTCTTCAGGCAGGGGGTGAGATGTGTCCACATCTGGATCAACATCAGGCACATTGTCCGAACAGTCATCTATGACAACATTGATGGATTCCATCATAGATCTTGTTCTGTTGTTGAAGACTCTATAGGCTCTGCTGGTTAGGGAATAGCCTAGAAAGATTCCTTCATCACTCTTAGGATCCTGAAATTCCGGCACTATCAGCAGACGGATGTGACAGCAGATGTGCTATCACCTGTCGCAACTAAATTGGACTGGGAGACAGATGTTACCACGTTTGTCTCCACGAAGTAACCTGAACAGATAATTATGCAATAAATAAAAGCAAGAAAATAAATTGCACGTGGGATTTGTTAACCCAGTTCGGACGCAACTGCTCCTAATCTGGGGGATACCAATCCAGGACGAATCCACTATCAACAGTATTGATTCGGAGTCTAAACACCTGTTAACCCTCCTCACTCAATCACTATCTGTGAAGACTCTACCTAGGCCTAACCTAGATATGACCTGCCCAGGTCAATTCCTTAATAGTGATGCTACACCACACCACAAGACACCTACCGGGGTATAAATAACAATTCACGACGGTTGGTTGGAGACATACTCCCTAAAACCTAAACACTTTTGCCTAAAGGCTTTAAGTGCTAGACTCACTAACTCTTTGCTTCAAAGCTTCAGAGATAGTAGCATTACAACTCAATTAAACACAGTCCTAAGCATGCATGTACGGAATGCACGAAAGGCTCACAAAGAGACTCGATTTGACACTCTAAACCCTAAAACCAAATTATGGCTTGACTCTCTTGAGAGAACTAAGTCTTGGTCTTCATGTATTTATAGCCCTGAGCTGCGTGGGCTACAAGGATTTATTTGTCTTCAAAATATTTGAAAACGCGTGCCTTGATCTCCTTCAAAAATAACCTTGAACCAAAAGATTTGATTTTAAAATATATTCATCACATATTTTCAAAATAAATCTTTCAAAATATTAGGGTTCAAAATAAGCGAATTTCCCTTGTCTTGGCGCCTAAGTAAACCTGAAACAAAGAATATTAGGGTTCAAATTAAAGCGGCGCGCTGTAGGGCGCGTTCTAGGGTTTCAAACCCAGCTGGCCACAGCTGGCAGTGTTGCGAGACAGATGTTAGCACATCTGTCTGAACCTGTAGACTAGCATCTTGTTTTTGCAAAATGAAGCCAACATCCAAAAACCCAACAATCTCCCCCTTTGGCAAATTTTGGCTAAAACAACCTTAGCACGTTCCGGAGAGAAGTCTTCAGCAAATTCCTTCAAAAGATATGATGCAGAAGGAACTACACATTTTGCAATATGTTACCCTAGGTAACTTACAAGTCATCAGAGGCAGCGGTTAGATGCTGCTAGCCTCAAGGTCAACACTTAGAGGAGTTAGACTCCTATAGTGGACTCAAATATGGAACACTAAGTTCCTTACATAGTGATATACCACAGAGACGTGGCTCAGGGAAAAATAAATCCCTGATATCCTGAGAACCTAAATTCCCAGTAAAACATGCAAGTGCAGAGAGTACAAGCACAAGCATTGCCAATGTGCAGAGAGCACAAGGCACCATCAGATGTGACAACATCTGTCACCACATCTGGTCTTCAGACTTAAAGACTCTTTCAGCCTTCAAGAGAAATACAAGCTCACTTAATATGAGCACACAGCAAGACGCCAGATAGAAATATCCAGCGATAATACTCCCCCTGGAGTGATGCATACTGAGAAACTAAGTTTCCCAGAAAAGGGATGTACTGCAGAGAACCTGAATAGAGAGTATATTACTCCCCCTTAACACCTGCATTACGTTGTTATTACTCACCCTGAATATAGTACCTGTGTAAAGACTACACTAGTACCAAAACCTGTCTTGTGTAACACATGTTGGCACATGTGACACACACACACCTGTACTTGCCAGAACCCAATACTACTCCCCCTTTTTAGCCAATAAATTTGACAATTAAACTGGAGTAGAACAACAATACTGTGCAACTTATAAGATCATGAGTTGTTGCACATTACACATGCTGTACACTTACAGCTCTTCAAATAGGCAGATGCCTAACTTGCTCCTCAACTCCTCAAAGCGGTTTGCATCAAGGGCTTTGGTGAAGATATCTGCAATCTGCTTTTCAGTACTTACATGCTCAAGAGTGACTACCTTGTCTTCTACAAGGTCTCTGATGAAGTGGTGCCTGATATCAATATGCTTTGTCCTGCTGTGTTGAATAGGATTCTTTGAGATATTGATTGCACTTAAGTCGTCACAGTATAATGTTAGCACATCTTGCTCAACATTGTACTCCTTCAGCATTTGCTTCATCCATAAGAGTTGAGAACAACTACTTCCAGCAGCAATATATTCTGCTTCAGCTGTGGACAAGGCCACACTATTCTGCTTCTTGCTGAACCATGAGATTAAATTGTTGCCTAAGAAGAAACATGCACCTGAGGTGCTCTTCCTATCATCAGCACTACCTGCCCAGTCAGCATCATAGTAGCCAAGTAGTCTACAGCTTTCACCATGAGAGTACAACAAGCCATAGTCACTGGTACCATTCACATACTTGAGAATTCTCTTGACTTGTGTGAGATGACTCACTTTTGGTGCAGCCTGGTATCTAGCACATACTCCTACAGCAAATGTTATATCTGGCCTACTGGCTGTGAGATACAACAAGCTTGCAATCATACTCATGTAGAGGCTTTGGTCCACATCAACACCTTTCTCATCTTTGGTCAGTTTGAGATGAGTAGCAGCTGGTGTTCTTTTGTGAGGAGAACTGTCCATTCCAAACTTCTTGAAAATATTCTTTGCATACTTGCTCTGTGAAATAAAAATTGTATCACTCATTTGTTTCACCTGTAAGCCAAGAAAGAATGTGAGTTCACCAACTAAGCTCATTTCAAATTCTGATAGCATCTGGTGAACGAAATGTTGCACCATCTGGTCAGACATCCCTCCAAATACTATGCCATCTACATAGATTTGGGCAATCAGCAGCCTTCCTTTCTCTTCCCTTACAAACAGGGTCTTGTCATTACCACCCTTTCTGTATCCTTGGTCCACTAGAAAGATAGTGAGCCTTTCATACCAAGCTCTGGGAGCTTGTTTGAGCCCATATAAGGCTTTCTTCAACTTATACACATGATCAGGATAACTAGGATCCACGAATCCCTTGGGTTGCTCTACATAGACCTCCTCATTTAAGAAGGCACTCTTCACATCCATCTGGAATAGCTTAAATTTTAGAATACAAGCCACTCCAAGAAGTAATCTAACTGACTCCAATCTAGCTACTGGAGCAAAAGTCTCATCAAAATCCACCCCTTCGATCTGAGTGTATCCTTGAGCTACGAGCCTTGCCTTGTTTTTTATGACAGTGCCTTGCTCATCAGTCTTGTTCTTGTACACCCATTTAGTACCAATAACATTCACTCCTCTTGGTCTAGGCACCAAGTCCCACACTTCATTCCTTTTGAATTGAGTCAACTCATCTTGCATGGCTTCAATCCAGTATTCATCAATTAGGGCTTCCTTCACATTTTTGGGCTCAATCTTTGACACCTGATGGAAGGGCCTTTGGTTGCAGGGGTACTGGGTGGAGCTGGAGCATCATGAACTGGACTGGCTGGAGCTGTGGGTTCAGCCAATTCATTCTGAGTGCTGACTTCATGAGTATCTACTTCAGCCTCTGTCTCTTCGTAAGGGACATATGTGTCAACATCTGGTACCACAGTTGGATCACTGACCAATCCTGAGTCATCAACAACTACATTTGAGGATTCCATTACATTCTGGGTTCTGTTATTGTAGACTCTGTAAGCCTGACTGTTTGTTGAGTAACCTAGGAATATTCCGTCATCACTCTTTGGATCCAGCTTTCTTCTTTGCTCCCTAACTGCTAAGATGTAGCACTTACTTCCAAAGATGTGGAAGTGCTTCACTGTTGGCTTTCTTCCTTTCCATAGTTCATATAGAGTGGTTGTAGTGCCTGCTCTTAGGGTAACACGGTTGTGTATGTAACAAGCAGTGTCCATGGCCTCAACCCAGAACCGGTATGCAAGCTTCTTTGCATGCAACATCACTCTAGCACATTCTTGGATAGTACGATTCTTCCTTTCTACTACCCCATTTTGTTGAGGGGTGATATGTGAAGAGAACTCATGTTTGATACCTTGGTTAGCACAGAATGTAATTAGAATTATTTTGAGGTGGTTAAATTAAATTAAGTTTGGGAATTAATTAATAAGTGTGTAAACTTAGGGATTTTTTTTTAAGTGAACAAAAATTACACCTAATTACTCTAATCCTACACTTATGAGTTTAAGCACTCAAGAAGCAATTTCCCTCCTAATCTCCCTCCCTCTCTCGTGCTCCCTCTCTTTCTCATGACTCACTTCCTCTTTGGCTTGCAAACCAACACCTCACATAGTGTGTATGAGTCATGGTTCCACTACCCCATTCTAAGCCTATGCCATCACATGCAATCAAGCTCTCTCCCTCACATAAAACACTTCAGAAAATTCAGAGAGCTAAGCTCTTTCTCTTCCTCTCTCTCACGCACAAAAACAAACAACAAGCACCAAGTTCCAAACTCCTCCATCAACTACCATTCACATGTTGGATTCTCCTTACTATCACATCCCAAAACAGTGACAATCACAGAGATTCCCTGCACCATATCAGTTCTGAATCCTTGTTTCCCCAAGCTCACATGACACTAAACAACAACAACCCCATTCTCACCTTTTCCTCAACCAATCACATGACATGCAACCAAGAACCAAGCCAAATTCGTGTACTGCTCATTCACTCAGTAATCACACTATAAATAACCTCATTCCTCAACTCAGTTCATCATCAATCCATATTCAAATTCCTAAAACAAAGTAGAGGGTTTCTAGAGTTCAAATTCCAAATTCTGGTCCGGCTGTCCGTGGGTAGCTTGGAGAGGTTTCAATGGCTGATAGTAGAGCTTAGAGGAAGATTAAAAGCTCAATTACCAGGTGGGTTCGTAGGTTAGATAGTTAGATTTCCCCAAACATGAAATATGCATGCAAACTTAGGAAAATTAGGGAAAATTCGTGTGAGGAGAAATAACTCCCATTTTCTCCTCCAAACAATAGTATGATATGTTATTAATGTTGTTACAATGGTTAAAAACGAGGATTGTAGGTGTTATATTTGAAAAATGCAATTTTATGCAAAAACGGGGCTGACTTCGCAGGATTCGCCCGGCGAGCAGCCGGCGAGCCTTCTAGCGAGGTTGCAATTTCTGGGCTGCGTATGAATAGCTCAGCGAGCTTTCTCTGGCCCGGCGAGCTTAGGTTCGCCCGGCGAGAGGTTGTTCGCCCGACGAGTCTTTGCAGAACAGAACTTGTACTTTTCTTGGACTGGCTGGAGTGCTTTTTGGGCGAGAATTGCTTGTCAATCTCATTTTCTAAAATCATTTTAAAACTAAAGCACTCGTTTTATGTCCTCGGATCTAATTATTATTTTGTGCAACGATATAATTCATATTTATGCGAGTTGTTTGTTATCACGAAATAATTCTAGGTTATGACTTAGGATTTTTAGAAATGTTGCTTGTTCCCAATGGGTTTTGGGTTAATTATGGTAGCATGAATTAATGATTAGAATCAGTCAATTATGTGCGATTTATTTCTATCGCTTTATGGACTTCCTTCGGAAGCTTCCATCAGGAAAATGTTAAAATGTGAGTTGTATGTCGGAAACACTTCGTGTTCAGCGGATAAGGCAAGCCTCTGTGAGATACTCACCTCAGAGTGCTTTGCGGTTAAAACGAACAAGACTAATAATTTGTGACACACCATTTATTTATGCTTTATGATGTTATGTTACGAAATATTATGATATGACTGATTAGGAGCCCTGGCTTAGTAGCCATTAGGAGGGTAGTAGGACCCACTGAGACTTAGTAGTCTCACCCCACTCCAATTATTTTTTTCAGATAAGCAGGTTGGCTAAGGTATGTTGCTTGGTGTGCTCGTAGCTGTGCTTGGGATGGCATATTTGATTCATGCTTTCTTTTTCGAGTCTTGTTTTCGTGCTTGTTGAAATTAGTAGTACTTCGGTGTCTTTGAATTTTATGTCTTCCACTGTTATTTCTGAACCTCTGTTGTATTTGGCACTTGCGCGTGCATCGAACTCTTGATGTAATAATAATGAATTCTGTACCAATAATGATATTCCGCTATTATTCTAGATATATGTGTGGAGTGTTATAATTGGTATCAGAGCAGGTCGATTCAGATCTTGCGAGAATTCATTAGTATTACCATTCCAATCCCAGTAGTTGTCTAGGTTCCCTACATACGTTCTAGGTGTCATGTCACTTTAGGCCTAGCTAACTTGATTTGATATTGGCAGTTAGAGCGAAATGTCCGGACCAAGGCGAGGACCTGGAAGGCCCCGAACAAGGCACGACAGTGATGAAGAGCCGAAAGTGTTTGGTGACGCGAATGCGAACATGCGGGCAGAAATGATGTATCAGCATCAACAGTTCCAAGCCCAACAAGCTCAGTACCATCAGGAGTTTATGAACATGTTCCAGCAGCATATGAATCAACCTCTTCATCCTCCTCAGCAGTAAGGCACCAGTGCTGCTTTCAGAGAATTCTGTTGGATGAGCCCTCCAGAGTTTTATGGGGAATATAATCCGGCGAAGGCTCGTGAATGGATTCAGCATATGAGTGGAATCTTGGATTCAATGGATTGTTCTGAAGTTGACAAAGTTGTATTCGTCTCCCGCTTCTTCAGGGGCGACGCTTGCAACTGGTGGGATGGAACCAAGTCGTACATGGAAGCTAGTGGTATGGAATTGAACTGGGAGAATTTCAGGCGACTCTTCGTGGGGCATTACATCCCGGAGAGTTACCAATTTCAGATGGAGCATGAACTGACTGAACTGAAACAAGGAAACATGACTGTCGCAGAGTATACTATGAGATTTAATGAGCTAGTGCGTTATGTGGCTGACGGAGATAACGCTCCTACCGAGAGCTGGAATATGAAAAAGTATCGCATCAGTTTGAGAGCGGACATTGCTCATGATGTATCCATGCAACGCATTACCTCTTTTGGTGAACTTGTGCAGAAAAACTACCATGCCGAGGCTGACCTTGGCAATATTCAGAAAGAAAAGAATGAGCTGTTTCAGAAAAGAAGGGACTCGGGAAAGTTCAATCTGCAAGTGAGGACTAAGGGTTCCACAAGCAAAGGCAAACAGAGTTTTTCCCAGCGTTCGCCAAAGAATTGTTCAGACTGTGGTTTCCCACACAGTGGGGAATGTATGAAAGGGAAGAACATCTGTTACTATTGCAAGCAGCCAGGACATTTCAAGCAGGAGTGTCCGAAACTCAAGAAGCATGGTGACTCCAGCAGTGCATCTAAAAGTAAAGGTCGGGTTTACTCACTTAACTGTTATGAAATTAGATCTAATAATGCTTTAATCATGGATGTATGTTTGTTAGGACAATCAGAAGTGTTAGTGTTGTTTGATTGTGGCGCTACCAACTCTTTTATAGCCGTTGACTGTGCTCAACGACTTAAATTGCCTTCTGTCCCTCTTGTGCCCCAAATGGCAGTTGTTGTCGCCACCGGCGGCAAAGTCATCTCTAAACGTGTTTGCCAAAATTGTCCGATCCGAGTGGGCAGTAAGGTCTACCATATAGATCTAATCTGTCTACCCTTGCAAGATTTTGATGTAGTCCTCGGCATGGATTTGTTATCTGCCAATACTGTGTATATAGGATGTGCTAAAAAGAATTTGTTCATTCCAATTGAAACTTCCACAGAAAGTAGAGCTCTTTCCGCCTTACTCCAGAATGCTCATCAAATGATCCAGTACCTAGGTGCAGGTACTAAATGTTTCAGTGTCTTGTTTACTGTCGATCCTGAACCTAGATTGGGTCCCTCAGATATCCTAGTGGTTAGTGAGTACTTAGATGTATTTCCTGATGATATTATGACCCTACCTCCAGAGAGAGAAGTGGAATTCTCCATTGATCTCGTTCCCGGTTCTCAGCCTATATCAGTTGCTCCGTATAGAATGTCTCCTTTAGAATTGCATGAACTCAAGTCTCAGTTAGAGGAATTGCTCCAAAAGCATTTCATTCGTCCAAGTGTTTCTCCTTGGGGAGCGCCAGTTCTGTTGGTTAAGAAAAAGGATGGTTCAATGCGCCTTTGTATTGACTATCGTCAACTTAATAAGGTCACCATCAAGAACAAGTATCCCCTACCCCGTATTGATGACCTACTAGACCAACTCAGAGGTGCTACTGTCTTTTCAAAGATAGATCTTCGATCTGGCTATCACCAGATTCACATCAAGTCTTCTGACGTGTCCAAAACTGCATTCCAAACGCGTTATGGACACTATGAATTTCTGGTTATGCCCTTTGGTCTAACTAATGCTCCAGCAGTGTTTATGGATTATATGAACAGAATCTTCCAACCTTATCTGGATAAATTCGTTGTTATCTTCATAGATGACATCCTGATTTATTCTCGAAACCCCGAAGAGCACGCTGAACACCTGAGAATTGTCTTAGAGATTCTAAGAGAAAAGAAGCTTTATGCCAAGTTCAGCAAGTGCGAATTCTGGCTGTCCGAAATCAATTTCCTGGGACATGTCATATCACAAGGTGGTGTGGCAGTTGACCCATCCAAAGTAGAAGCCGTACTCAATTGGGATAGACCTAGGACTGTGTCTGAAGTTAGAAGCTTTCTAGGCTTGGCAGGTTATTACCGGAGATTCATTTTGGGATTTTCGGAGATTGCTCTGCCTTTGACTAGATTAACAAGGAAAGGAGCTGCCTTTGTGTGGGATGCAGAATGTGAACTGAGTTTCCAGACTCTGAAGGAAAAACTGACGAGTGCCCCAGTGTTAGTAATTCCTGATCCAACTCGAAAATATGTGGTGTATTGTGATGCATCACATAAAGGACTTGGATGTGTACTAATGCAAGATGGTGCCGTGGTTACATATGCCTCTCGGCAGTTGAAGCCACATGAACAGAATTACCCAACTCATGATCTGGAATTAGCCGCAATTATTTTCGCCTTGAAGATCTGGAGACATCACCTGTATGGTGTCCAGTTCGATCTTTTTAGCGACCACAAAAGTTTGAAGTATCTGTTTGACCAAAATGATTTGAACATGAGACAACGAAGGTGGATGGAATACCTCAAAGATTTCGACTTTAATCTTAGCTATCACCCTAGTAAGGCGAACGTTGTAGCAGACGCCTTAAGCAGGAAAGCTTTGTATGCTTCTGAATTACTCATGCAGTAGTGTGGGTTGTATGAGAAATTCAGAGATCTTAATCTGAATGTGGTGTTCCGGAAGAGTGGAACAAGGATTAATCGGATGGAGCTATCTTGTGATCTGCGCACCAGGATAGCGCAAGCACAACAAAGTGATCTGGAGTTACAAAAGCGGTTGAACAACCCTGAATTCTCAATATCATCTGATGGCGCCATATTGTATGAAGGAAGACTGTGTGTGCCAAGTGATGGTGAATTGAAACGTTTGATCTTAGAAGAAGCCCATAAGAGTGGGTTCTCGATCCATCCTGGATCCACTAAGATGTATCACGATCTGAAGCAGAACTATTGGTGGCCCAATATGAAGGCTGAGATTGCGGATTTTATCTCCCGATGTCTGGTTTGTCAACAGGTTAAGATTGAACATCAGAAACCTGAAGGCCCCTTACAACCATTAGAAATACCTGAATGGAAATGGGAACACATCATGATGGATTTTGTAGGAGGGTTACCGCGAAACCAAAGAGGTCAAGATTCGATCTGGGTAATCGTGGACAGGTTAACCAAATCAGCTCATTTCATTCCAGTCAAATCCACCTATAAGGCCCCGCAATATGCAGCTATCTTTATAGAGCAGATTGTAAGGCTTCATGCTGTACCTTTCAGTATCGTGTCAGATAGAGATCCAATCTTCACTTCTAGGTTCTGGAAAGCATTCCAAAATACGATGGGTACTCGATTGAAGATGAGTACATCGCATCACCCTCAAACGGATGGTCAATCGGAAAGGACCATTCAGACTCTTGAAGATATGCTCCGTGCTTGTGTTTTGGAAGATGGAGGTAGTTGGAGTAACCACCTACATCTGATAGAATTCTCGCACAGCAACAGTTACCATTCCAGTATTGGGATGGCACCCTTCGAAGCTCTGTATGGCAGGAAGTGTCGAACCCCTTTGGGTTGGACTGAAGTGGGTGATCGCGGATTTTTAGGACCTGATGTTATCCAAGAAACGACTTTAAAGATTAAGTCTATCCGTGAGAAAATGAAAGTTGCTCAGAGTCGGCAGAAGAATTACGCTGATAGGAGACAGAGACCCTTGGAATTTGAGGAAGGTGATCATGTATTCTTGAAAGTTACCCCGAAGTTAGGATTACGTGGGGTATTCAGAACTAAAAAGCTCTGTCCAAGATATATTGGACCCTATCAGACCCTTCGACGCGTCGGTCCTGTAGCCTATTAGTTGGCTCTTCCTCCATCTATGTCAGGGCTACACGACATGTTTCATGTCTCTCAGCTTCGGAAATACATTCTTGATCCTTATCAGGCAGTAGAGTTGGAACAGATTGATCTTCAGCCAGATTTAACTTATCAACCAAATCCAGTTCGGATAGTCGATCGTGATATTAAGACTCTTCGGAACAAGAGAATTCCTATCGTCAAGGTTGAATGGGCTCAGTCCCCAGACGGCGAATTCACTTGGGAACTGGAATCTGATATGATGGAAAGTTATCCTCATCTCTTTTAAGGTAAAATTTCTGAATTTCGAGGACGAAATTTCTTTTAGGGGTGTAGATTGTAACAACCCAACCCCTAAATTGTCTAATTAATTCTAACTTGAGATTACCTAATGAAATTAGAATTATTTTGAGGTGGTTAAATTAAATTAAGTTTGGGAATTAATTAATAAGTGTGTAAACTTAGGGATTTTTTTTTAAGTGAACAAAAATTACACCTAATTACTCTAATCCTACACTTATGAGTTTAAGCACTCAAGAAGCAATTTCCCTCCTAATCTCGATCCCTCTCTCGTGCTCCCTCTCTTTCTCATGACTCACTTCCTCTTTGGCTTGCAAACTAACACCTCACATAGTGTGTATGAGTCATGGTTCCACTACCCCATTCTAAGCCTATGCCATCACATGCAATCAAGCTCTCTCCCTAACATAAAACACTTCAGAAAATTCAGAGAGCTAAGCTCTTTCTCTTCCTCTCTCTCACGCACAAAAACAAACAACAAGCACCAAGTTCCAAACTCCTCCATCACTTACCATTCACATGTTGGATTCTCCTTACTATCACAACCCAAAACAGTGGCAATCACAGAGATTCCCTGCACCATATCAGTTCTGAATCCTAGTTTCCCCAAGCTCACATGACACTAAACAACAACAACCCCATTCTCACTTTTTCCTCAACCAATCACATGACATGCAACCAAGAACCAAGCCAAATTCGTGTACTGCTCATTCACTCAGTAATCACACTATAAATAACCTCATTCCTCAACTCAGTTCATCATCAATCCATCTTCAAATTCCTAAAACAAAGTAGAGGGTTTCTAGAATTCAAATTCCAAATTCTGGCCCGGCTGTTCGTGGGTAGCTTGGAGAGGTTTCAGTGGCTGATAGTAGAGCTTAGAGGAAGATTAAAAGCTCAATTACCAGGTGGGTTCGTAGGTTAGATAGTTAGATTTCCCCAAACATGAAATATGCATGCAAACTTAGGAAAATTAGGAAAAATTCGTGTGAGGAGAAATAACTCCCATTTTCTCCTCCAAACAATAGTATGATATGTTATTAATGTTGTTACAATGGTTAGAAACGAGGATTGTAGGTGTTATATTTGAAAAATGTAATTTCCTACAAAACAGGGGCTGACTTCGCAGGATTCGCCCGGCGAGCCTTCTAGCGAGGTTGCAATTTCTGGGCTGCGTATGAATAGCCCGGCGAGCTTTCTCTGGCCCGGCGAGCTTAGGTTCGCCCGGCGAGTCTTTGCAGAACAGAACTTGTACTTTTCTTGGGCGAGAATTGCTTGTCAATCTCATTTTCTAAAATCATTTTAAAACTAAAGCACTCGTTTTATGTCCTCGGATCTAATTATTATTTTGTGCAACGATATAATTCATATTTATGCGAGTTGTTTGTTATCACGAGATAATTCTAGGTTATGACTTAGGATTTTTAGAAATGTTGCATGTTTCCCATGGGTTTTGGGTTAATTATGGTAGCATGAATTAATGATTAGAATCAGTCAATTATGTGCGATTTATTTCTGTCGCTTTATGGACTTCCTTCGGAAGCTTCCATCAGGAAAATGTTAAAATGTGAGTTGTATGCCGGAAACACTTCGTGTTCAGCGGATAAGGCAAGCCTCTGTGAGATACTCACCTCAGAGTGCTTTGCGGTTAAAACGAACAAGACTAATAATATTATGATATGATTGATTAGGAGCCCTGGCTTAGTAGCCATTAGTAGGGTAGTAGGACCCACTGAGACTTAGTAGTCTCACCCCACTCCAATTATTTTTTTTCAGATAAGCAGGTTGGCTAAGGTATGCTGGTTGGTGTGCTCGTAGCTGTGCTTGGGATGGCATATTTGATTCATGCTTTCTTTTTCGAGTCTTGTTTTCATGCTTGTTGGAATTAGTAGTACTTCGGTGTCTTTGAATTTTATGTCTTCCGCTGTTATTTCTGAACCTCTGTTGTATTTGTCTTGATTCCATTTTAATTGTATGAATTAGTAATAATATTTATATGTTAGGGTTTTAATTAAATTTTAATTGATGCTTTTAATTGCCATGAAAATTATTATATGATTGTTAATATGCTTGGTTGCTTGTCTCTATGATTTGGCCTTAGGACTTGGACTTTTGATCACATGTTATATTTTTGCTATCTTTTAATTTCATTTAATTAGGATTAATTGCTAATAATTGGCTTAACATGTTAATAAATTATTTGTCTTATATTCTTGTTATGCCATGAGCTCTTAATTAGTTTTTGTAGATGATTACCCTCTGATTTTATTTCATCTTGTCTTAATCACATGATTGTCTTCTATTTATTCTATGTTTTTTAATTTTATTAATTAATTATAGGGTTTACATGTTAGTTTGTTAAATGACTAATTTGATGTTTTAATTACCATTAACTTTGCTCTATGTTTGATGATATGCTTAATTCTTGTTTCCATGATTTGACTCTAGCCTTTTATTTTATTGTATTTAATTCTTAATAGCATGGTTTAATTGTAAATTGTTTTCTTCATTCAATTAAAAATTCTTAACTTTGGTGATGTTTCTATGACATGAGATATAGTTTTAGATGCTTTAATGAACTTTCAATCTTTTTTTTTTACTTAATTGAAAAAAAAAATGCATGTGTGTGTGTAATTTGAAATATGTTTGATGTTGCTTAATTTACTTCTATTCAATTATATATATTGCCATGATGTGATAATCTTTGCTTTTGTTTCTTTCTTGTTTGTTTTTACTCTCATGTTTTATGTGTTAATTTTGCCATTTAATTGTTATTCACTTTCATGCTTCACACACCACTCATATTTTATTATTTGCCTTACATTTATTTATTTACTATATGCTTTATATTTTATTTCATGATTTATGGTTATATGCTCAATATTTATGTTTATAGCATTTACATTATATTATATGCTTTAATTTTATGTATCATTTATTTATATTCATGCCATTATATTTATTCTTTAATCCCCCATGCATGTTTCCCCCCCGGTTGTAATTTTAAATGCGCATTGTTGGCGCGATTTATCTTTAGTCATCATTTATTGCTTTTATTTATTTAATTCAATCCCCTATGAATGCTACCCCCTGGATGTATTGTATGATTTAAATTCTCGCTCATTATTGCTCGTTAGTATATTTAATGTGTTAATCCGAAGAAGGGAAAAAACCTCGACCTATATGTCGTTGCAAAAGTCTAGGTGCGATTCAAATATTTTAGGTTGTTAGTTAAAGCGTTAGAACTCTCGTTAGAACCATTAACCTTTTTAACCAAAAATATAGAGGTCAACACCTCTTCTCGAAAATATCCAAAATATATCATTTATCAAAAACTCTTTTTCAAAAGTAGCCTGGATTTTAAACCAAGCTCTCAATCAATTAAACTTTATTTTCTCTAGGTAAAAACACTTGGTTTTTCAAATCAAGTCTTATTTTCAATTCTTAAAACTCATTCTTTTTCGTTAGATTAAAACCTTGGAACTCAAACGAAGTGCATTTTGTCACTCAAAACCTATTTTCCCAAATAAATGCTCATTTGCCCTAATCTTATACATACTTTACAAACACATAAAACAAAGCGCTTAGAATAGAATACAAGAGGTTCCTATAGAGTACTATAGACGCCTAGGGTGCTAATACCTTCCCTTTGCGTAACCAACCCCCTTACCTCGATCTCTTTCTTTAGGGTGTTTTAACGGACTTTTCTCCCTTCTTCGGAAAAATAAAAAGCTCGGTGGTGTATCCAAAAATCACCGCGACAGAAATGGCGACTTCACTGGGGATCCCCCGAGCGGGTTGAGCCCATCTTGTTTTCTTTCTCTTTGCGCTTGTGTGTTTATTTGTGTATGCGTGTATGTATGTATGTTTATGGGCCTTATTTGGGAAAACTGTTTGAGTGAGACAAGTCGTAACCGGACTTGAGAGAAACCATAAGATAGGGAAGTGGTATAATCAAAGCGACATGCCCGAAGTCTATTTCGGACCATGGTGCGCCTATGATACAACCACAACTTAGTTTAGGAAGCTTAGGGGTGATAATATTGACATGAGTAATCGTGTTCGACGTTTTATTCCAGAGGGACCGACGACGCTATGGACCTTTAGTGTTACCTTGAACCCATCTTGGCTTTTAGGATGTAGTGCGGTGACCAATTAAGAGTCAATCTTAACTTGGTTGATACGTGATACTACACTCAAACGAGATCGTCTTGCGGATTTTTGTCTTTGTAAAGTTCTAGTTATTAGATGAAATGGATATTTTCTACATTTAATTTAATATAAGCCCTTCGACATAAAAAAAAAAACTTGCATAATTTAGCATAAACATATCATGCATCATGTTGCATTCATAAATTTCCCAAAAAAATAGAGTCTCATATTCTCCTCTTTCTCTTCCGCCTCAGTTAAAGTGGCTCGGCGTATCCGTTACAAAGCGACTCGCACTTACAACACCCGGTCTCAGATTAAGAAGAAGATGGCAACTGTTGAAGAAGAGAACATTCAGCTCCGTGAACAGATGACAGGCATGCAAGCCGAGATTGAGAATTTGACTACTATGATAACTTCTTTGTTGGCAAGTCAGAATCAGGGTTTGACATCAGTTCTCCAGTCTAGTGGTGCGCCTGAGCCACCCCCACCTGTATCAGCACCAATTCCTGCTCCCCGCCTCTCTATGCCTGAAGGTTGTACGTGGGGATTATCGGAAGGTTTCCTTGGAGGAGGGTTCTTCCCTCAAGTGACCGAGGCTCCCCTTGTTCAGTTAGAAAATACTCTCCCACAAGTTACTGCTACTGTCACTGCACCTGCAGTCCATACTGCACCTCATTACCAAGAGCCTATTTTTCATGCGGAAAGCATGGGAGGTTTTGATAGGGTGGAAGATCTGCAAGACAAGTTCAATGAAATCCAACGCGAGATGAGAGCCCTCAAGGGGAAAGATCTGTTTGGTAAAGATGCCCATGAGTTATGCTTGGTTCCTGATGTTGTGGTTCCACCCAAGTTCAAAGTTCCAGATTTTGAGAAGTATAAAGGAAGTACTTGCCCAAAAGCTCATCTGACTATGTATGCGAGGAAAATGTCTACCCAAACTAGCAATGATAAGCTCCTGATTCACTATTTTCAAGATAGCCTGTCTGGGGCAGCCTTGAGGTGCTACATGGATTTGAATAGAGCTGATATCCGCACTTTTAATGATTTGGCCAGTGCTTTCATGTCTCAGTACAACTACAATTCCTTCATGGCCCCTGATAGAGATGAACTCCGTGCCATGACCCATAAAGAGAAAGAATCCTTCAAAGAGTACGCTCAGAGATGGAGGGAGTTAGCTGCTCAGACTCGTCCTCCTATTGAAGAGAGAGAATTGTCCAAGATGTTTATTCACACCCTTAATCCGTTCTTTTATGAGAAGATGTTCAATATGGTTTCTAGGAGTTTTACGGAAGTGGTGGAGACGGGGATGTGCCTAGAAGAGGCCATTCGCCAAGGAAGAATGTCAAAAGAAAATACCCCTGTCAGTAACACCAAGAAGTATGGTCACAATTTCCCGAAAAAGAAGAGTCAGAAGTCGGTATGGTAACTCAAGGAGGTTTTCAGCCAAGGTATCCAAATTATCAACATGTTTCAGCCATTGCACCTGCTCCACAACCACATTACCCACAAATGACATCACAACCACATTACCCACAAATGCCTTCACAACCACAATATCCACAAATGACTCCCCAACAATCATATCCACCGTAGATTCGCCCTCAAAATGTCCAACAAACATTCAACCGCACTCCCAGGTATCCACCCTTTGATCCCATACCAATGAAGTACGCTGATTTGTTCCCCGCTTTACTTGCCAAGAATTTTATTCAGACAAGGCCACCACCTCTAGTGCCTGCTGTTCTACCTACTTGGTACCGTAATGACTTGACTTGCGTTTTCCACCAAGGGGCACCGGGCCACGATGTGGAACGCTGTTTTGCTTTCAAAAACGTTGTCCAGGACTTAGTCAGAAGCAAAGTGTTGACTTTCAAAGACGAGAACCCCAATGTTCAAACAAACCATCTACCAAATCATAACCCCTCTGTCCATTTCATTCAACCATGCCTAGCTTCAAATGCCATCCTCAGTGTGAAAAGTATCAAGACTCCTCTGGTTCCTATCCATATCAAAATGTGCAAAGCAAAGATGTTCGAT
The DNA here is from genome assembly GCA_954870985.1 of Trifolium fragiferum. Taxonomy (NCBI): domain Eukaryota; kingdom Viridiplantae; phylum Streptophyta; class Magnoliopsida; order Fabales; family Fabaceae; genus Trifolium; species Trifolium fragiferum. The sequence goes on from OX940796.1 coordinate 26,562,002, forward strand.
CATGATCATTCAGTGTGTGAAGTATGTCTGTCAGATCCCCAGGGTTGTTCCCAAGTTCAAAGAGATATCCAAGGTTTAATGGACAAAGGAGAGCTGTTAGTGACGAAGAAAGCTGAAGAGGTTTGTGATATTACACCCGAGCTTAGTGCTGCTGATCGTTTGGAGATGATTTACAATAGTGGAGAATGCAACATTCCTAGACTTACAATCCGTGTGCCAGGGTCTGTGCCTTATGCTTCTGAGAGGGCTATACCTTACAGATATCAAGCCACCATGATACAAAATGGAGTGGAGACCTTTATTCCTCCTTTGACTACAGTGAGCAATGTTACCGGTAATAGCAGAATTCTGAGAAGTGGTCGTGTTATCCAAGGGGCAATCCCTCAAAAGCCAAGTACACCCATTATTGAGAAAGTGTCAGTTAGTGTTCCTAGTAAGCCAGTTGAAAAAGAGTATGAAGATTCTGATGAGGTGATGAAACTAATCAAAAGAAGTGAATACAAGATAGTGGACCAGTTGTTACAAACCGCATCTAAGATTTCTATGTTGTCTTTGTTGATGAGTTCTGACGCCCATAGGGAGGCTTTGTTGAAAGTGTTAGATCAAGCCTATGTTGAGAATGATGTGACTTTGAGTCAGTTCGGAGGTATAGTGGGAAATGTGACTGCTTGTAATAATTTGAGTTTTAGTGATAAAGAACTTTCCGAGAGAGGACGAAATCATAATTTGGCGTTGCATGTGTCAGTTAGTTGCAAGTCAGATGTTTTATCCAATGTGTTGATTGATACTGGGTCGTCTCTGAATGTGATGGCTAAAATTACTCTAGACAAACTTTCCTACAAGGATGCCTATATGAAGCCAAGTTCAATGATTGTGAAAGTGTTTGATGGATCAAGGAAGTCAGTGATTGGTGAGGTGGATTTACCTATCGCAGTTGGTCCACATGAGTTCCAAGTTACTTTTCAGGTGATGAATATACTGTAGGGAAATCGTTTCATAAAACAGAGATATAAAACGCAGCGGAATATTAAAATTTTCCCTCCAATGGATCCTTGCGAATGAGCATGATAAGAGTTCGAGGTTATTACCTTTGTAAAACAATTCTTTTGCTTGAAGTTCGATCACAAGCACCGCACGATCGCAGCACCTCTAGCCGGTCCACACGAACAGGTTCCTTCAACTTTCAGTGCTAGCTGCTACAAGGTGAAGGTTGAGGGAGTTCGGTTGGGGTTTCAGAGAATTTTAGGTTTCTCCAAAATTCAGAGTGTCAAGTGAAGTGGCCAACTGAACTACACAAGATTCTTTTATAGAGTTTCTTGTGTGGTCTCCAAGTAAAATGTTTATTGGTCTTCACAAGCCCAATAACCATTTTTACTAATCGCACCCCCAACTAATAAGTCTCACTTATTTCTCCCGTCTTAACTGTCCTTATGTGTGTGACCCTGTAGGTTCTTATGACGTTGGCAATAATATTAATCTTAATATTATAAACAGTGAGCGGTATCTAGCAACACATCACTGCTACCCAAGTCACAAGAATGTCACGTGATCTGACAAACCTTTCCATGATAAATATCTTGTGTATAATTACCCTTTTACCCTTATGTCTATATAGAACACAAGGCATAGTACGTCACCCTTGTTAAGTTCAATATTGGGCCCTTAGACATATCTCCTGTTATGTAGGAGGGGTAAATTCCATCTAGGTCACCCATGTCCCTCAGCATGCTTTGTGAAGCACCCATCAACTGTCTTTATGATCATCCTGTTACAGACTATGTTTGATCGGCAATAAAGTACTTGACTCCACATCTAGGGTCCATAGTGGTTTCAGGTCAAAGGGTGGAATACACCACTTATCACTATGAGAATATCTTATGACATTTCATAACACACTATGCAGTATTCTCATGGTGGGTCAATCCGATATAAATGTTACCCCTAACATTCATATCTGTGTGAAGACTTGATAACTACTTATCTATGATCCGTGAGATGTGATCATCAGTCTACCAACATAATGGTCTCTATGCTTTAATGTTATCCCAATTCACAATAAAACATGACTACGGATATTTTAAGAATAGTGTTCTCATGTTAATGGATTCTCACGATTAAGTCATACTTAACATTCCATTTAACGAACTAACTATTCTAGGGACTTTATTATTTTAACACATAAATATAATAAAGAAAATGCCTTTATTTAATAAATAAATTATTCAATACAAGTTCCAAACAATTATAAATAATTGGCCTATAGGGATTACACCAACAATCTCCCACTAGCACTAGAGCCAATCAGGCATATCTCTAATGCCCATGCTCCTAGTATGGCCCTCATGCTTCGGCTGAGCAAGAGGCTTTGTAAGTGGGTCAGCAGTATTGTCAAGTGTTGGTACTCTGCATATCATCACATCTCCTCTATCAATTATTTCTCGAATAAGATGATAGCGCCTGAGTATGTGTTTGAACTTTTGGTGAAATCTAGGCTCCTTAGCTTGTGCGATTGCACCATTGTTATCACAAAAGAGATCAATGGGATCCACAATGCTAGGAAATATGCCAAGTTCAGTAATTAACTTCTTTATCCAAACAGCATCCTTTGCTGCATTAGATGCAGCAATGTACTCGGCTTTGGTTGTAGAATCAGCAACTGTATCTTGCTTTGAACTCTTCCAGCTCACAGCGCCACCATTTATGCAAAACACATAGCCAGACTGTGATCTAAAGTCATCCCTATCTGTTTGGAAGCTAGCATCAGTGTAACCGATTACACTCAGCTTTTCTTGACCTCCATACAATAGGAATGAGTCCTTAGTCCTTCTCAAGTACTTAAGGATGTTCTTGACAGCCACCCAATGAGCTTCACCAGGATCAGACTGATTCCGACTCGTTGCGCTTAAGGCATATGAAACATCTGGACGAGTACATATCATGGCATACATGATAGATCCTATAGCTGATGCATAAGGGATCTTATTCATGCGATCCCTTTCTTCCTTAGACGAAGGGGATTGTGTTTTGGAAAGACACAAGCCATGTTTCATAGGAATGAATCCCTTCCTGGAATCATGCATACTAAAGCGTCTCAACACTTTATCTATGTATGTACTCTGACTTAGGCCAAGCAGTTTTCGTGATCTATCTCTATAGATTCTTATTCCTAATATATAGGCTGCTTCACCCAGATCTTTCATTGAAAAGCAATTCCCTAACCAAGTTTTAACTTGTTGCAAGGTAGGGATGTCGTTTCCTATAAGTAATATGTCATCTACATATAATACTAGGAACACGACTATGCTCCCACTAACCTTCTTGTAAACACAAGGTTCATCTTCATTCTTAATGAATCCAAACTGTTTCACAGTTTCATCAAAACGAAGATTCCAACTTCTGGAAGCTTGCTTTAATCCGTAGATTGATCGCTGTAGTTTGCATATCTTTTTGGCTTCACCTGGAATGCAAAAACCTTCAGGTTGTATCATGTATACATCCTCAAGGAGACTCCCATTAAGGAAGGCAGTTTTTACATCCATCTGCCAAATTTCATAATCATAGTATGCAGCGATGGCAAGTAAGATCCGAATGGATTTAACCATCGCAACTGGTGAAAAGGTTTCATCATAATCTACTCCATGGATTTGTTTGAAACCTTTAGCAACCAATCGCGCTTTATAGGTCTGCACATTTCCATCCATGTCAGTCTTCTTCTTGAAGACCCACTTGCATCCTATGGGTTTGATCCCATCAGGAGCTTCCACCAAGTTCCAAACTTGGTTTGCGTACATGGAATCCATTTCAAATTTCATGGCTTCAAGCCACTTCTCAGACTCATGGCCAGTAATGGTCTCTTGGTAAGTCACAGGCTCATCTTGATCCATGAGCAATACGTCACCTTACTCTGATATGAGATATCCATATCTTTCAGGTTCTTGACGTATCTTGTTAGATTTACGGGGTTCTTGTGTTACTTGAATAGGATTCTCTGTCACAACAACTTGTGCGTCCTGTTCTTGTTCCTCCATTGGTGTGTCATTACTTTGTAGATCATGAATTTCTTCAAGATCTATTTTCCTCCCACTAATTCCTTTGGAAACAAAGTCCTTTTCAAGGAATACTCCTGTCCGAGCGACAAACACTTTGCCCTCAGAAGGATTGTAGAAGTGATATCCTTTCGTCTCTTTGGGATATCCCACAAAGAAGCACTTGTCAGATTTAGGTTCAAGTTTAGTAGAAATTTGACGTTTTACATAAACTTCACAACCCCAAATCTTTAAGTAAGACATATGTGGTTTCTTACCACTCCATATCACATATGGTGTCTTTTCAACCGTTTTAGAAGGAACGCGGTTAAGTGTATAAGCTGCTGTTAATAGAGCATGTCCCCAAAAGGAGTTTGGAAGATCAGCGTGACTCATCATAAATCGTACCATGTCTAACAGGGTTCGGTTTCTTCTCTCAGATACACCATTCCATTGTGGTGTTCCAGGAGGAGTAAGTTGGGATAGGATCCCACACTCTTTTAGATGGTCATCAAATTCTAGGCTTAAATACTCACTGTTGGAACAAAGTTGGTTTTAACATAACCCAAGTAGTTTTGATGATAACAATAGTATTAATATACAATAGGGATTACTGATAATTTACTCTAGTGTGCAGACATACAAGTTAAAATTTATTTTACACTAGAAGATTGAAGTTCTGGTTGCTGTATTTAAAGTATCCCCAGAAGATGGGAAAACGCAAGTTCTGTAGGCTGCACAGAAGTTGAAGTCACAGAAGTTGTTAGTCAAAGTCAACCAGAAGATGAAGTCATCAGAAGAAACGTTGTTTTCTGCAAATTCTGATGATGATGAAATAGCAGAAGACGTCAAAGAACATTCCATTATTCTTAACGACTATCATCTACAAGGAAAAGGAATTGAAGAGTCATCTGAACGTTATTCAAACCGTTATTCTCTTGACAACGACGTCTGTACTATTATACTATCTTTGTTTTCCTGATTTGGGCGAATATTCGTGATCAAGGACCAGAAGTTGTTCTTTTACTTGATTTGTATAAGCACATTTCAAATGGAAACAATAGTACAGTACTACCTAGCTCATTTCATCTGTATCCGCTCAAATTCAAGACGCTCCAACAACGCCTATAAAAGGAGGAAGGATTTGAAGACGAGATACAACAACACATCTACGAACAAAGAGCTGTTATTCTGCTGAAATTAAAAGAGCTATTCTTAACTTAGATACAACTTGAGTTGATTTTCAAATTCAAGACATTAGCTTTCAACCTCTGGCTTGTCAGTTGTTGAACCTTAGTTTTCTTCTAGAATTCTAAGAACAGTCTTGTAATATAAGTTGTATTTCTTTGTTCTGTGAACTCTGATATTTGTTATCATTGTTCAAAAACATTGTATTTATTTTTGTTGTTAGAAGTCTCTTGCTTGTGTGCTTGAGCAATTGGAAGTCTCTTGTAAGGAGTTACTTGAGCATTGGAAGTCTCTTGCTGTGAGCTTGAGCATTTGTAATCTTGGTGATTATAGTGAAATCCCTTGGAAGTGCAAGGGGACTGGACTACTCTTGGTTTGTGAGAGGAACCAGTATAAATCTTCTGTGTCATCTCTTCTCTCTTCTCTCTGTTTCATTTACCTCATACTCTGTTTTCCTGTTTGCGAACAGAAGTTGTTTGTGTTTAAAGGTTTTGGCCCGCTGCGTTATCTGATAAGTTGAAAAACTTAGAAGAAGTTTTAATTTAACAAAAACACAATTCAGCCCCCCTTCTTGTGTTTTTCACACCTTCAATTGGCATCTAGAGCCCGGTTCTGTTATATCACTTTGCAGTGAGCCAGTTATTTGTTGTGACTAAACACTATGGCTGAGGAAAAGAAATCTGAGGGAACGTCTATTCCATTCAACTATGATGTTGATGATAAAAACAACAACATCAAAGCTCCCAAGTTCAATGGTAATGGTTCTACCTTTTCCTGGTGGAAAGATAGAATCTACAGTCATCTAGTTGGTATTGATGATGACCTTTGGGATTTAGTTGAAAGAGGAACTACGTTTCAAGGTTTGGATGAAAGAGGAAGATTGGATTATGATACAAGGCAAGCTTTCACTGAAAAGGACAAGAAAGCGTACAAGAAGCACCACAAAGTCAAAGATATCTTGATAAGCTGCATATCTCACGAAGAGTACCTTAAGATCACAGATAAATCTACTGCTAAGAGTATCTATGATTCTCTGTGCTCATCTAATGATGGAAACAAACAGGTTCAGGAAGCAAAAGCAACACTTCTGATTCAACAGTATGAACTGTTTAGAATGAAGGATGATGAGAACAATGAATCTATGTTCTCTAGATTCAAAGTTCTGGTCGCAGGCCTTCAAGTTCTGAAGAAAAGTTATACTACTTCAGATCATGTGAAGAAGATTCTTAGAAGCTTACCTGCTAAGTGGAGACTATGGTCACTGCCATTCAGAAAGCAAAGGATTTGGACACACTAAGTCTAGAGGGTTTAATTAGTTCACTCATGAGTCATGAGATTGAGCTATCCTCTGATGAACCTCAGAAGAGAATGAAGTCTCTGGCTCTGCCAGCAACTTCTGGACCTTCTAAGGCTCTCAAGGCTAAAGTTGGTGAATCTGAAACAGAAGAATCTTCTGCAGATGATCAAGAAGATGGATCAGATGATGATGTATTTGCACTTCTAACCAAGAGGTTCCAGAAGTGGGCAAAGAGAAAGCCAAGATATTCTGGCTACAGAAGTTCTGGATCTAAAGGTTCTGGCTACAGAAGTTCTGGGAATAAAGATAAGAAGGATGATTCAAAGCAATGCTTCAATTGCAACAAGCCTAGACACTTCATTGCTGATTGTCCTGACTTAAGCACCAAGGGAAAAGGAAGAAAGAGCACTTTCAAGAACAAAGCTAAAAGGAGTCTTCTAGTTACATGGGAAGATCTTGACAAGCTATCTGATGATGAAGCTGAAGATGCAGAAGCAAATTTGGCACTCATGGCCACAGCAGAGTCAGAAATTGAAAGTGACGTTGAGTCAGATACAGAAGATATTGAGCAGGTTATTTCTAAACCCTCTGACACTCAACTTTCTAAGGCTTTGAAAGATACTGTGATGAAATACATGGAAAAATCAAATGAGTTAGAGCTTTTCAAGCAAAAGTTCAATATACTCAATGATAAGGTCAATCATATTCAAGAAGACTATAAGAAGTCCTTAAAGACTATTCAAGTTCTTGAAAATGGTTGCAGAACATGTAACAAACCCTATGATAAGCATGAGATTGCTCTTCAAGAGTTTGTTCATCACAATATTGACAAGCACAAGTTAGCCTCTATGATTTATGGTGTTGGCAAATACTCTGGACAGGGTTTGGGGAGTACTGTCAAAGGAAACTCAAGTCAGTCTGTGTGTATTAGCAGAACATCTTCTGATCTTTATTCAAATTTTGTTTCTAGTAGTAGTACAAAACATCCAAAAGTGTCAGATGCTCAAGCAAGCGTGGAGTCTTTGAAAACCTCTGCTCCCATTGCTTCAGTATACAAGTCTTATAAAGGAGTATAGAAGATCTTCAAGCCTATGAGTACTCGGGGCATGAGATCAGGCTGTACAAACTTAAAAGCTGGTTTGCTGACACACTCTGGGTCAAGGTCCAAAGGAAAGGCTAAGCCTAAACCTGATTTCAAAGGCTCACCTCACTATGGACCCTCTAGAAACTACAAGAGACAGAAGAAGAATAAAAGAACTAACTATAGAGGACCCATCAGAATATGGGTTCCAAAGTCTGAGATAATGTATACTACAGGTATGCACCCCAAGAAGAAAGCAAAGCTCATGGTATCTGGACAATGGATGTTCACAACACATGACAGGAGACAAGCACTTGTTCCTCACCCTGACTCTGAGAGAGGGAGGAACTATAGGATTTGGTGGGAACCAGAAAGGCAAGATCATTGGTATAGGTAAAGTAGGTAATTCTTCCCTATCTATTTCTGATGTTTGGTTGGTTGATGGACTACAACATAACTTACTTAGCATAAGTCAATTATATGACAGTAATTATGATGTTGTGTTTAATAAGAATTCATGTACTGTGATTAACAATTCTGACAAGTCCATTTTATTTAGAGGCTGTAGGAAAGGCAATGTATATAAGGTGAATCTATCTGATCTTGAGGATCAGAATGTGCTTTGTTTAATGACTCTAAGTGATGAGAAATGGGTTTGGCATAAGAGATTGGGTCATGCTAATTGGAGATTGATCTCTAAACTTAGCAAGGACGATCTTGTTATAGGCCTTCCTAAATTGTCTTATCACTCAGATTCTCTTTGTGACTCTTGTCAGAAAGGGAAATTTGTCAAAAGCTCATTTAAACCTAAGAACATTGTATCTACCTCCAGACCTTTAGAACTTCTGCACATTGATTTGTTTGGACCAGTTAGTGCTGCTTCACTCAATGGAAAGAAGTATGGATTAGTCATTGTTGATGATTATAGTAGATGGACATGGGTAAGATTTCTGAAATCTAAGAATGATACATATGAAGAGTTTAGTGTCTTCTGTGCCCAGATTCAGAATGAAAAGGATTTGAGAATCCTAAAGGTAAGGAGTGATCATGGTGGAGAGTTTGAGAATGAGCCTTTTGAATCTTTTTGTGAAGAGCTTGGAATTTTCCATGAGTTCTCTTCTCCTAGAACTCCACAGCAAAATGGAGTTGTAGAGAGAAAGAACAGATCTTTGCAGGAGATGGCTAGAACTATGATGCATGAAAACTCCTTAGCTAAGTCATTCTGGGCTGAAGCAATAAACACTGCTTGTTATATTCAAAACAGAATCTATATTAGACCAATTCTGAATAAAACAACATATGAACTTTTTAGAGGAAGGAAACCTAACATCTCTTATTTTCACCAATTTGGTTGTACTTGTTACATTCTGAATACAAAAGTCTATCTAAAGAAATTTGACTCTAAAGTTAGTAAGGGTATCTTTATTGGATATTCTGAGCGCTCCAAGTCATACAGAGTGTATAATTCTGAAACACAATCTGTTGAAGAATCTATGCATGTAAGGTTTGATGACAAAGTGCCTGATCATGAAAAGTCAGAGCCTTCTATAGAAATTTCAGATTCTCAAGACTCAGAAGACGAAGATGGTGAACCTATCTCCACTCCTCAACTTCTGGAAGCACCAGAAGATAATCAAGTCCCAGAATTTGATGATCATCAAACAACACCAACAGAAGATCATGAAGTAGAAGGAACAACTATTCCCAAGAATACATTCAAGTATAAGTCATCACATCCTGAAGAGCTCATCATGGGAAACAAGAACAGTCCTAGGAAGACAAGATCAAGTTTTAGGGATGGAGAATCCTTAATTGGTTTAGTTTCCTTGATTGAACCTAAAACGACTGATGAAGCTCTATCTGATGATGCTTGGATAATTGCTATGGAAGAAGAACTGAACAAATTCCAGAGGAATGATGTATGGGATCTGGTACCCAGACCCAAAGGCAAGAACATTATTGGAACAAAGTGGGTATACAGAAACAAGCTGAATGAACAAGGAGAAGTAACAAGAAACAAAGCTAGACTTGTTGCTCAAGGATACAGTCAACAAGAAGGCATTGATTATACAGAGACTTATGCTCCAGTTGCAAGATTGGAAGCCATAAGATTGCTTACTTCTTATGCTGTCAACAACAACATTACACTTTATCAGATGGATGTTAAGAGTGCATTTCTAAATGGTGTTATCTCTGAAGAAGTATATGTCAAACAACCTCCAGGATTTGAAGATTATTCTAATCCAGATCATGTGTTCAGACTAAAGAAGTCACTCTATGGACTCAAACAAGCTCCCAGAGCTTGGTATGAGAGACTGGGCAACTTCTTAGTTAACAATGGTTTTGTAAAAGCTCAAGTTGATAATACATTATTCAAGAAAACCATGAAGAAAGACATTCTGATCATTCAAATATATTTTGATGACATCATTTTTGGATCAACTAATGCTGGACTCTGCAAGAACTTTTCCAAGATGATGCAAGATGAATTTGAGATGAGCATGATGGGAGAACTGAAGTACTTTCTGGGAATTCAGATCAATCAAACAAAGAAAGGGAACTTCATTCATCAGTCTAAGTACATCAAGGATCTTCTGATGAAGTATAATCTTGAAGACTGCAAACCCATGAACACTCCAATGCATCCTACATCAAGTCTTGACAAAGGTGAGTCTGAAGGTAAAGTTGACCAGAAGTTATATATAGGTATGATTGGATCTCTTCTCTATCTAACAGCTTTTACACCAGATATACTATTCAGTGTATGTTTGTGTGCAAGATTTCAATCAGATCCTAGAGAATCTCATTTTACTGCTATAAAGAGAATCTTTAGATATCTGAAGGCTACTTGTAACATTGGATTACTGTATCAGAAATCAAATGATTACAAACTGATTGGATTCTGTGATGCTGACTATGCTGGTGATAAACTTGAAAGAAAATCCACCAGTGGAAACTGTCAATTCATTGGTGAGAATTTGATTTCTTGGGCCAGTAAAAGGCAAACCACTATTGCTATGTCAACTGCAGAAGCAGAATACATTTCAGCAGCCAAATGCTGTACACAACTACTCTGGATGAAATATCAATTGGAAGATTATCAAATAAGCAGTCATAATATTCCTTTATATTGTGATAACACTGCTGCCATTCATCTTTCTAAAAATCCTATTCTACACTCAAGAGCTAAGCATATTGAGATTAAACATCATTTTATAAGAGATTATGTACAGAAGGGAGTAATTGTTCTTAAGTTTATTGATACTGAAGATCAATGGGCTGATATCTTTACAAAACCCTTAGCTGTAGAAAGATTTGATTTTATCAAAAAGAATCTTAATATGATGGAAATCTGTGAATAAGCTGAAACTCTGGTGAAAAATAGTATTTTAGGAAGTTCTGGAAGTTTAACAGAAGTTAGGGGGAGTCACACTTTCTATCAGAAGTTTAGACTAACCATCCTCTGGTATTTATTATCAGAAGATAAGGGGAGTCAGAACTTGTGTATCAGAAGTTGATGAAGCCATCTTCTGTATTTCTATCAGAAGATTGTGAGTGGTTCTGAACGTGACGTGGCAGTAACTGTTGAGTTACCTCTTCAACTACTGTCACTTACGTGTCAGATATTTAATTAACCTTCTAATACACGTGTCTGTTTGCTATTAGAGAAAGAAGTTGGTTAGTGATGATTGTGTTCTAATTCATTGTGAATTGTTAAGTTACTCTATTACCCATGTCCTTTCAGTTAATACGTTTTTGCGCGGTTTGTTTTACTTTCCCTTTTTAAACACTAACTGTTCACATTCACACACTTTTCACAATCACTACCCACACTTTCATTCTTCTAAAACTCAGAAATTTCTTTCGTCTCTCAACTTAGCAAACCCTAACCCTAAAACTCAGAATCATGGCATCATCATCCGACAAACCTACTCGCAGAGAAAAGATTATTGACAGGAACATCAATGTACTACCAATTGCTGATGTCAAAGGATCAAAACCCGGTACCATTACTCAAGATTCTATGCCGTTTCCTATTTCAAAGCTTTATCTTCACATCAAACGACCAGTCGATTTGGAAGGTTTGAGAGTTAATGGTCGTGGAGACGTAATGGAAGCCCTGGTTCATCAGAAGATGACTAAGTACTTGGATTTTCTGAATGGACCTGTCTATCCTGAACGTGTTAAGGATTTCTGGATGAAAGCACGTTTGTTTGCGCAAGGTAATAATCCTGATGAAGAATACTTTGGTAAAGAGATTCGCTCAGAAGTTGGTGGCGTTCTCATAAGAATCAGATCAGAACATATAAGGCAAGCTGTAGCATTTCCGTTGAAAGGTGTTATTCCGAAGAATGCTGATGACGTGAGTCTACAGATTCAAGAAGAACTCTATGGAGTGAATTCTACCTCCAAGAACAACAATGACCTGAAACCCTTCTACAAGGTTATGTACAGGATCCTCTGTGACTCAATATTACCTAAGGTTGGTTCATCTGACCAGATTTCCAATATATATAAACTTGCGTTATATTATTTTGGAAAGAAGGTTGATTTGGACTGTGGCCTTCTAATATTTGAGCACATATGGAGAACAATCAAGGATTGCATTAATAAGCACTACACTAATGCTTATTTCTGCAGATTCTTCTCTTTTATGTTCCACAGAAGTTACCTGATTCAATCTCTTAAAACCACTTTTCCTAGTTATGCATCATATATTGATGCCTACCCTTCTATAATTGGTGGTCAGACTATGAAGAAGGTTCTTAAGTTCAATGCAAAAACCATTACTCCTCAGAATATATACAGAGCTAGAAAGGATGAGAGCAATCTGTATTATTTCATGACCTCTGTTCCCATCAATGAAGTTGCTGAGATTGCTGCTAAGCATAAGAGCATCTTGGAAGATGGAACAGATTTCAAAGTGGAAGATAGGCTAATAACACAGAGGTTATTGCCTGTTCAAGTGAAGGAAAAGAAAACCCCCAAGCCAACCAGTTCAACAAGAAGTTCTACACCCCAGAAACAGACTGGAAGTACTTCTGGTGTGAAGAAAACTTCAGAGGATACTGGTAAAAGGAAGTTAGTTGAAGAAGTTGATCAAGCAGAGGATGAGCTTGATGCAACCAAGCAAGGGGTTACTTCTGGACCTGCTGCTCCAGAAGTTCCTAAGAAGAAAAGAAGAACAACCCTGAGGAAGAAGAAGCAAAATGTAATACATCTTGATGCAGATGAGGAAGCAGAGCGTGAAGACGCTATTGCTGAGGTTGAAAGATTCAAGGTTTTGGAAGAAACCAGTTGGGAGAGTGGGATTGAAGCTGACAAGAATGATTTTCTTGATGCTCCAATTCCTAGAGAAGAGTTTGTTCAGAAGGTGGCTAATCAAGGTATTTATAGAAAGATATTTTAATGGTATTCCTAATTGTGTCATTAATGGTCCAAAACTTGCTAAGTTTGCAAAAAGCATTCCCTATACAGTTCCAGTTCAATACACCTTTTCAAAAATCCTTAAAGATTTAACTCATGAACCAAACTGTATAGAAGAAGAAGCTTCAGCTAGTGCTTCTGTTGAAACACCAGCTGTTAGTTTTGAACAATCTTCTGACCCCCTAATTCAGTTATCTAAACATGAACTTTTTACCATTCCAGAAGAAGCAGGTGTTTCTACTCCTACTTCTGTGGAGGTTGTTGAAGAAATGGTGACAGAAGTTAATGCAGAGGTTGCAACTTCTGGAGCTAATCCTCAACAACTTTCTCTTGCTGTTCATGATACTGACCTTATTTCACCAAGTTCCAAAGACTCAGAGAAGACCTTATCAGATCATCAGGCTTCTCCTAATGCAACAATAGTTGAAGCTGGCACTTCTGCCAGAGCTCTTCAACTTCTTGAGATGGAACTTCACAAACCCTCCCCTCACAAATCTCAACCCCCTCAACTCACAAATTTTGAGAATGACTACATGAACTCTTTTGCTGTAGTCCTTACCCCCTCACCAACAGAACAAACACAACCAACTGCACCTTCAAACAACATAGATAAGCCCTCATCATCATCTGTCCTTACCACCCCTCCTGCCATCACACCGGCAAATGTACAACGTGTGTTGATGGGCATTAATGACATGGTTAAGGATATCTTTAAAGATCCTCCTGCACTTGACTTTGCACCTGATCAAATGGATGGTGACTGCTCTGCCATTACCAATATGTGTTCTCAAATGATGCAAGATCTTCGCTCTAAGTACAGAAGAAACTATGTCATGACTCTTGCAAGGCATAAGCTTACTGAATGCAAGGCTGCAGAGTATAGAATCAGGAAAGCAAAGAAGATGCATGAAGATAGAATGAATTTGGTTTTGAATGAGGCTGCAGATCAGTTTTCTACCTTCTTTGAGCAAGAATTGAACAAGATTGTCAAGGTAGACTCTGAATCAGGATCAGAGGTTGTCAGGTTGGGTACAGAAGTTGTGCTACAGAGGATGAAGACCTTTTCTGAAGAAGCTCTGAAGAAGCTTCAAGACAAACTCTTGGACCCCTCTCAACCCTCTCAACCTTAGGATTTCTGCTGTTATTTGCTTATTTTGTTTAGTTTGCACTTGTGTCATCTCATGTTCTGTCTGGATTTTTTGTTTTACTTTATTCTGTTTTATGTATTTTGTTATGGATAATTGTTACTTTTTATGATATTGCAGTTATGTTCTGGTGATTTATTTTCTTGTGTTACAGAAGATAGATCTATATATATTTCTGCATAAACATAAAAAATAATAACATGCATTCAAAAAAAATTGTTTTTCATTCATAATTTGCATTACAACAGTTTTCCATTTCATCATTGCTATGATTTTACATGTTTTTCCATTTCATCATTGCTCTCTGAGCAAAGACGTTTTTTAACATGAAAATCTGACCCTCCTAAACCTAAAAGGAAATTTTCTGCAAACGGATGAGAAGGAGATGCTGACAGAGGATTGTGCCCCAAACTTCAACCTGGGAGCCTTTAGATCTTGATCTCTTCAAGCTTCCATGTGTTGTCCACTTGGAGCCTCTTGTCAAGACTCAATCTCTTCCTCTTGCATGTGAAGAACCTCTTGATCCTCTAAGAACAGAAGGATGTTGAGAAACTTGCGTCTGATTTTGAAGCAAGGAACTTCAACATGTTCTGATGTTTCTTAGACATCATATTCCACGAGACTGCATCTAATGATATTACGATCCCTCTCTGGTTCTTCTTTGAAAATTTCTTAAACCCATTTCTTTCAATCACTCTTCTATCCTCACAAATATTTTCTTTCATCTTGATGAAGAACTTATTTTCTCTCATTGGAAGTGTTGAGTGAAATGACAAAGGATTGGCGTGCTTTTATAGCAATTTTGGTTGGTAGGAGTTACCTCGTTTTTAGCATTTGCATTAACTAAATATGGTTTTTATCATCTATTTTAATGCATTTCTTTTGACTTGACTATTTCTTTAGTCACGTGTTTATTCTTTCTCTCTTTTTTATTCTTTTTGTTTAATGACAAAAGGGGGAGTAAGAGTAAATTAATTTATCAACACTAACCGAAGCCAAAATTTAATATTCTTTATTCAGTTTTATTGTTCAATCATTAAATATTATCAGTTACCTTTTGATATATTTAAAGGAAATTTTTTATTGAGATCAGAACTTTCCATACATGATACACGTAAGAGAAGATTGCGCTTTTCTCTTAGGTTGATCAGAAAACAGAAGAAAGCTTGCAAACCTATCTTCTGGGAGTCAAAATGTATACAGAAGTTCTGGATTCAACATTAAATTTTAAACTATTTTAATCATTCCTTACTGAACTCAGGGGGAGCTTGCAAAACTCATAAACCTGAAGGATGAATGAATGTGATTAAAATAACAACCATTGCAAATTAATACTTGGTTTGTCATCAATCAAAAAGGGGGAGATTGTTGGAACAAAGTTGGTTTTAACATAACCCAAGTAGTTTTGATGATAACAATAGTATTAATATACAATAGGGATTACTGATAATTTACTCTAGTGTGCAGACATACAAGTTAAAATTTATTTTACACTAGAAGATTGAAGTTCTGGTTGCTGTATTTAAAGTATCACCAGAAGATGGGAAAACACAATTTCTGTAGGCTACACAGAAGTTGAAGTCACAGAAGTTGTTAGTCAAAGTCAACCAGAAGATGAAGTCATCAGAAGAAACGTTGTTTTCTGCAAATTCTGATGATGGTGAAATAGCAGAAGACGTCAAAGAACATTCCATTATTCTTAACGACTATCATCTACAAGGAAAAGGAACTGAAGAGTCATCAGAACGTTATTCAAACCGTTATTCTCTTGACAACGACGTCTGTACTATTATACTATCTTTGTTTTCCTGATTTGGCGAATATTCGTGATCAAGGACCAGAAGTTGTTCTTTTACTTGATTTGTATAAGCACTAATCAAATGGAAACAATAGTACAGTACTACCTAGCTCATTTCATCTGTATCCGCTCAAATTCAAGACGCTCCAACAACGCCTATAAAAGGAGGAAGGATTTGAAGACGAGATACAACAACACATCTACGAACAAAGAGCTGTTATTCTGCTGAAATTAAAAGAGCTATTCTTAACTTAGATACAACTTGAGTTGATTTTCAAATTCAAGACATTAGCTTTCAACCTCTGGCTTGTCAGTTGTTGAACCTTAGTTTTCTTCTAGAATTCTAAGAACAGTCTTGTAATATAAGTTGTATTTCTTTGTTCTGTGAACTCTGATATTTGTTATCATTGTTCAAAAACATTGTATTTGTTTTTGTTGTTAGAAGTCTCTTGCTTGTGTGCTTGAGCAATTGGAAGTCTCTTGTAAGGAGTTACTTGAGCATTGGAAGTCTCTTGCTGTGAGCTTGAGCAATTGTAATCTTGGTGATTATAGTGAAATCCCTTGGAAGTGCAAGGGGACTGGACTACTCTCGGTTTGTGAGAGGAACCAGTATAAATCTTCTGTGTCATCTCTTCTCTCTTCTCTCTGTTATCATTTACCTCATACTCTGTTTTCCTGCTTGCTACCAGAAGTTGTTTGTGTTAAAAAGGTTTTGGCCCGCTGCGATATCTGATAAGTTGAAAAACTTAGAAGAAGTTTTAATTTAACCAAAACACAATTCAACCCCCCTTCTTGTGTTTTTCACACCTTCACTCACCTCCTCGATCTGATCGAAGGGTTTTGATTTTCTTTCCTAGTTGGTTTTGTACTTCATTTTTAAATTCCTTGAACTTTTCAAAGGATTCAGATTTATGCTTCATTAAATACACATATCCATATCTACTGTAGTCATCAGTAAATGTAATGAAGTATTGAAAACCTCCTCTGCAAGGTGTGTTCAGTGGTCCACATACATCAGTATGTATGAGAGCCAAGAGATCACTTGTCCTTTCACCTTTACCGGTGAATGGGACCTTTGTCATTTTTCCCAATAAACAAGATCTGCATGTTTCAAAAGATTCATAATCAAATGAATCCAAGAGTCCATCTTTATGGAGCTTGGAGATGCGTTTCTTATTTATATGGCCTAAACGAAAATGCCAAAGGTATGTGGGATTTAACTCATTAGGTTTCATCCTCTTAGTATCAATGTTATAAATTGGCATTTCAAGATCAAGAATATATAATCCATTACTCATTTGTGTGGTGGCATAAAAGATATCATTTAAATAAATGGAGCAACAATTGTTCTTTATTATAAATGAAAAGCCAAGTTTATCCAAACAAGAAACAGAAATAATATTCCTGCTAATGGCAGGTACATAAAAACAGTTTTCTAACTGAATTATTAAACCACTAGGTAAAGTCAAATCATAAATTCCTACAGCTAATGCGGCAACTCTTGCTTCATTTCCCACTCGTAGGTCGACTTCACCTCTAGCCAATTCTCTACTCCTTTGCAGCCCCTGCACATTAGCACAAATGTGAGAACCACATCCGGTATCCAATACCCATGTAGAAGAAGTAGATAAATTAATTTCAATAACAAAGATACCTGCTGAATTGGAACTCTCTATTCCATTCTTCTTATCTTCTAGGTATTTTGGGCAGTTCCTCTTCCAATGTCCACTCTTGTTACAGTGGAAGCACTTACCCTCCTTTGCAATGCCACCAGTGGGCTTCAAAGCTTGAGGGGCAGATTTGGGTTTGGCAACTACCTTGCCCTTCCCTTTGCTGCCCTTCCCTTTGTTAGCCTTCTTGTGATTTCCATTACCGATCATTAGAACATGATTCGACTTTCCTTTTGATTTCATGTTCTGTTCAGCTTGTCTCAACATGCTCAACAGTTGTGGCAGAGTTTTCTCCATGTCGGACATGGTGAAATTCAGCATAAACTGATTAAAGCTTTCAGGCAACGATTGCAGGATGAGATCAGTTGCAAGCTCATTCCCGAGCGGAAATCCCAATTTTGTTAGGTTCCCCACGTACCCAATCATTTTGAGCACATGTGGACTAACAGGAGATCCCTCAGCTAGCTTGGCCTGAAACAGGGCTCTGGAAACCTCAAACCTCTCAATTTTGGCTTGCTCTTGGTAGAGCGTTTTCAAGTGTTCGATCATATCGAATGCATTCATTTCCTCATGTTGCTTCTGAAGCTCAGAGGTCATGGTAGCCAGCATGAGACATTTTGCATCCATAGCATCATCAAGATGCTTCTGATAAGCATCCTTTTGAGCCTTAGATGCATTGGCAGCAGGTTCATCATCCGGGTCAGGATGGGGTTCCTCAATAGCATACAGCTTTTTCTCGTGCATGAGGACTATCCTCAAGTTACGATGCCAGTCAAGAAAATTTGTCCCAGACAATTTTTCTTTGTCAAGAATGCTTCGCATAATACTGTTTGAACTGTTGTTGTTTGTCATGGTGATCTACATTAATAAAATTGAAGATATAAGTATTAAATAATTTTAAAACATACTACCTCCGTTCCTTTTTACTTGTCTTTTAGGGCTAGATTTAGCGTTTCTATTTCATTGTTCTTTTGGTATTTTACGAGTATGATTTGTCAATTATACCCGTTGTCAATTGCTCTTATCTTTTTCAATAAAACCAATTAATGCTATATATTTGGAAAACTAAATCTTTTTTATTTTTTTTGGAACATAACATATTAAATTTTGTTTTTTTTAACATAATATATTAAATTTATTGGAAAGAGAAAGTGTGTGAAAAAAAATAGAAATTTATTGGTAAATTAAAACGAGGGTATAATAAGAATATAAAGTGCAAATATACACTTTCTTAATTTGGTGTTACTATTCTAAAAAGACAAGTAAAAAGGAACGGAGGGAGTATTTAATTAGGACCTCAATTAAATATGCGCTCCCACTATTTTACTCAAAACAAATGACCCTCGACATTTGTTTCGGAAAACCCCGTTGGAAGATTTTCTAGTGGGAATGAGATCCATATTTCACTTTGTTTTAAGTCAGCGTTAGGCTGATTACACAAAACACAGCTATTTAGGTAGGAAACTCTTTCCAATTGTATCTCATACAATTCTCATATCCTTTCCGTTGAGTAAATAACACTTATTAATCCATCATATGGAATAACCCAACATTTGCTTCTAAAGTCATATAATCATATTATGTTTTCTTTAGTTAAGTCAAACCCAATGAATAGCAATCAGATAAACTAGTTAACTCATCGCAACTTATCAATATAGATAATGCACTTTGCGTTGGCAAAACCTACATTAATCGATATTGATCTTGAAGGGTGCTATTCTTTGGAAAGCATAAAACTTAATATTCTTTTGAGGGTTTTATTAATTTTCTTAGATCTCACCTCACCACGGTTTTCATACAATATCGTCACTCCAATCATATCATGCATCAACATACATTAAACAAATAAAGTGACATGATTATGGCCCCTAGCGTAGATGTTCCCTCAAGCCGATGAGAGAACCTATACTAATCCTAAGAACAACCTCTACTTCTCCAAGCTAGGTCTTCATGGATTTCATTCCTGTCCTATTACTAATCTTACATTACATTAATATAAGAATACTCGCGTTACATACGAGGGAGTGAGATGAGAAGAGAATTACATCAAGAAATATAAGGAAGGCACGACACGCAGGCCGTATTTAAAATCTCAAACAAAAATAGAAAATAAATGACTAAGGCCATAACCATTCATCATGCATTTCAATAACAATAAACAAATAATTATTATTATTAAATTAGTCCGTATTTTAAATTTTGATGAACACTTCATCAATGAACCCTAACCGTCACTTTGTAAACCCTAATTATAACAATGGCACAACACTTGCGTCATTACGATTTCTTAATGATCATACCAAATCAAGTACTCTGATTTTTTATTCTACATGATTATCGAATATTTTAAAACTTCACCAGATTCGGTTCCGAAGCGCTTCACCAGATACGGTTCCGAAGCACTTCACCAGATACGGTTCCGAAGTTTCAAATATCAATTCTCAAATAAAACAAATATCATCCGACTTAATTATTCTATGATCAAAATCAGTATATCACATATACTGTTATCGCTTAAGGGTTTAAAGTTGTTGCGATGCCGATTTTAATTTATTTTATTATTTAATCGATTCCATTATGTTTAAACAATTTAAACATAAGCGAATTGATTAAACAGAAATTGTTTCCAATCTGTTTAAACGATTTAAACAGAAACGCGATTAAACAATTTCATAATATGTTTAAACAATTTAAACAGAAACGTGATTAAACAATTTAACCAGAACCGGCGATTTTAAGTAGAATATTGTTTAAACAATTTAAACAGAAACGCGATTAAACAATTTAATCAGAATCAACGATTAAAGCAGAATATTGTTTAAACAATTTAAACAGAAACGTTTTACAATATGTTTAACCGATTTAAACAAACGCAATAAACAAACAAACCGATTCATGGTTTCACAAGTGGCTCTGATACCACTGTAGGGAAATCGTTTCATAAAACAGAGATATAAAACGCAGCGGAATATTAAAATTTTCCCTCCAATGGATCCTTGCGAATGAGCATGGTAAGAGTTCGAGGTTATTACCTTTGTAAAACAATTCTTTTGCTTGAAGTTCGATCACAAGCACCGCACGATCGCAGCACCTCTAGCCGGTCCACACGAACAAGTTCCTTCAACTTTCAGTGCTAGCTGCCACAAGGTGAAGGTTGAGGGAGTTCGGTTGGGGTTTCAGAGAATTTTAGGTTTCTCCAAAATTCAGAGTGTCAAGTGAAGTGGCCAACTGAACTACACAAGATTCTTTTATAGAGTTTCTTGTGTGGTCTCCAAGTAAAATGTTTATTGGTCTTCACAAGCCCAATAACCATTTTTACTAATCGCACCCCCAACTAATAAGTCTCACTTATTTCTCCCGTCTTAACTGTCCTTTTGTGTGTGACCCTGTAGGTTCTTATGACGTTGGCAATAATATTAATCTTAATATTATAAACAGTGAGCGGTATCTAGCAACACATCACTGCTACCCAAGTCACAAGAATGTCACGTGATCTGACAAACCTTTCCATGATAAATATCTTGTGTATAATTACCCTTTTACCCTTATGTCTATATTGAACACAAGGTATAGTACGTCACCCTTGTTAAGTTCAATATTGGGCCCTTAGACATATCTCCTGTTATGTAGGAGGGGTAAATTCCATCTAGGTCACTCATGTCCCTCAGCATGCTTTGTGAAGCACCCATCAACTGTCTTTATGATCATCCTGTTACAGACAATGTTTGATCGGCAATAAAGTACTTGACTCCACATCTAGGGTCCATAGTGGTTTCAGGTCAAAGGGTGGAATACACCACTTATCACTATGAGAATATCTTATGACATTTCATAACACACTATGCAGTATTCTCATGGTGGGTCAATCCGATATAAATGTTACCCCTAACATTCATATCTATGTGAAGACTTGATAACTACTTATCTATGATCCGTGAGATGTGATCATCAGTCTACCAACATAATAGTCTCTATGCTTTAATGTTATCCCAATTCACAATAAAACTTGACTACGGATATTTTAAGAATAGTGTTCTCATGTTAATGGATTCTCACGATTAAGTCATACTTAACATTCCATTTAACGAACTAACTATTCTAGGGACTTTATTATTTTAACACATAAATATAATAAAGAAAATGCCTTTATTTAATAAATAAATTATTCAATACAAGTTCCAAACAATTATAAATAATTGGCCTCTAGGGATTACACCAACAATCTCCCACTAGCACTAGAGCCAATCAGGCATATCTCTAATGCCCATGCTCCTAGTATGGCCCTCATGCTTCGACTGAGCAAGAGGCTTTGTAAGTGGGTCAGCAGTATTGTCAAGTGTTGGTACTCTGCATATCTTCACATCTCCTCTATCAATTATTTCTCGAATAAGATAATAGCGCCTGAGTATGTGTTTGGACTTTTGGTGAGATCTAGGCTCCTTAGCTTGTGCGGTTGCACCATTGTTATCACAAAAGAGATCAATGGGATCCACAATGCAAGGAAATATGCCAAGTTCAGTAATGAACTTCTTTATCCAAACAGCTTCCTTTGCTGCATTAGATGCGGCAATGTACTCGGCTTCGGTTGTAGAATCAGCAACTGTATCTTGCTTTGAACTCTTCCAGCTCACAGCGCCACCATTTATGCAAAACACATAGCTAGACTGCGATCTAAAGTCATCCCTATCTGTTTGGAAGCTAGCATCAGTGTAACCGATTACACTCAGTTCTTCTTGACCTCCATACAATAGGAATGAGTCCTTAGTCCTTCTCAAGTACTTAAGGATGTTCTTGACAGCCACCCAATGAGCTTCATCAGGATCAGACTGATACCGACTCGTTGCACTTAAGGCATATGAAACATCTGGACGAGTACATATCATGGCATACATGATAGATCCTATAGCTGATGCATAAGGGATCTTATTCATGCGATCCCTTTCTTCCTTAGACGAAGGGGATTGTGTTTTGGAAAGACACAAGCCATGTTGCATAGGAATGAATCCCTTCCTGGAATCATGCATACTAAAGCGTCTCAACACTTTATCTATGTATGTACTCTGACTTAGGCCAAGCAGTTTTCGTGATCTATCTCTATAGATTCTTATTCCTAATATATAGGCTGCTTCACCCAGATCTTTCATTGAAAAGCAATTCCCTAACCAAGTTTTAACTTGTTGCAAGGTAGGGATGTCGTTTCCTATAAGTAATATGTCATCTACATATAATACTAGGAACACGACTATGCTCCCACTAACCTTCTTGTAAACATAAGGTTCATCTTCATTCTTAATGAATCCAAACTGTTTCACAGTTTCATCAAAACGAAGATTCCAACTTCTGGAAGCTTGCTTTAATCCGTAGATTGATCGCTGTAGTTTGCATATCTTTTTGGCTTCACCTGGAATGCAAAAACCTTCAGGTTGTATCATGTATACATCCTCAAGGAGACTCCCATTAAGGAAGGCAGTTTTTACATCCATCTGCCAAATTTCAAAATCATAGTATGCAGCGATGGCAAGTAAGATCCGAATGGATTTAACCATCGCAACTGGTGAAAAGGTTTCATCATAATCTACTCCATGGATTTGTTTGAAACCTTTAGCAACCAATCGCGCTTTATAGGTCTGCACATTTCCATCCATGTCAGTCTTCTTCTTGAAGACCCACTTGCATCCTATGGGTTTGATCCCATCAGGAGCTTCCACCAAGTTCCAAACTTGGTTTGCGTACATGGAATCCATTTCAGATTTCATGGCTTCAAGCCACTTCTCAGACTCATGGCCAGTAATGGTCTCTTGGTAAGTCACAGGCTCATCTTGATCCATGAGCAATACGTCACCTTACTCTGATATGAGATATCCATATCTTTCAGGTTCTTGACGTATCTTGTTAGACTTACGGGGTTCTTGTGTTACTTGAACAGGATTCTCTGTCACAACAACTTGTGCGTCCTGTTCTTGTTCCTCCATTGGTGTGTCATTACTTTGTAGATCATGAATTTCTTCAAGATCTATTTTCCTCCCACTGATTCCTTTGGAAACAAAGTCCTTTTCAAGGAATACTCCTGTCCGAGCGACAAACACTTTGCCCTCAGAAGGATTGTAGAAGTGATATCCTTTCGTCTCTTTGGGATATCCCACAAAGAAGCACTTGTCAGATTTAGGTTCAAGTTTAGTAGAAATTTGACGTTTTACATAAACTTCACAACCCCAAATCTTTAAGTAAGACATATGTGGTTTCTTACCACTCCATATCTCATATGGTGTCTTTTCAACCGTTTTAGAAGGAACGCGGTTAAGTGTATAAGCTGCTGTTAATAGAGCATGTCCCCAAAAGGAGTTTGGAAGATCAACGTGACTCATCATAGATCGTACCATGTCTAACAGGGTTTGGTTTCTTCTCTCAGATACACCATTCCATTGTGGTGTTCCAGGAGGAGTAAGTTGGGATAGGATCCCACACTCTTTTAGATGGTCATCAAATTCTAGGCTTAAATACTCACCTCCTCGATCTGATCGAAGGGTTTTGATTTTCTTTCCTAGTTGGTTTTGTACTTCATTTTTAAATTCCTTGAACTTTTCAAAGGATTCAGATTTATGCTTCATTAAATACACATATCCATATCTACTGTAGTCATCAGTAAATGTAATGAAGTATTGAAAACCTCCTCTGTCAGGTGTGTTCAGTGGTCCACATACATCAGTAAGTATGAGAGCCAAGAGATCACTTGTCCTTTCACCTTTACCGGTGAATGGGACCTTTGTCATTTTTCCCAATAAACAAGATCTGCATGTTTCAAAAGATTCATAATCAAATGAATCCAAGAGTCCATCTTTATGGAGCTTGGAGATGTGTTTCTCATTTATATGGCCTAAACGAAAATGCCAAAGGTATGTGGGATTTAACTCATTAGGTTTCATCCTCTTAGTATCAATGTTATAAATTGGCATTTCAAGATCAAGAATATATAATCCATTACTCATTTGTGCGGTGGCATAAAAGATATCATTTAAATAAATGGAGCAACAATTGTTCTTTATTATAAATGAAAAGCCAAGTTTATCCAAACAAGAAACAAAAATAATATTCCTGCTAATGGCAGGTACATTAAAATAGTTTTCTAACTGAATTATTAAACCACTAGGTAAAGTCAAATCATAAATTCCTACAGCTAATGCGGCAACTCTTGCTCCATTTCCCACTCGTAGGTCGACTTCACCTCTAGCCAATTCTCTACTCCTTTGCAGCCCCTGCACATTAGTACAAATGTGAGAAGCACATCCGGTATCCAATACCCATGTAGAAGAAGTAGATAAATTAATTTCAATAACAAAGATACCTGCTGAATTGGAACTCTCTATTCCATTCTTCTTATCTTCCAGGTATTTTGGGCAGTTCCTCTTCCAATGTCCACTCTTGTTACAGTGGAAGCACTTACCCTCCTTTGCAATGCCACCAGCAGGCTTCAAAGCTTAAGGGGCAGATTTGGGTTTGGCAACTACCTTGCCCTTCCCTTTGTTGCCCTTCCCTTTGTTAGCCTTCTTGTGATTTCCATTACCGATCATTAGAACATGATTCGACTTTCCTTTTGATTTCATGTTCTGTTCAGCTTGTCTCAACATGCTCAATAGTTGTGGCAGAGTTTTCTCCATGCCGGACATGGTGAAATTCAGCACAAACTGATTAAAGCTTTCCGGCAACGATTGTAGGATGAGATCAGTTGCAAGCTCATTCCCGAGCGGAAATCCCAATCTTGTTAGGTTCCCCACGTACCCAATCATTTTGAGCACATGTGGACTAACAGGAGATCCCTCAACTAGCTTGGCCTGAAACAGGGCTCTGGAAACCTCAAACCTCTCAATTCTGGCTTGCTCTTGGTAGAGCGTTTTCAAGTGTTTGATCATATCGAATGCATTCATTTCCTCATGTTGCTTCTGAAGCTCAGAGGTCATGGTAGCCAGCATGAGACATTTTGCATCCATAGAATCATCAAGATGCTTCTGATAAGCATCCTTTTGAGCCTTAGATGCATTGGCAGCAGGTTCATCATCCGGGTCAGGATGGGGTTCCTCAATAGCATACAGCTTTTTCTCGTGCATGAGGACTATCCTCAAGTTACAATGCCAGTCAAGAAAATTTGTCCCAGACAATTTTTCTTTGTCAAGAATGCTTCGCATAATACTGTTTGAACTGTTGTTGTTTGTCATGGTGATCTACATTAATAAAATTGAAGATATAAGTATTAAATAATTTTAAAACATACTCCCTCCGTTCCTTTTTACTTGTCTTTTAGGGCTAGATTTAGCGTTTCTATTTAATTGTCTTTTTGGTATTTTACGGGTATGATTTGCCAATTATACCCGTTGTCAATTGCTCTTATCTTTTTCAATAAAACCAATTAATGCTATATATTTGGAAAACTAAATCTTTTTTATTTTTTTTAGAACATAACATATTAAATTTTATTTTTTTTAACATAATATATTAAATTTATTGGAAAGAGAAAGTGTGTGAAAAAAAATAGAAATTTATTGGTAAATTAAAACGAGGGTATAATAAGAATATAAAGTGCAAATATACACTTTCTTAATTTGGTGTTACTATTCTAAAAAGACAAGTAAAAAGGAACGGAGGGAGTATTTAATTAGGACTTCAATTAAATATGCGCTCCCACTATTTTACTCAAAACAAATGACCCTCGACATTTGATTCGGAAAACCCCGTTGGAAGATTTTCTAGTGGGAATGAGATCCATATTTCACTTTGTTTTAAGTCAGCGTTAGGCTGATTACACAAAACACAGCTATTTAGGTAGGAAACTCTTTCCAATTGTATCTCATACAATTCTCATATCCTTTCCGTTGAGTAAATAACACTTATTAATCCATCATATGGAATAACCCAACATTTGCTTCTAAAGTCATATAATCATATTATGTTTTCTTTAGTTAAGTCAAACCCAATGAATAGCAATCGGATAAACTAGTTACCTCACCGCAACTTATCAATATAGATAATGCACTTTGCGTTGGCAAAACCTACATTAATCGATAATGATCTTGAAGGGTGCTATTCTTTGGAAAGCATAAAACTTAATATTCTTTTGAGGGTTTTATTAATTTTCTTAGATCTCACCTCACCACGGCTTTCATACAATATCGTCAGTCCAATCATATCATGCATCAACATACATAAAACAAATAAAGTGACATGATTATGGCCCCTAGCGTAAATGTTCCCTCAAGCCAATGAGAGAACCTATACTAATCCTAAGAACAACCTGTACTTCTCCAAGCTAGGTCTTCATGGATGTCATTCCTGTCCTATTACTAATCTTACATTACATTAATATAAGAATACTCGCGTTACATACGAGGGAGTGAGATGAGAAGAGAATTACATCAAGAAATATAAGGAAGGCACGACACGCAGGCCGTATTTAAAATCCCAAACAAAAATAGAAAATAAATGACTAAGGTCATAACCATTCATCATGCATTTCAATAACAATAAACAAATAATTATTATTATTAAATTAGTCCGTATTTTAAATTTTGATGAACACTTCATCAATGAACCCTAACCGTCACTTTGTAAACCCTAATTATAACAATGGCACAACACTTGCGTCATTACGATTTCTTAATGATCATACCAAATCAAGTACTCTGATTTTTTATTCTACATGATTATTGAATATTTTAAAACTTCACCAGATTCGGTTCCGAAGCGCTTCACCAGATACGGTTCCGAAGCACTTCACCAGATACGGTTCCGAAGTTTCAAATATCAATTCTCAAATAAAACAAATATCATCCGACTTAATTATTGTATGATCAAAATCAGTATATCACATATACTGTTATCGCTTAAGGGTTTAAAGTTGTCGCGATGCCGATTTTAATTTATTTTATTATTTAATCGATTCCATTAGGTTTAAACAATTTAAAGCGAATTGATTAAACATAAATTGTTTCCAATCTGTTTAAACAATTTAAACAGAAACGAGATTAAACAATTTCATAATATGTTTAAACAATTTAAACAGAAACGTGATTAAACAATTTAACCAGAACCGGCGATTTTAAGTAGAATATTGTTTAAACAATTTAAACAGAAACGCGATTAAACAATTTAATCAGAATCAACGATTAAAGCAGAATATTGTTTAAACAATTTAAACAGAAACGTTTTACAATATGTTTAACCGATTTAAACAAACGCAATAAACAAACAAACCGATTCATGGTTTCACAAGTGGCTCTGATACCACTGTAGGGAAATCGTTTCATAAAACAGAGATATAAAACGCAGCGGAATATTAAAATTTTCCCTCCAATGGATCCTTGCGAATGAGCATGATCAGAGTTCGAGGTTATTACCTTTGTAAAACAATTCTTTTGCTTGAAGTTCGATCACAAGCACCGCACGATCGCAGCACCTCTAGCCGGTCCACACGAACAGGTTCCTTCAACTTTCAGTGCTAGCTGCTACAAGGTGAAGGTTGAGGGAGTTCGGTTAGGGTTTCAGAGAATTTTAGGTTTCTCCAAAATTCAGAGTGTCAAGTGAAGTGGCCAACTGAACTACACAAGATTCTCTTATAGAGTTTCTTGTGTGGTCTCCAAGTAAAATGTTTATTGGTCTTCACAAGCCCAATAACCATTTTTACTAATCGCACCCCCAACTAATAAGTCTCACTTATTTCTCCCGTCTTAACTGTCCTTATGTGTGTGACCCTGTAGGTTCTTATGACGTTGGCAATAATATTAATCTTAATATTATAAACAGTGAGCGGTATCTAGCAACACATCACTGCTACCCAAGTCACAAGAATGTCACGTGATCTGACAAACCTTTCCATGATAAATATCTTGTGTATAATTACCCTTTTACCCATATGTCTATATTGAACACAAGGCATAGTACGTCACCCTTGTTAAGTTCAATATTGGGCCCTTAGACATATCTCCTGTTATGTAGGAGGGGTAAATTCCATCTAGGTCACTCATGTCCCTCAGCATGCTTTGTGAAGCACCCATCAACTGTCTTTATGATCATCCTGTTACGGACAATGTTTGATCAACAATAAAGTACTTGACTCCACATCTAGGGTCCATAGTGGTTTCAGGTCGAATGGTGGAATACACCACTTATCACTATGAGAATATCTTATGACATTTCATAACACACTATGCAGTATTCTCATGGTGGGTCAATCCGATATAAATGTTACCCCTAACATTCATATCTATGTGAAGACTTGATAACTACTTATCTATGATCCGTGAGATGTGATCATCAGTCTACCAACATAATAGTCTCTATGCTTTAATGTTATCCCAATTCACAATAAAACTTGACTACGGATATTTTAAGAATAGTGTTCTCATGTTAATGGATTCTGACGATTAAGTCGTACTTAACATTCCATTTAACGAACTAACTATTCTAGGGACTTTATTATTTTAACACATAAATATAATAAAGAAAATGCCTTTATTTAATAAATAAATTATTCAATACAAGTTCCAAACAATTATAAATAATTGGCCTCTAGGGCTTACACCAACATATACAAGCTGCTTATAGTTGTCTTTTGGGACGTCCATGGATTCACGAGGCCGATGCCGTGACATCCACTTTACATCATGTATTGGTGCGGATGAATCAGACGGTACAGCGTTTCAGGGATTCTCCCTTGAGGAGAAAGGTCCAATCAGAGCAGAGACATCTATGGCATCTTTGAAGATGCAATGATGGTTTATGCATGGATTACCTTCTACTGGCGACTCTTTTAACCTGTTTATGCATGCATGCCTTGGAAGATGCAATGATGGTTTATGCATGTTTAATGCCTAGGATGCAAATCTAATGCAGATGACATGCGTGATTAAATGCATGAGTATTTGTTTCAGCTCTCCCCGACGTTTGGGTCCTGAATGTTTCTTCCAATGATGAGGTTGCCGCATGGGCTCTTGATAATTATAGGTACTGGCCAGTCGCCCTGTGGAAAGTTGAGGCTTTGACTGGATAAGAGGACCCTATTTTGCAACTTGCTGGGAAAATACTAGGCCCCCGTAGCCTTCCGTGTCTTGGCAAAGAGAGAGCTTTGTCAGCTGTTTTATCGGGAAGTGGTTTCAGCTATCATTCTGCTGGGGAGAGGCCGTGTCTCTGTTTGGGGGAATTTCCCTAGCCAACCTGCTGGGGGAAAACAAAGCCATATTGTAAACATGCAGAGGAAGGAGGTCACGCTGCCTTCGTCGGAATATCACTGAGGCGAAGCGGCTCTTCATTTGACTGGATCAAGATGATCATTTGGGATGTCATGTGCTTATAACCAGGATACCAATGGTAAGCTATTGATCTTCCTTTAAACACTTCCGACATCAAAGCAGTTTAGCCATTTTCAAAAAGCTTTTTATTTTCAATGTTTAAATGCATTATTTGTCAGAAATAAATCACATTGTGTAAACAATTAGAGCAAAAAGCAAGAAAAATAGACAAGACAAGCTTAAAAGGAATTTTATTGAATATGCAATGATGTGTACAAAGTACGATATTACATCAAGATGCAAATCCCTAGAAGAGGAGACCGAAGGAAGCTACGGCTAGGATAATGGCAATGGAAATAAATGAATTCCATTGAGCCATGAAAATGCTATCTTCACCCTTGATTTCTGAAGATGGAGACTCGGACCGGTCTGTTCCATCTGAATCAGTTATTGTCGTTGCAGGCTCAAGTGCTACAATCATATGCCTTTTCTTTTTCTTTTATTCTTTTGAATGTTTTCCCTAATTTTTGCCTGGATTGCTCAATGAGAGTTATCAATCCACCAGGATACCCTTTTTTGCCTCAGCCGCCCCTTTCGAGGTTTTCAACTTAGCGGGTTTTATTTCCTTTTTTATGTCCCTAATTTTTGCCTGGGCCGCACTTTCAGGTTCTCAGCCCACCGGGACGCTCTCTATTGCCTAAGCCGCCCTCTCGGGTTTTCGACTTAGCGAGCTTTTATTATTTTCTTCTTTTCTCTTTTTTTTTAAGGCATAATATCTTTTGACTGCGTCGAAGTTCACTGGGAGTGGAAACTCCTCTCCATCCATTGCAGTAAGGATCAGGGCACCTCCAGAGAAGGCCTTTTTCACGACATATGGTCCTTCGTAGTTAGGAGTCCATTTCCCTCGTAAATCCTTATGAATGGGTAATATCACTTTCAGCACTAGGTCGCCTTCCTTGAATACTCTAGGACGGACCTTCTTGTCAAATGCTTTCTTGAGCCTTTGCTGGTATAGCTGACCATGACACAGAGCTGTCATTCTCTTTTCTTCGATGAGATTCAGCTGGTCGAACCGGGTCTGCACCCATTTTGCCTCTTCAAGCTTGGCTTCCATCAAAACTCTCAAGGAGGGGATCTCCACCTCTACTGGGAGCACCGCTTCCATACCATAAACCAACGAGAAGGGTGTTGCCCTTGTTGATGTGCGAACTGCGGTTCTGTACCCGTGAAGTGCGAAGGGGAGCATCTCATGCCAATCTTTATATGTTTTCACCATCTTCTGAAGGATTTTCTTAATATTTTTGTTGGCTGCCTCTACTGCTCCATTCATCTTGGGGCGATACGGTGATGAGTTATGGTGTTCAATTTTAAAACTCTCACATAACTCCTTCATCGTCTGGTTATTCAAGTTACTGGAAATATCTGTGATAATCTTGCTCGGAATACCATATCGGCAGATTATTTCCTTCTTGATGAACCTGGCGACTACTTGCCTTGTTACATTGGTGTATGATGCTGCTTCCACCCACTTGGTGAAGTAATCAATGGCTACCAAGATGAAACGGTGTCCGTTTGACGCTTTTGGCTCAATCATGCCGATCATGTTTATGCCCTACATGGCGAACGGCCATGGTGCTGTGAGGACATTCAATCGAGTGGGTGGCACATGCACTTTATCTGCATAGATCTGGCATTTATGGCACTTTCTTACATAGTTCAGACAATCGGTCTCCATGGTTAACCAATAGTAGCCGACTCTGAGAATCTTCTTTGCCATAGCGTGCCCATTAGCGTGTGTACCAAAGGACCCTTCATGTATCTCTTCGATGAGTATGTCGGCCTCCCGTCAGTCTACACACCGAAGGAGAACCATGTCATAGTTCCTTTTATAAAGCACTTCCCCATCCAAGAAGAATTTGGATGCCAGCCTTCTTAATGTTTTTTTATCCCCGCGTGACGCACCTATGGGGTACTCCTGCTTCTGAAGATAATTTTTGATGTCATGATACCATGGTCTTCCACCTGCTTCGACTTCAGCTGCAGAGCAATAAACAGGCTTTTCACGACGATTGATTTCCACAAGGGGCACATGATTTGGCCAAGTCACTTTGTACATTGATGATAATGTAGCCAAAGCATCAGTTAACTGGTTTTCTTCTCTGGGGATATGATGGAAAGTGACTTCATCAAAGTATTCAGCCAATTTATCACATGATCCCGATATGGGATTAGATTAGGGTGACGGGTTTCCCACTCTCCTCTGACTTGGTAGATGACTAGTGCAGAGTCTCCATACACTTCTAGGATCTTGATTCTCAAGTTGATTGCCGCTTCCAGACCCATAATGCATGCCTCATATTCCACGATGTTATTTGTGCAATCGAACAATAGTCTTGCTGTAAGAGGAGTATAGGTGTCTTTAGGAGAGATTATGACAGCCCCCACACCACCATGCCCCAAAGCATTAGACGCGCCATCAAACACAAGCTTCCAACGAGATTCCGGCTCTGGCCCTTCATCATCCCCCATGGGAGGTTTTGCACTCAAGGCCATGATGTCTTCATCTGGGAATTCAAAGTGCATGAGTTGATAGTCCTCCACGGGGTGGTGAGCAAGATACTCTGCTAGTACGCTCCCCTTGATAGCCTTTTGAGTGGTGTATTGAATGTCGTACTCAAACAGCAGCATCTGCCAACGGGCAATTCTCCCAGTCAAGGCCGGTTTCTCGAAGATGTACTTGATCGGGTCCATCTTGGCGATCAACAATGTGGTGTGACAGACCATATATTGTCTCAAACGTCGAGCGGCCCATGCTAAGGCGCAACAAGTTTTTTCTAACAGTGAGTATCTGACTTCACATCTAGTAAACTTCTTGCTAAGATAATAGATGGCGTGCTCTTTTCTGCCCGTCTCGTCATGTTGCCCCAGTACACAGCCCATAGATTCATCCAGCACATGTAGGTACATGATGAGAGGTCTCCCAGGAACAGGTGGTACCAGAACAGGGGGTTCTTGCAGGTATTGCTTGATTTTATCAAATGCCTTTTGACAGTCCTCGCCCCATTCGATGGTCTGATCCTTTCTCAGTAGCTTGAAAATTGGCTCGCAGGTTGCAGTGAGATGGGAGATAAACCTGGAGATGTAATTCAATCTACCAAGGAAACCCCGCACCTCCTTCTCAGTCCTTGGTGCCGGCATATTCTGAATTGCTCGGACCTTATCAGGGTCGACTTCGATTCCCTTTTGACTGACAATGAAACCTAGCAGCTTCCCAGATTTAACACCAAAGGTGCACTTGTTGGGATTCAACCGCAGTTGATACTTCCTCAATCTAGCAAACAACTTCTGCAGATGTACAAAGTGTTCATCTTCTGTTTGAGACTTTGCAATCATATCGTCAACATACACCTTGATTTCCTTATGAATCATGTCATGAAAGAGGGTGACCATAGCGCGTTGATATGTTGCCCCAGCGTTTTTCAAACCGAAAGGCATAACCTTGTAGCAGAAAGTGCCCCATGGGGTGATGAACGTGGTTTTCTCCATGTCTTCGGGAGCCATTTTAATCTGATTATAACCTGAGAAGCCATCCATGAAGGAGAAGACGAGGAATCGAGTTGTGTTGTCAACCAACACGTCGATGTGAGGCAAAGGAAAGTCGTCTTTAGGGCTTGCTTTGTTCAAGTCTCGGTAATCTACACACATTCGCACTTTACCGTCTTTCTTTGGGACATGCACAATGTTAGCAATCCACTCAGGGTACTTTGCTACTACTAGGAATCCCGCATCAAACTGTTTCTTGACCTCTTCCCTTATTTTGAGGGACATGTCAGGCCTGGTTCTCCTTAGCTTCTGCTTTATCGGCGGGCATTCAGGCTTAAGTGGAAGCTTGTGCTCTACTATGTTTGTATCTAGCCCTGGCATGTCTTGGTATGACCAAGCGAAGATGTCCACATACTCTTGGAGCAACTTAACCAGCTTTTCTTTCACATCGGGTTGCAAGAGGGAACCCATCTTGACTTCTTTCTTTTCCTCTTCAGTCCCCAGATTGATCACATCCACTGGTTCCTGGTGAGGTTGAATCATCTTTTTCTCTTGTTCCAACAATCGGGCCAATTCTTCAGGAAGTTCACAGTCTTCCTCCCCACTTTCTTCAGCGTGGTTAATTGGGAGTTCGAAATCATAGGGGATTATAGCATTGTCACGACCAATGGGTTCATTTCTACATGATATGATTTATGATTCTTTTAGGATGATGCGAAGTCAGAATGTAATGCAAGAAAACATTGCCATTTATATTATCCTTTTTTGAAACTGGTAAAAAAAGAAGGAAAATAGACGTAATTGGAAACAAAATGCATTTTATTACTGACAAACAAGTCATTTCAACAAAGAGCCCTACAAAGCTTATCCACTTGCCTTGGGCATGGCAAGGGATGTTTGAATACAGAAAATTACTTTGCTATCATGGTGATCTCAGGGACCACAATAGCATTCCAATTTGTAAGAATAGTACTCGGGGAACACCGATACACCCAGTTGTGCCTCTCGTCTCTTTCGTCCTCGATTGCGGTTATCTTCTCCTCAGATCTCAACCCAGCACGGCGGAAAGTCTCTTGAAGGCTCGAAACCTTCCTTTCACCCCTTCTCTGACCATTCCTACTTCCTCCTGATGGTTGATAGCCCAGCCCGTACATATTCTTTTTCTCAGGTAT
Organism: Trifolium fragiferum; assembly: GCA_954870985.1. Taxonomy (NCBI): domain Eukaryota; kingdom Viridiplantae; phylum Streptophyta; class Magnoliopsida; order Fabales; family Fabaceae; genus Trifolium; species Trifolium fragiferum. Next base: position 26,596,623 of record OX940796.1, read on the forward strand.
CTCCAACACCTTCCCCTAGCCTTTAGGAAATCCGTTATTCATGACCAGCTTCAAATTCTTCCAAGAAGACATGGGTACATTTGTAGTTCGATTATCACCCCTGGAGCCTTCGGCCACAGCATTTGCAATTTCCAAGGCTTGGAATGGAGTGCCTAAAGCATCGTCATTAGCTTCCACATAGCGAAATGACGCAAGATGGCTGACCAGAGTGTCTTCCTCACCAGATACGATTACCAACTTATCATCCACGATGTACTTAAGCTTCTGGTGGAGAGTCGAAGTAACAGCCCCCGGCATCATGTATCCAGGGACGCCCCAGCAGGCAACTGTAAGAGGGGTTAATGCCCATCACTTGGAAGGTAATGTTGAAAGAATGGGGGCCAATCAGCATGGGTAAGTCGATTTCTCCAACCACCTCCCTTCGAGATCCATCAAAAGCTCTGACTATCAGCGCGCTTGGCTTCAGGACCGGCCCTGTGACAGATAGCTTCACCAATGTGGATTTGGGCATCACATTCAACGACGAACCAGTATCTACCAGGACTCTAGCAATGGTGTCGTCTTGGCACTTCATCGAGATATGCAAAGCTTTGTTATGCGCACGACCTTCTGTAGGGATTTCGGCATCAATAAACCCCAAACATCTGCTAGCGGTGATATTATGGCATACCCCATCGAACTGGGCTACGGTGATATCTTGGTTGACATGAGCTGTGCTTAAAAGCTTCAACAGGGCCTCTCTATGGGCTTCAGAACTAAGCAACAAGGACAATATAGAGATCTTGGAAGGCGTTTGGCTGCGCTGGTCAACAACGTTGTAGTCGCTCTTCTTTATGATTCTAAGGAATACATCCATCTCTTCCTGGGCAGCAGTCTTCTTAGCTGGCTCGACCCCAGTGCTAGTGTTTGGCACACTCTTGTCTTTTGGCAGTGGCAGTGATTTAGGAGCAAAGACTCTTCCACTTCTCGTTATCCTTCCTGGGCCGTCAATACTGACAATGTGGGGTTCAGGAATCACCACCGGCTTCCCATTCACATAAGCAACGGCATTGTAATTCCAGGGCATGGCCTTAGTGCTTTCAAAAGGAAAAGGTACAGGAACCTGAAGAACTAATGGCTCCACCTTCTTAGCTGGCACTTCAGTAGGCCTCTTCCGGTAGATAATCTCTATCGGCCGCACACCCTTCTCATGTTCATGTGGTTCCAAAGTTGACACTGAGACATCATTCTTGGAATATCCAATTTGCACCAGTCCTTGGTCCATTAACTTCTGCAAGCACTCCTTCATCTTTGCATATTGCTCGGGGTTTACCTTGCAATCCTCACACCCGAAATGGATTTCCGCAAACTGATCGTACCCAATCAAAGTTTCTCGGACCACCGCCATTGGAGTTCTTATTTGGGACGCATCTTTGAGAAGCTCTACACTGTTCGAACCTTCAACCATGCTAAGATTTGCACCTGTGTGCCCCGGTAATGGATTACTCTTTACGTTTGGCAGCTCTTCCTTAAAGGTCAACAACTGCTTATCAACAAGTTCCTGAACCTTGTACTTGAACGCCCTACATTTGTCAGTAGTGTGGCCTTCTGTACCCGCATGGTAATCGCATTTGGCATTAGGGTCGTACCAAGCTGGAAAAGGCGCAGTCATTAGCTTCAAAGCTCGGGGGACCACCATCCCGTTGTGCACCAAGTATGGCAGGAGCTGACTGTACTGCATAGGGATCGAGTCGATGACGTTCTTTTCTCTGTTGGCCCAAGGCTTGGTCTGTTGCTGATTCTGCTGCTGACCCGAATTCTGCATAAACGCATTCTGCTGGAAGAGATTCATGGGCTGCATTGCTTGTTGAAGAGGAAACCCTTGAGGCTGTTGATACTGCACTGCTGCTAGGTACGGGTACTGGAAGTATGACATCTGAGTTGGCCCTGGATAATAAGCACCATTGCCTATGGAAGCAACCACATTGGTTTCCCCCTCCTTCTTCTTCGGGAGACTGTTTGAAGGTTTTTTAACCCCGCTCTGAATTCCCGCTGCAGCCTGAATCTTTCCTCTTTTTATCCTGTTCTCGATTCGCTCTCCGACCTTCACTAAGTCGGAAAATCCTGCCGAAGTACTACCGACCATTTTCTCAAAATAAACCCCCTGCAGAGTATTGGTGAAAGTTTCCACGAGCTCTAACTCTAGAAGTGGTGGACGCACTTGTGCAGCCAACTCTCTCCAACGTTGAGCGTATGTTTTGAAAGACTCACCGTCCTTCTGAGACATGTTCTGTAGCTGGTTGCGATCAGGAGCCATGTCCACATTATACTGATACTGCTTCACAAAAGCACCAGCGAGATCCCTCCATGACCGGATGCGACTTCCTTCTAGCTGCATATACCAGTTGAGTGATGCCCCAGTAAGACTGTCCTGGAAACAGTGCATCATGAGCTTGTCATTGTGGGCATAGGTTGCCATTTTCCTGCTGTACATTACCAGGTGACTCTTTGGACAACTCAGCCCTTTGTACTTTTCAAAATCCGGCATTTTGAATTTCGGGGGAAGTACTAAGTCTGGTACTAAACACATACTTTCCAGGTTTAACGGATCAGTGCCTCCTTCCATCATTCTCAATCTATCTTCAATGGCTCTGAACTTCTGCTGAGCTTCCTCTATCTGAGGGATAACAATATTCACTCCAAGGCCCCTGTTCTGTGGGTCTGGACCCTGATAAGCATTCCTTGGGTCCTCCAGATTTTCCTGAATCACTGCTTGCTCTAGCTGAGCTTGAGGCATCCTGGGCCGCTCAATAGGAATCTCAGTATTCACCGGTATCTGGACGGTCTGAGGAACATTCGAATTCCCAATAGTCGGCGGAGGATACCCAACTGGTAAACCGTATGGCGGCCACACTACATTTGATGTTGATGGATCCCCTTGTTGGTTCGGGCCATTCCCCGCAGGATTCGGAATCGCAACCTGCTGCTGAGGCTGGTTTTGATTAGTCAACATTTCTAAGACACGGTCCAACTTTCCGGACATCTGCTCGACATCACCCCTCAAGACATTATGCTGCTCTTGCCAGTCTTCCATGGTTCGATTGCAGGCGCTTCTGGTCCGGTATCGGTGTCGGGGAGGTAGCTGGTTGGAATGAATGAAAGAAATGAGATGATTTTTTTGAATGAACATGCATGCACAAATTTGTTTTATTTTTATGGAAAATGCATGCAAAATCTTTTCATGGATGCATGGAAAATGCATGATTATATGTTATGAAAATGTTTTTTGTGAAAATGCATGAATATGGATGCATGGATGCACGCAGCAGATCGGGTTACTGTAGCAAAGGTTTGAATTTCTGTGTTGGGGTCACAAAGGCTCAAGGTTACCTGCAGCCCATCCCATCTCACATGTTGTTCTAGGGTTTAATGAGGTTCCCGAAATCAAGGGATACCCCTTTGGTGCAAAAGAGCTATCACGCCGAAGCAGGCCTCAACAATATTCACAAAGAGAAGAATGAGGTAAATCAGAAGAAGAAACGATTGTTTGGAAAGTTTGGTTTGAATATGTCATGCGGAAAGTAGAGCCACTCTCGGCGTTCACCTTGTAATTGTGCTGAGTGTGGATTTCCTCACAGTGGCGAATGCATGAAAGGCAAGAATATGTGTTACTACTGCAAGCAACCTGGCCACTTCAGGAACGAGTGTCCAAAGCTGAAAAAGTACGGAGACTCCAGTGGATCCGCAAAGAATAAAGGTCGGGTATATTCTTTAGACTGTAATGAAGTAAGATCTAATAATTCTTTAATCATGGATGTATGTTTGTTAGGACAGTCTAAGGTCTTAGTCTTGTTTGATTGTGGAGCCACTAATTCTTTTATAGCCGTAGACTATGTCATGCGGTTAGGAATCCCTTTTGTTCCCCTCATACCACCAATGTCCGTCGCTGTCGCTACTGGCGGCAAAGTCACTTCAAAGAAAGTCTCTCAGAATTGTCCCATCATAGTTGGAAGTAAGGTCTACCACATTGATCTAATCTGTCTACCTCTAAAAGATTTCGATGTCGTTCTTGGCATGGATTGGCTTTCAGCCAATACTGTGTACATCGGTTGTGCGGAAAAGAATTTGTTCATTCCCTCAGAAACCTCTGCAGAAAGTAGAGCCTTATCTGCTTTATTGCAAAATACTCACCAGATGATTCAGTACTTAGGTGCCAACAGCAAGTGTTTCAGTGTCTTGTTCATTATTGACCATGGGTCTAGTTTGAGTCCTAGTGACATCCCTATAGTTAGCGAGTATTTAGATGTTTTCCCTAATGATATTATGAGTCTCCCTCCCGAGCATGAAATAGAGTCCTCCATAGATCTTGTTCCAGGTTCACAACCCATCTCTGTTGCCCCTTATAGAATGTCTCCATTAGAACTCCTTGAGCTTAAGACTCAAATCCAGGAATTACTCCAGAAACATTTCATTCGTCCTAGTGTCTCTCCTTGGGGAGCGCCCGTGTTACTTGTTAAAAAGAAGGATGGTACCATGCGCTTGTGCATAGATTATCATCAGCTCAAGAAAGTGACCATCAAAAATAAGTATCCACTACCTCGGATTGATGATCTCTTGGATCAGCTCAGAGGTGCCACCGTGTTCTCAAAGATCGATCTTCGTTCCGGCTATCATCAGATCAGAATCAAATCCTCAGACGTGTCCAAGACGGCATTCAGGACGCGTTATGGACATTATGAATTCCTAGTGATGCCCTTCGGTTTAACTAATGCTCCTGTTGTATTCATTGATTACATGAATAGAATTTTCCAGCCGTACGTCGACAAATTTGTTGTCATCTTCATAGATGATATCTTAATCTATTCTCGTAATCAAGAGGAGCATGCTGAACATCTCAGAATTGTTTTGGAAGTTCTTAGAGAGAAGATGTTGTATGCCAAGTTCAGCAAGTGTGAATTCTGGCTCTCAGAAATTAAATTTCTGGGACATGTAATTTCCCAAGGCGGTGTGTCTGTTGATCCGTCCAAAGTGGAAGCAGTTCTGAATTACGAAAGACCCAGCAATGTGTCAGAAGTCAGAAGTTTCTTGGGTTTAGCAGGTTATTACCAGAGGTTCATTCTTGGATTTTCGGAGATTGCCTTACCCTTGACTAGTTTTACCAGGAAGGGTACTGCTTTCATTTGGGATGCTGAATGTGAAGTAAGTTTCAGGACCTTGAAGGAAAAGTTGACTTGTGCTCCAGTGTTGGTCATTCTTGATCCTAATCGGAAGTATGTGGTGTATTGCGATGCATCACATAAAGGTCTTGGATGTGTTCTAATGCAAGATGGAGTTGTGGTAGCATATGCCTCACGACAATTTAAACCACACGAACAGAATTATCCAACCCATGATTTGGAACTAGCAGCAATTATTTTCGCTCTAAAGATTTGGAGGCATCACTTGTGTGGTGTCCAATTCGATCTTTTCAGCGATCATAAGAGCTTAAAATACCTGTTTGATCAGAAGGATTTGAATATGAGGCAGCGTAGATGGACGGAATATCTGAAGGATTTCGATTTCAATCTCAACTATCATTCTGGCAAAGCGAATATTGTAGTAGACGCTTTGAGTAGGAAAGCTCTATATGCCTCTGAACTCTTAATGCAACAATGTGGCTTGTACGAGAAATTCAGAGATCTGAATCTAAATGTTGTAGACAGGAATAGAGGCATTAGAATCAACCGGATGGAGTTGTCCTGTGATCTGCCCTTGAGGGTAGTGCAGGCACAACTAAGTGATATGGACCTGCAAAGGAGATTGAATAACCCAGAGTTTTCAATAGCATCGGATGGTGCCATGATGTATGAAGTTGTAGCGGCCAGAAAAATTCTTCAAGATAGAGAGAGATTTTTCGTAACAATGAAGTCGCCATCGATGTTTATTTATCCCAAAAAAGGGAAAGGAAAATACCACGAAAACCTTTGGTTCACATGGTTAAAGAACCATGGTAGGTTCGGGAGTTGGTTATGCGAGGGGAAGGTCTCAACACCCTCTCGCATCCGTTGTACTCAACGGGAACCATTTAGAGGTTTTACGTTGATTGCTTTTAAGATTTGATTAAATTGCCCAATTATTAATTAACTGCCTATTTGAATTCTACTCCGATTATTACTAAAAAAAATGTTTTTTTATTTATTGAGTTTGACGGTTGTAGGAGCCCGCTCCTACGTATTCCCAGGTGCAATGGGAAACTCAAAACTCACGTAGTTCTGGTAAAAAAGACTCGTGTATTTGTTGTTTTTAGCGGATAATGCTCAAGTCGCATTCCGCCGACATAACTGTGCTTGTATGCTCGCAATAGGAGACTTAAGCGTAAGTGCGTGTCGGAGGAATGGATAAAACATCATTCGTATTAAGAAAATGGTTAATCAACCAATAACGTTTAAGTCGCATGCTCGCAAGAGAGACTTAAGCGTAAGTATGTGTCCGAGGAATGGATAAAACAGTATCGGGTTTTATTGAGAAAAAATAGTTTAAGTGAGTTGTATTGTTTTTAGCGCTTTTGTAGTGAGAGTAACTCAATCCGCGGTCATACGTCACGCGTCATGAATCACTCGGGGTCGGAATAGTCATACGTCACATCCACCCTTTTTTACTTGTTTTTTATGAAAATGTTATTTTAGTTTTTTATTATCGAAAACCAAAGTCAAACAGACCAAGCAAGCATATATATAAGAAAAGAGAACAATGTAGTGTAAATTAACAAGAGATGATAATAATGCATGCAATAATTATGAGATTTAAATAAACAAGTTAATAGCGAACAATGTACAAAATACTTAATTAAACTAATTAAACTCTAAAGAGAGCTAATCAAGATGATTTATAATATGAGACACGAATTAAAATGAAGGATTATTGTTGGAACAAAATTATTAAAGCAAAGAACTAAATACAATCAAGCTAAAGAGCCTATAGTTCAAATAAGCACTTATGAACTAAACAACTTAATTAAGAATCACTTATGAAAATAAGTTTTAAAAAATTGGAAATTTTTTACTACAATAGCCACTGTAGATGAATTAATCTTGTGCAAAAATCGGGATTAAATAAGCTAAAAAGCTCTTTGGGAACACCAATAAGCACTTATGAGTAAAACAACTTAATTAAGAATCACTCATGAAAATAAGTTTAAAATAATTGACAATTATTTGCTACAGTAACCACTATAATATCAATCCATATTGTGTAAAAATTAGGGTCAAATAAGCTAAAGAGCTTTTTGAAACCCTAAATAAGCACTTATGATTAAAATCACTTAATTGAATAATCACTTATCAAAATAAGTTTTAAAATTTGAAAATTAGTTGTATACAGTGAACACTGTATTTGAATCAATATTGTGTAAAAATTAGGGTCAAATAAGCTAAAGAGCTTTTTGAAACCCTAAATAAGCACTTATAATAAAAATCAATTAAGTGAATAATCACTTTTTTTTTTTTTTTGAAACGGCAAAATTTATTAGAAAACACCACCTCCCTACAAGGCGTAAAGGAGGGGCAAAGTAAGCAATACAAGATACAAATGCCACAAAAGCGCGCAACCAAAAGGGAAATACAATAAGAAAAAATACACCAAGACCAACACCTAACGGAGTAAACAATCTCTGGGGTCCCAAGACCACTCATAAAACAAGCAAGGCAAAACCTTGAGCCTACTTAAACTCCATTTCCAACTAAGCACTTTAATCTCCTACACTATCTCAATGGGCACAAAAGACTTAGACGCAAAAATGGAGCAATTACGTGCCTTCCAAATAGACCAAATAGTTGCATGCCAAATCAACAAAAAACCACTTCACATCTTGCTATTCCTAGCGGAACTCATAAACAATAAGAAAAGACTAGGAATAGAGGGGGGAATAATAATAGTAATACCAAACCTTTTAAAAATCTCACTCCAAATCCACATGGAACTTGGGCAATGAAGGAAAAGATGACGAGAATTTTCCACACGACCAACACAACCCAAGCACTCCCATGGAACCTCCGAAATCACAATACCCCGCTTCACAAGGTTATCCCTTGTTGGAATCCGATCATAAAGAAGTTGCCACGAAAACGCAATTGTTTTGGAAGGGGCCGGACTATCCCATAAGCAATTAAAAACAAGAAGAAGATCACCCCCAACTTCCTCATCGGCCGAGGACCCCTCCACAAGGACTTTATAGGCCGACTTAACCGAAAAATCCCCCTCCCCCTCCGGCAACCAAACCCAACAATCCTCCTCCAAAGACAACTCCGCTCGATCCACCAACTCTCTCAAATGCACCTCTAAGTCTTCCTCCCATCGGAACAAAGGCCTTCGCCAATCAAAGACCCACCGCCTCATATTACCATCCAACTCAACCAACTCACTAACCACACTCTCCTTATGATTGGAAAGAGAAAACAATCTAGGAAATAATTCCGAGAGTGGAGACTCCCCAATCCACTTATGAGACCAAAACAAAGTAGACAAACCATTACCAATCTTCCTTCCCATTCCTTCTACAAACCAATTTCTATTAGGCACCGCCTTATCAAGAGCAAGCAAATTCTTCCACCAATTAGACATTAAAGAAGGGGTACTAAAATTACTCAAATCCGCAAATTGAAGAATATGATTCCCATAAATCGCGGCAAGCACCTCTTTCCAAAGAGACTCACCCGGGGATAGGAGCCTCCAACGCCACTTAGCTAAAAGACTTAAATTTACTAGTCTAATATCTCTCACACCAAGCCCCCCCTTCTTCTTCTCCTTACACACCACCGACCATTTAACCCAATTAATTTTCTTCCCTCCCTTAACACCTCCCCATAAAAATTCCCGTTGAATCCGGACAATTTTCTTCCAAACTTTTTGAGGCATTTTGAGGAAAGAAAGGTAAAAAATTGGAATCGCATTTAGAACCGCATTAATCATGACAATCCTACCACCAAGACTTATGTGTTTGTTCCTCCAAGAGACCAACCTAGCCCGAAGATGCTCAACAAGAGGTTCCCAAGTTAGTTCACTACTCGGATTAGCTCCAATGGGAAGACCTAAGTACTTGAAAGGAAGCACACCAAGCCGACAATTAAGGAAGTTACACGCCGATACCATAAACACCGATGGCACTTTTACTCCAATAATACCACTCTTCCAAAAATTAACTTTAAGCCCGGATGTAAATTCAAAGCCTCTAAGGATCGCCTTTAGCACCCAAAGATTATCCACCGAGGCTTCCCCAATACAAAGAGTGTCATCCGCATATTGGAGATGAGATAAAACCACCGGGTTTCTCCCCACCGAAAAACCTTTAAAAAGACCCACATCCACCGCCTTCCGCATCACTCCACTAAAGCCCTCAACCACAAGTAAGAAGAGAAAAGGCGCTAATGGATCTCCTTGCTTCAACCCCCTTTGAATATTTACTTCCCCGGTTGGAGAACCATTAACAAGGACCGAAAGGTTGCCGGCAAAAGTGCACACCCGCATCCAGCCAATCCACTTCTCGCAAAAACCACACCTCCTTAACATATATTCAAGAAAATTCCAATCCACCGAATCACACGCCTTCTCAAAATCCACCTTAAAAATCATACACTCTCTTTTATGCTTCTTAGCCCAATTAACCACTTCATTCACTATAACCACACTATCAACCAAATTTCGACCTTTGATAAAAGCCGATTGAGTTAGAGAGATAATAGAATCCATAACAACGGAAAGTCTCTTGGCCAACACCTTTGCAATTAATTTATATAAACAACCAAGAAGTGAAATTGGCCTAAAGTCCGGCAAGGAGGAAGGAGAACTAACCTTTGGTATCAAAGCCACAAAATAAGATAAGAAATTTGAAGGAAAGCAAGAGTTGCCATGGAATTGATCAAACATCGTCCGAATATCACCCCTAAGCATATCCCAAAAATTCTTCAAGAAAGTAAAATTAAAGCCATCCGGACCCGGGCTTTTATTGCCATCACTACACCGCACCACATCTTCAATTTCTTCTAAAGTAAAAGGTGAAATTAAATCACTATTTTCCTCCTACGATAACATAGAAAACACCACCCCATCAAGCTTCATTCTCACACTATTGGTGGCCGAAACATGTCTCTCAAAGTAGGAGGATACCGCCTCTTTAATAAGATTTGGAGAATCCACCCACCCATCACCAATCCTCAATGCCGAAATTGTGTTCCTCTTCAAGCGAGCTTTGACACAACCATGAAAGAATTTCGTGTTTGTATCACCTTCCTTGAGCCATTTGGAACGAGATCTTTGGAACACAAGCGCTTCCTTACTTCTCAAGAGTTTCCATAAAGTGATGAATTTATCTTTCCTACATTCAATCTCTTGGTTGGACAATCCCGAAATCTCGTCCCTAACATCAAGGTCTTTAATATCCACCACCAACTCCGCAATTTTACTCTCCACCTCCCCATACTCTTGCCTATGCCAACTTCTAAGAGCCACTTTTAACAATTTCAATTTTTCCTTCAAAACAAAACCCATCCACCCCTCCACATTGAAATTCCCCCAAAGAGCTTCAACAACCCCTTTGAACTTCTTGTTTTCTAACCAAAAGTTGTTGAACCTAAAAGGTTTAGGTCCCCAATCCTCCATATTGTACTTTAGTAACAATGGGCAATGGTCCGATACATCACGAGGAAGCGCCCATAACGACACTTCCCCCCAACTATACGCCCATTCATCGGAGATAAAGATTCGATCAATACGGCTCATAGCCCTACCACCTCCATGAACCCAAGTAAAACGTCTACCATGTAACGGTAGATCCACCAACTCCAAGCTATTTATAAAATTTCGGAACTCAACCACCTCCGTTGACGGCATTACACTATCCACCACACTACTACCCACCCTTTCCTCCATATCACACACCGCGTTAAAATCCCCCACCACACACCACCGCCCTTCCCCTAGACCATTCTTACAATTTATAATGTTACTCCAAAGACTCCTTTTTGAACTAATGTCACACTTTGAATACACATTAACAACAAAACAAATTGATTTTGATAGCCCCCATTCCACACACACCCCAACAAAACCTTCGCCCTTAAACGAGAAAAGATGAGTATTATTGGACTTACTCCAAATGGAAAGGATGCCACCGCTTCTTCCTTCGGAAGGAAGAAAATCCCAATAGCAATCATGAGAACCCCATAAATTATAACAAAAGGAAGCCGAAATGACCTCCATCTTCGTTTCTTGAATAGCCAAAAAATCGATTCTTTGAGCACGAACCAATTCTTTAATTTTCCTCCTCTTCAACGCCCCTCCAAATCCTCTAATATTAAAGGACGACACAATCATTGATCACATTGTTTTAACTCCCAATCCTGCGTTTTTACTCTATCACATTCTTCTTCTGTAATTAATTGTTTGATAATATCCGCCTCCGCTGTGTCTTCAAAGGTGAATCCTACTTCTTTTTGAATGCTTAGTAATCTTGCTGCCGGAATCACTTTCTCTCTATCATCAGCCTGTGAATGATTGGATTGCTCTGAGCCTCTTGAACCTTCATCTCCCGACAGCAACAACAGACCCGACCCCGGTGTTACAGTCGATGCTGCTACCGGAATAGGCCGTGCTTCCTCCCCCAACTGTAACGGCGCCGCAACGGCTCCCTCTCCCCCAACCACCAGCGCCGGTCGCGCGCCCTGACCCCCACCGCCACCACCCTCCTCACTCCCCAACTTTTGCCTTCGCCTCTTGTGTCTAGTTCCTGCCACTTTCAAACATTCTACCAACTGCCTATGTTTAGGAACTCCTAAAGCATTGAACTTGTTACCAGATTTTTGTCTCTTCAATTTAGGATATGTTGAAATCATGGTAGATCTATGGGATGAAATTGCTTCCTCAGGTTCAGACAAGGAAGAATAACGCGTGAATCCTTCTTCCACTAGAAACCCCTCTAACTGAAATTGATTTGGGCCTGGATCTTCATTCTCGGGTAAAGAAACGGGTACTTGGTCCGACCCGTCCATTTGAGTTTCACTATTTTCACTTAAAACCTCCACACCCTGGTCACGTGAGATAATAGCTAATTGGGACCCATTTTCCTCACAATTCAAATTAACAATCCCAGCTGTCTCCTTACTGACCCCACCCTTTTCAACAATTTTCTCCACTTCCCCCTCTAATACAGCCAAAATCCCTACCTTTTCTCCCCATCAAGAGCAGGTGGTACTGACAAAAATTCCTTTTGAGAGCAAGAATTTTGTGTTGACTTCTCACTAGGCAAAAGACAAACATATACTTTAAGCTTTGGTCCACTGTCCTCCTGAACTGTGTTTACCTCGTTTCTCCCATCCTGTTGCACCTTGTTACAAACTTCCACTTCCAACTCTTCCCCTGAATCATCATCCTCACCGGAATTCTCACCTACCACGCCGGAGTTATCGTTCACCGCCTCCTTTCATCCTCCAACAACCCTCCTACCACCACCTCCGATCTATTACAACCCCTCTCCTCCACCACCCAAAGGTTAAAACATGAACCTTCCGCTTCCACCTTCAGCGCCACATCAAAAAACGCCCACGTCGAGGTAATAACTGTTAGACTACGCGGCTTAACACTTAGAAGGGGGGGTTGAATAAGTGTCCCCTTAAAACAACGTGTTTTTGAAAATTGTTTCGAGTTAGTCACGCAAGCGGAAAACCACCGGATCGGTAGTCTACGCACCGTTGACTAAAGGAAAAATAGTAAAGCCTCAGACGTTTTTGAAAAGCCTCGGAATGTGTTCGAAATCAAACGGATTCAAAATTAAACGATTGAATTTTAAATCCCACAACAAGTTAACAATCACAATCCAAAACAATCACAATCAAGTATTGGTCGATTGAATTTTTGTGAACCAATACGAACGCAAAAATTCAACCGATAATCAAATTAACGAAATAGCGAAAATTAAAAGAGATAGAGAGAAAGACACACGATGTGATTAGGGAGTTCCTCGGATTTCGCGTCGTCCACGCATATGTCCGAGTACGTCTCCCCCCAAATAACCAAACGGGTTATTTGAGATTTTATAGATCGAAAATGTTATGAACTAAGAGTGCACAGTTTACAATTGACCTTATACGACTATAACGATACAAAAGTAAACCAATGCAAATTAACCTCGACAACCAACGAAACTTCGCCCTCTGATTCCAACGATCAACCTCGTGCCGAACCGCACCCAATCGTCCAGCTGAGTCCCTCGTTCCTTGTTGTCGAGAACCTTCAAGACACGCACTATCTTGAATCACGGAGAAACGCTAGAACCTTCTTCACACAATTCAACCCGATCACGATTCTGATTCACCGCGAACCGTATCGAACGTTATCACACGAGAACCCAACCTCTATGGAATTGATCCCATACTCAATAACCAAATTGGTTGCAATCCTTGATGAAGATGATGAATTTGTGAGGAATAAAACCCTTTGATGCAAATTATCTCTCAACTTGTACCCAAAGTGTTTTCTGATCTTTCACACTAGCTCTCTCTTGATTACAATGACTCATCACATTGCTATTTATAGAGAGAATAGGATAGAGCAAATTTAGGCAAAATTTAACAGACATGTATCGATACAAAGGTTAGTATGTATCCATACAAACCCTTTGACCAGCGTTCAAATTGAAAATTTTGACCTATGTATCGATACAAACACGTATGTGTATCGATACATATATTAGTTTCTTGAAATCTTGACTGATATGTATCAAATCATGTAGGCATGATTCGATACATCAAGCACATTCTGGTTTTCTGAGAAGCAGGGGTGTGTATCGATACATATAAGCATGATTCGATACACAGATCACCTTCTGCCTCTGAGTGACCACTTTTGTATCGATACAAATGATATATGTATCGATACAAATTGCTCAGAATCAGCCTGAAGTAATTTCAGGACATTTGTATCGATACACATGTTTATGTATCGATACATAATACCTAAAAATCAGTTTTTCAAAGTTTTTTAAAAGGTTTCACGCTGTCAAGTGATTTGTAATGTTGCCAAAATATGTTCTACTCTATTTTCATGTGTTTTGACAATTATTAAAACATGAGGATGAACTGGTGCACTTACATTCTCCCCCTTTTTGATAATTGTCAAAACTATGCATAAGCTAACTAAGCCTATACCTAATATGCATATAACATAGCAATATGTATACAGACGTAATTAAACACCAAGGCTACCAATAAGCACGCTCCCCCTGAGTTGATGCCATAATGCGATTGTCATAGTAGAATCTTCAAGACACTTTAGCTTTTTCCTTAGCTTGTGCATCCAAAATCTCTCCCCCTTTGACAATATCAAAATGAAGAAGAGAGTCCATTAGAAGTATCAAGTTCAATCAATTATTGATCTAAGATCATATCGTGCACTTACATTTGTCGAAATGCACATATATGATAAATTTCCTAACCAATATAAATACTTACAAAGATATGCCAAAATATATCAATGACGAAAACCAAATTTCATGACAAATATGGAATATAGAACAACAAACCAAAACCAAAGCATGAATATTGTAACACATCGACATTTTTCAATCAATTGATCATATCAAAATATGGGACGAAAAATAAACAAAGCAATGCAACAATTGCATACGCATAACGTAATTATCCATTCAACAAACATGATTATCCAAAAGAAAAGTCATACATAACCAAAATGAATGTTGTCCAAACATGACAACATTACAAATAATTTGTACAACCAAATCGAAAACCAAAAGAAGTCATAAGAAATAACGGTAAATTGTTCATGCGGAAAAGAAAGTAAAATGCAAAGGAAAATTAAGCAACATCGTCTTCATTCATCCATATTGTCCGGGTTGGGAGGAGGATTAGGATTGTAGTAGCCATGCATCTGAGCCCGCATCTCATCAAATTGGGTGGTCATGTAGGTTCGGAGGTCATTGGTGGTGGTGTACAAATCTTCTATCCTAGCATTTTGAGCTTGATAGTTTTGGGTGTACTCATTGTAGAAGGTGGTTTGTTGCATGCTCATATTCCTCATCATGTCCATCATCTCATTCCAATTCCCACCTTCTTGACCTTGGCCCTCACCTTCACCTTCCTCCTGCCTAGCATTCCTCCTTTGCCTCCTTCCTCTTGGAGCAACATCTTGACCCTCATTTTCATCATCCAGACCATGGTAGACATACTCATTGTTAACATTCAATGCCCAGTTCATTTTGGACATTTGTGTCTCACTAAACTTTTGCAATCTTCCAAGAGTAGTGTACTCAATTGAAAGATTATGTCCAACCTTGAACTTCTTTAATATGCTTCCAATCAAGCTGCAGTACCCAAAGCTTTGGTCCTTACTTGAGTTTCTTAAATCAAACATCCGACTCACAATATAGTAGGGCCAATCAACTTTCCGGTCCTCCATGAGCAAGAACATCAGATCAATGTCCTTTCTGTCCATCCTAGAACTAGCACTTTTAGGACGCAAAATGTGGCTCACAATCCAGTAAACCACCCTAGAGTTTACATTTAATTTTCCGGTTCCTATGGTTTCCGGAAGATTGCCACTTCTAGTGATAGTTGAGATGAAGACATTTGGATCGTAATCAACCTGACTTGCCTCAGAATATTTTAGGAGTTCCTCTCCGGTTATCCTACTTCCGGTACTCATACCAAACAGATCAAACCACATTTCCTCAGTAAACGTGTGGACCTTGCGACCCCAGCAGACCTGAAACTCAGCCCCATTCCTTTCCTGTAGTCCAGAATAGAAAATCCTAACTAAAGTATTGTTGTACTTAGTTTGCAAGTCACAAAATGTGTCAAGTTGTTCCCTTTCCAACATCTCAGCAATATCATCCAAATGCAAGTTCTTAAGCGTATCAATGCTAACAGATTTCCGAGGCAATACACTCCTATTTCTACAGTATTGAGTGTAAGTATTAACACAATTCTTATGGACAAATTCATCTTCCCTAAGTCCAAAGTTAGGAATAAGGAGGGAGATTGAGAATTGGAATAAGGGTTTTGGATAGGTTGGGCGTGTAGAAGAAGAAAATTTGGTGTTTTGATGAATGAATGAGTGAAAAATGATACTTAAAATCAGTTTTTACGCGTTTGTATCGATACAAACTCATGTTTGTATCGATACAAGTTAGTTTTCTGCAGCATGTATCGAAGCATGCACGCATGTATCGATACATGCGACACTTTCTGTTTGAAAACGTGAAGCCATGTATCGATACAAGTTAGGTATGTATCGATACATATCAGTTAAATTTGAAATTTTGCAGAAAAACTAACATGTATCTATACAACGTATATTTGTATCGATCCAAAATGCATTATTTTCAATTTTTATCAAAACACATGAACTTATAAGTTTCAAAATAATTTTTATGACTTCCAAATAGTATATATGAATGAAACGCACATAATCAAGAAGGTACACACTTATAGATGTGAGCAAAAACAATACCAACGCACAACATAACATGAGAACACATGTTAAAAACATATATGCGTGATAGAATATTCACATAAATGAATCAAAGTACCGACATTAATCATATGACGATATATGTGTATATATGCATACAACGTTACATATAGGAACAGGAAAGCATATACAAACCAAGTATGAACTTAACATTGCAATTGTAAAGATTTTGTTAAACCCCATTATAAACATGTAAGGCTCAAAAACTTATAACTATTTTTGAGCAAAATTCTTGGAAATGGAGGACTAGACAATTCTCAATACCAATATCATATTAAGATATTTATATGTATATGAAACCATAGTACAAATGCTAAGTAAAACAATATAAAGGCAAAAGTAGAGAGTAGAATCTTCCCTTAAGTATCTAAGTGGAGGAAGTGATCAATTTCCACAACTTTGTAGGTGTCGAGTTGAAGCTTTCCTCATCATTTGCCTTCTTCATAAGTCTTGAACTCCATTGTTGTTGTTGTCTCTTGTCAATGGTTCAAGACATTTTCCTACATACTTAGACATTTGAAATAGGTCCCCAACTCATGTTGGGTCCTAGTAGGTTAGTAGAACCATTATTGCCTAACTTAGGTAACCATTGCAATTTGCCCTTTGGAACCAAAACCTTTCGAGCATGGCACTTTGCAATAGTATGACCTTTGTCACAACAATAATGACAAACAATATGAGGATTACTTTTCTTAGAGTCCTTTTCAACAAATTTATACTTCTTATTTCTAGGATGTAATGATTTGTTGAATTTAGATGGATCAACGGTAAAAGTAATCTCCGGCTTGGATGGTTCTTTTATCTTATCTTGCAACTTTTGCAAGTCTCTATATAAGTAAAAGCATCCATCACATTCGTACCTATCGTTACCATAACTATCAATAGTTATAAGAGGTTTTTGAATCATGGATTCCTTGAGAGCTTTCAACTGAAGTTCCGTTTCCGAAACTTTTGCCTCAAGGTATTTATTCACTTGCATTAAACCTTTTAATCGTTGAAACGCCTCTTTGGTTTCCTTGTGTAACTTTTCAAAAGCAACTTGTAACTCATGATATTCTAAAAGCGTATATGAGCTAGAGGGATTTTGATTTACCTTTTTAGGAGCAAGTTTCTTGCGATCATGGGATGTCAAACACACATTTGCCAATGCATCTTCATCACTTGAGCTAGAACTTGATGATGAAGAGGATGATGAACTTCCACTATCCCATGCAACATAAGCTTTCTTTCCTTTGTCTTTGCTTCCCCTTTTGAATGAGGATGACTCATTCTCTTTTCTCTTGAGCTTAGGGCAATCCGGCTTGAAATGACCAACTTGGCCGCACTCATAGCATATCCCTTTCTTGGAGTACCTAGCATCTTCATTCTTTTGGCGGTAACCACTATCTTTCCGAAACTTCTTAAGATTGTTATCGGAATGCCTTATCCCATTCTTTCTCACATACCTATTGTAGCGTTGAACGAAGAGCCCCATTTCCTCATCATCGGAATCGTCTTCGCTTGAGCTACTTTCCATTTGCTCAACCTTTTTGGACTTTGACTTTGAGGCTTTTAGAGCAATTGACCTCTTGTCCTTTTCCTTTTCTTTTTCGTGATGTTTTTCCTTTTTCTCAACCTTATCATGCTTGTCCAACAAGCTAAGCACTTGTTCATGTTCCGTTAGCTTACCAAACAATGTTGTGAGGCTCAAAGTAGTAAGATCATTCGCTTCTTTGATTGCGGTGACCTTTGGTTGCCATGACCTATTAAGACACCTCAAAATTTTGTTAGTAGCATCTTGATTTGTGATTGGTTTGCCTAGACCATGTAACTTGTTTGTGATTTTAACAAATCATTGTTGCATATCCGCGATGGTTTCACCATCTTGCATATGGAACAACTCAAACTCTTGGGTTAAAGTGTTTATTTTTGAAATTTTGACTTCGTTAGTTCCCTCAAAGTGAGTAACTAACGTATCCCACATTTCCTTAGCCGTAGAACAATGCGACACATGATAGAATTGCTCAATCCCGAGGGATGAGATTAGTATATTTTGTGCCTTCGCATCATAATTGACTTTCTTCTTTTCGTCATCCGTCCATTGTGCCATAGGCTTGTTTATGACAACACCATTGGGATCGGTCATAGTTGGAACATATGGACCGTTCTCAATAGCGTTCCATACTTCACCATCAAAAGAATTGATGTGAATACGCATACTACTTTTCCAATAGTCAAAATGATCACCATAGAATATCGGAGCCCTATTATACGCCCCTTTCGGTGCGAAAGCCATGTTTTCTAATAATTGGCACAATCCGTCGAATTTTGTAAACAAAATTGAACCGGGATCGTGATACCACTTGTTAGACTACGCGGCTTAACACTTAGAAGGGGGGGTTGAATAAGTGTCCCCTTAAAACAACGTGTTTTTGAAAATTGTTTCGAGTTAGTCACGCAAGCGGAAAACCACCGGATCGGTAGTCTACGCACCGTTGACTAAAGGAAAAATAGTAAAGCCTCGGACGTTTTTGAAAAGCCTCGGAATGTGTTCGAAATCAAACGGATTCAAAATTAAACGATTGAATTTTAAATCCCACAACAAGTTAACAATCACAATCCAAAACAATCACAATCAAGTATTGGTCGATTGAATTTTTGTGAACCAATACGAACGCAAAAATTCAACCGATAATCAAATTAACGAAATAGCGAAAATTAAAAGAGATAGAGAGAAAGACACACGATGTGATTAGGGAGTTCCTCGGATTTCGCGTCGTCCACGCGTATGTCCGAGTACGTCTCCCCCCAAATAACCAAACGGGATATTTGAGATTTTATAGATCGAAAATGTTATGAACTAAGAGTGCACAGTTTACAATTGACCTTATACGACTATAACGATACAAAAGTAAACCAATGCGAATTAACCTCGACAACCAACGAAACTTCGCCCTCTGATTCCAACGATCAACCTCGTGCCGAACCGCACCCGATCGTCCAGCTGAGTCCCTCGTTCGTTGTTGTCGAAAACCTTCAAGACACGCACTATCTTGAATCACGGAGAAACGCTAGAACCTTCTTCACACAATTCAACCCGATCACGATTCTGATTCACCGCGAACCGTATCGAACGTTATCACACGAGAACCCAACCTCTATGGAATTGATCCCATACTCAATAACCAAATTGGTTGCAATCCTTGATGAAGATGATGAATTTGTGAGGAATAAAACCCTTTGATGCAAATTATCTCTCAACTTGTACCCAAAGTGTTTTCTGATCTTTCACACTAGCTCTCTCTTGATTACAATGACTCATCACATTGCTATTTATAGAGAGAATAGGATAGAGCAAATTTAGGCAAAATTTAACAGACATGTATCGATACAAAGGTTAGTATGTATCGATACAAACCCTTTGACCAGCGTTCAAATTGAAAATTTTGACCTATGTATCGATACAAACACGTATGTGTATCGATACATATATTAGTTTCTTGAAATATTGACTGATATGTATCAAATCATGTAGGCATGATTCGATACATCAAGCACATTCTGGTTTTCTGAGAAGCAGGGGTGTGTATCGATACATATAAGCATGATTCGATACACAGATCACCTTTTGCCTCTGAGTGACCACTTTTGTATCGATACAAATGATATATGTATCGATACAAATTGCTCAGAATCAGCCTGAAGTAATTTCAGGACATTTGTATCGATACACATGTTTATGTATCGATACATAATACCTAAAAATCAGTTTTTCAAAGTTTTTTAAAAGGTTTCACGCTGTCAAGTGATTTGTAATGTTGCCAAAATATGTTCTACTCTATTTTCATGTGTTTTGACAATTATTAAAACATGAGGATGAACTGGTGCACTTACAATAACTTTGATTCTGGCCACATCAAATCTCGCCATGCTCGCTGTTTGCTCGTCAAAATCAACAAACCCCCCAAGTTTATTTCCAATAATTTTGAACAGCTCCTCACCCCAAATATGAAGTGGTATCCCATATATCTGCACCCACACCTCCCTCTGTACCGCATAAAGTCCAGGATTCCACGGTTTGAGATGATTGAAATAGTACTTTATACACTCATTATTGCTTCTTAGTAGTCTGTTCACATCTCCAGCAACTGCACTTCTCAGCAAGGCCATATTACCACCCATTGGTGTCACCACAATCGATCCAAAACCCTCCATAAAAAGGGTTGTTTGGATGCGTTTCACATTCTTCTCTCCTGCTAGTAAACCGACCACACTGCCTTGGAGTTCCTTGCACAGCATCTCATTGACTGGAACTTTCATCACCTGAGACACTAGTGATGAGCCTCCACTCACTAGCGCTGCCCTGAAGGATTTTCCCACACAAGGTTCCGCCGCTGCCTTGGACCCACTCTGTCCCGGAGTATTATGCGATGCGTTGTTATTGTCTGCCCGACTAAACCTTGACTGACTGATTCACCCACAGCTTGTAGGTTCCCATCCAAACATCTCTCATACTGTCTCCTAGCTTCTCCTCATCCATCACCTCCTTAAACTTAACAAACCCAAACCTCCTTCCTCTCTTATCTAACTTCTTTGGAATGTAGACTTCACCTACTTTTCCAAAGTCCATAAAGCGTTTCCACAAATCACCGGAAGAAGCATCATCCGGGAAGTTAGTGATGTAGAAGGAGGTAGTCACCTTATCAAGATGGTGAACAAACTCCTTACTTTTTTCTGCTGAACAAACTCCTTACTTTTGTTCACCATCTTGATAAGGTGACTACCTCCTTCTACATCAAACGACAAGTTAAACACAACAAACGATTGAGTCAAAGTTTGAGGAAAATTTTCAAAGTTTCACAATAGCACAGTTTAGCACAAAATAACAACCTAGAAAGCTTTACAATGTTATTATTAGCATGAATGAACAATGATTTACCTGTTTTAAGCTCTGTTTCGTCCTCTTGATACCCAAGGTTTCTCCTAGCTACTTTGAGCTCCAAGCCATTGATTCTTTCGTGTTATGAAGCTTTGGTGATGTTTTTTGAGTTACTGGAATGATTGAATGAAGGTTTGAAGAAGGAAATTCGTGATTTGGTTAAGTTTTGAGTGAGATTGAATTTTTTTGAAGAATGAAGAAAAATGAGAGAATTTTTTATTTGAGATCAAGTTTTCAGATTTCTCTCTCTTCCTTAGCTCTCAGCTGCGCCCCCCTTCTCTTCTCTGAAGTTTTTGGCTTTTATATGTGTTAGAATTAGGTTTTGAGGGAGTGTGAGGTGGAAGTTTGTGAGGGTAAAAGAGAGAAATCAAAATGTCATTTTTTTGTATTTTTTGGTTCTTTTATTGATTTTGTTTTATGAGTGATGATGTGGTGAGATAAGAGTAGAAGATTCTAGATCACTTGGTGAGGTGGAGAGGAGTAGAGGAATTTTTTGATTTTGGGTTAATGAACAATGCTAGAAAACTAAATAAACATTAATAATAATAAAATTTGATATTTTTGAATTTTGAATTAAAAATAAAAATAATAATGCAAAATGACATGTGAAATGCAATTTAATAGAGAAAAGAATTTTTTTTTGAATTTTCATGCAAAAATGTTAAAAAAACTAATTTATTAATTAATTTTCTTGAAAGGACAAAATGGGAATAATAAAAAAATATGGGGCAAAATTGGGGTATGACAGAAGGGAGGTTGTGTGTACCAAAGGATGATGAACTAAAAAGGCTGATTCTCGACGAGGCACGGAAAAGTGGATTCTCGATTCATCCAGGATCCACCAAAATGTACCATGACTTGAAACAGAATTACTGGTGGCCAAACATGAGGGCAGAAATTGCAGATTTTGTGTCCAGATGTTTGGTATGTCAACAAGTGAAGATCGAATACCAGAAACCTGGAGGTCCGTTGCAACCATTAGAAATCCCGGAATGGAAGTGGGAACATATTTCAATGGATTTTGTAGGAGGTTTACCCCGTAACCAGAAAGGTCAAGATTCCATTTGGGTAATTGTGGACAGATTGACCAAGTCGGCTCATTTCATCCCTGTGAAGTCCACCTATAAGGCCACGCAGTATGCAGCTATTTTTATAGAACATATTGTGAGGTTGCATGGTGTACCGCTCAGTATCGTTTCAGATCGTGATCCAATCTTTACTTCTAGGTTTTGGAAAGCCTTCCAGTAGGCGATGGGTACTCGGTTGAGAATGAGTACATCGCATCATCCTCACACAGATGAACAGTTTGAAAGAACTATTCAAACCGTCGAAGATATGCTTCGTGCTTGTGTATTGGAAGACGGTGGTAGTTGGAGCAACTACTTGCACTTAATTGAATTTTCTTACAATAACAGTTACCATTCTAGTATAGGAATGGCACCGTTTGAAGCCTTATATGGAAGAAAGTGTAGGACTCCGTTGTGTTGGACCGAAGTTGGTGATCGCGGATTGTTAGGACCAGACCTTATTCAAGAGACAACTTTAAAGGTTAAGTCCATCCGTGAAAAGATGAAGATTGCTCAGAGTTGGCAGAAAAGTTATGCTGACAGGAGAATGAGACCTTTGGAATTTGATGAAGGCGATCATGTGTTTTTGAAGGTTACTCCGAAGTTAGTTTTACGTGGTGTGTTTAGAACCAAGAAACTCTGTCCTAGGTATATTGGACCTTATCAAATTCTTCGGCGCTCGGTTCTGTAGCTTATCAGTTAGCCCTCCCTCCTTCTATGTCGGGGCTACACGACGTGTTCCATGTCTCTCAGCTTCGCAAGTATATTCCAGATCCTTATCAGCCAATCGAAATTGAACAGATAGATCTTCAGCCAGACTTGACTTATCAACCTGATCCTGTTCGAATTGTTGATCGTGATGTCAAAACTCTTAGGAATAAGAGGATTCCTATTGTCAAAGTAGAATGGGCGCAGTCTCCGGACAGAGAATACACTTGGGAATTGGAATCTAACATGATGAACAGTTATCCTCAACTATTCTAAGGTAAAATTTCTAAATTTCGAGGACGAAATTTCTTTAAATATTCTTTTAGTCCCTGCAATTATGTCTTGTTTTGAAAAGAGCCCCTGTAAAAAAATATATTTGATTTTAGTCCCTACAATATCTCAAAACTTTCAAAAGAGCCCCTGATTGGATTTCTTCATAATATTGTAGGGACTAAAATCAAATTTTTATGTCTTTACAGGGACTAAAATCAATTTTTTATTTTTTTACAGGGGCTATTTTCAAATCAAGACATAATTGCAGGGACCAAAAACATATTTAAAAATTGGCCACGTCAGCATTAAATCCAGTCAGGGGCTCTTTTGAAAGTTTTGAGATATTGCAGGGACTAAAATCAAATTTTTTTTTTTACAGGGGCTCTTTTCAAAACAAGGCATAATTGCGGGGACCAAAATCATATTTAAGCCAAAATTAAAATTAATTAGAGGCGATTAATTAATTAATCCTTAAGAGTTAAGTATTTTATGTGTAAAATTGAGAATTTCTAATTCAAACTAAATTACACAATTAGCACCTTAAATCAATTCTTGAGATTAATTAACACTGGGATTTGAACTTATCTCCCTTTAATGACTCACATTTTCACTAAATGGCCAAATCCCCTTACATGACCTTTACCAACACATTTGCATGCAAAGTACTCACTCACTCATACTCACTTCGGCATCAAAACTGAGCACAATTCTCTCACTCTCTTCTCCTCTTTCACGCCCAAACAACAAGCAAAACTCCAAATTCTTCAATTCCCCTTAACACTCAAGTTTGTCATTTTCTTATCACAAGTTTTCTCACCAACCTACAAACATGCAGAGACTCTTTCATCTGCAACATCATAGAACAGAGAATCTCTGAAAGAATCCATCCCCTAAACCTCACAAGTTCACATGACAACAACAACCCTTCACACCTCTTCATTCAACAAATAAATTTACATGCAATCTGAGAATCAAACAACTCCTCCACTGTTTTAGCACCAGTAAAACCTCCTATATATAACCCCATTCAGTTGAGAAACTCATCAAACACCTCACAAATTCGTAGCTCAAGTGTAAGGGTTTCAAAGAGTAAGAGTTCCAATTCCTGTCCAGTTGAGTTCGTAGGTCTTGCTGGGGTTGCAGTAGCTGTTGTAGAGAGCCCAGGAGCAAAGTAAAGATTCAATCCAGGTGGGTTCTTAGGCTAGTTTAGTTAGAATTCTCTAAATTATGAAACTGCATGCAAACTTAGGAAATTCATAGGAATAACTGTAAGTGTGAAATTAACTCCCGAATTTCATTCTATTATGTTCTATATCACATAATATATGTTACTTCACTTTCTTGTATGAGGATTGTAGGTGTTATTTGTAAAATTTGATGATTTTCGCAAAACAGAGGCTTTTCTGCATGAACTCGCCATAGCGAGTTGCTAGCGAGCATTCATGGCGAGCTCAAGGTTCTGGGCTGAAGAACTTCGCCATGGCTAGCTCGCCTAGAGAGTTGTTTAGGCCAGGACCTGTAAGTTCGCCATGGCGAGCTTGGTAACTCGTCGTAGCGAGCTAACCCAGAATTGACTCCTTTTTCCCATTCTCAAAAATAATTGGAACACTCGTTTTATATCCTCGTTATAGATTGTTGTTCTGCAGTAATGTATGTAATGTGATGTTAAACAGGAGGTCAATTACAGTTGAACTCTTAGGGCTTTAACTTAGGGAATTAGAATGTTGTATGCTCCCCGGGTTTTGGGAATTAATGGTAGTATGTTATGAACTTAGTAATCAGTCGATTAGATATATGATTATGATATCAGTGTGGACTTTGTTTTAGATGTTCCATTAGAAATATCTGTGAGCTTTATGCCGGAATGCTTTCTGTTCGCGGACAAGGCAAGCCTCTGAGACGTGCTCACCTAAGAGTGTTTGCGGTTTAAAATCAACAAGATTAACTTTGTGATATACCTTTATTTATATTGCTTATGATAATTATGCTATGAATTAGATTATGTGATGACTGATTAGGAGCCCCGACTTTGTAGCCTAGGAGGGTAGTAGAATTTACTGGGACGAAGTGACTGTCTCACCCCACTCCCTATTTGAAACAGGAAAACAGGTGGAATAGGTAAGCTTTGTAGTGGAGTAGCTGCTGCTGTTAGAGGATCGCATTTTAGTTCCTATGCTTTTCTTATGATCTGATCATGTTGTCTGTTATTTCCGCTATTTTATCTGAACTTGTTGTATTCCTGCACCTGCGCGTGCATAATTTGAATAATGTAATTGTAATGAACTCAGTAATCTTTATAATATTCTGCATTATATTCTAGATAATAATGTGGGGTATTACAAAAATTTAGGGAAAATATGTCTGAGGAGAAATAACTCCCAATTTCTCCTCCAAACAGTCGTATAATATGTATATAATGTTGTTACAATGATTTAGTTTGAGGATTGTAGGTGTTACATTTGAAAACTATGAATTTCTGTAAAAATAGAGGCTGTTTACGCAGGTTTCGCCTGGCGAGCAGCCGACGAGCCTTCTAGTGAGGCAACCATTTCTGGGCAGAGTATGAATCGCCCAGCGAGCTCTTTCTCGCCCGGCGAGCTTAGGCTGGCACGGCGAGGAATAGTTCGCTCGGCGAGCCAGCTCAGAACAGGAACTGTTACTTTGCTTGGGCTTGTTGGAGTGCTTTTTGGGCCAGACTTGTATGACAGTTCCATTTTCCTTAACATTTTCTAAAACTAAACACTCGTTTTATATCCTCGAAACTAAGTTAATATTTTGTAACGAAGTGACTGGGACAAAGTGACTGTCTCACCCCACTCCCTATTTGATACAGGCAAACAGGTTGAATAGGTAAGCTTTGGTTTTGGAGTCGCTGCTGCTATTGGA
Source organism: Trifolium fragiferum (assembly GCA_954870985.1). NCBI lineage: Eukaryota > Viridiplantae > Streptophyta > Magnoliopsida > Fabales > Fabaceae > Trifolium > Trifolium fragiferum. The sequence goes on from OX940796.1 coordinate 26,622,969, forward strand.
GGATGGCATATTTAGTTTTCCTTGCTTCCTTATTATCTTATCATGTTGTCTTTTTCTCCGCTATATTTTATGAACTCATTTGTACTCCTGCACCTGCGCGTGCAAAAATTTGTAATGAACTCAGTACTATTTATAATATTCTGCATTATATTCTAGACAATAATGTGGGGTATTACAGAGAGAGAGAGAGAGAGAGAGAGATAGAATCTTTCAATGGTATATAATGGGAAACATAAAACACCTCTCACTACACCGTTAAAAATATATATTGACTAATTAAAATTTGAATTTCGACTACGGGAGTTTTTTCATATTATGTGTACATCGCACTTTCACTATATTACATCCAACGAAAAAAATCTATGGGAATTGAAACCTAAAATAAATTAATATAATTTTAATTTTTTATAATCAATGGGTTTTTTATTTATAATTTCAATTTTTAGCTTTCCATAAACATTTGTTCAAATCTTTTTCTAGATGTCAATTTATCAACGTGCGTGAAGATTCATACATAGATTTTTCCATTTGACGCTCACAAATGAGAATTGATTATTTGTGGTACAATGACAAAAAATAGTTTGAGTATAGAAACACGGTCAAAGTATGTTAATAATCATTTGAAAAATATTATAAAATTTACAATTATTTTTTGTTGATAGAGTCCCTATAGACACGTGAGAGAGAGGGAGGGAGAAAGAATCGCATAGTGTTGTTGAACGGGGAATGAGGGAGTACTTCTCATCCTACTATGTCCCTGTATGTAATAACCCGACTTCTAAATTACCTAATTAATTCTAATTAGAATTTTGTCTAATAAATTGGAATTAATTAGAGGAGATTAAATTAATTAAGTCTTGAGAATTAAGTAAATGGTGAGTAAAATTAGGAGTTCAAGTGGATTTATACTACACACCAATACATTTATCTCATACTTATAAATTTAATTGAGACAAGAAATTTCATCTCTCCCTCCCATTGCTCCCTCACGCCTCTCTAACTCTCACTCACATTCAACAACTACTCATTAAACTCTTATTCAAATAGGATCACATGTAAGTTGAGGACTCACATTTCCACTCATGCCATTACTCCCTATCCTTGAGACACCTCCCACCATGACTCACCTTCCATTATGCTAACACCTCATCTACACCATGAGTCATGAATCCACTAGCCAACTTCCCTTATTACATGCAAAGGAGACTCACTCCTCTCATAGTATCACTTCAACTAGGAATGAGCAGCTTCCTCTCCCTCATTTCTCTCCTTCCTCACGCAACAACAAACAACCACAACACTTTCATTACTTTTTCTAACTAATGATATTACATGCAAACTCTTAGCCCCAAATGTGGTAATTCTTTCCCTCATAACTACAGCAATACAAGCCAACACAAGAGCAAAATTCTCTTTCTTTTCCTCTTCTCCACCGAACCCATGATAACAACATTAACAATTTCACCTTTCTTCTATTCAATGAGGTTGCATGTAAAACAAGCTCAAAATCATAGCCTCCACGGTGTTCTCAGCATAATCCACTGTGTATACTCATACTCTCAGTAGGAATTACTCATCAATCATACTTCAAATCTTAGGACCAAAAGCTAGGAGTTCAAGTTCAATACTTTCATCAAAATGTCCAAAATCTGTTCAAATCAGTTCGAGGGTGTAGCTAGGATCATTGTAGCTGTTGTAGAGCCTTGGATTAAAGATTAAAGCTCCAATAACAGGTGGGTTCTTAGGCTAGTGTAGTTTAGATTCCTAAATTATGAAATATTGCATGTTAACATAGGAATTAGGAATTAATTGTGTGAGGAGAATTAGCTCCTAAATTCTCTTCTATTCTGTTATATATTACTTATATTATGTATCTGCACTTCCTCAGAGTTTGGTTGTAGGTGAATCTTTGAAAATATTGAAAATTCGTAAAACAGGGGTCTTTCTGACTTAACTCGCCATAGCGAGTTGCTAGCGAGCACTCATGGCGAGCTCAAGGTTCTGGGCTGAAGAACTTCGCCATGGCGAGCTCTAGCTCGCCTAGCGAGTTGTTTAGGCCAGTACCTGTAAGTTCGCCATGGCGAGCTAACCCAGAATTGCCTCACTTTTCTTATTTTAAAAATGGTTGTTCACTCGTTTTATATCATTATCTGAGGAAGATACATTGCAGATGTATAATGTATTTAATATGGTACGGAAAGTCAGGCACAATTCTGAAATTAGGGATAACTCAGAAATTAAGTTTGTATGTTCCCCGGGTTTTGGGATAATATGGTAGTATGTTAATCAATTTAGAATCAGTCAATCATGTGCGGTTTAGTATGCTGCTTATGGGCTTCCAATGGAACAACCCATTAGGAAAAATGATTGTGAGCTTAATGATGTGGTCGAATCGGTCAGCGGATATGGCGGACCTTCGAGACATGCTCACCTCGAAGTGTCTTAGCGGAATAAAATTAATAAGATATTTTGTGTGTTACACTTTAATCAATTATGTTCATGATATCATAATGTTAGCTATTATTATGGACTGATTAGGAGCCCCGGCTTTATAGCCTAGGAGGGTAGTAGAATTCACTGGGACGAAGTGACTGTCTCACCCCACTCCCTTTTCGATATAGGTAAGACAGGTTATTCCAGGAGCAGGAATCAGGTTGGATCTGACGATTGGAGCCATGCTTGGATTGTCAGCTTTGAAGACTTAGTCTTCATTCTTGCTTTTATTTAGCTTGTTATTTTATTATAGTTTCTTTCCGCTGTTTGTATTAAATATTCTCTTATTCTCTTAATGATAGTATATCATTCGGTTATTTCTTGTATAATTTATTGTACTCAGATTCCAGTTTTAATGTTCCGACTAAATATTCTAGACAATTTAGTTGGGGCGTTACAATTGGTGTCAGAGCAGGTCGATCCCGTATCGGACCTTGCCATGAGTCATTACAATCCCTTTCGAAGTAGTACGGACCCTTTGGAGTCTGGACTGTTTACGCTGAAACCATCACGTGTTGAGTCTGATCAGCTCAGTATTGTGCATGGTAGGCAGGGTATTACAGTTGAGAACCGAAGTGGACCACGGTGGTTAAGTAAGAAGATCGAAGTGGAGATGCAGTTCATAAGCAATCGTTGGCGAGAATTCTCTCTAACCAGATGTTAAAGCCGAAATAGTTAGGACGGAAGGAGTAAGTGGTGCAACGCCAACGAGTATATCAAGAGTTAAGATGGAGTATATGCATTAAAACCAATGGTAGTAGGAAAATTCTGGAGATTGTAAGGAAGCAGTTGTTAAGATTATAGAGAGTAAGAACAGTTTGATGGAAGTATTAATCGCTCGAAGTAGAATTGTTCATGGAAGAGCGTAAGTGTGTAGGTCATTATAGTATCCAACTGACATTGTGTGTCAGGAAAAATCCTCGGACTTGAGAGTAACCATACCTTCTGGCGAACATGTTTACAAGAAACACGAAAGCCAAATAAGGTTCAGCCTATAGTAAAACAAAACTCTTCCTAAATACTTAACCTTACTTGTCAACCGTGAGATTCACCAGTGATGTTAGATCTGTTCAGTACCCTACTAGAGAAACCAAGTTGGAATTTTCACCCATAGTAACACTCATCTGAGAACTTCCCAATAGATTATCCTATAAGAAGCCAACCCTTAATGCCTCCCTAAGAATAATCTAGTTTTTTTAACATCGAAACTCGTATTCCTACCATACCGCTAGAAGCTAGAATCAGTTTAGCATAACAAACAGAATTTCCTTTTAGTCATACCAGACTAGGTTAGTTGATTCAGCAAACCATTCGAGATCAACCTCGATTAGAGTAACAATCAGGAATTATTTCACAACCCCATGTAGATACCTGACTTAGTTCATAAGGCTTCATTCGTGAGCGGTAGGAACAAGAATTAACCGAATTAGCCTTGTGAAGAACGACCAATAGTTGTACCTTACCACTAGAGATTGAGCAGTATTAGATGTACCATTTAGGAATTCCACCTTATAAACTTAGTATCCATATGGGCTTGTTAGGTGTAGTCGTCCACTTATCTTAAGCTAGTAGCTTAGTGCCATAAACTACCCAACCAAGCATATAAGAAAATAGTCGAATTAGACTGCCTTCGATTCAACACTCTCTTACCTACCGGCATGTCCTGTTACCACCTAGAGAACTACTATAGGTCTAGTGAGATAGTCTCAGCCTGACACGTTACGTTAGAGGTCACCCCAAACCATTTGGAGCATAACCTCAATCGGAATGACAAGTAGAAACTTTTCCTGACCAGACATAGTTACCAAGTAACTTACTTAACACTATCATGCATCTGCTATATTAGCAGCTTAGTGACGTGACTTAGGTAGATACCTTGTGAGAGAAAATCCAGTTATTAATTTCCTTAGACGCCAGTCGCTATAGTATTATCTAGTACATTGTCTATAGGAACTCATTACCATAGAGCAGCCTACTCCGTGAGATCAGTCTTAGTACCGTGTCACTAACATTCCAGCCTCGATCAGATTAGCAAGTCAGAAGTTATCATTGACACCTTCAGCCATCTAGATCAATCGTTTATTACCTATGTTAGTTATCTCGTGTCGAAAATAATTGAGTTGGATTTATTTATTATCAGCCATTTAGCATTTTCAATTATTCAGACCTTCGAGTTAGAAACCTGTTAGAGTCCGTCAAATTTTCGGTAGGAGCACCTATCAATAATCTGAATCGAACTTGAATCAAATGATGTCAAATTCTGATCTCATTATCCTTCCTCCAGACCTTAATAAGCTGAGTTCGTCGAACCAACTATTTTTGGATAGGGTATCCATTAGACATGGAAACATGGAACGGGTTCACTCACTAACTTGTCTGTATACGTCTAAGACAGATAATTCCTCCTCGTATCCTACCATCTGTTAGTTGTAATTATCACTCGGAGTAGTTGGAAGGTAAACTTTCCAAATTCTTCGACAACGGTCAGTTAAACCGACCTTGTGAGACTTTACTTACAAGTAATCCTGTTCAATCTTTTCAGCCTTTTCAGTTACGTTGTTAGTAACTAAAATTGAGTCGTGGAATCCAGTTTATCTGGAAGATGACACGTGTAAATTCAATTTAAGCTTTCACTCATCGTATCGATCTTTTAATCAGTATCATTAGTCAATTATTCGCCGAACTATTCTGTTCAGTGTCAGTACCAGTTAATCATATAGGTCTTTCATTGAGTAAACCTTCAGAGTCTTATCAACTAAATTTCAGTTAAGTTTCAGATCTTCCAGTTACGTAGTAATAGGAGCTAGTAGAAGTATTAGTATCTAGATACCACATCAAAATCTATTCTCTGAATTCGAGTTGAACCATTTCATTCTCTGACAACTGATTTGGTTTCTCTGTACATTATCAACGACATATTCAGATCATCATTAATCAAATCCCTCGTGTAGAGTATAAGAGTTCCCTTATTGCGAATCCAATTCATACGCTGACATATTGACTATGGTGAATGAAGGATTTAAAGCCATTGTCTGTGTCGAATGTGCAAACCTTCCGTATTCAGTTAACCGTCATTAGAATCCAATCACTTTAGCCAGATTCTTTCATGTCAACCTATCAGTGAATTATCCAACCAACCTAACCATATCGTTAAAGGAAGAATTCGAACCTTAGTTCTTGACATGTAATTGTACTACTCGATCACAGTGTTGTGCTAGGAAGGATTGAAATAGTAGGTGGAAAATTATGTAGTACTATGGACTCGGTTGCAAATGAGTCTAACTCATTGGCGAACGGATCTATAGTGCTTAAGCGTTCTTCACTCGTTTTATATTTCGACCTATCCTGGAGTATTTTAAACGACATGAACGAGACAGTGGTACGTCTGATGTGTCACGAGCTGCAGCGTTCAGAATTGAGAAAACCTGAAGAGAAATTTTTGATTATTAATGTCAACCCTTAAACTTATTCCATTCAGCTTTTCATATAGTGGCAACCAGGCCAGATACCGACCTGTGGAAGTGTAGTGTGAGATAATAATGAGTACGGTATGCTAAGGCGTCGCGAACAGGTTGGACCGTAGTAGAGTTTTGAGAATGCCGTCACATACCTGCTTTCACAAGGTAAAGCAAGTGTTACCTTATGAGGTTATCCAACGAGAGATGTAGTAATGGTGGAAGTAAATTGGAAAAGAAGAGATGGTGTGTTACTGTGATAAATGAGTTTGGAGTAGGGACATGATGACGCAGATGAGAAAGGATGACTATAAGTAGTCGAATCAGAGTGCACAGCGCGAGATCAGACGAAAATATAGTAAGTGATCAATTTAGGCGAATAACCCTTTGAGAGAGGAAAGTTTTATTCCAAGGAATAAAGATAGTCAAGAGTTCTGGAGAATCACACCAAAGTTGGAATTACGAGGTGTTTTCAAACGAAGAAATTCTATCCGAAGTGTATAAGACCTTATCAGATCCTTCAACGCATCGGTCCTGTAATCTATCAGTTAAATTCTATTCATATCCATGTCAGGGTTGCACGACGTGTTTCATGTGTCTCGACTTCGGAAATTCATTCCCGATCTTTATTATCCTCTAGAGATTAATCCTCAGTCGGCCTTAACCTATCAGCCGAATCCAGTTCGTATAGTTGATTGTGAAGTTAAGATCCTTTGGAACGAGAAAATTCCAATAATCAAAGTCGGATGGGCTCAGTCTCATGACGACTAACTCACTCAGGAACGGAAACCTGCCAGGGGAAAAGTTGTTCCTATCCTACCTAAAGGTAAATTTCTGAATTTCGAGGACGAAATTTCTTTAAGGGGGGTAGATTGTAATAACCCGACTTCTAAATTACCTAATTAATTCTAATTAGAATTTTGTCTAATAAATTGGAATTAATTAGAGGAGATTAAATTAATTAAGTCTTGAGAATTAAGTAAATGGTGAGTAAAATTAGGAGTTCAAGTGGATTTATACTACACACCAATACATTTATCTCATACTTATAAATTTAATTGAGACAAGAAATTTCATCTCTCCCTCCCATTGCTCCCTCACGCCTCTCTAACTCTCACTCACATTCAACAACTACTCATTAAACTCTTATTCAAATAGGATCACATGTAAGTTAAGGACTCACATTTCCACTCATGCCATTACTCCCTATCCTTGAGACACCTCCCACCATGACTCACCTTCCATTATGCTAACACCTCATCTACACCATGAGTCATGAATCCACTAGCCAACTTCCCTCATTACATGCAAAGGAGACTCACTCCTCTCATAGTATCACTTCAACTAGGAATGAGCAGCTTCCTCTCCCTCATTTCTCTCCTTCCTCACGCAACAACAAACAACCACAACACTTTCATCACTTTTTCTAACTAATGATATTACATGCAAACTCTTAGCCCCAAATGTGGTAATTCTTTCCCTCATAACTACAGCAATATAAGCCAACACAAGAGCAAAATTCTCTTTCTTTTCCTCTTCTCCACCGAACCCATGATAACAACATTAACAATTTCACCTTTCTTCTATTCAATGAGGTTGCATGTAAAACAAGCTCAAAATCATAGCCTCCACTGTGTTCTCAGCATAATCCACTGTGTATACTCATACTCTCAGTAGGAATTACTCATCAATCATACTTCAAATCTTAGGACCAAAAGCTAGGAGTTCAAGTTCAATACTTTCATCAAAATGTCCAAAATCTGTTCAAATCAGTTCGAGGGTGTAGCTAGGATCATTGTAGCTGTTGTAGAGCCTTGGATTAAAGATTAAAGCTCCAATAACAGGTGGGTTCTTAGGCTAGTGTAGTTTAGATTCCTAAATTATGAAATATTGCATGTTAACATAGGAATTAGGAATTAATTGCGTGAGGAGAATTAGCTCCCAAATTCTCTTCTATTCTGTTATATATTACTTATATTATGTATCTGCACTTCCTCAGAGTTTGGTTGTAGGTGAATCTTTGAAAATATTGAAAATTCGTAAAACAGGGGTCTTTCTAACTTAACTCGCCATAGCGAGTTGCTAGCGAGCACTCATGGCGAGCTCAATGTTCTGGGCTGAAGAACTTCGCCATGGCGAGCTCTAGCTCGCCTAGCGAGTTGTTTAGGCCAGTACCTGTAAGTTCGCCATGGCGAGCTTGTTGACTCGCCGTAGCGAGCTAACCCAGAATTGCCTCACTTTTCTTATTTTAAAAATGGTTGTTCACTCGTTTTATATCATTATCTGAGGACCTTCGAGACATGCTCACCTCGAAGTGTCTTAGCGGAATAAAATTAATAAGATATTTTGTGTGTTACACTTTAATCAATTATGTTCATGATATCATAATGTTAGCTATTATTATGGACTGATTAGGAGCCCCGGCTTTATAGCCTAGGAGGGTAGTAGAATTCACTGGGACGAAGTGACTGTCTCACCCCACTCCCTTTTCGATATAGGTAAGACAGGTTATTCCAGGAGCAGGAATCAGGTTGGATCTGACGATTGGAGCCATGCTTGGATTGTCAGCTTTGAAGACTTAGTCTTCATTCTTGCTTTTATTTAGCTTGTTATTTTATTATAGTTTCTTTCCGCTGTTTGTATTAAATATTCTCTTATTCTCTTAATGATAGTATATCATTCGGTTATTTCTTGTATAATTTATTGTACTCAGATTCCAGTTTTAATGTTCCGACTAAATATTCTAGACAATTTAGTTGGGGCGTTACACTGTAACATCCTTAAACATATATCGCATTTTCATACTCAAGTAAATTAAATAAAATCAATTTCATAAATAATTGAAAGAAAAATATAGAAACATTCAAAATGATATAAAATGACATAGACAACCTTCAAAAGAAAATGAAGAACATAAGCAAATCAATATTATTAAAAATGAAAATGATCCTGTTGGAGAAATGTAGAAATAGTGAGAGAGAGAGAGAGAGAGATAGAATCTTTAATGGGTGTAGAATGAGAAACGCGTAACACTTTCGATCCCACTATTAAAAATGCACCTAGATTAATTAAATTTTCATTTGAGAATGAAGTTTATAATTATTTTATATTTAAAGGGTCAATGTATAGTCTTGAAGATGAAGATGAAAGAAAAAATCTATCTTTTAATAGTGTATAACGGGAAGCGAAATAATATTCTTCATCTCGCTTTATCCTATAGCATTATTAAATATATATCATGCAAAATCTATATCAATTTTATCTTACTATTTTTAATTAAATTGTTCAAATAATATATTAAAATAAACACTTAAATAATATTAAAAAAGAGAATAATCCCGTGCACGGCACAGGTTAATATACTAGTTTATATACATAGCGAGATTCTCACAGGGTCTTCTTGTGCATTCTCAAGAAAAATTGCTTATGTGTCATTTAATTAGAGTTTTTGCTTAGGTGGCATTCAATTAGAGTTTTTCTATTTTATTTTGTATTTTTTTAATCTTCTCTAACCCTTTATTTTTTAAAAAAACAAATTTTTGGATATATACTACTAGTATGTTAGCCCGTGCAATGCACGAGATTATTCTCTTTTTAAATATTATGTGTTTATTTTAATATATTATTTAAACAATTTAGTTAAAAATAGTAAGATAAAATTGATATAGATTTTACATGATATATATTTAATAATGCTATAGGATAAAACGAGATGAAGAATATTATTTCGCTTCCCGTTATACACTATTAAGAGATAAATTTCTTCTTTCATCTTCATCTCCATGATTATACAGTGACCCTTTAAATATAAAATAATTATAAACTTTATTCTCAAATGAAAATTTAATTAATCTAGGGGCATTTTTAATAGTGGGATCGAAAGTTTTACCTGTTTCTCATTCTACACCCGTGAGAGATTCTATCTATCTCTCTCTCTCTCTCTCTCTCTCTCTCTCTCTCTCTCTCACACACTATTTCTACATTTCTCACACAGGATCATTTTTGTAACGCCCCAACTAAATTATCTAGAATATTTAGTCGGAACATTAAAACTGGAATCTGAGTACATTAGTTAAAAGAAATAATTACCATTGAATAATGCAATATCATTAAAATAATATTACAATGTTCAATACTACAACGGAAAGTGCTGATAACAGAATAACAAACTAATCTAAAACAAGGAAGAAGAATAAATCTTCTAAGCTGACAATCCAAGCACCGCTCCAATCGTCAGATCCATCCTGGTCCTTGCTCCGAATTAACCTGTCTTACCTAAAAAAAAAAATGGAGTGGGATGAGACTACTATGTCTCAGTGGGTCCTACTATCCTCCTAATGGCGACTACGCCGGGGCACCTAATCAGTCATAACATATTTTATTCATAACATCGTGCCATAAGCATAAATAAATAATGGTGTAACACAGAATTATTCTTGTTGATTTTAAACCGCCAGCACTCTGAGGTGAGCATGTCTCAGAGGCCTGCCTTGTCCGCAAACAGAAAGCGTTCCGGCGTGCAACTCACAAAGTTTTTCTAGTGGAACATCTAAAACGAAGTCCACGCGTGATAAAATAATCACATACATAATTGACTGATTCTAAATTAATTACATGCTACCATAATTTCCCAAAGCCCGAGGAGCATACATCATTTCTAAATTCCCTAAGTTAAGCCCTAATGATCATCTGTGACTAACGTCCTGTTTATCATTATATTATTTAGATTACTGCAATTTATCTGAGACAATGAGGATATAAAACGAGTATAAGGTTTTTAGAAATAAGTTAAAAGGATAGTGACTTTCTGCACTTAGCTCGCTATAGCGAGCAAACCAGCTCACCATGGCGAGATTATAGGTCCTGGCCTAAATCAACTCGCTAGGCGAGCAGGAGCTCGCCATGGCGAGTTTCATCAGCCCAGAAACCCAGCTCGCCATGCATGCTCTCTATGGCAAGTTCATGCAGAGAGACCCCTGTTTTACGAAAATCATCAATTTAAAAGAGAAATACCTACAATCCTCATTTGTAACAGTGCAGTAATGTAAAACATATAATATAGGACAGGACGGAGGGAAATTTGGGAGTTAATTCCCCTCACACAACAAAGTTCCTAATTCCTAAGTTAACATGCATATTTCATAATTTTGGGAATCTAAACTACACTAGCTTAAGAACCCACCTGTTATGAAGCTTTAATCTTTGCTTCTGGGATCTTTCATACAGCTACAACATCCTTAGCTAAACCCACGATCACCCCTTTGACAGAATTTGAAGATTTGAAAGGCAATGAGCTTCTATTTTGACCCTAAGATGAAGAAGTTGTTAGCTAGATCGATGAGCTTGGGAAGAAGATAGAGTGACAGCTTTAGTTTGATGTTCTGTGGTGGTTCTTGTTTGCATGCAGCTCTCATTGAATGGAAAGTAGTAGAAATTGGAGTTTGGTGTTGTTTAGTTTACTTGGTGAATTGAGAAGTGAGAAGATGTAATTTCTTTTAAAAGTATTTCTCTGTGTTGCTGCAGAGAATGAAAATCTCTATAAGGAAGGAAATGTTTGGCATGATATTTGAAAGAACTTTTGCAAGAATAAGGGATTGAGAAGTGAATGATCTTGAAGACTTGTTATTGTTGTTGGTTTCTGTGAAGAGAGGAGAAGAGAGAGTTTGAGTGTTTTCATTTTTATGAAGTTATGAGGTAATGAAGTAGCTTTGCATGCTTCCCTTAATAAGTCAAATTTTGAAGTGTGAGGTGGTAGCAAGTGTTCTCATAGGTGTGAGTTATGGTGTGAGTGGAAAAATGAGTCATTGCTTAATGATGAGGTGTTGTGTTGTGGTGAAGAGAAAAGGGTGAGTCATGAGATGAGTTGTTGCTCTAAGAGGGAGGATTGACTTGAGTGGGAAAATGAGTCATGAGATGAAGGGCGAAATGAGAGGGAAGAATTGATTCTTGGAGTTAATTGATCATACTTGAAAAATAATTGTACTAATGCGAAATTTAGGTTCTATAAGAACTCATAATTTAACACTTAATACGTTTAATTTTCAAGAATAAATTATTTGATTACCTCCAATTAATCTTTGAATTATTGGTCAAGCTCTGACTAAAATTAATTAGGTGGATAAAATTGCGGGATGTTACAATTTTCATTCTTAATAATATTGATTTGGTTATGGTCTTCATTTTCTTTTGAAGGTTGTCTATGTAATTTTTCATTTTATATTATTTTGAATGTTGCCTATATTTTTCTTTCAATTATTTAATTTACTTGAGTATAAAAATGCGATATATGTTTAAGGATGTTACATGGACAGAGTAGGATGAGAAATACTCCCTCATTCTCCGTTCAACAACACTATGAAATTCTTTCTCACTCCCTCTCTCTCACGTCTCTATAGGGACTCCATCAACAAAAAATAATTGTAAATTTTATAATATTTTTCAAATGAATATTAACATATACTTTGACCGTGTTTCTATACTCAAACTATTTTTTATCATTGTACCTCAAATAATCAATTTTCATGTGTGAGCGTCAAATGCAAAAATTTATGTATGAATCTTTACTCACATTGATAAATTAACATCCAGAAAAAGACTTGAACGAATGTTTATGGACAGCTTAAAATCGAAATTATAAGTAAAAAATCCATTGATTATAAAAAAATTTAAATTATAGTATTAATATATTTTATATTTCAATTCCCATAGATTTTTTTAGTTGGATGTAATATAGTGAAAGTGCGATGTACACATTATATACCAAATTTTAATTAGTCAATATATATTTTTAATAGTGTAGTGAGAAGTGTTTTTTGTTTCCCATTATATACCATTGAAAGATTCTATCTCTCTCTCTCTCTCTCTCTCTCTCTCTCTCTCTCTCTCTCTATATATATATATATATATATATATATCGCTAGTCTCAGATACACGATTTTATAGGGGTTCCATCAACAAAAAATAGTTGGTAATTCTATATTATTTTTATAATTAATGAATAAAAATTTTGTGCTCATTTATCACTGTCTTCTATATACACTTTTCTTCATGATGAACCAATTTTCATTGTGCTAAATAAAATTTTGAATAAGGGATCCCCGTAGTAAAATATGAAAATATGGATAAGCCATAGTGTTAGAATTCCAATTTTAATTAGTCAGTGTGTATTTTTAATAGTTGGGTGGAAAATGCTTCCGATTTTTCATTTTATACCACCGAGAAAACGTCTCTCTCTCTCTCTCTCAAAACTCTACGGATTCTATCAATAAAAAAGTTGTTAATTCTATTTTTTTTAATGAATGTCAATAAAATTCTCGTGCTCAGTTCTCACTATCATCACATACAGTTTTCATCATGGGGATCATGTTTCATCATGTTTCGGGTGATTTTAGGTTTTGCCGCCGATTTTAAGTTTTTCGAGGGTTTTTGTCGATTTTCGGGTTTTTGGTCAATTTTAGGTTTTTTGGCCGATTTTAGGTTTTTTGGGTCAATTTTTGGGTTTTTTTTCGATTTTAGGGTTTTTGGTCAATTTTAGGTTTTTCGGACGATTTTTAGATTATTGGCCGATTTTAGGTTTTCCGGCCGATTTTAGGGTTTTAGGCCGATTTTAGGGTTTTAGGCCGATTTTAGCTTTTTTAGCTGATTTTCAGGTTTCAGGCTAATTTTTGGGGTTTTCTGCCAATTTTAGGTTTTTCGGTCGATTTTATGTTTTTTTGCCAATTTTTGAAATTTTCTGCCGATTTTATGGTTTTTAGCAGATTTTAGATTTTTCGGCCAATTTTTGAGGTTTATAGTAGATTTTAGGTTTTTCAACCGATTTTTGATTTTTTTATAAATTAATAATTTTTAAAAATTTAGATTTTGGTTCGATTCAATTTTATAGAAAACTAATTAAGTTTGTAAAAAATTTTAAAAAAAAAATTGTCAATTACAAATTTTATAAAAAAAGAAACAGTTCTAGTTAACTAATAAACTGAACTGGTTAATTAGTTAACTCAACCGTTTGGTTCAATTTAAATTTTCAATAACGGTTCAGTTTTGATTTTTTAACCTGTAAAAACAGTTCAATTAAATTTTTATGCTGTAACATCCCACTTTTTTAATTTCCTAACTAATTTTTATTAGAACCTTGTCTAATAAATTAAAATTAATTAGAGGTGGTTAAATTAATTAAGTCTTGGAGTTTTATTGTATTATGTGTAAATTAGGAGTACTTTTTGAAACTAAATTACACACTAATACAATGGTAATTCAAATGTGATTTAATTAAACACAAAGAAACAATCTTTCTCTCCATTCATCTTCTCTTCCATGACTCACACTAGTGACTCACCCTCACTCTCATACTTTTACTCCCTAGCTAACACCTAACAAAGTCTCTTTTTCCCTCATAACAACAACTCACCCTTATGACTCACCCATTCTCCTATGACTCACTCTCACTTTTTTTATTGTGACCACACCTCACCAAAGCTTCTATCCAATCCCATGACATGCAATCCACTAAGACTTCCAATTAGCCTCATAATTCATTCACTCTCATATGTTCATTACTTCAGAAATTATAACAAAAACTAAGCTCTCCTTTCTCTCCTCTTCTCACTTTCACGCAAACAACAACAAACATAATCATCCAACCATTCTTCACTTCTCTCATGCAATTGCTTGCCATTTAGCCACTAACACTACATTCAAACTGTCACACAGAGATTCTTATCACTAACCACACCTCAACAATCAAAGAATTACATCAGAAACATCACCATCCCATATTCATAAAGTTATGCATGAACACCAAACAATAACGCCATTCATTTTGTCTATTCTCTAACTAATGCATTTGCATGCAACCAAAGTCTTGAACAAACTCTACTATTCTCACCCAGAAAACCTTCTACATAAACTCCTAATCTTAGTGATTCTAACACCAACCAATTCCAATCTTAGAGCAAAACTAGAGGTTTCACTTTTCAACAAATTTCCAAGTTTGGTCAAGTCTGAGTTCGTGGGTGCTTGCTGGGAAGGATTTGTAGCTGTGTAGAGCCCAGTAATAAAGTTTAAAGCTTCAATTCCAGGTGGGTTCTTAGGCTAGTTTAGTTAGTTTTTCCCAAACTGAATATTTGCATGTTAACATAGGAAATTAGGAATTAATTGTGCGAGGAGAAATAACTCCCAATTTCTCTTTTATTTTGTTTTATATTAATTACATTATGTTTTTGCACTTTCTCAGAGGATGATTGTAGGTGTAACCTTGTAAAATTAATGATTTTCGTAAAACAGGGTGTTTCCTGCATGAACTCGCCATAGCGAGTTGCTAGCTAGTATTCATGGCGAGCATCCAAGTTCTGGGCTGATGAAACTCGCATGACGAGCTATTGTTCGCCTAGCGAGTTGATTTAGGCCAGAACTTGTAGTTCGCCATGGCGAGCTTGGTAACTTGTCGTAGCGAGCTAAGTGTAGAAAAATCCATATTTTCATTTTCTAAAATATTTCTAAAGCACTCGTTTTATATCCTCATCTGAGATAGATAGTTTGCAGTTATATAAATGTATTTAATGTTAAACAGGAAGTCAAGCACAATTCTGAATCTTAGGGTATAACCTAGAATTAAGTTGCATGTTCCCGGGGTAATTGGGATAATTATGGTAGTATGGATTAACTTAGCATCAGTCAGTTATGTGCGATTATTAATATCGCTTTGTGGACTTCATTTTAGATGTTCCACCAGTAAAACTTTGTGAGCTTCACGTCGGAACGCTTTCTGTTCGCGGACAAAGCAGGCCTCTGAGACATGCTCACCTCAGAGTGTTTGCGGATTAAAAACAACAAGACTAATTCTGTGTTACACATTTATTTATTATGCTTATGATAATTAAGTTATGAAATGGATTATGATACGACTGATTAGGTGCCCCGACTTAATAGCCTTTAGGAGGGTATTAGAACTCACTGGGACGAAGTGACTGTCTCACCCCACTCCCTTTTTGATAAAGGTAAGACAGGTTATTTCGGAGCAGGTACCAGGTTGGACCTGACGATTGGAGTTGTGCTTGGATTGTCAGCTTAGAAGACTTTGTCTTCTTCCTTGTTTCTTTTAGCTTGTTGTTCTGTAAGAGCTTCTTTTCCGCTGTTTGTATGGAATATTCATTATTATCTTAATGATAATGTGTTATTCAGCTATATCTATTTTAATTAATGTACTCAGTGTAGTTCTGCTGAGATTGGCTGCATTATAAGACTAAAACAACTTGGTCAGATTGACTTAACTGAAGCATCAATGCTGAAGTAATTGAGTCTAAACCACTTGTGCATATTGAAGATGTGCAGATGCAAGATGTTGAACAAGATGTCCTAGACATCTTGTCACTGGGTTCAAAGCATGCATAGGCAGCATGTTGGAACAAGATGTCCAAGACATGTGGGTAGGACATCTTGACCCAGTTCAGCTTAAAAGATAATACTTATCCATTAAGCACGCGTGTTTGTTTTATTTTGAATAAAGCGTGAATCTTTTAGTAACAAGCTGATATTAGGATTAATGATTAATTTTGTTATTAATCCTATGTGTTAGATACGATTGGATTCGTATTTAATTTGTGGATAGAGATTAAATTCTTTATCTTTGTGGAGTTTGTTTTAAAATAAGTTTGTTTTAAAACTAACTCTTATTTGAGTGCATCTGAAATACTAAAGATTATCTGAAGAATTTTACGCCTATATAAAGGACTCAACATGGAGCTTAAAACTCAACTCACAATAACTGAAGATTGTGAGTCCAAAGTTTTGTACCCACTGTGCAAAACACCTAGTGGCTCTTAGTATTGTTTTTGATACTTTGTAGCTTGGAGTCGTTGAATATTGTTGTTCAACATTGTCTTTTAACTTTTAGAGTTTAAAGATTGTTTCGTCACTTTGGATTAGTGATTAGAGGGAGTTGTGTAGGTTCTCATATTCAGGGGGAGTTAGCCCTTGAGTAGAAGATTACTAGGATTGAGAAAAGGCGTACATGCCAATAGGGATTTGGTAGTGTTGTAAGGCTAAGTATTGATTCGGAGTAGTAGTGTTCACTTCCTGGATTGGTATCCCCCAGATTAGGACTTGTTGTAAGTGCCGAACTGGGTTAACAAACTCACTGGTGTTGTTTATTGCTTTTAATTTAACTTCAGTACTGCAATAACGCGTGATCTAAGTAACCAGTTGTTGAACCAGTTGTCTAGGACATCTGGACTACTGACACATTGTCCTAGACATTGTGTAAGACATCTGTCCTGCAAGAGAACAGAATTTTAATTGGCATCAGAGCAAGCACCCTAACCTGCTGGGTGAGCTCCAGGGAGATACATTCTGTTCAAGATGGACAAGAGAGGATCAATCAACAGACCACCAGTCTTGGATGCATCAATTTATGATTATTGGAAAGCAAGAATGGTTGCTTTTCTCAAATCCATGGATCCAAAAGCATGGAGAGCAATTGTTACTCGGTGGAATCATCCAATAATCACAGCAGAAGATGGCTCCACAAGTCTAAAAGGAATGGCAGATTAGAGTCAATAAGAAGAAACTGAGGCAAGTGGCAACTCTAAAGCACTCAATGCTATATTCAATGGTGTTGACGAAAATATGTTCAAATTGATCAACACTTGTACTGAAGCCAAGCAAGCCTGGGAAATTCTTCAAACTGCACATGAAGGAACCTCCAAAGTTAGAATGTCAAAACTGCAATTTCTCACCCCAAAATTTGAGAACTTGAGAATGGAGGATGAAGAAACTATATCTGAGTTCAACACTAGAATACGAGATATAGCAAATTCTACCTTCGCTCTAGGTGAGAAGATACCTGAAGAAATGTTAGCCAGAAAAATCCTTAGATCACTACCTAAGAGATTTAACATGAAAGTGACTGCAATCGAAGAATCTCAAGACTTGAGCACAATGAAGGTGGATGAACTTATTGGCTCATTACAAACATTTGAGATGCCTCTGGATGACAAACCAGAAAAGAAGATGAAGAACTTGGCCTTTAAATCTGAGGAAGACCAAGATGATGATGATGACCTAGAACAGGCTTTAGCTTACATTAAAAAGGACTTCAACAGAGCCATAAGCAAGCTGCAAGCCAAGTACAGAAAAATGTCCCACACAAGAGGTACAACATCAAGTCATAGGGCAAGACCAAGGAGGAAAACACTTCTAAGCAAAACAAAGAAATGAGATGTTTTGAATGTGAAGGATTTGGACACATAAGGCCAGAATGTCCAAACTTTCTCAGGAAACGGAAAAAGGGAATGGCAGTTACCTTATCTGATTTTGAGGAAGAGAAAGAAGAAGAACCAATAAATAAAGCGTTCACTGGAACATTTGATACCATCAGCAGCACGAGCAATGAAGACCTCCTTCAAGAAGAATTGGATGAGAAATACAACAATCTCACCATTTAATGGGAACAATCTTGTGAACTTAAGAAAACAAGATGAGGAGATGGATAAACTAGCTCAAGAGAAGGAAGCACTAGAGGTCTCAACAACCAGCCTGAGAAACTAGCTCAAGAGAAGGAGGCACTAGAAGCATCAACAGCTGCTCTGAAGGAAGAAGTTACCTTGTCAAACTCAAAACTCACTGAGATGACAAAATCTGTGAGAATGTTGAACAAGGGAACTGACATGCTTGAGGAAGTTCTTGAACTTGGTAGAAGCCCAAGTGACAAGAAGGGATTAGGGTATGACAACTACAGCAAAACTCCTGAGAAGAAAATTTCCTCTAAAAATAGACCTAAGGACCAAATGTCAAACCACAAGTCACAACATCCCTCTCAGCACAAGCAAAAGAAGACAGGGTCCAAACCTCAAAAACCTGCTGAACAAAAGAAACAGGTGACAAAGACACATCATCTAACTCAACAAAGGCAGAAAAGGCTTGAACAAAGGCCTCAGCCCCCAGCTCAACAAAGGAAGCACATGCCAGACCACATGTCCCAACATCATGCTCAACATGTGTCACCCCAATACAAAGAATACAAGGGACCACTGAAAAGATGTAAACACTGTGGAAAAACTGGGCATCTTATTTCAGAATGCTTCTACTTACATGGCTATCCTCAGAAGCCTAGATCACCAAGTCAGAACAAAAAGAAGATCCTACCTCCAAGAATAAAACACAAGGAAGTTCTGACTAAAGTATGCAAGCCAACACCACCTCAAAAGGCTCATACTCCTCTAAGAATATCTCCACACAAAAATTGGTATTTTGATAGTGGATGTTCAAAACACATGACTGGAGATGAGAGATACCTTAGAGAATTAAGGTCTCATTCAAATGGATGGGTTACTTTTGGTGATGGAATTAAAGGTAGAGTCATAGGCATTGGAAAATTATCTGGTCAACATACTCCATGTCTAGATGATGTTCTACTAGTATAAGGTCTCACTGCAAACCTGATTAGCATTAGTCAGCTTTGTGAACAAGGGCTAAAAGTGCACTTCAACAATCAAGAATGCACCATTGCTAATGATCAAGAAATAGTGATGAAAGGAATAAAGTCAAGTGATAAGTGCTATACTTGGACACCTCACAACAATGGTCCAGAAATCGCTTGCTTGTCTGCCAAGGAAGAAGTTAGCAACATGTCCTACCAGATGTCCCAACATATGTACACTCGACAAGAAGCTGAAGAGATTTTGGTTGGGAGCGTTAGTGTGCCTTTGGGTATTCACACGCTCAAAAACGTGTCATAAACATTATAGAGGTAACGTGCAGAGTAAAAGAAAATTAAAAGATCTGCACGTAAAAAGAGGTAGCCTTAAGTTCTCCATCAATCTATAAAAGGCTACTAAGACCGCATATGTGACACTACCAAAAGTCTCAACATCTTGTTAGACATCTCTTCCAAACTCAAAAAATTTACTCGTCTCAAAGAATTTCTTCAACAATGTCTCAACAATCATCCAAAAACAACAGCTTGAACCAAGATGATTCAAAGACAACTACAAACGAGGCATCCTCTCAAATGCCTAGGTTGAAGACTTATGCGTTGATCAAGAAGGGGTTATCACCAACGTTGTACCAATCAGCATGATTCCTCCAACAAAAGGCGCAATCAAGAAGAAGAAGACCAAGGGCTCTAAGAAGAAAAGAAACCCTAAAAAGGCGAAAACTCATGACACAACTCAGGAACAAGATTCTAAAGTTCCTGAAAGCCATTCTTCTGAGAATCAAGAACCACAAAAGATCTCAGAAGAACCAAATGTCAAACCATCTGATGAAGCATCAACAGATGAACCTCAAGTCAATGTTGCTGAGTAGAACTATCCACCAGCTAAGGAAGATTCTCCTACAGAAACTACCAATATTGCATCCGAATCTCATGAAGAAGATCCTAACCTGGATCAACCATTACCAACAGAAGAGGGTCCAACACGTGATGTTGAACCACATGTTCCAACATCTGGTCATGATCAAGGTCCTGAACAAGAAGTTCAAGATCAAGTAATGGAAGAAGAAGATGAAGATGAGGTCCCCCTGGCCAAGATCCTTCAAGGAATGAAGGAAAATAGTCAGCATCAACAAGTTCTTGAAGAAGAAAGCTCAGGCGAAAGTGAAGGAGTACGTATTAGCATTCCGGTCAAAGGGAAAGCTAAGACGTATAGGTCTAAGCAAGTGGAGACACCTATCACTGAGAAGAAAGGGAAGAGGAAAGCTACAAAGAGAGCTTCTTGAGACAAAACCTCAAAGAAGAAGAGACAAGTTGTAGTAGTCAGTGACACTGAGTCGGATGTCGAACCAGATGTCTTAGACATCACGACCTCAGGGAAAAAGAGAATAGGAGGAAGAAGAATTCCTGCAAACATTCCTCCAGCTCCAATGGACATTGTCTCTTTCCACTCTGAGGAAAGTGCTCAAAGATGGAGGTATGTTTATCAGCGCAGAATAGCACAAGAAAGAGAACTAAACAAACAAGCTCTCGAATGTGAGGAGATTATGAAACTATTAGAAGCTTCTGAACTGATGAAGACTGTCAAGGATCTAAGAGACTGCTATGAGATGTTGGTAAAGGAGTTTATTGTCAACATCACCAGTGCTTGCAGTGAAGGAAGTGAGGAATTCAGGATAGTGCGAGTAAGAAGAAGCGATGTGAAGGTCTCCCCCACCACCATCAATGAGTATCTTGGGAGAGACACTTCAACAGAGACTGATGAAGCTGACTTAGTCAATGAAGTGACTAAGGAAATCACAGGAGTCCAAGTGGAAGAATGGCCTAAGAAGGGACTACTATCAACAAGAACTCTTAGTGTGAAGTATGCTATCTTGAATAGGATTGGATCTGCGAACTGGGCACCTACCAATCATGGCTCTGGGATCACTCCAATGCTGGCAAAGATGATCTATCTAATTGGGACCAAAAAGAAGATCAACTTTGGGGATCACGTGTTCAACCAAACAATGAAGCATGCTGAGACATATGCAGTGAAGCTGCCTATTGCCTTCCCTTGCCTAATAATTGGGATGATCTTAAGGCAATTTCCAACAATCCTGCACCCTAATGAAGTTCCAACCAAGAAGCCCCAAATTCTAAACTTTGACTACAAGCTATTTGCTGGTACACATGTCCCGGACATTGTGTTCCCAAAGATGAAGGAGATGGGTGAAGCATCAAGCTCTATGCCTAGAGCAAACAAAGGAGATGTCTTGGCTGAACTAATGCAAATTTCAAAGACATTGGGAGAAACCATTAAAGTCAGCACAGCAAGGAAGACTCATGTGGACAACTTGATCAAGTCCATCATGGAGAAGGGTGAAGGTGAAGAAGAAATTGGAGCTGCTCATGCTGAAGATGAGCAAGTAGAAGCAGAAGAGTGAAGAACAGGAACTGGGTAACGTAGGAAAATAAGTACTTCTGTATTTTTCCTTTTCGTTCTGTTCTACTTCTGTAGTTTATGGTCTACCAAATGTCCTAGACATTGGAGACTTTGACATTCGGCACTATGTGTGCACGTTGTATGCTGTTCACTTTATAATCAATGAAATATTTTCCTTTAATACCTTTGTCAAATTATGGTAAAAAGAGGGAGAAATAATTGATGATAGAACAGCTCTGTGGCAAGTAGAATAACTCTCTTGCTTTAACGGATGATAAAATTAGCAAGCTTTATAAATAAAAAGAAAAGAAAAGAAAGAAAAAGCTATGCTAAAACAAGTGTGTCCAGAGCAAAACTTAAAATGCTCAATATGAACCTCTAAGAAGTCTAGTAAGTCTTGATCAATCTGATTAAGTACTTTCCGCTGCAACTCAAGACTTTGGTTCACTAAGTCACTAGGTATCTCATCCCTGGACTTAGAAAATTCATTGTGATGAATCATATGAAGACAAAACTAAGACTGTCTCATACTAGAAAAGGTTCATAACACATTCAAGATTGAAGAAGTCATGAATATTGAAGACACACAAAGATTCTGAAGATCAAAGACATTGAAGACATGAAGATTCATAATTGAAGATTGCATCAACAGACAACAATTTGAAGATTGAAGAATTTGAAGATTGAAGATTGAAGAGTGCACATTCAACAAAGTGGTTAAGTGGTTGTTTTAGCCATAATTTGCCAAAGGGGGAGATTGTAGTTCTGCTGAGATTTGCTGCATTATAAGGCTAAAACAACTTGGTCAGATTGACTTAACTGAAGCATCAATGCTGAAGTAATTGAGTCTAAACCACTTGTGCATATTGAAGATGTGCAGATGCAAAATGTTGAACAAGATGTCCTAGACATCTTGTCACTGGGTTCAAAGCATGCATAGGCAGCATGTTGGAACAAGATGTCCAAGACATGTGGGTAGGACATCTTGACCCAGTTCGGCTTAAAAGATAATGCTTATCCATTAAGCATGCGTGTTTGTTTTATTTTGAATAAAGCGCGAATCTTTTAGTAACAAGCTGAGATTAGGATTAATGATAAAGTTTGTTATTAATCCTATGTGTTAGATACGATTGGATTCGTATTTAATTTGTGGATAGAGATTAAATTATTTATCATTGTGGAGTTTGTTTTAAAATAAGTTTGTTTTAAAACTAATTCTTATTTGAGTGCATCTGAAATACTAAAGATTATCTGAAGAATTTCACGCCTATATAAAGGACTCAACATGGAGCTTAAAACTCAACCCACAATAACTGAAGATTGTGAGTCCAAAGTTTTGTACCCACTGTGCAAAACACCTAGTGGCTCTTAGTATTGTTCTTGATACTTTATAGCTTGGAGTCGTTGAATATTGTTGTTCAACATTGTCTTTTAACTGTTAGAGTTTAAAGATTGTTTCGTCACTTTGGATTAGTGATTAGAGGGAGTTGGGTAGGTTCTCATATTCAGGGGGAGTTAGCCCTTGAGTAGAAGATTACTAGGATTGAGAAAAGGCGTACATGCCAATAGGGATTTGGCAGTGTTGTAAGGCTAAGTATTGATTCGGAGTAGTAGTGTTCACTTCCTGGATTGGTATCCCCCAGATTAGGACTTGTTGTAAGTGCCGAACTGGGTTAACAAACTCACTGGTGTTGTTTATTGCTTTTAATTTAACTTCAGTACTGCAATAACGCGTGATCTAAGTAACCAGTTGTTGAACCAGTTGTCTAGGACATCTGGACTACTGACACATTGTCCTAGACATTGTGTAAGACATCTGTCCTGCAAGAGAACAAAATTTCACTCAGATTCCAGTTTTTAATGTTCCGACTAAATATTCTATATATTTTTAGTTGGGGAGTTACAGTTGGTATCAGAGCAGGTCGATCTAGTATCGGACCTTGCCATGAGTCATTACAATCCCTTTCAAAGTAGTACGGACCCTTTGGAGTCTTGACTGTTTACGCTGAAACCATCGCGTGCTGAGTCTGATCAACTCAGTATTGTGCATGGTAGGCAGGGTATTACGGTTGAGAACCGAAATGGACCACGGTGGTTAAGTAAGAGGATCTTAGTGGAGGTATAGTTAGAAGTAATCATTGACGAGAATTCTCTCTAACCGGATGTTAGAGCTGAATGAGTTAAAGACTGAAGGAGTCAGTGGTGCAACGCCAACGAGTATACCAAAAGCTAAGATGGATCCATGTATTAAGAACAATAGTAGTAGGAAATTCTGGAGATGGTAAGGGAGCAGTCGTTAAGATTATGGAAAGTAAGAAAAGTTTGATGGAAATACTAATCACTCGAAGTAAAATTCAACCCTTAGTACATCAAGACTCTTCCTTGATACCTAGTCTTAGCTTTCAACCGCGAGATTCACCAGTGTTGTTAGATCTGTTTAGTACCATACTAGAGGAACCAAGTTGGAATATTTACCTGAGAACCTTTCAATAGATTATCCTATAGGAAACCAACTTTTAATGTCTCCCTAAGAGTAATCTAGTTTTTCAACATCATAACTCGTATTCCTACCATACCGCTAGAAGCCAGGATCCGTTTAGCATGACAAATAGAATTTCTCTTAGATATACCAGACTAGGCCATTTAATTCAGCAAACCATTCGAGATCAACCGTGATTAGAGTAACAAATAGGAACCATTTCACGACACCATGTAGGTATCTGACATAATTCATAAGACACCATTCGTGAGCAGTAGAAATCAGAGCTGAACTGAATTAGCATCTCTAGGTAGCAACCAATAGTTGTACCTTATAACTAGAGGTTGAACGGTATTAGATGCACACTTTAGGAATTTCACCTTATAACCTTACTATCCATATGGACTTGTTAGGTATAGTTGTTAACTTATAATGAACTAGTAACTTAGTGCCATTAAATACTTAACCAAGCATATAGGGAATAGTTGAATTAGACTACCATCGATTCAACACCTTCCTACCTTGCGGTCTGTCCTGTTGCCACTTAGGAAATTATTATAGGTCTAGTAAGATAATCTCAGCCTAACACGTTACATTAGAGGTCACAACAAACCATTTGGGAACATAACCTCACGCGGAATGACAAGTAGAAATATTTCTTGACCATACTTAGTTACCAAGTAGCCTGTTTAACACTATCATACATCTACTACATTAGCAGCTTAATGTTGTGACATAGGTAGATACCTTGTGAGAGGAATTCAGTCGAACCACCCGTGATATTAATTTCCTTAAACGCCAGCCACTATGTTATCATCTAGTGCATTACTAATAGGAACTCGTTACCATAAGCAGTCAGTCTCTTGGAATCAACCTTAGTGTCGTATCATTAGCATTCAAGCCTCAATAAGATTAGTAACTCAGAAACTATCATTAGCGCCTTCAGTCATCTAGATCAATCGTGAAGTACCTATGTTAGTTATTTCAAACGAAATCGCTAAGTTGGATTTATTCCTTATCAGCCATTTAGCATTTTCAACTATTCAGACTTTCGAGTTAGAAACCTGTTAGAGTCCGTAAAATTTCCGTTAGGAGTGCCTATCAATACCCTGGCTTGAGCCGAAACTAATAGAAGTCAAATTCCAAAATTCATGATCATTCCTTCGGACCCTTGATAAACTAAGTTCATTGAACCAAACTATGTTGGATTTGGTATCCGTTAGACATGGAGTATGGAACGGGTTCATTCCCTAACTTGTCTGATTATGTCTCAGACAGATAGTTCCTTCTCGTGCCTTATCATCTGCTAGTCGTAATTATCACTCGGAGTAGTTGGAAGGTAAACTTTCCAAATTCCTCGACATCGGTCAGTCAAACTGACAACTGTGGGACGTCACTTATCTATAATCTTGTTCAATCTTTTCAGTCTTCCAGTTAAGTTGTTAGTGACTAAATATGACCCGTGGAATCCAGTTATCTGGAAATGACACATGTAATTTCAGTTCAAGCTCTCACTTAACGTATCAATCTTTAATCAGTATTATTAGTCAATTATCCGCCGAACTATTTTGTTCAGTGTCAGTATCAGTTAATCATATAGGTCTTCGTGCACCTGAACGACCCATCATCATTTTCAGTGCATTGGGTATATTTTCGAGATCTTATCAGCTAAATTTCAATTAAGTTTCAGATCTTTCCAGTTACGTAGAAATAGGAGATAATAGAAAATTAGTATCTAGATAACTCATCAAAACTATTCTCTGAGATCCGAGTTTGAACCATTTCATTCTTTGCCGATTGTTTCAGTTTCCTTGTACGATAGATTCAGATCATCATAAATCAAATTCTCGAGAATGGCAAAGGAGTTTCCTTATTGAGAATTCCATTCTTGCAACCGCGCATTGACTATTCTTGGACAAAGGATTTAAATCCACTCTCTGATCACGTTAGCCAGATTCTTGCATGTCAGTCTATCAGTGAATTATCCTGCCAACCTAACCGTATCACTGAGGGAAGATTCGAACCTCAGTTCTTGATATGTTAAATGTACTACTCGACCGCAGTGTTGTGCTAGGATGGATTGAAATGGTAAGTGGAAAATTCTGTAGTACTATAGACTCGGTTGCAGATGAGTCTAACTCATTGGCGAAAAGGATCTATAGTGTTTAAGCGTTTTTCACTCGTTTTATATTTTGATCTATCCTGGAGTATTTTAAACAACATGAACTGGACAGTGGTACGTGCGACGTGTCACGAGCTGCAGCGTTCGGAATTGAGAAAAACCCTCAAGAGAAGATTTTGGAATTATTGACATCAACACTTAAATTTATCTCCTTCAGCTATTCAAATAGCAACAACCAGGCCATATACCAACCTAGGGAAGTGTAGTGCGAGAGAATTTTGTGTACGGTATTGCAAAGATTTTGCGAACATATTGGACCGTAGTAGAGTATTGAGAATACCGTCAAATACCTGCAATCAAAAAGTAAAACAAGTATTACTTTGTGAGGTTATACAATGAGAGATGTAGTAATGGTGGGAGTAATTTGGAAAAGAAGAGATGGTGCATTACTGTGTTAAATGAATTTAGAGTAAGGTCATGACGACGGAGGTGAAAAAGGGATGACTATGAGTAGTCGGATCAGAGTGCTCAACATGAGATTAGACGAAAATATAATTAGACGATCAAATTTGGACGAATAACCTTTGCGAGAGGAAAGTTTTATTCCAAGGAATAAAGGTAATAAAGAGTTCTTGAGAATAACACCAAAGTTGGAACTACGAGGTGTTTCCAAACGAAGAAATTCTATCCAAAGTATATAAGACCTTATCGGATCTTTCAACGCGTCGGTTCAGTAACCTATCGGTTAGCTCTATATTCATTCAGGTCAGCGTTACACGACGTGTTTCATGTGTCGCAACTTCAGAAATTCACTCCTGATCCTTATTATCCTCAAGAGATTAATCTTCAGTCAGCCTTAAGTTATCAGTCGAATCCAGTTCGTGTAGTTGAACGTGATGTTAATATCCTTCGGAAACAAGAAAATTCCAATAATCAAAGTCGGATGGGCTCAGTCTCATGACGACCAACTCACTCAGGAATGGAAACTTGTCATGAGAAAAGTTATTCCTATCTTTCCTAAATGTAAATTTCTAAATTTCGAGGACGAAATTTCTTTAAGGGGGGTAGATTGTAACATCCCACTCTTTCAATTCCCTAATTAATTTTTATTAGAACCTTGTCTAATAAATTAGAATTAGTTAGAGGTGGTTAAATTAATTAAGTCTTGGAATTTAATTGTATTATGTGTAAATTAGGAGTACTTTTTGAAACTAAATTACACACTAATACAATGGTAATTCAAATGTGATTTAATTAAACACAAAGAAACAATATTTCTCTCCATTCCTCTTCTCTTCCATGACTCACACTAGTGACTCACCCTCACTCTCCTACTTTTACTCCTTAGCCAACACCTCACAAAGTCTCTTTTTCTCTCATAATAACAACGCACCCTTATGACTCACCCATTCTCCTATGACTCACTCTCACTTTTTCTATTGTGACCACACCTCACCAAAGCTTCTATCCAATCCCATGACATGCAATCCACTAAGACTTCCAATTAGCCTCATAATTCATTCACTCTCATATGTTCATTACTTCATAAATTATAACAAAAATTAAGCTCTCCTTTCTCTCCTCTTCTCACTTTCACGCAAACAACAACAAACATAATCATCCAACCATTCTTCACTTCTCTCATGCAATTGCTTGCCATTTAGCCACTAACACTATATTCAAACTGTCACTACAGAGATTCTTATCACTAACCACACCTCAATAATCAAAGAATTACATCAGAAACATCACCATCCCATTTTCATAAAGCTATGCAAGAACAGCAAACAATAACCCCTTTCATTTTGTCTATTCTCTAACTAATGCCCTTGCATGCAACCAAAGCCTTGAACAAACTCTACTATTCTCACCCAGAAAACCTTCAACATAAACTCCTAATCTCAATGATTCTAACACCAACAAATTCCAATCTTAGAGCAAAACTAGAGGTTTCACTTTTCAACAAATTTCCAAGTTTGGTCAAGTCTGAGTTCGTGGGTGCTTGCTGGGAAGTATTTGTAGCTGTGTAGAGCCCAGGAATAAAGTTTAAAGCTTCAATTCCATGTGGGTTCTTAGGCTAGTTTAGTTAGTTTTTCCCAAACTGAATATTTGCATGTTAACATAGGAAATTAGGAATTAATTGTGCGAGGAGAAATAACTCGCAATTTCTCTTCTATTCTGTTTTATATTAATTACATTATGTTTCTGCACTTTCTCAGAGGATGATTGTAGGTGTAACCTTGTAAAATTAATGATTTTCGTAAAACAGGGTGTTTCCTGCATGAACTCGCCATAGCGAGTTGCTAGCGAATATTCATGGCAAGCATCCAAGTTCTGGGCTGATGAAACTCGCCATGGCGAGCTATTGTTCGCCTAGCGAGTTGATTTAGGCCAGGACCTGCAGTTCGCCATGGCGAGCTTGGTAACTCGCCGTAGCGAGCTAAGTGCAGAAAAATCCATATTTTCATTTTCAAAAATATTTCTAAAGCACTCGTTTTATATCCTCATCTGAGATAGATAGTTTGCAGTTATATAAATGTATTTAATGTTAAACAGGAAGTCAAGCACAATTCTGAATCTTAGGGTATAACCTAGAATTAAGTTGCATGTTCCCGGGGTAATTGGGATAATTATGGTAGTATGGATTAACTTAGCAACAGTCAGTTATCTGTGATTATTAATATCGCTTTGTGGACTTCGTTTTAGATGTTCCACCAGTAAAATTTTGTGAGCTTCACGCCAAAACGCTTTCTGTTCGCGGACAAGGCAGGCCTCTGAGACATGCTCACCTCAGAGTGTTTGCGGATTAAAAACAACAAGACTAATTCTGTGTTACACATTTATTTATTATGCTTATGATAATTAAGTTATGAAATGGATTATGATACGACTGATTAGGTGCCCCAGCTTAATAGCCTTTAGGAGGGTATTAGAACTCACTGGGACGAAGTGACTGTTTCACCCCACTCCCTTTTTGATATAGGGAAGACATGTTATTTCGGAGCAGGGACCAGGTTGGTCCTGACGATTGGAGCTGTGCTTGGATTGTCAGCTTAGAAGACTTTGTCTTCTTCCTTGTTTCTTTTAGCTTGTTGTTCTGTTATAGCTTCTTTTCCGCTGTTTGTATCGAATATTCATTATTATCTTAACGATAATGTGTTATTCAGCTATATCTATTTTAATTAATGTACTCAGATTCCAGTTTTTAATGTTCCGACTAAATATTTTAGATATTTTTAATTG
This sequence comes from Trifolium fragiferum, assembly GCA_954870985.1. NCBI lineage: Eukaryota > Viridiplantae > Streptophyta > Magnoliopsida > Fabales > Fabaceae > Trifolium > Trifolium fragiferum. The sequence goes on from OX940796.1 coordinate 26,652,612, forward strand.
GGGCGTTACATATGCAGTTTTGGTTTTAAACCAAATCATGCCCATCCCTAATTATAACCACAAATTACTTTGAAAAATTTTAATGCAACGAATGTAACATTCCAATTTATTTATGTTTATCCATTGACTATTGATTAAACTTTTAACTTTATTAATGGCCAATTTCCATAGTAAATATGACCAACAGACATGGGATAGACACAAACAAATTGAAATATTATATTTCTTGAATAAAAAAGTAAAAGCAACTAAATAAAAATAATAGAAAACTCATAAATAATTACATAATTCTTTTGCCATTACAGATCCGAAGCACCCCTTTGGCAATTGTTGTATTTGAGAAGGGGGCACAAACAAAGTAAATATACCAACCCAAAATTTTATAATTTCTCTTCCGGTTTAATTTTTGAGATAGATCAAAGTTGTATACGTATAACAATAATAAAAAAAACAATATTTATATATATTAATGAGTAATATTATAACAAAAGTGTGTTATCAAAAGTCAAAATTATATATATATATATATATATATATATATATATATATATATATATAACCTAAGGTAATATCAATTTGTCCCCAAACTTAGAAATTATATATATTTTATTGCAAAAGAAAGACCTTCCTTTGAAAGTTGATCCACATCCTCCACAGTAGGCATGAGTCTTGCAACTTTGGCAATTGCCTCGTTCTCATCAGGAGTTCCGCCCTCTAAAAATGCTCCGACAACTTTCCCATCCTTAATCCAATATGTCCCAAACTTTAAAGGCTTTGATGATCCAGGATTGTGTTCTCCAAATAACACGGTGTCACCAATATTGTCGCCATAAAATTGCCAAGACAACTCAAACGAACAAGAATATAAGTGTGGAAGGTAGTCATACTCCTCAACAAAATTTCCATCAAATCTTGCTCTGATGGCCTGCATAAAACATGTTATCAAAAACTGATAAACTACTTGCAAACATGAGGGTCCAATTATCGAATTTAAATATTAAAAATAAAATTTTAAGGGCTGAATCTTTGGATCTAGATTTCTTGCATTTATAAAATCAGACAGTCTCCACAGTAGCTAATCTGAATTGTTGATGATAGATCGGACGATCCAGGTGAGTAACTGCGTCATATAATTACTGCACAAAATTCATTTACCGAATCTTCACACATTACAAACATTGAGGGATTTTTTACCTGAGACAATCCATTTCCGTGCACCGTCTACTAAGTGTATATCATATAATAAAATATTCATCAAGAAATTATTTTGGAGGTTAAATTTATGACGCACAAATAAGATAAATCTTTCACCGGTCACAAACATGTTATCACCAATAGATCAATAAGTGTTACTATCCAACGATAAAATGTGAAAAAATTGTCCCACGTGTACATATTAGAAAAAACCTACTTCGTTTTTTTTAAGGGGGTCCATATAGCCTATTGGCAATTGTAGATACTTTACCTTCACAGCCTGCACAGCTGATCGACGAGCATGGTCAACTTGTTCAACTCTTCTCAATTCACCATACAATTTCAAAGGGAATGTGGCAACATCACCAACAGCATATACACTGGAAACACTTGTTTTGAAGAAGGAATCCGTCTACAACCGCAACAAATACTTTCATTGATATTGATATCAAGATTTATGAATCACAAATTAAGTAGGTTTTTTTATTAAAAAGCTTGACACAAGCCTCATTATAAGGTATCAGTGGGTTTGAGTTTTCTCCATTTATTATCGCTCTATTTATTCTCCAATTGAAGAAAGATAGACACATTAAAAATTAGTGGAACCCATTAAAAAGTGGATCCCATTAATTTGTGGATCCCACTAAGTTTTAATGTGTTTATTTCTCTCCAAATGAAGAGATAATAAATGGAGGAAACCCAAACTCGGTATAACTAACCTTGATTCCACCCTTCACCTCTTCAAGTTGCCCTTTGAATAAGGATATATGAGGTCTTCTTCCAATATCAACAACAACAATATCGGCTTCGAGTATCCTTCCATCCTTTAGTTTGACTTCTTTTACCTCTCCAGTGGAGTTAGTAGTGAATCCGACTACATCACTTCCTTTAATGATACTGACAAACTTATTTGCATAATATCCCTCATAGAATGCAGCTATATCAGAAGTAAAAAGTTGTGACACTGCAACATTGGTTTAAAATAAGTTAGTAGTTTAAAAATTTAGGGACATGTGCACCTGTAGGGACGACAAAATTGGTCAATATTTAAGAATTATCGTCAATCTGTCTAAATATTTAAAATTAAAATTTTAGAATCTGAAATCTCAAATTGTTAACATTATATTTCAAGCACCTTCCAATTGATATTTATAGAGCAGATTAATACTTTAAAATAGTGGATAAATAAGTGCGACTTATTATATAATCGGAAAATTAAAAATCATTTCACGCTGTAATAGTTCCAACAATCGCAACTACAATTTGTCCATTTGATTCGTAAAATGTAAGTACCGGACAAAACAGTACAAGACATAACAACACATGATAAAGTTTAAGGTGTTGAACAAATTTTGTCTTTGTACGATGTTTGGTGGACAAAAGATTATTTTGGTATTTTAGACAACTTGTGCAGAGCACAAAAAGTTGTACCGTGGTTCGGTTAGGGACAAGAATTTAGATTTTTGTCGAGTCTCTTGATCCCCAGTTTGTCCAGTCCAAGAACAGTTTTGAAATTAAACACAGTTGTCCTGTACAGTTCCTTATTTTTTAGCAAATCAAATGCACTCAAAAGTATAACGACTGCTTAACGGGAAATATATGTGAAATAGAGGTATAACGACCGGTTAAAAAGAAATATATGTGAATGTGGCAACTTACTACACCAAGGTTCTGGGTAAACCATGGTAACCTCAATATTGTTGAGTTTCAACGATGCACTAATCTCCATTCCAACGTATCCTCCCCCAACCACAACAGCTTTCCCATTCTTCTTTGCTTTGATTGCCTCATATAATTTATCAGCATCATCAATCTCTCTCAAATAAAATATGTTATTGGCATCAGCTCCTTCTACACCAAAATCTGTCAACCTTATAGCCTATATGAAAATAATAGCATTAGTATCGATAGGCGTTGAAAGGATGTTTTATAGACACCCAATTTTCTACACTTGCAACACTTGATTAATCGGATTATATACAAAATTGTGATTGATTCAATTGAGTATTGTAAATTTAGATCGCGTTGAAAACCGTGAAATATTAATTATCATTAATCAAATAGCTCAATTAACCACACTATCGTCAATATATCAAATTACTCATCTACTCAATTAAATTAACAATATTTTTGAACAAGAGTAATCATATGTCACATGTGTAGAAAAAAATAATTGTCCAAATAACATTACTCCATGTGTCTAAAGGACGTCCACATGATCTCTAATATATATGGTGAATGTAATGATAAATTGTAATGACAAAATTATACTTAAAAATAAATTGAATGTAAATGAATGTAAGAATTTTGAATGTAAATAATCTAAATCCGAAGACTTACAGTTGAGCCCGTTGCAATAATCAATGTATGGTAATAGAATTCTTCTCCTTCTGCACTTGTGAGAAGCTGTGCAGCAAGGTTTGCTTCTACAATTTCCGTACAAGGATATAACATTACGCCTGCGGTCATCAATCAATTTAGCATATCATAATATTGGAATTGAAATCATCGTCATATAATAGACACTTCCTTGAACCGTCACCAAAAATAAAAGAGGCATTACTAAAAAAAAAAAAAAAAAAAAAAAAAACTTCCTTGAAGAGGAGAAAGATGAATACATGAAATAAAATAATATAAATTTATTTTATGTGTCTATCTTTCTTCTACCTTTTTTTAGGGTCATTATTTTGCTACAATTATTGAAGTTCCTTAGAAGGAAGAGCGGGTACCAAAATTTTTATCCACACACATTACGCATGATGTAGGTTTTACCCAATCCACCAAATACTCAACATAAAAGGTTTCGTTCCATTAAAAAAGAATACATTATTTTTAAAATATCAAATGGTCCACACAATAGCATGTCAGATTAACAACCACTTATATATACTTTTCCTACCAACACTCATGCCCAAACAACTCCAAAAATTGTAGAATACCATGAAAATGCACAAACTCAAAACCCATCACCTGAAAATGCCGTACTAGATCGGTAAAGTTTGACTACAAGTGATGAACAAATGCTCAATCGATTAAATCTAAACCCACAAAAGACACACATAACCTCTAGCAACCCCTGTCACGCCCCGATAACAAAGATTTTCGCGAGTCAACCACTTATCCTAAAATAGAGTAAATATAAATAGTATTACAAACTTACAAACTGGAATAAGATAATCTTTGGATAGAGAAGGACGTTCATAAGGTAGTACCTGCGCAAAAGGTACATGATAGAGATAAGGAACTTCAATAATTGTAGCAAAATAATGACAGCGCGGTCGAACTATAAATACTCGATACATAGTATGAAAAGATTAAAAGCATCATTTTTATTTTGAAAATAATGCAACAAACACCGTAATTTCTAAAATTGCACAATTATGTCCATCACATTCATTAATCAAAAGGTTAAACATGTTTCTTGTATTTTGGTTTTCATCCTTATTAAAAAAGAAAACAAATGCTTTTTTATTTCAAAAATTTGAAATTTTCTACTTTGTTTTTAGAAAATAAAAAACATTGATTTTTTTTTTTATCAAAATTGGTAATTATATATGTACGGAACACATAATTTAAGTCTTAATCAAATAATAACTATGATGCAAATTAAAGTGCAGTGTATACATCTTCTTTGGTGATGATCCCCAGCTCCCCTGGCTGCATTCCTTGCTTTACAAACTCCCTTGCAGCATAACCCTACAAATTGATAGTAATAACTTTTAAACAAATTAAACGGCGAAAGTATAAATTTATCAAATCATAAGAAAGGAAGATGTGGAACTAAAACTAACTGCTGAAACTCCTCCTCCGAGGATGATGTACTTGAAACCCCACACCATTTTGATTGAACTGATAATTGCCACAAATTCAGTTCTGCATTCACGATTAATTAAGTATTTACCAATAGTATAGTATATATCCGGTAAAAAACAAATAGTCTGCATATCAATCTAGTAAGGTATTTTATGCCAATTGGTTGTTTTTTTTTAAATGGTGATTTAATTTGGCATAAAGATCTAAAAATATTTGTTTCTTTTTTCAAACAGATTATCTTACTTTTGACACTTTTCACTAAATATCTACTATTCATTATTAATATAATATAATAAAATTAATCACTACTAAGTTTACTAATTTATTTTCATTAATTTTAATAATATTCTAAATTTTCTACTTATGTAATTTTTTTTATAATATCCTTCTATGTAATTTTACTTTAATAACAATATATTTATAAATATAAAAATAGAAAAAAAGAAATAATATATACATAAAATATATCTATAAATTTGATTTTTATTTTAATTAAGTTGATTAATTTTAAGTTTTCTCAAAATAAAAATTGTAATTTATGTGTATTGGTCTACAACATAGGTAAAGTTTTACTTTGGAAAAAAAGATAAATGATAGAAATATGAATTATGTAAGTTTTATATTTTCTCATTGAAAATAAAGTTTTCTTCTTACCTTATTTGTTGTTGGTCTGAACTGAAGATAACCTATCCTTGGGAAATAGCAAGGCCTTGAATGCCATTTTTAATGGTGTTGACAAGAACATGTTTAGACTAATTAAACAGTGCACTGAAGCTAAAAAGGCATGGGAGGTAATAAAGACAACTCATGAAGGGAACTCTAAAGTGAAGATGTCAAGACTTCAGCTATTGACTACAAAATTTGAGAACCTACAGATGTTGGAAGATGAATGTGTACACACCTTTCATATGAGTATCCTTGATTTTGCTACCTCTTTTGAAGCTCTAGGGGAAAAGATTAGTGAAGAAAAATTAGTAAGAAAAATGCTCAGATCCTTGCCAAAGAAGTTTGATATGAAAGTCACTGCCATTGAAGAAGCTCATGACATATCCAAACTGAAAATGGATGAACTAGTAGGGTCTTTACTAACCTTTGAAATGGGCAGAAATGAAAAGGCCAAGATAAGGACAAAGGAAAACAGCTTCATATCAACCCTTCTGGACTCAGAGGAAGAGGGATATAATATTCCAGATATCCTAGCCTTCATAGGAAGGAAGTTCAAAAAAATGAAAAACCAGAGGACAGATGTGCCGCACATCTCTGGACTTAGAAAAATTACTGTAATGAATCATATGAAGACAAGACTAAGACTGTCTCATACTAGAAAAGGTTCATAACACATTCAAGATTGAAGAAGTCATGAATATTGAAGACACACAAAGATTCTGAAGATCAAAGACATTGAAGACATGAAGATTCAGAATTGAAGATTGCATCAATAGACATCAATTTGAAGATTGAAGAATTTGAAGATTGAAGACTGAAGAGTGCACATTCAACAAAGTGGTCAAGTGGTTATTTTAGCCATAATTTGCCAAAGGGGGTGATTGTAGTTCTGCTGAGATTGGCTGCATCATAAGGCTAAAAAAACTTAGTCAGATTGACTTAACTGAAGCACCAATGCTGAAGTAATTGAGTCTAAACCACTTGTGCATATTGAAGATCTGCAGATGTAAGATGTTGAACAAGATGTCCTAGACATCTTGTCACTAGGTTCAAAGCATGCATAGGAAACATGTTGAACAAGATGTCCAAGACATGTGGGTAGGACATCTTGACCCAGTTCAGCTTAAAAGATAATGCTTATCCATTAAGCACGCGTGTTTGTTTTATTTTGAATAAAGATTGAATCTTTTAGTAACAAGCTGAGATTATGATTAATGATAAAGTTTGTTATTAATCCTATGTGTTAGATACGATTGGATTCGTATTTAATTTGTGGATAGAGATTAAGTTCTTTATCTTTGTGGAGTTTGTTTTAAAATAAGTTTGTTTTAAAATAAGTTTGTTTTAAAACTAACTTTTATTTGAGTGCATCTGAAAGACTAAAGATTATTTGAAGAATTGCATGCCTATATAAATGACTCAACATGGAGCTTAAAACTCAACCCACAATAACTGAAGATTGTGAGACCAAAGTTTTGTACCCACTGTGCAAAACACCTAGTGGCACTTAGTATTGTTCTTGATACTTTGTAGCTTGGAGTCGTTGAATGTTGTCGTTCAATATTGTCTTTTAAACTGTTAGAGTTTAAAGATTGTTTCGTCACTTGGGATTAGTGATTAGAGGGAGTTGGGTAGGTTCTCATATTCAGGGGGAGTTAGCCCTTGAGTAGAAGATTACTAGGATTGAGAAAAGGCGTACATGCCAATAGGGATTTGGTAGTGTTGTAAGGCTAAGTATTGATTCGGAGTAGTAGTGTTCACTTTCTGGATTGGTATCCCCCAGATTAGGACTTGTTATAAGTGCCGAACTGGGTTAACAAATTCACTGGTGTTGTTTATTGCTTTTATTTATCTTTAGTACTGCAATAACGCGTGATTCAAATAACCAGTTGTCAAACCAGTTGTCTAGGACATCTGGACTACTGACACATTGTCCTAGACATTGTGTAAGACATTTGTCCTGCAAGAGAACGGAATTTTAAATTCCATGAGGGTTCTTAGGCTAGTTTAGTTAGATTTCCCAAATTTGAAGCATGCATGCAAACTTAGGAAATTTAGGTGTGAGAAAAATTAATTCCCAAATTCTTCTCCAAACTACTCTATTTTATGTTTATAACGTTACTGCAATGGTTTGGATTGAGACCCGTGCGAATGCCAAGCTAAGTTAGTCGAACTAAACTATGTTGGATTGGGTATCCATTAGGCATGAGAACATGGAACGGGTTTATTCCCTAACTTGTCTGATTATGTCTCAGACAAATAATTCTTTCTCGTGCCCTATCAGCTGTTAGTTGTAATTATCGCCAGAGTAGTTGGAAGGTAAACTCTCCAAATTCCTCGATACCAGTCAGTTAAACTGACCTTGGTGGGGCGTCACCTATAAGGAAATTATGTTCAAACATTCAGCCTTTTCAGTTACGTTGTTAGTAACTAAATATAATTCGTGGAATCCAGTTTATCTGGAGAGGACACGTGTAAATTCAGTTCAAGCTCTCACTCAACGTATCAATCTTTAATCAGTATTATTAGACAATTATTCGCCAAATTATTATGTTCAGTGTCAGTATCAGTTAAACAGGTAGGTCTTCGTGCACCTGAAAGACCCACCATTTTTCTAGTACATTGAGTAAACCTTCAGAGTCTTATCAGCTAACTTCCAATTAAGTTCAGATCCTTCCAGTTACGTAGAAATAGGAGCCTATGGAGGCAATAGAATCTAGATACTTCATCAACGTTATTCTCTGAATCCGAGTTTGAACCATTTCATTTTATGCCGACTGTTTCAGCTTCTCTGTACACTATCGACGATAGGTTCATATCATCCTACATCAAATTCATCGCGTAGAGTATAAGAGTTTCCTTGATGCGAACTCCATTCTTACAATTTCACATCGACTATGTTGGACAAGGGATTTTAAATCTGTCCTCCGTGTTAAACGTGCACACCTACCATATTCAATTAGTCAGCGTTAGAATCCAATCACTTAGTCAGATTCTTTCATGTCAGCTTATTAGTGCATTATCCAGCCAACCTAACCGTGTCATAGAAGGGAAATTCGAACCTCAGTTCTTGACATGTTAAATGTACTACTCGACCACAGTGTTGTGCTAGGATGGATTGAAATAGTAGGTGGAAAATTTTGTTGTACTATGGACTCGGTTGCAGATGAGTCTGACTCCTTGGCGAAAGGATCTATAGTGCTTAAGCATTCTTCACTCGTTTTATATTTTGATCTATCCTGTAGTATTTTAAACAACATGAACAGGGCAGTGGTACGTGTGATGTGTTACGAGCTGCGGCGTTCTGAATTGAGAAAAACCCCGAAGAGAAATTTTTTGGATTATTGACATCAACACTTAAATTTATTCCATTCAGCTATTCGTATAGCAACAACCAGGCCAGATACCAACATGTGGAAGTGTTGTGCGAGACAATAGTGAGAACGGTATTGCTAAGATGTCGCGAACATATTGGACTATGGTAGAGTCTTGAGAATACCGTCACATACCCGCTTTCACAAAGTAAAAACAAGTATTACTTTGTGGAATTAACCAATGAAAGACGTACTAATGGTAGAAGTTAATTGGAAAAGAAGAGATGGTGCGTCACTGTGCTAGATGGATTTGGAATAAGGCCATGATGACACAGTTAAAAAGGGAATGACTATAAGTAGTCGGATCGGAGTGCGCGGCGCGAGATCAGACGAAATATAGTAGATGATCAAATTTGGAGGAATAACCCTTTGAGAGAGGAAAGTTTTATTCCAAGGAATAAAGGTAAACTAGAGTTCTTGAGAATAACACCAAAGTTGGAATTACGAGGTGTTTCCAAACGAAGAAATTCTATCCGAAGTGTATAAGACCTTATCAGATCCTTCAAACGCGTCAGTTCGGTAACCTATCAGTTAACTCTACTTTCATTCAGGTCAGGGTTACACGACGTGTTTCATGTGTCACAACTTCGGAAATTCACTCCCGATCTTTATCATCCTCTAGAGATTAATCCTCTGTCAGCCTTAACTTATCAGCCAAATCCAGTTTTTATAGTTGATCGTGAAGTTAAGACCCTTCGGAAACAAGATAATTCCAATAATCCAAGTCGGATGGGCTCAGTCCCACGAAGACTAATTCACTCAGAAACGGGAATCTGACACAAGAAAAGATGTCTCTATCCTTTCTAAAGATAAATTTCTCAATTTTGAGGACGAAATTTCTTTAAGGGGGGTAGATTGTAACATCCCAGGTTCTAAAATTCCTAATTAATTTTTGTTAGAGTTTGTCCAATAATTCCAAGATTGAATTGAGGTAATTAATTTAATTAATCCTTGGGAATTAGGTGTGTTATGTGTAAAAAATTAGAATTTTCTTATTTTGCATAATCAACACACTACCATAATATCTGTAGGACTTGTAATTTAATTACTCATAAGAATCAATTTTTCCCTCCATTCCTCTTCTCTCACTAGTGACTCATTTCTACTCAATCTCTTAAGCCAACACCTTACCCTTCCCTCTTATGACTGATCTCTCACTAACCACCATGGCAACACCTCATCCTTTCTCTAAACCACTAATAATTCATGCAAGGGAAAGTAGTTGGTAATAAGTTAACTCACTCATTTTCCTTCATAAATATTAGAGCAAGAAACCTCAACTCTCTCTATTTCTCAAAAATGCAGCCCCAAAATCACCAACACTACAACTACCTCCATTTTCACCACCAAGATAACATGCATACAAACCACCGAAGGATGAAGTCACTCATTTCTCTTCTCTTTCTCACGAGCTACAGCAGCTCTGCAACCTCATGGTGTGCTTCAGTAGAAGAATAAAATCAAAGCCAATAAACTCTTTTCCATTCTCTTTCGGCCAAACAACAACAACAACTTCAATCTCTTTTTCTCCACCCATTAGAGTGCATGCAACCCAAAAACCAAACCACATACTGTACTGATTTTATTATCATAAATTTTTTTGTATAAACTCTCCTATTCTCTGAGGATTGAAGCATTCAACACCTTCACTCTTAGAGCAAGCTAGAGTTCATTTCTCAACCAAGTTTCCAAATTCTGTCAAGCTGGTTCGTGGGTTGTAGCTGGGTGATTTGTAGCTGTTAGAGAACTCAGGAATCAAGTCTAAAGCTTCAATTCCAGGTGGGTTCTTAGCGGATATGGCGGGCCTTCGAGACATGCTCACCTCGAAGTGTCTTAGCGGAATAAAATTAATAAGACGTTCTCTCTGATACACCTTTAATTATGTTTATTATTATGTTATGATATGTTAGAATAATATATGGACTGATTAGGTGCCCCGGCGTATTAGTCTTTAGGAGGGTAGTAGAATTCATTGAGACGAAGTGACTGTCTCACCCCACTCCCTTTTGATATAGGTAAGACAGGTTATTTTGGAGCAGGGACCAGGATGGATCTGACGATTGGAGCTGAGCTTGGATCGTCAGCATTAGAAGACTTAGTCTTCATTCTTGCTTTTATTTAGCTTGTTATCTTATCATAGTTTCTTTCCGCTCTTTGTATCAAATATTCTCTTATTATCTTAATGATAATATATTATTCAGTTATTTCTTGTATAATTAATGTACTCAGATTCCAGTTTTAATGTTCCGACTAAATATTCTAGATATTTTTAGTTGGGGCGTTACAATATATATATATATATATTATAATAAATAATTACGGGGTAAATATATATTATAATAACACACACGGGACAATTGTTTTAGTAAAAAAAAAAAAATTAATCTTACACGTGACCATTGTTTTAATAAAAACAAAATTGAATAATATACACTATGCCAAAAAAGGCTTTAGACAGCGCTTTTTTTGGGCATACACAACGCTTTATAAGCGCTGTCTATTCTGGCGCTGTTAAAAGTATAGACAACGCTTAATAATCAAGTAAAAGTGTTATCTAATGTCATCTTTAGACATCGCTTTTTACATGTAAGCGCTGTCTTATGTTATGTTCAGATAGCGCTTTCTAGAATAAGCGTTGTCTAATATAAGTTTTAGACAGCGCTTTAGAGCATAAGCGCTGTCTAAAGTAAGCTTTAGACAACGCTTTCTAGCATAAGCGTTGTCTAATGTAAGCTTTAGACAGCGCTTCCTAGCATAAGCGTTGTCCAATGATAGCTTTAGATAGCGCTCTCTACCATCAAGCGCTGTTAAAATTCTATATTAAAAAAAAAATTGCTTTTGAATTGTCTCCTAATATTACTGTTGCAATTGCAAACCAACAAAAAATCAATTTAATGCGTTTAAAGTAATAAATTTGCATATATAGTCACATAAAAAGTTCATAAAGTATGTTAAACAAATACTTAATTTCATAAAACCTACTACAAAAAATAACAATGAAGTATTCAAGTGATTAAAGAATAAAATGACAATATTAAAAATTCTGCCACATTTAGTGAGCAGACCACTTAAGCTAATCACTATATCTAAAATTCTATATTTCAATTTTCTCCTCTTCATATAACATCTTCAGAATAAACCAAGGTATGCTCTTATACCTTCCTAATGAAACAATAACACTTCAGATGCAATCAATTGGTCATCCTTTCTCAATTTGCCTGGTTCAAAAATGAAATAGGTGCGCATAAGTCCTTTATCAATGGATCCTCAAATCATTCAGAATAAATAATACAAATACTATGCTACATATACATTACTTTGCGTCATAGATGGATAATGGTACAAAATGGCACAATGATCAAGTTAATAACATAACATAATGAAACAAACATATTCAGTAATAGCATATCCTTAATATCATATCTTTAACATAGATTATGAAGAGTAGCATCTTTTTTCTCACCTCTCCGCATTTCCTTAGGAGTTCCTCTAGTCAGCTCAACTCTTGCCGATTGTTTGAAATGCTCACACCTTTATGAGTCTCACTACCTCAGTCATACCGATCACTGTCACTTTAAGCATTACCTTTTACAAATCTGCAACACAAAAGTGCATCAGTTATGTAAATACTTCCCAACCAAAAGTAGAGAGTTAAAATGAATGAACAACAAAAGGTAAAGAAGCATTTCACCGTAAGGGCAAGAGTTATTATGCATAAGGAATATCCTTATGCATGGTGCATAAACAAATCTCCACCATCCGTTGCTTTTTTAATCAATTAAATTTTTTGATCAATCAAATGCACTAAAGCATGCATGGTGGAGATTTATTTATGCACCATACATAAGGATATTCCTTATGCATAATAACTCAACCCCACCGTAAGGATAGTAAGAATTTAGAAGTGAAATCATAATATTCTCGAATAATAAAAGACTAAGAAAAAAAGTAATGCACGAGTCCAGAATATAAGACGATGGCGAATCAATATTTATAATGCTAGAAAAAAGCACATGAAAATTACTAGCATGATACAAATTGTAAGAAAAAAAGTAGTTCACTAATTAATGGTACATATACATCTCTTGTTGAATAATACCATTCCTGCCTCTGCAGTTAAAAAGAAAGAATTAAATTATAAGGCTCATTCTATAATGAAAAATGAAAACAATTAGGCTTCTTGTATTAGGTAAAATGCATATAAAGTAATATAAAATAGAATGGTTTTCATAATTATAATTAGGTACCCACAAAGCAAACATGAGAGCTGAGAAACTTTAAAGTTGTAGATGTATATTTACACATTCTTTGCAAAAAAGACCATGAGCTTTAAAGTGATGCAGACACAAACAAATCATATATATGTCAATTATCAAATGATCAATAATAAATGAACAGCTTGATCAAAGTTTAATAGTCTTGAACCAAATATGTAAACACCTATTTCCCTATTTCTTTAATTGACTTTCTAATTGAGATACTGATAAAGCACAGTACTGTTACTTGTTTGCACTTAACCATATCATGGAATAATTATAATTATAATAAAGAATAAATACTTACTATAGTATCAATTCAGAGCACTATATTTACATAATGCAAAGAAAGAGCATCTGCAGATATCCACCGGCAACAACATTGTAGTTATATCGCAAAATACATCTTACATACGAATTTAGTATTATTGAATAGTACTTCTTGAATATGATCTAGATTATGTAAATCCCGAGTCAGAATCACATTTAAATCCCGAGGACAGTCATGGACTCCGCACGCGACACAAACACTAACACATCGATCGACACCAATAATAATTTTAAAAAAATAACAGAATTCACCATAATCATAAGTGTCAGTATTGTGTCAGTGTCTACATGTGTTCGACATAGAATATAACAAATCAGATAGTATTGACAAGAGAGGAATACTATGAAAGATTCCTACTACTATATTGCATTCTTTGTATTCTTAAAATCAATCAATTTAGATAAAAAAACAAAGACAAACTCACCTCAATAATTGGAAATTCCACAGTATGTTTTAATTCGATGATGGATTTATTGTGATCTAAGTAACAACAAGGCTTAAATGCACTTTTGATCCTCCTATTTTGATATTATTGAAGTTTTGGTCCCCCTATTTCTAAATCCAACTTTTTGGTCCCTCTATTTTAAAAGTCAATATAATTTTTTAGTCCCCCTCCCAATTTAATGATGTGGCACTATTATTGCTGATGTGGCGATTAGTTGGTATGCTTATATTTTTTCATATCATTTTTCTTTAATTTCCATTCACTTAAAATTGTAATAAAAATATTTAAATTAAAATAAACACATTAAAATTAAAAAATATGAAGAACTTTTTTCTTTCTGCAGTCATCTCCACCATCTTCATCTGGTACCCATTCATCTGCCCCAACAATTCACCAAAATCACTGCGCTGCCTTCGTCATCTCTGAACTTGGCACATCCACGGTCTCTTCATCCAATCCAAATTTATTGCTAAATAGATATTTTCTCTAAATTAATCCTAATCGGAAAATTCTAACAAGATTGATGCTTTCTTCTTCTATGACTACTAATAAGCGACAACATTCACGTGATGAGTAAAATAACTCACAGTTTGATCTCGTTGGAATTAAATTCCAATTAACATCATTATATTATTTTAATATAATGGCTCATCGATATCTCATATATTGTCAAATTTACTTTCATAATATATTTCATCAGGTCTACTTAGATAAATTCTAAGCGACAACATTTCCACAAAAGGAAAAATTAAATCTATGATTAGATTTATTTATCGGGTCTACTTGAAATACTTTCAAGCGACAACACCCCACATTTTATAACATTGATGAATTTTTATTCAGGTCTACTTGAGTGATTTCAAGCGACAATCCCCTCACAATTAGGGTAATTTATAAATATACATTCCAAATCTGCTTGAATCATTTCGAGCGACAATATCTCCATATCGAAGACAATTTATAAGTCTTCATGTAAATATATTTTCTCATAAACAATTTTCATTAATCATCATTGCATTATTTCAATACAATGGATATCCCATGATATTATACCATACAATATTTTATGGTATCTCAAAAATTAGTATTGATTTGAAATGCTTGGAGTAGTTTTCAATATGTAGCACATGCACATGAGCCACTCTCCTATGCAGAAAACCAATAAATTCAATTCTTCCGATATTGCTCGACAATTTTCTGTGGCAATAAAATCTTCCTGCATCACTTGAATAGAAATCAGTGCATAACATGAACTCAAGAAAATATTATAACCACCGATTGTGTAGAAATCAAAGTTTAAAAAATAGACAACACTATTCTCTCATGTTATAATCTTCATTTATCCAACAAAAATGCATAAATAGTGGCACAAACAATCTCAAAAATTAAATCACATGGTCCCAAAATATATCAATACAAAACTATCAAGATAGTTGGCAAACGTTCCTCATTTTCATGTTCAAAACAATTAAAGGACACTTCACTATTATAGCATATGAACTTTACATCTCAAATACATGTAGTTATGCAAATGTGTATGACTACATGGAAAGATTTTTATACAATATTCCAAATCAAATTTCATTGATCATAGTTAGTAATGGCCAGAGAATATTCGCTAATCGCTATACTCACAAGCATAATTGTTCAACAATATAGGAAATAAGCAAACCCCAAATATTCATGGAAAGAAAAATTCAACCCCCATTGACCAAAACCATAGTTCTCAATTTTATTTTATTTTCTTCTAGTATTTATTATATTACAACAAAACTTGATTCACAATTTCAATGCATAAAGTTGAAACTCACAGAAACAAAATTAGAAGTAATACATATAACCTGTTTTGCCGATGAAAATAGATGAGCACTTTAAAATCAAATTCATGAACTCCATTGACCACTTCATTTTTTTTCCAGGTCTCAAATTGACAAGATTCTGATAAATAATATAAGATAAATCCTTAAAAAAATCCCAAACAAACGCACCCATTATAAAGGATAAATTGAAATAGATTTCATAGGAACTTATCTTTAGCGAGTACAGTAATTTGATAGTGTTTCTTATAGACTTTTTTAAAAATCATTTTCTTATAAAAATCATTTTTAGCCTCAAAATGAAAATCTATTTCTAATAGCTTTTCAAGAATCTATTTTTTTAAACTAAGGAATCTAAGTGTATGAACTTCTTTTTGAAAAAAAATAGATTTTTATGATTGTAAACAAACACAAAGTAGCTTTTGATTTTCTTCAAAATCTTTACAAAAAAATCCCTATATTTTTTTAAAAAAAATCTAGATTTTTTTTTAAAAAAATCATTTTTTTTAAAGCTTAAACAAACACACCCAATATCTATTGAGTTACTTAAACTTATATGTTATTTATTATTGTGAACAGGTTCAATTTTTACAACAGTATGTCTATCTACAAAACACAAATTCTTGATCACTGGGTCTGTCATGGCTACTATGGAAAAGTGGAAATTGGGAAAATGGCAGGAGCAAGTTGCTGCATGTGCCTCTTGTTGGAACAAAGTTGGTTCTGATATAACCCAAGTAGTTTTGATGATAACAATAGTATTAATATACAATAGGGAATACTGATAATTTACTCTAGTGTGCAGATATACAAGTTAAAATTTTATATTCACTAGAAGATTGAAGTTCTGGTTGCTACGTTTCAAGTATCCCCAGAAGTTGGGAAAATGCAAATTCTGAAGCCAACACAGAAGTTGAAGCCATCAGAACTTGCAAGTCAAAGTCAACCAGAAGATGCAGTCATCAGAAGATCATTTATTATCTGCAAATTCTGAAGATGATGAAACAGCAGAAGACGTCAAAGAACATTCCATTCTCTTAACGACTATCATCTATATGGAAAAAGATCTGAAGGAGCAGAAGAACTTCATTCAGACCGTTATCCTCATGACAATGACGTTTATACTATTGTACTATCTTTGTTTTCCTGATTTGGGCGAATATTCGAAATCAAGGATCAAAATTTGATCTTTACTTGATTTGAATAAGCACATTTCAAACGAAAACAATGGTACAGTACTACCTAGCTGCTTTCATCAGTGTCAGCTCAAATTCAAGACGCTCCAACAACGCCTATAAAAGGAGGAAGAATTTGAAGACGTGACAATACACTTACAACGAACAAAAGAGTTGTTATTCTGCTAAATTTCAAAGAGCATTTTTAACTTAGATACAACTTGAGTTGATATTCAAATTCAAGACATTAGTCTTCAACTTCTGGCTTGTCAGTAGTTGAACCTTAGTTTTCTTTTAAGGATTCTAAGAACAGTCTTGTTATTTAAAGTTGTATTTCTTTGTTCTCTGAACTCTGATATTGTTTATCAGTTGTTCAAAACATTGTATTTTGTTTTGTGTCAGAAGTCTCTTGCTAGTGAGCTTGAGCATTGGAAGTCTCTTGTAAGGAGTTACTTGAGCATTGGAAGTCTCTTCCCGTGAGCTTGAGCAATTGTAATCTTGTGTGATTATAGTGAAATCCCTTGGAATTGCAAGGGGACTGGACTACTCTCAGTTTGTGAGAGAAACTAGTATAAAATCTCTTGTGTTATCTCTTCTCTCTGTTTTCATTCATTCATACTCTGTTTTTGTTCACCATACCAGAAGTTGATTGTGTTTAAGTTTTGGCCCGCTGCGAAATCTGATAAGTTGAAAAACTTAGAAGAAGTTTTTAAAACTAACCAAAACACAATTCAACCCCCCTTCTTGTGTTTTTCACACCTTCAATTGGCATCTAGAGCCCGGTGATGTTATATCACTTTGCAGTGAGACAGTTATTTGTTGTGACAAAACACTATGGGTGAACCTGGTAATAATAGCAAGAAAACAACAACAGCAAAGCTCCCAAGTTCAATGGTGATGGTTCTACCTTCTCCTGGTGGAAAGATAGAATCTACAGTCATCTTGTTGGAATTGATGATGACCTTTGGGACTTAGTTGAAAGAGGATCTACATTTCGAGGTTTGGATGAAAGAGAAAGATTAGATTATGATATGAGGCAAGCTTTCACTGACAAGGACAAGAAAGCGTACAAGAAGCACCACAAGGTCAAGGATATCTTGATAAGCTGCATATCTCATGAAGAGTACCTTAAGATCACAGATAAATCTACTGCTAAGAGTATCTATGATTCTTTATGCTCATCTTATGATGGAAACAAACAGGTACAGGAGGCAAAAGCAACACTTTTGATCCAACAGTATGAACTCTTTAGAATGAAGGAAGATGAGAACATTGAATCTATGTTTGCTAGATTCAAAGTTCTGGTTACAGGTCTTCAAGTTCTGAAGAAAAGTTATACTACTTCTGATCATGTGAAGAAGATTCTTAGAAGCTTACCTGCTAAGTGGAGACCTAAGGTCACTGCTATTCAGGAGGCAAAGGATTTTGACACCCTAAGTCTAAAGGGTTTGATTAGTTCACTCATGAGTCATGAGATTGAGCTATCCACTGATGAACCTCAGAAGAGAATGAAGTCTTTGGCTCTGCCAGCTACTTCTGGACCTTCTAAGACTCTCAAGGCTAAGGTTGTTGAATCTGAAATAGAAGAATCTTCTGCAGATGATCAAGAAGAGGGATCATATGATGATTTATTTGCACTTCTGACCAAGAGGTTCCAGAAGTGGGCAAGAAGAAAGCCAAGATATTCTGGTAGAAGTTCTGGATCTAAAGGTTCTGGTTACAGAAGTTCAGGAAATAAAGATAAGAAGGATGATTCTAAGAATTGCTTTAACTGCAACAAGCCTGGACACTTCATTGCTGATTGTCCTGACTTGAGCGCCAAGGGAAAAGGAAGAAAGAGCACTTTCAAGAACAAAGCTAAGAAGAGTCTTCTAGCTACATGGGAAGATCTTGACAAGTTGTCTGATGATGAAGCTAAAGATGCAGAAGCTAACTTGGCACTCATGGCCACAGCAGAGTCAGATGTTGAAAGTGATGTTGAGTCAGATTCAGAAGATATTGAACAGGTTATTTCTAAACTCTCTGACACTCAACTCTCTAAGGCTTTGAAAGATACTGTGATGAAATACATGGAAAAATCAAATGAGCTAGAGCTTTTTAAGCAAAAGTTTGACATGCTCAATGATAAAGTCAACCATATTCAAGAAGACTATAAGAAGTCCTTAAAGACTATTCAAGTTCTTGAAAATGGTTGCAGAACATGTAACAAACCCTATGATAAGCATGAGATTGCTCTTCAAGAGTTTGTTCATCACAATATTGACAAGCATAAATTAGCCTCTATGATTTATGGTGCTGGCAAATACACTGGACGGGGTCTGGGGTGTACTGTCAAAGGAAACTCAAATCAGTCTGTGTGTATTAGCAGAACATCTTCTGATCTTTATTCCAATTTTGTTTCTAGTAGTAGTATAGAAAATCCAAAAGTGTCAGATGCTCAAGTAAGCGTGGAGTCTTTGAAAACCTCTGCTCCCATTGCTTCAGTATCCAAGTCTTATAAAGGAGTACAGAAGATCTTCAAGCCTATGAGTACTCGGGGCATGAGATCAGGCTGTACAAACTTGAAAGCTGGTTTGCTGACACACTCTGGGTCAAGGACCAAAGGAAAGGCTAAGCCTAAACCTGTTTTTAAAGGCTCACCTCACTATGGACCCTCTGGAAACTACAAGAGACAGAAGAAGGATAAAAGAACCAACTTTAGAGGACCAATCAGAATATGGGTACCAAAGTCTGAGATAATGTTTACTGCAGGTATGCACCCCAA
Organism: Trifolium fragiferum; assembly: GCA_954870985.1. Taxonomy (NCBI): domain Eukaryota; kingdom Viridiplantae; phylum Streptophyta; class Magnoliopsida; order Fabales; family Fabaceae; genus Trifolium; species Trifolium fragiferum. Next base: position 26,672,447 of record OX940796.1, read on the forward strand.
GAAAAAGGCAAAGCTCATGGTATCTGGACAGTGGATGTTCACGACACATGACAGGAGACAAGCACTTGTTCCTCACCCTAACTCTGAGAGAGGGAGGAACTGTAGGATTTGGTGGGAACCAGAAAGGCAAACTCATTGGTATAGGTAAAGTAGGTAATTCTTCACTTTCTATTTCTGATGTTTGGTTCGTTGATGGACTACAACATAATTTACTTAGCATAAGTCAATTATGTGACAGTAATTATGAAGTTGTGTTTAATAAGAATTCATGTAATGTAATCAACAATTCTGATAAGTCTGTTTTATTTAAAGGTTGTAGAAAGGGCAATGTTTATAAAGTTGGTTTATCTGATCTTAAGGATCAGAATGTGCTTTGTTTGTTGACTCTAAGTGATGAGAAATGGGTTTGGCATAAGAGATTGGGTCATGCTAACTGGAGATTAATCTCTAAGCTTAGCAAAGACAATCTTGTGAGAGGCCTTCCTAAATTGACTTATCACTTAGATTCTCTTTGTGACTCTTGTCAAAAAGGGAAATTTGTCAAAAGCTCATTTAAACCTAAGAACATTGTCTCTACCTCTAGACCTTTAGAACTTCTGCACATTGATTTGTTTGGACCAGTTAGCACTGCTTCACTCAATGGAAAGAAGTATGGACTAGTCATTGTTGATGATTATAGTAGATGGACATGGGTAAGATTTCTTAAATCTAAGAATGATACATATGAAGAGTTTAGTGTCTTCTGTGCCCAGATTCAAAATGAAAAAGATTTGAGGATTTTAAAGGTAAGGAGTGATCATGGTGGAGAATTTGAGAATGAACCCTTTGAAACTTTTTGTGAAGAACATGGAATTTTCCATGAGTTCTATTCTCCTAGAACTCCACAGCAAAATGGAGTTGTAGAAAGAAAGAACAGATATTTGCAAGAAATGGCTAGAACCATGATGCATGAACACTCTTTGGCAAAATCTTTTTGGGCAGAAGCAATAAACACTGCTTGTTATATTCAGAACAGAATCTATATTAAACCTATTCTGAATAAAACAACATATGAACTTTTTAGAGGAAGGAAACTTAACATTTCTTATTTTCACCAATTTGGTTGTACTTGTTACATTATGAATACTAAAGTCTATCTAAAGAAATTTGACTCTAAAGCTAGTAAGGGTATCTTTATTGGATATTTTGAGCGCTCCAAGTCATACAGAGTGTATAATTCTGAGACTCAATCAGTTGAAGAATCTATGCATGTAAGGTTTGATGATAAAGTGCCTGATCATGAAAAGTCAGAGCCTTCTATAGAAATTTCAGATTCTCAAGACTCAGAAGATGAAGATTGTGAACCTATTCCCACTCCTCAACTTCTGGAAGCACCAGAGGACAATCAAGTTCCAGAATCTGATGATCATCAAACAACACCAACAGAAGATCATGAACTAGAAGAAACAACTATTCCCAAGAATACTTTAAAGTACAAGTCATCACATCCTGAAGAGCTCATCATGGGTAATAAGAACAGTCCTAGGAAAACAAGATCAAGCTTTAGGGATGAAGAATCCTTATTTGGTCTAGTTTCCTTGATTGAACCTAAAACCATTGATGAAGCATTATCTGATGATGCTTGGATAGTTGCTATGGAAGAAGAATCGAATCAATTTCAAAGGAATGATGTATGGGATCTGGTACCCAAACCAAAAGGCAAGAACATTATTGGAACAAGTGGGTATACAGAAACAAGCTGAATGAACAATTGTTGCACAAGGATACAGTCAACAAGAAGGCATTGATTATACAGAGACTTATGCTCCAGTTGCAAGATTGGAAGCTATAAGATTGCTTACTTCTTATACTGTCAACAACAACATTACACTTTATCAGATGGATGTTAAGAGTGCATTTCTAAATGGTGTAATCTCTAAAGAAGTATATGTCATACAAGCTCCCAGAGCTTGGTATGAAGATATTTCTAATCCCTAAAGAAGTCACTCTATGGACTCAAACAAGCTCCCAGAGCTTGGTATGAGAGACTGAACAACTTCTTGGTTGACAATGGTTTTGTTAAAGGTCAAGTTGACAATACATTATTCAAGAAAACCATGAAGAAAGACATTCTAATCATTCAAATTTATGTTGATGACATCATTTTTTGATCAACTAATGCTGGACTTTGTAAGAACTTTTCTAAGATGATGCATGATGGGAGAATTGAAGTACTTTCTAGGAATTTCAGATCAATCAAACAAAGAAAGGGAACTTCATTCATTAGTCAAAATATATCAAAGATCTTCTGAAGAAGTATAATCTTGAAGACTGCAAACCCATGAACACTCCAATGCATCCTACATCAAGTCTTGGCAAAGGTGAGTCTAAAGATAAATTTGACCAGAAGTTATATAGAGGTATGATTAGATCTCTTCTCTATCTAACAGCTTCTAGACCAGATATATTATTCAGTGTATGTTTGTGTGCAAGATTTCAATCAGATCCTAGAGAATCTCATTTTACTGCTGTAAAGAGAATCTTTAGATATCTGAAGGCTACTTGTAACATTGGATTACTGTATCAGAAATCAAATGATTACAAACTGATTGGATTCTGTGATGCTGACTATGCTGGTGATAAACTAGAAAGAAAATCCACCAGTGGAAACTGTCAATTCATTGGTGAGAATTTGATTTCTTGGGCCAGTAAAAGGCAAACCACCATAGCTATGTCAACTGCAGAAGCATAATACATTTCAGCAGCCAAGTGTTGTACACAACTACTTTGGATGAAATATCAATTGGAAGATTATCAAATAAGCAGTCATAATATTCCTTTATATTGTGATAACACTGCTGCCATTCATCTTTCTAAAAATCCTATTCTACACTCAAGAGCTAAGCATATTGAGATTAAACATCATTTTATAAGAGATTATGTACAGAAGGGAGTAATTGATCTCAAGTTTATTGATACTGAAAATCAATGGGCTGATATCTTTACAAAACCCTTAGCTATTGAAAGATTTGATTTTATCAAAAAGAATCTTAATATGATGGAAATCTGTGAATAAGCTAAAACTCTGATGAAGAATATTATTTTAAGAAGTTCTGGAAGTTTAATAGAAGTTAGGGGGAGTCAGACTTTCTAACAGAAGTTTAGACAAACCATCTTCTGGTATCTCATATCAGAAGATAGGGGGAGTCAAAACTTGTGTATCAGAAGTTGACAAATCCATCTTTTGTATCTCTATCAGAAGTTTGTAAGTGGTTCTGAACGTGACGTGGCAGTATCTGTTGAGTTACCTCTTCAACTTATGTCGCTAACGTGTCAGGTATTTAATTACCCTTCTAATACATGTGTCTGTTTGCTATTAGAGAAATAAGTTGGTTAGTGATGATTGTGTTCTAATTCATTTGTGAATTGTTAAGTTACTCTATTACCCCTGTCCTTTCAGTTAGTACGTTTTTGCGCGGTTTGTTTTTCTTTCCTTTTTAAACACTAACTGTTCACATTCACACACTTTACACAATCACTACCCACACTTTCATCTCTTCTAAAACTCAGAGCGATTCTTTCTTCTCTCAATTTTAGCAAACCCTAACCCCTTAACTCAGAATCATGGCATCATCTATTCCCAAACGCATTCAAACTCAAGCAGAAAGGAATACAAATGTACCTCCAATTGCTGATATTAAAGGATCTAATCCTGGTGTTCTCTCTCCGGATAGAGTAAGCTTTCCTATTTCGGACTTCTTTTTACATATTGAGAGACCAGTCGACTTTGAAGCTATTAGGGTTAACGGCTGTGACGGGATCAAGGAAGTATTTGTTCATCAGAAGTTGACAACGTACTTGGATTGTCTTAATGGACCTGTCTATCCAGAAATTATTAAGGATTTTTGGATGAAGGCACAAGTGGCTCTTGGCAATACTATTCCTCAAGATGAATACTATGGCAAAGAGATTCGCTCGGAGGTTGGTGGTGTTCTCATCAGAATCAGACATGAGCATATAAGACAAGCAGTACAGTTACCACGACAAGGTATTATTCCATATGGCGCTGATGATGTGAGTCCTCACATTCAAGAAGAAATCTATGGCAAGAAGTCTACTTCCAAGAATAACAATGATATGAGACCGTTCTACAAGATGCTTTACAAGATCATCTGTGACTCTATTTTACCAAAGATTGCTTTCCTTCATGTTTCACAGAAGTTATTTAATTCAATCACTCAGAACTACTTTTCCTGGCTATGCATCCTACATTGATGCTTATCCCTCTGTGATAAGTGGTTTATGTGTGAAGAAAGTCTTGAAGTCTCAAGGACCTGTAATTACTCCTCAGATTCAATATAGACCAAGGAAGGATGAGAGTAACAAGTATTTCTACATCACCCCTGTGTCTACCGAAGAAGTTTCTCTTATTGCTGGTATGCATAAGAAACTTCTGGAGGAAGGAGCAAATGTTAAGTTGGAAGAAAGACTAGCAACACAGCAGTTGTTGCCTGTGCAAGTGAAGAAGAAGAAGAAGAATGCAAGAAAGGCAGAATCAATATCTGCAGAACCACAATCTAAAAGGACAAGAAGTTCTACACCCCAGAAGAAGTCTGGAAGTACTTATGGTGTGAAGAACACTTCAGAGGTTGCTGGTAAGAGTATAGTTGTTGAAGAAGTGAACCCTGGACACTCAGAACCTGCTGCTCAAGCAGAGGTTGCTGTATAAATTACTAAGAAGGCTAGTGCCTCTGGACCTGCTGCTATTGCTGCTCCAGAAGTTGTTAAGAAGAGCATAACAAATGTGAAGAGTAAGAGGAAGCCAAAATTGTTGCTTATTGAATCAGATGAGGATGCTGAGCGTGATGAAGCCATTGCTGAAGTTGAAGCTTATAAGGCTTGGGAAGAAACTAGCTGGGAAAGTGTGATTGATGCTGATCATAATGACTTTCTTGATGCTCCCATTCCCAAAGATGAGTTAGCTCAGAAGTTGGCAAATCAAGGTATTTACAGAAAGATCAATTTTAAAGATATTCCTGATTTTGTCATTAATGGTCCACAGCTTGCTAAGTTTGCTAAAAACATCCCCTATACAGTTCCTGTTCAAAACTCTTTTTCAAAAATCCTTTCAAATTTAACTCCTAAACCTAACTGTATAGAAGAAGTTTCAGCTAGTGCTTCTCTTGAAACACAAGCTGTTAGCATTGAACCATCTTCTGACCCCTTGAAATAGCTTTCTAAACATGTGCTATCCGTGATTACAAAAGTATATGTTTCTACTTCTGTGGAGAATGTAGCAACAAAAGTTAATGCAGAGGTTGCAACTTCTGGAGCTATTCCTCAAGAGACTACTCCTGCTGCTCATCAAGAGACTACTCCTGGTAGCAACAAAAGTTAATGCAGAGGTTTCTGCTAACCCTGTATCACAAAGTTCCATTGACTCTGAGAAGACCTTGTCTGTTCATTAGGCTTCTCCAATTGAAACCTTAGTTGAAGCTCTCACTTATGCCAAAGCTTTACAACTACTAGAGTTAGAACTTCACAAATCCTCACCTCAGAAATCTCAACCTCCTCAAATCACAAATTTTGAAAATGACTATCTCAACACCTTTGCAGAAGTCATTACACCTCCTCCAACATTACAAGATAAAACACCTGAGCCCTCAAATGTCCTAGATAAACCCTCATCTTCATCTGTTCCTAACACCCTTCAAGCCATTACACCAGAAGATGTTAATGTAAGTGCACCAGTTCATCCTCATGTTTTAATAATTGTCAAAACACATGAAAATAGAGTAGAACATATTTTGGCAACATTACAAATCACTTGACAGCGTGAAACCTTTTAAAACTTTGCAAAACTGATTTTTAGGTATTATGTATCGATACATAAACATGTGTATCGATACAAATGTCCTGAAATTACTTCAGGCTGATTCTGAGCAATTTGTATCGATACATATATCATTTGTATCGATACAAAAGTGGTCACTCAGAGGCAGAAGGTGGTCTGTGTATCGAATCATGCTTGCATGTATCGATACACACCCCTGCTTCTCAGAAAACCAGAATGTGCTTGATGTATCGAATCATGCCTACATGATTTGATACATATCAGTCAAGATTTCAAGAAACTGATATATGTATCGATACACATACGTGTTTGTATCGATACATAGGTCAAAATTTTCAAATTTGAACGCTGGTCAAAGGGTTTGTATCGATACATACTAACCTTTGTATCGATACATGTCTGTTAAATTTTGCCTAAATTTGCTCAATCTTATTCTCTCTATAAATAGCAATGTGATGTGTCATTGTAATTATGGGAGAGCTAGTGTGAAAGATCAGAAAACACTTTGGGTACAAGTTGAGAGATAATTTGCATCAAAGGGTTTTATTCCTCACAAATTCATCATCTTCATCAAGGATTGCAACCAATTTGGTTATTGAGTATGGGATCAATTCCATAGAGGTTGGGTTCTCGTGTGATAACTTTCGATACGGTTCGCGGTGAATCAAAATCGTGATCGGGTTGAATTGTGTGAAGAAGGTTCTAGCATTTCTCCGTGATTCAAGATAGTGCGTGTCTTGAAGGTTTTCGACAACAAGGAACGAGGGACTCAGCTGGACGATCGGGTGCGGTTCGGCACGAGATTGATCATTGGAATCAGAGGGCGAAGTTTCGTTGGTTGTCGAGGTTAATTCGCATTGGTTTACTTTTGTATCGTTATAGTTGTATAAGGTCAATTGTAAACTGTGCACTCTTAGTTCATAACATTTTTGATCTATAAAATCTCAAATAACCCGTTTGGTTATTTGGGGGGAGACGTACTCGGACATACGCGTGGACGACGCGAAATCCGAGGAACTCTCTAATCACATCGTGTGTCTTTCTCTCTATCTCTTTTAATTTTCGCTATTTCGTTAATTTGATTATCGGTTGAATTTTTGCGTTCGTATTGGTTCACAAAAATTCAATCGACCAATACTTGATTGTGATTGTTTTGGATTGTGATTGTTAACTTGTTGTGCGATTTAAAATTCAATCGTTTAATTTTGAATCCGTTTGATTTCGAACACATTTCATGTCTTTTCATAAACGTCTGAGGCTTTACTATTTTTCCTTTAGTCAACGGTGCGTAGACTACCGATCCGGTGGTTTTCCGCTTGCGTGACTAACTCGAAACAATTTTCAAAAACACGTTGTTTTAAGGGGACACTTATTCAACCCCCCCTTCTAAGTGTTAAGCCGCGTAGTCTAACAAGTGGTATCACGATCCCGGTTCAATTTTGTTTACAAAATTCGATGGATTGTGCCAATTATTAGAAAACATGGCTTTCGCACCGAAAGGGGCGTATAATAGGGCTCCGATATTCAATGGTGATCATTTTGACTATTGGAAAAGTAGTATGCGTATTCACATCAATTCTTTTGATGGTTAAGTATGGAACGCTATTGAGAACGGTCCATATGTTCCAACTATGACCGATCCCAATGGTGTTGTCATAAACAAGCCTATGGCACAATGGATGGATGACGAAAAGAAGAAAGTCAATTATGATGCGAAGGCACAAAATATACTAATCTCATCCCTCGGGATTGAGCAATTCTATCATGTGTCGCATTGTTCTACGGCTAAGGAAATGTGAGATACGTTAGTTACTCACTTTGAGGGAACTAACGAAGTCAAAATTTCAAAAATAAACACTTTAACCCAAGAGTTTGAGTTGTTCCATATGCAAGATGGTGAAACCATCGCGGATATGCAACAACGATTTGTTAAAATCACAAACAAGTTACATGGTCTAGGCAAACCAATCACAAATCAAGATGCTACTGACAAAATTTTGAGGTGTCTTAATAGGTCATGGCAACCAAAGGTCACCGCAATCAAAGAAGCGAATGATCTTACTACTTTGAGCCTCACAACATTGTTTGGTAAGCTAACGGAACATGAACAAGTGCTTAGCTTGTTGGACAAGCATGATAAGGTTGAGAAAAAGGAAAAACATCACGAAAAAGAAAAGGAAAAGGACAAGAGGTCAATTGCTCTAAAAACCTCAAAGTCAAAGTCCAAAAAGGTTGAGCAAATGAAAAGTAGCTCAAGCGAAGACGATTCCGATGATGAGGAAATGGGGCTCTTCGTTCGACGCTACAATAGGTATGTGAGAAAGAATGGGATAAGGCATTCCGATGACAATCTTAAGAAGTTTCGGAAAGATAGTGGTTACCGCCGGAAGAATGAAGATGCTAGGTACTCCAATAAAGGGGCATGCTACGAATGCGGCCAAGTTTGTAACATCCCCAAATTCTCAATTACCTAATTAATTATAATTAGAGTTTTTGCCTAATTATTTAATATTAATTAGAAATGATTGATTATTTAATTCATGGGGTTTAGGAGTATTATGTGTATGAATTAGTAATTACAATTAAAACTAAAGCTACACAACTAATACTTTAACTCTACTCATGAGATTAATTGAGACCATGATTTAAAATTCAAACACTTCCTCCCTCTCAATGAGTCACTCTGGCACTCAATATCTCACCACATCATGTTGCTACACCTCACTCTAAAAGAATGACTCATTCCTCCACTAGTGTGAACCATTAGAATTTCATGCAATACATTCATTTCCTTCACTCTCATTTCAACCAAAACTGAAGCCAAGAAATCTCTCCATTCTCTCTTCTCACACGGCAACAACAACAATAACACAACCCTCCAAAGTTTCCATTTTCTTTCAAGTCACAAGTTGTCATTTTGCATCACATGCTTCTCCAACATAATATACAGAGATTCCCTCACCTGAAACATCTCAGAAACAATGAATCTCTGATGAGAATCAATTCTCAAGAACCTCATAAATTCACAAAACAACAACAACCCCTTCACACCTCAATTGTGAACCAATGGCATGACATGCAACCTTGAACCAAGCCAAATTCGTGTATTGACCCTATCCTCAGGTATCACACTATAAATAACCCCCATTCCTCAGCTCAATCCATCATCAATCCATCTTCAAATTCGTAGAGCATTTAGAAGGGTTTGCAAGTGTTCAAAAATTCAATTTCTGGTCCTGCTGTTCGTGGGTAGCTAGGAGTTGCTGTAGCTGCTGTAGAGCTTAGTTAAAGGTTAAAGCTCAGTTACCAGGTGGGTTCTTAGGCTAGTTTAGTTAGAATTCCCTTAATTTATGAATTTGCATGTTAACTTAAGAAATAAGGAATTAATTGTGTGAGGAGAATTAGCTCCCAAATTCTCTTCTATTCTGTTATATATTGGCTATATTGTATAACTGCACTTTCTCAGAGTTTGATTGTAGGTGAATCTTTGAAAATATTGAAAATTCGTAAAACAGGGGTCTTTCTGACTTAACTCGCCATAGCGAGTTGCTAGCGAGCACTCATGACGAGCTCAAGGTTCTGGGCTGAAGAACTTCGCCATGGCGAGCTCTAGCTCGCCTAGCGAGTTGTTTAGGCCAGTACCTGTAAGTTCGCTATGGCGAGCTTGCTAACTCGCCGTAGCGAGCTAGCCCAGAATTACTTCACTTTTTCAGTTTTAAAAATGATTTAATCACTCGTTTTATATCATAACCTGAGAAAGATAAATTGCAGTTGTATAATGTATTTAATATTGTACGGAAAGTCAGACACAATTCTGAAAATTAGGGATAACTTAGAATTAAGGTTGTATGATCCCCGGGTTTGGGAATTATTGGTAGCATGTTAATAATTTAGTGATCAGTCGAATTAATAATATGATTATGTTATCAGTATGGACTTCGTTTTAGATGCTCCATTAGAAAAATTTATGTGAGCTTTATGCCGGAGCGCTTTCTGCTCGCGGATAAGGCGAACCCCTGAGACGTGCTCACCTTAGAGGGTTTGCGGTTTAAAATGAACAAGATAAACTTGTGTTACACCTTTACATTATCGTTTAAGAATATTTATGCTATGAATTTAGTTTATGATATGACTGATTAGGAGCCCCGGCTTTATAGCCTAGGAGGGTAGTAGAATTCACTGGGACGAAGTGACTGTCTCACCCCACTCCCTATTTGAAACAGGAAAACAGGTTGATTAGGTAAGCCTTGGTGTTGGAGTCGCTGCTACTGTTTGGAGCATCGCATTTAGTCTTTCTATGCTTTCTTCATTATATATTCGTGTTGTCTTTCGTTTCCGCTATGTTATTTGAACTCGTTTGTATTTCTGCACCTGTGCGTGCTTATTTGAATAATGTAATTGTAATGAACTCAGTACTATTTATAATATTCTACATTATATTCTAGATAATAATGTGGGGTATTACATTTGGTATCAGAGCAGGTCGATTCAGATCTTGCGTGAGTTCATTAGTATTACTATTCCAATCCCAGTAGTTGTCTAGTTTCCCTACATACGTTCTAGATGTCATGTCACTTTAGGCCTAGCTAACTTGATTTGATATTGGCAGTTAGAGCGAAATGTCTGGAGAGAGACGAGGACCTGGAAGGCCACCAAGAAGGCAGAACGTAGAAGAAGAAGAAGAACCGCAAGTGTTTGGAGATGCTAACGCCAACATGTGGGCAGAGATGATGCATCAGCATCAGCAGTTTCAAGCCCAACAAGCGCAACAACATCAGGAGTTTATGGCCATGTTTCAGCAGCACATGAATGCTCCCCCTCCTCAGAACTTGGGGTCGAGCGCTGCCTTCCGAGAGTTTTGTAGGATGAGCCCTCCAGAGTTCTATGGTGAATATAATCCCGCAAAGGCCAGAGAATGGTTGCAGAGAATGACTGGTATTCTGGACTCCATGACTTGCTCAGAGACAGATAAAGTAACTTTCGTCTCCCGCTTCTTCAGGGGTGACGCTTGCAATTGGTGGGAAGGTACCAAGCAGTACATGGAAGCCAGCCATACAGAGATTAACTGGCAGAATTTCAGGCGTTTGTTCATTGGCCATTACATCCCTGAGAGCTACCAATTCCAGATGGAACGAGAGTTAACTGAGTTGAAGCAAGGTAGTCTGACGGTAGCTGAATATACCATGAAGTTCAATGAGCTGGTCCGGTATGTTGCTGATGGTGACGATGCCCCTACCGAGGCCTGGAAAATGAAGAAATTCAGGATAGGACTTCGAGCGGATATAGCTCACGACGTGGCAATGCAGCAGATCACTAGTTTTGGTGATCTAGTGCAGAAGAGCTATCACGCCGAAGCAGGTCTCAGCAACATCCACAAGGAGAAGAATGAGGTGAATCAGAAGAAGAAGGGTTTGTTTGGAAAGTTTGGTTTGAACTTGAAATCAAAGGGTAACTCCAGCATGGGCAAGCAGAGTCACTCTCAACGCTCGCCCAAGAACTGTTCAGACTGTGGATATCCTCACAGCGGCGAATGCATGAAAGGCAAGAATATGTGCTATTACTGCAAGCAACCTGGGCACTTCAGGAATGAGTGTCCGAAGTTGAAGAAGCACGGTGAATCCAGTGGATCTGCAAAGAATAAAGGTCGGGTATATTCTTTAGACTGCAATGAAATAAGATCTAATAATGCTTTAATTATGGATGTATGTTTGTTAGGACAGTCTAAGGTCTTAGTTTTGTTTGATTGTGGAGCAACTAACTCTTTTATAGCCGTAGACTGTGTCATGCGGTTAGGAATTCCTTCTGTACCCCTCGTACCTCCAATGTCTGTCGCTGTTGCTACTGGCGGCAGAGTTACTTCAAAGAGAGTATGTCAAAATTGCCCCATCTTAGTCAGAAGTAAGGTCTACCACATTGATTTAATATGTGTACCTCTAAAGGACTTTGATGTCGTTCTTGGCATGGATTGGCTTTCAGCCAATACCGTGTACATCGGTTGTGCGGAAAAGAATTTGTTCATCCCTTCGGAAACCTCTGCAGAAAGTAGAGCCTTATCTGCCTTGTTGCAAAACACTCACCAGATGATCCAGTATTTAGGTGCCAGCGGCAAGTGTTTCAGTGTCTTGTTCACTATTGATCATGAGTCTAGTTTAAGTCCTAGCGACATCCCTATGGTTAGCGAGTATCTAGATGTTTTCCCTGATGATATTATGAGTCTCCCTCCCGAACGTGAAATAGAGTTCTCTATAGATCTTGTTCCGGGTTCACAGCCCATCTCAGTTGCCCCTTATAGAATGTCTCCATTAGAACTTCATGAGCTTAAAACTCAACTTGAGGAACTACTCCAGAAGCATTTCATTCGTCCAAGTGTCTTTCCTTGGGGAGCACCCGTGTTACTTGTGAAAAAGAAGGACGGTACTATGCGCTTATGCATTGATTATCGCCAGCTTAACAAAGTGACAATCAAAAACAAGTATCCGCTACCCCGGATTGATGATCTATTAGATCAACTCAGGGGTGCCACTGTCTTTTCAAAGATTGATCTTCGTTCCGGCTATCATCAAATCAGAATCAAATCCTCAGACGTGTCTAAGACGGCATTCAGGACGCGTTATGGGCATTACGAATTCCTAGTTATGCCTTTTGGATTGACTAATGCTCCTGCTGTGTTTATGGATTACATGAACAGGATTTTTCAGCCTTACCTCGACAAGTTTGTTGTCATCTTCATAGATGATATCTTAATCTATTCTCGTAATCAAGAGGATCATGCTGAACATCTCAGAATTGTTTTGGAAGTTCTGCGAGAGAAGAAGTTATACGCCAAGTTCAGCAAGTGCGAATTCTGGCTCTCAGAAATTAAATTTCTGGGACATGTCATTTCCCAAGGCGGTGTATCTGTCGATCCATCCAAGGTAGAAGCAGTTCTTAACTGGGAAAGACCCAACAATGTATCAGAAGTCAGAAGTTTCTTGGGATTAGCAGGTTATTACCGGAGATTCATTCTTGGATTTTCGGAAATCGCCTTACCCTTGACCCGATTGACCAGGAAAGGTACTCCTTTTAATTGGGATGCTGATTGTGAAGTGAGTTTCAGGACGCTGAAAGAAAAGTTAACCAGTGCTCCAGTATTGGTCATCCCTGATCCTAATCGAAAGTACGTGGTGTATTGCGATGCATCACATAAAGGTCTTGGTTGTGTTCTAATGCAAGATGGAGCTGTGGTAGCATATGCCTCTTGGCAGTTGAAACCACACGAGCAAAATTATCCAACCCATGATCTGGAATTAGCAGCAATTATTTTCGCTCTAAAGATTTGGAGGCATCACTTGTATGGTGTCCAATTTGATCTTTTCAGCGACCATAAGAGTCTGAAATACCTGTTTGATCAGAAAGACCTGAATCTGAATGTTGTGTACAGAAAGAGCGGCATTAGAATCAACCGTTTGGAGTTGGCATGCGATCTGCGCTCGAGGGTAGTGCAGGCGCATCGAAGTGATATGGACCTACAAAGGAGATTGAATAACCCAGAGTTCTCAATTGCATCGGATGGTGCCATGTTGTATGATGGAAGAATGTGTGTACCAAATGACGATGAACTGAAAAGGCTGATTCTTGACGAGGCACACAAAAGTGGATTCTCGATTCATCCAGGATCCACCAAAATGTACCATGACTTGAAGCAGAACTACTGGTGGCCGAACATGAAGGCGGAAATCACTGATTTTGTGTCCAGATGTTTGGTTTGTCAACAAGTGAAGATTGAACACCAGAAGCCTGGAGGTTCGTTGCAACCGTTAGAAATTCCAGAGTGGAAGTGGGAACACATCACCATGGACTTTGTTGGAGGTTTACCCCGTAACCAGAAGGGTCAAGATTCAATTTGGGTAATTGTGGATAGATTGACCAAGTCGGCTCACTTCATTCCTGTGAAATCTACCTATAAGGCCACGCAGTATGCAGCTATTTTTATAGAGCATATTGTGCGATTGCATGGTGTGCCACTCAGCATCGTTTCAGATCGTGATCCAATCTTTACTTCTAGATTCTGGAAAGCCTTCCAGCATGCAATGGGTACTCGATTGAGAATGAGTACATCGCATCATCCTCAGACAGATGGACAGTCTGAAAGAACTATTCAAACTCTTGAAGATATGCTTCGTGCATGTGTTTTGGAAGATGGCGGTAGTTGGAGCAACTACTTGCACTTGATTGAATTCTCTTATAATAACAGTTACCATTCCAGTATCGGGATGGCACCGTTTGAAGCTTTATATGGAAGAAAGTGTAGAACTCCTTTGTGTTGGACGGAAGTCGGTGATCGCGGATTGCTTGGACCAGACCTTATACAAGAGACAACTTTAAAGGTTAAGTCAATCCGTGAAAAGATGAGGGTTGCGCAGAGTCGGCAAAAGAGTTATGCCGACAGAAGAAGGAGACCGTTGGAATTTGATGAAGGAGATCATGTGTTCTTGAAGGTTACTCCGAAGTTGGGATTACGTGGTGTGTTTAGAACCAAGAAACTCTGTCCAAGATATATTGGACCATATCAGATCCTCCGACGCGTTGGTTCAGTAGCCTATCAGTTAGCTCTTCCTCCTTCTATGTCAGGGCTACACGACGTGTTCCATGTCTCTCAGCTTCGCAAGTACATTCCAGATCCCTATCAGCCAATAGCATTTGAACAGATAGATCTTCAGCCGGACTTGACTTACCAACCTGATCCTGTCCGAATTGTTGATCGTGATGTCAAAACTCTACGAAACAAGAGGATTCCCATTGTCAAAGTTGAATGGGCGCAGTCTCCGGACGGCGAATACACTTGGGAATTGGAATCTGACATGATGAACAATTATCCTCACCTATTCTAAGGTAAATTTCTGAATTTCGAGGACGAAATTTCTTTAAGGGGGGTAGATTGTAACATCCCCAAATTCTCAATTACCTAATTAATTATAATTAGAGTTTTTGCCTAATTATTTAATATTAATTAGAAATGATTGATTATTTAATTCATGGGGTTTAGGAGTATTATGTGTATGAATTAGTAATTACAATTAAAACTAAAGCTACACAACTAATACTTTAACTCTACTCATGAGATTAATTGAGACCATGATTTAAAATTCAAACACTTCCTCCCTCTCAATGAGTCACTCTGGCACTCAATATCTCACCACATCATGTTGCTACACCTCACTCTAAAAGAATGACTCATTCCTCCACTAGTGTGAACCATTAGAATTTCATGCAATACATTCATTTCCTTCACTCTCATTTCAACCAAAACTGAAGCCAAGAAATCTCTCCATTCTCTCTTCTCACACGGCAACAACAACAATAACACAACCCTCCAAAGTTTCCATTTTCTTTCAAGTCACAAGTTGTCATTTTGCATCACATGCTTCTCCAACATAATATACAGAGATTCCCTCACCTGAAACATCTCAGAAACAATGAATCTCTGATGAGAATCAATTCTCAAGAACCTCATAAATTCACAAAACAACAACAACCCCTTCACACCTCAATTGTGAACCAATGGCATGACATGCAACCTTGAACCAAGCCAAATTCGTGTATTGACCCTATCCTCAGGTATCACACTATAAATAACCCCCATTCCTCAGCTCAATCCATCATCAATCCATCTTCAAATTCGTAGAGCATTTAGAAGGGTTTGCAAGTGTTCAAAAATTCAATTTCTGGTCCTGCTGTTCGTGGGTAGCTAGGAGTTGCTGTAGAGCTTAGTTAAAGGTTAAAGCTCAGTTACCAGGTGGGTTCTTAGGCTAGTTTAGTTAGAATTCCCTTAATTTATGAATTTGCATGTTAACTTAAGAAATAAGGAATTAATTGTGTGAGGAGAATTAGCTCCCAAATTCTCTTCTATTCTGTTATATATTGGCTATATTGTATAACTGCACTTTCTCAGAGTTTGATTATAGGTGAATCTTTGAAAATATTGAAAATTCGTAAAACAGGGGTCTTTCTGACTTAACTCGCCATAGCGAGTTGCTAGCGAGCACTCATGGCGAGCTCAAGGTTCTGGGCTGAAGAACTTCGCCATGGCGAGTTCTAGCTCGCCTAGCGAGTTGTTTAGGCCAGTACCTGTAAGTTCGCCATGGCGAGCTTGCTAACTCGCCGTAGCGAGCTAGCCCAGAACTAGTTCATTTTTTCAGTTTTAAAAATGATTTAATCACTCGTTTTATATCATAACCTGAGAAAGATAAATTGCAGTTGTATAATGTATTTAATATTGTACGGAAAGTCAGACACAATTCTGAAAATTAGGGATAACTTAGAATTAAGGTTGTATGATCCCCGGGTTTGGGAATTATTGGTAGCATGTTAATAATTTAGTGATCAGTCGAATTAATAATATGATTATGTTATCAGTATGGACTTCGTTTTAGATGCTCCATTAGAAAAATTTATGTGAGCTTTATGCCGGAGCGCTTTCTGCTCGCGGATAAGGCGAACCCCTGAGACGTGCTCACCTTAGAGGGTTTGCGGTTTAAAATGAACAAGATAAACTTTTGTTACACCTTTACATTATCGTTTAAGAATATTTATGCTATGAATTTAGTTTATGATATGACTGATTAAGAGCCCCGGCTTTATAGCCTAGGAGGGTAGTAGAATTCACTGGGACGAAGTGACTGTCTCACCCCACTCCCTATTTGAAACAGGAAAACAGGTTGATTAGGTAAGCCTTGGTGTTGGAGTCGCTCCTGCTGTTTGGAGGATCGCATTTAGTCTTTCTATGCTTTCTTCATTATATATTTGTGTTGTCTTTCGTTTCCGCTATGTTATTTGAACTCGTTTGTATTTCTGCACCTGTGCGTGCTTATTTGAATAATGTAATTGTAATGAACTTAGTACTATTTATAATATTCTACATTATATTCTAGATAATAATGTGGGGTATTACAAAGTTGGTCATTTCAAGCCAAGTTGGTCATTTCAAGCCGGATTGCCCTAAGCTCAAGAGAAAAGAGAAGGAGTCATCCTCATTCAAAAGGGGAAGCAAGGACAAAGGAAAGAAAGCTTATGTTGCATGGGATAGTGGAAGTTCATCATCCTCTTCATCATCAAGCTCTAGCTCAAGTGATGAAGATGCTTTGGCAAATGTGTGCTTAACATCCCATGATCGCAAGAAACTTGCTCCTAAAAAGGTAAATCCCTCTAGCTCATATACGCTTTTAGAATATCATGAGTTACAAGTTGCTTTTTAAAAGTTACACAAGGAAACCAAAGAGGCGTTTCAACGATTAAAAGGTTTAATGCAAGTGAATAAATACCTTGAGGCAAAAGTTTCGGAAAAGGAACTTGAGTTGAAAGCTCTCAAGGAATCCATGATTCAAAAACCTCTTGTAACTATTGATAGTTATGGTAACGATAGGTACGGATGTGATGGATGCTTTTACTTATATAGAGACTTGCGAAAGTTGCAAGATAAGATAAAAGAACCATCCAAGCCGGAGATTACTTTTACAGTTGATCCATCTAAATTCAACAAATCATTACATCCTAGAAATAAGAAGTATAAATTTGTTGAAAAGGACTCTAAGAAAAGTAATCCTCATATTGTTTGTCATTATTGTTGTGACAAAGGTCATACTATTGCAAAGTGCCATGCTCGAAAGGTTTTGGTACCAAAGGGCAAATTGCAATGGTTACCTAAGTTAGGCAATAATGGGTCTACTAAACTACTAGGACCCAACATGAGTTGGGGACCTATTTCAAATGTCTAAGTATGTAGGAAAATGTCTTGAACCATTGACAAGAGACAACAACAACAATGGAGTTCAAGACTTATGAAGAAGGCAAATGATGAGGAAAGTTTCAACTCGACACCTACAAAGTTGTGGAAATTGATCACTTCCTCCACTTAGATACTTAAGGGAAGATTCTACTCTCTACTTTTGCCTTTATATTGCTTTACTTAGCATTTGTACTATGGTTGCATATACATCTACATTCTATAATAACATGATATTGGTATTAAGAATTGTCGAGTCCTCCATTTCCAAGAATTTTGCTCAAAAATATTTATAAGTTTTTGAGTCTTACATGTTTATAATGGGGATTTAACAAGATCTTTACAATTACAATGTTAAGTTCATACTTGGTGTGTATATGCTTGTTTTGATCTTATATGTAACCTTGTGTGCATACATACACGTATATCGTCATATGATTAGTGTCGGTACTTTGATTCATTTTATGTGAATGTTCTATCATGCATTTATGGTTTTAACATGTGTTCTCATGTTATGATATGCTTTGGTATTGTCTTTGCTAACATATATAAGTGTGTACCTGCTTGATTATGTGCGTTTCATTCATATACACTATTTGGAAGTCATAAAAATTATTTTGAAACTTATAAGTTCATGTGTTTTGATAAAAGTTGAAAATAATGCATTTTGGATCGATACAAATATACGGCGTACAGATACATGTTAGTTTCTCTGCAAAATTTCAAATTTAACTGATATGTATCGATACATACTTAATTTGTATCGATACATAGCTTCACGTTTTCAAACAGAAAGTGTCGCATGTATCGATACATGCATGCATGCTTCGATACATGCTGCAGAAAACTGACTTGTATCGATACAAACACGAGTTTGTATCGATACAAACGCGTAAAAACAGATTTTAAGAAGCATTTTTCACTCATTCATTCATCAAACACCACAATCTTCTTCTTCTACACGCCTTAAACCTTCAAAACCCTCATTCCCAAATTCTCAATCTCCCTCCAAACACCATCAAAATCCACAAAACTTGTCTCAAAACCACTCCAAATTCATTACCCATTCTCATTCCTTCGTCAATTCCACGGCATAATCTTCCTCATCTTCACATTCAAGACAAGGATTCTTCAATTGGGTTGTGGATTCTTCAAGTTTTCTATCATCCAACAAGGTAACATTGTATCAATCCTTTCTCTAGAAATGTCTACTGGCAATAGAAGTAAGAATAGTGGTAGGACTAAGATTAGGGACATGGATCATGAGCACAATTTTAGGGAAGAAAATTTTGTCCATGAGAATTACTTGGAATTCTATGTTAGAACTTGCAAAAAAAAGAAAGTAATCCCGCAAAATGCTGTTGATGTAGATAATCTTGAGGAATTACATTTAGGTGAAGTTGCTGAGATTATTAAGAGAGAAAATCTTGTCGCCTTTTGTAACCTGAAGAAATCTTATATAGAGGATTTGATTAGGATTTTCTACTCTGGATTGCAAGAACAAAATGGTGCTGAGTTTGAATTCTGCAGAGGAAGAAAAATTTTCAAGGTTACTAACAGTCTTTGGTTTAAGCTATTTGGGATGGTAACTGATAGGAACTTGAAAAAGTTTATAGATATTGATGGTCCTAAGTATGATATGACTGAATTTGCAAGCACTCTAACTAGGAATGGTAAAAGTCCAAATGGAAAGGCCGGCAAACTGAAGAAGGGTCCAAGAGTTTTACTTTGGATTGTAAATCACATTCTAAGACCTAGAGGTGGATCCTATTCTAGACTTGATTGGAAGGACATTGATCTTATGTACATTATGATGGAGAAAAAGAAAATGGATTGGCCACACTACATTGTGAGCCGTTTGTTTACCTTAAGAGACTCCAAAAAGGATCATTGTTTTGGATATTCAAGCTGGATCTCTACTATCTTAGAACACTTTAAGATAACCACCCAAGTAGCAGGATCTTGGATTAATCCAAAAAGGGATCAAATCTTCAGCATCACTCAAATGAACAAAATGGACTATAAATGGAATAATACAACTGGGGATTATGAATTCTGTGGTAAGGAAGATGACGATGAAGAAATGCTTCAAGGTCATCAAGAGGAAAGAGGAAAGAGAGCAAGGGTAGAAGATCATAGAGGTGAAAGCATGGAAAGTGGTCCGTCGGACACTAGTAATGGTGCAATTATGGAAATGCTAAGGGAAATGAGCTTAAGACAAGCTAAGTTCCAAAATGAGGTCACCATTAGACTTGATGATATGCATGCCTATAACGTTTCAAGGTTTGATAATCTACAAAATCATTTGGATGAATGCATCAAGCAACAAACTTCAGTCGATCAATACCTCAACTCCAACCCTCCTTCTCACCCTAATGGCATGAATGATGATGATGCTTAAATTTGTTCTATTGTTTTTACTTTTTTTTAGCACTTGAATTATCTTACCGTTATTACTTATGACTTCTCTTATTTTTCGATTTGGTTGTACGGATTATGTGTAATGTTGTCATGTTTGGACAACATTTATTCTGGTTATGTATGACTTGTTTGGATAATCTCTTTTGTTGAATGGATAATTACGTTATGCGTATGCAATTGTTGCATTGCTTTGTTTATTTTTCGTCCCATATTTTGATATGATCAATTGATTGAAAAATGTCGATGTGTTACAATATTCATGCGTTGGTTTTGGTTTGTTGTTCTACATTCCATATTTGTCATGAAATTTGGTTTTCGTCATTGATATATTTTGGCATATCTTTGTATGTATTTATATTGGTTAGGAAATTTATCATATATGTGCATTTCGACAAATGTAAGTGCACGATATGATCTTAGATCAATAATTGATTGAACTTGATACTTCTAATGGACTCTCTTCTTCTTTTTGATATTGTCAAAGGGGGAGAGATTTTGGATGCACAAGCTAAGGAAAAAGCCAAAGTGTCTTGAAGATTCTACTATGACAATCGCATTATGGCATCAACTCAGGGGGAGCGTGCTTATTGGTAGCCTTGGTGTTTAATTGCGTCTGTATACATATTGTTATGTTATATGCATATCAGGTATAGGCTTAGTTAGCTTATGCATAGTTTTGACAATTATCAAAAAGGGGGAGAATGTAAGTGCACCAGTTCATCCTCATGTTTTAATAATTGTCAAAACACATGAAAATAGAGAACATATTTTGGCAACATTACAAATCACTTGACAGCGTGAAACCTTTTAAAACTTTGCAAAACTGATTTTTAGGTATTATGTATCGATACATAAACATGTGTATCGATACAAATGTCCTGAAATTACTTCAGGCTGATTCTGAGCAATTTGTATCGATACATATATCATTTGTATCGATACAAAAGTGGTCACTCAGAGGCACAAGGTGGTTTGTGTATCGAATCATGCTTGCATGTATCAATACACACCCCTGCTTCTCAGAAAACCAGAATATGTTTGATGTATCGAATCATGCCTACATGATTTGATACATATCGGTCAAGATTTCAAGAAACTGATATATGTATCGATACACATACGTGTTTGTATCGATACATATGTCAAAATTTTCAAATTTGAACGATGGTCAAAGGGTTTGTATCGATACATACTAACCTTTGTATCGATACATGTCTGTTAAATTTTGCCTAAATTTGCTCAATCCTATTCTCTCTATAAATAGCAATGTGATGTGTCATTGTAATTAAGGGAGAGCTAGTGTGAAAGATCAGAAAACACTTTGGGTACAAGTTGAGAGATAATTTGCATCAAAGGGTTTTATTCCTCACAAATTCATCATCTTCATCAAGGATTGCAACCAATTTGGTTATTGAGTATGGGATCAATTCCATAGAGGTTGGGTTCTCGTGTGATAACGTTCGATACGGTTCGCGGTGAATCAGAATCGTGATCGGGTTGAATTGTGTGAAGAAGGTTCTAGCGTTTCTCCGTGATTCAAGATAGTGTGTGTCTTGAAGGTTTTCGACAACAAGGAACGAGGGACTCAACTGGACGATCGGGTGCGGTTCGGCACGAGATTGATCGTTGGAATCAGAGGGCGAAGTTTCGTTGGTTGTCGAGGTTAATTCGCATTGTTTTACTTTTGTATCGTTATAGTTGTATAAGGTCAATTGTAAACTGTGCACTCTTAGTTCATAACATTTTTGATCTATAAAATCTCAAATAACCCGTTTGGTTATTTGGGGGGAGACGTACTCGGGCATACGTGTGGACGACGCGAAATCCGAGGAACTCCCTAATCACATCGTGTGTCTTTCTCTCTATCTCTTTTAATTTTCGCTATTTCGTTAATTTGATTATCGGTTGAATTTTTGCGTTCGTATTGGTTCACAAAAATTCAATCGACCAATACTTGACTGTGATTGTTTTGGATTGTGATTGTTAACTTGTTGTGCGATTTAAAATTCAATTGTTTAATTTTGAATCCGTTTGATTTCGAACACATTTCAAGTCTTTTCATAAACGTCCGAGGCTTTACTATTTTTCCTTTAGTCAACGGTGCGTAGACTACCGATCCGGTGGTTTTCCGGTTGCGTGACTAACTCGAAACAATTTTCAAAAACACGTTGTTTTAAGGGGACACTTATTCAACCCCCCCTTCTAAGTGTTAAGCCGCGTAGTCTACCAGTTAAGCGTGTGCTGATGGGCATTAATGACAAAGTTCAGGAACTTCATCATGATCTACCTAATCTTGCTTTTGCACCTGATCAAGTGGATGGAGAATGCTCTACTATTGCAAATATGTGCACACAAATGATGCATGATCTCATTTCTCAATACATAAGCAACTATATCATGACCATTGCAAGGCACAAGTTCACTGAGTATAAGGCTGCAGAGAATAGAATCAGAAGAGCAAAAAGGTTGCATGAAGAAAAGATGAATCTGGTGTTGACTAAGGCTGTGGATCAGTTTTCTACCTTCTATGAGCAAGAATTGGATAAGATTATCAAGGTGGACTCTGAATAAGAATCTGTGGTTGACAAGATGGGTACAGAAGTTGTGTTACAGAAGTTGCAGTTGATCTCTGAAGAAGCTCTGAAGAAGCTTCAAGCCAAGCTGCTGAACCCTTCTCTTCCCTCTCAACCCTAGGATTTCTGTGTTTTTATTTTGCTTATGTTATTAATCATGTTCTGTTCAAATTCTGTTTATTTTGGATTTGTTTATGTTATCTTGAATATTTTGTTTTATGATATTGTGGTTATGTTATGTTGGTTTATTTTCTTTATTATTCAGAAGATAGATCTATAAACTGCTGCATAAACATAAAACATAAACTCATGCATTCAAGATTCTTTTCATTCATATAATACTGCATTACATTGGTTTTTGCATTTCATCATTGCTTTTCTTTTACATTTTTTTTGCATTTCATCATTGCTCTATGAGCAAAGATGTTTTTGGTATAAAAATAAAACTACCTAACCTAAAAGGAAATTTTTACAAGATGATGAGTAAGAGGAAGCTGAAGAGGACGGTGCCCCAAACTTCAACCTGGGAGCCTCTAAACCTCTAGAGCTACAAATTTACTGTTTTGTAAACTTGGAGCCTCTTGTCAGAGACTCCTGCTCATCCTCCTGCATAAGAAGAACTTCTTGATCTTCTAAGAACATAAGATGGTTGAGAAACTTGCATCTGTTTTTGAAGCAAGGACCTTCACCATGTGTCTGATGTTTCTTAGACATCATATTCCATGAGACTGCATCTAATGTTGATAAGATTCTTCTCTGGATCTTCTTTGAAAATTTCTTAAACCCATTTCTTTCAATCACTCTTCTATCCTCACAAATATTTTCCTTCATCTTGATGAAGAATTTATTTTCTCTCATGGAAGCGTTGAGTGAAATGACAAAGAGTTGGTGTGCTTTTATAGCAATTTTGGTTGGTAGGAGTTACCTCGTTTTTAGCATTTGCATTAACTAATTGTGGTTTTTATCATCAATTTTAATACATATTTTTGACTTGACTAATTATTTAGTCACGTGTTCGTTTTATTCTTAACCTTTTTAATTTTTTTTTTGTTTAATGACAAAAGGGGGAGTAAGAGTAAATTAAATTAAGAACACTAACTGAAGCCAAATTAAATTTTTTCATTTCTTTTAAGTTCAGTTATTACATTTTTTGTCAGTTATCCATAATTTCTTTCTAAGGAAATTTTTCTATTGAGATCAGAACTTTCTATACATGATACACGTAAGAGAAGATTGCGCTTTTCTCTTAGGTAGATTTGACCACAGAAGAAAGCTTGCAAACCTATCTTCTGGAAGTCAAAGTGTATACAGAAGTTCTGAATTCAACATTAAAATTTTAAACTATTTTAATCATTCATTACTGAACTCAGAGGGAGCTTGCAAACCTCATAAACCTGAAGCATGAGTTTATATGATTAAAATAACAACCATTGTAAATTAATACTTTGTTTGTCATCAATCAAAAAGGGGAAGATTGTTGGAACAAAGTTGGTTCTGATATAACCCAAGTAGTTTTGATGATAACAATAGTATTAATATAAAATAGGGAATACTGATAATTTACTCTAGTGTGCAGATATACAAGTTAAAATTTTATATTCACTAGAAGATTGAAGTTCTGGTTGCTACGTTTCAAGTATCCCCAGAAGTTGGGAAAATGCAAGTTCTGAAGCCAACACAGAAGTTGAAGCCATCAGAAGTTGCAAGTCAAAGTCAACCAGGAGATGAAGTCATCAGAAGATCATTTATTATCTGCAAATTCTGATGATGATGAAACAACAGAAGACGTCAAAGAACATTCCATTCTCTTAACGACAATCATCTATATGGAAAAAGATCTAAAGGAGCAGAAGAACTTCATTCAGACCGTTATCCTCATGACAATGACGTTTGTACTATTGTACTATCTTTGTTTTCCTGATTTGGGCGAATATTCGAAATCAAGGATCAAAATTTGATCTTTACTTGATTTGAGTAAGCACATTTCAAACGAAAACAATGGTACAGTACTACCTAGCTGCTTTCATCAGTGTCCGCTCAAATTCAAGACGCTCCAACAACGCCTATAAAAGGAGGAAGAATTTGAAGATGTGACAATACACTTACAACAAACAAAAGAGCTGTTATTCTGCTAAATTTCAAAGAGCATTTTTAACTTAGATACAACTTGAGTTGATATTGAAATTCAAGACATTAGTCTTCAACTTCTGGCTTGTCAGTAGTTGAACCTTAGTTTTCTTTTAAGGATTCTAAGAACAGTCTTGTTATTTAAAGTTGTATTTCTTTGTTCTCTGAACTTTGATATTGTTTATCAGTTGTTCAAAACATTGTATTTTGCTTTGTGTCAGAAGTCTCTTGCATTGGAAGTCTCTTGTAAGGTGTTACTTGAGCATTGGAAGTCTCTTGCTGCGAGCTTGAGCAATTGTAATCTTGTGTGATTATAGTGAAATCCCTTGGAAGTGCAAGGGGACTGGACTACTCTCGGTTTGTGAGAGGAAACCAGTATAAAATTCCTTGTGTTATCTCTTCTCTCTTCTCTCTGTTTTCATTCATTCATACTCTATTTTTGTTCACCATATCAGAAGTTGATTGTGTTTAAGTTTTGGCCCGCTGCGAAATCTGATAAGTTGAAAAACTTAGAAGAAGTTTTTAAAACTAACCAAAACACAATTCAACCCCCCTTCTTGTGTTTTTCACACCTTCACCTCTCTGTTCGTGCTGTTTCCTGGGTTCGTGGGCATTGCTGGGGGTTGTTGTAGCTGTATAGAGCCCAAGGAGCAAGTTAAAGCTTCTTTTATCAGGTGGGTTCTTAGGCTAGGTAGTTTAGATTCCCTAAATTCATGAACCTTGCATGTTTACTTAGGAAAATTACGAATTAATTGTGTGAGGAGAAATAACTCCCAATTTCTCTTCTATTCTATTTTATATTAATTATATTATGTTTCTGCACTTTCTCAGAGGATGATTGTAGGTGTAACCTTTTAAAATTAATGATTTTCGTAAAACATAGTGTTTTCTGCATGAACTCGTCATAGCGAGTTGCTAGCAAGTATTCATGGCGAGTATCCAGGTTCTGGGCTGATGAAACTCGCCATGGCGAGCGTCTGCTCGCCTAGCGAGTTGATTTAGGTCAGGACCTGTGGTTCGCCATGGCGAGCTTAGTAACTCGCCGCAGCAAGCTAAGTGCAGAAAGATCCATATTTTCATTTTCTAAAATATTTCTAAAAGCACTCGTTTTATATCCTCATCTGAGATAGATAGTTTGCAGTTATATAAATGTATTTAAAGTTAAACAGGAAGTCAAGCACAATTCTGAATCTTAGGGTATAACTTAGAATTAAGTTGCATGTTCCCGGGGTATTTGGAATATTTATGGTAGTATGGATTAACTTAGCATCAGTCAGTTATGCGCGATTATTAATATCGCTTTGTGGACTTCGTTTTAGATGTTCCACCAGTAAAACTTTGTGAGCTTCACGCCGGAACGCTTTCTGTTCGCGGACAATGCAGGCATCTGAGACATGCTCACCTCAGAGTGTCTAGCGGTTAAAATCAATAAGACTAATCAGTGTTACACCTTTATTTAATTATGCTTTATGACAATATGATATGAAATATGTTATGGCTGATTAGGTGCCCCGGCTTAGTAGCCATTAGGACGGTAGTAGGACCCACTGAGACGAAGTGAATGTCTCACCCCACTCCCTTTTGATATATGTAAGACGGGTTATTTCGGAGCACGGACTAGGATGGATCTGACGATTGGGGCAGAGCTTGGATCGTCAGCATTAGAAGACTTAGTCTTCATCCTTGTTTTTATTTAGCTTGTATTCTTCTGTAGTTCATTTCCGCTGTCTGTATCAAATATTCAGTTATTATCTTAATGATAATATATTATTCAGTTAACTCCTTTATAAATTCAATGTACTCAGATTCCAGTTTTAATGCTTCGACTAAATATTCTAGATATTTTTAGTTGGGGCGTTACAATTGGTATCAGAGTAGGTCGATCTAGTATCGGACCTTGCCATGAGTTAGGTCAATCCCTTCCGAAGTAGTACGGGCCCTTTGGAGTCTGGACTGTTTACGCTGAAACCATCGCGTACTGAGTCTGATCAACTCAGTATTGTGCATGGTAGGCAGGGTATTACGGTTGAGAACCGAAGTGGACCACGGTGGTTAAGTAAGAAATTCGTAGTGGAGATGCAGTTCATAAGCAATCATTGGCGAGAATTCTCTCTAACCGGATGTTAGGGCTGAAATAGTTAGGACTGAAAGAGTATGTGGTGCAACGCCAACGAGTATACCAAGAGTTAAGATGGATTATATGAATTAAGACCAATAGTAGTAGGAAATTCTGGAGATTGTAAGGAAGCAGTTGTTAAAATTGTAGAGAGAGAGTATGACACCCCAAAGATAAATCTAGAATAATCTTGGAATATTGTTATCGGTAACTGAAATTCATTATTATTACAACACAAATTGTTGCACACGCAGGTGCCAAATACACAGAGAGTTCAAGAAAACAACAGCGGAAACAATAATAACACTATTAGAAAATGAGAAAAGCAAGAAATCTAAAATGCGATCCTCCAAACTGCAACAGCGACTCCAAGACCAACGCTTACCTATTCAACCTGTTTGCCTGGAAAAAATAATTGGAGTGGGGTGAGACTACTAAGTCTCATTGGGTCCTATTACCCTCCTAATGGCTACTAAGCCGGGGTACCTAATCAGTCATGACATAATCTTTATTCATAACATATATTTCATAAGCAATAATATAGGTGTATCACAGAATTAGTCTTGTTCGTTTTAAACCGCAAACCCTCTAAGGTGAGCACGTCTCAGGGGTTTGCCTTATCCGCGAGCAGAAAGCGCTCCGGCATAAAGCTCACATAAATTTTCTAATGGAACATCTAAAATGAAGTTCATACTGATAACATGTTCATATAATTAAATTCGACTGATCACTAAATTCTTAACATGCTACCAATAATTCCCGAACCCGGGGCACATGCATTATTCTAAATTCCTTAAGTTATCTCCCTATGAGTTCAACTGTAATTGACCTCCTGTTCAACATCATAAATACACATATTTCTGCAGAATACAATCTTTTACGAGGAAATAAAACGAGTATTGCATTTATCTTTTGAAAACAAGGAATTAAGTCATTTCTGGGTTAGCTCGCTATGGCGAGTCACCAAGCTCGCCATGGCGATCTAGCATGTACTGGCCTAAACAACTCGCTAGGCGAGCAGATGCTCGTCATGGCGAAGTTCTTTAGCCCAAACCCTGGAGCTCGCCATGAATACTCGCTAGCAACTCGCTATGGCGAGTTAAGGCATAAAAGTCTCTGTTTTGCGAAAATCTTCAATTTTACAAATAATACCTACAATCCTCGTATAAGAAGGTGCAGAAACATATAATAAATGATATAGAACAGAATGGAATGAAACTTGGGAGCTAATTTCATACACACAGTTATTTCCTATAAATTCCTATGTTTGCATGCATCTCATAATTTGGGGAAAACTAACTACACTATCCTAAAGAACCCACCTAATGATTTGAGCTTTAACCTTCAACTAAGCTCTACAGACGACTACTGGAACCTCCAAGCTACCCACGAACAGGAAACTATAATTTGAGACTCTTGACACTTGAAAACCCTTGCCTTAGCTTTAAGAATTTGAAATGGAATTGATGAGTTGATCAGTGAATTGGAGTAGGAATTTATAGTGTGTTTCCTAAGGGTAAACAGTAGGGATGAGCTCAGGTTACAATTTTTGCATGTAAGTTTATTGGTGGTGTAAATGGTGTGAAGGAGGTTGTTGTTGCTTTGTGCTATGTGAATGCTTAGGGAAAGGATTCTTGCAGAGATTCTCTGCTCTATAATGTTGTATATGGAAGTGTCTCTACATGTTTGTAGGTTGGTGAGTAAGCTTGTGATAGGAAATGACAAACTTGGGTGTTAATGTGAATTTAGGAATTTGGAGTTTTGCTTGTTGTTTGGGCGTGAAAGAGGAGAAGAGAGTGAGGGAAATGAGCTCAGTCTAATGCTGATGAGAGTATGAGTGAGTGAATGTTTTGCATGAAAAGGTGAGAGGTGCAAAGGTGGAACTATGACTCACATCTAGTGTGAGGTGTAGGTTATGTGGTGGTTTGAACACTTGAGTGGGAAATGACTCAATGGGAGAGAGTTTGAATTGATTAACTAATCAAAACTCATGAGATTAGTGTTTAGGTGTATGACTTAGGTTTAGTTAAATCTCCACTTAATACACATCTTTCACCAAGTTCCTATGAGTTAATTTAATTAATCACCTCTACTTAATTTTAATTTTGATCAATAATCTCTAATTAAATTGATTAGGCAATTAGAAATTGGGGATGTTACAGTAAGAACAATTTGATGGAAGTACTAATCGCTCGAAGTAGAATTATTCATGGAAGCACGTAGGTGTGTAGGTCATTATAGTATCCAACTGACACAGTGTGTCAAGTAACTTCCCCGGACTTGAGAATAACCATGCCTCCTGGTGAACATGCTTACAAGGAGCATGTGAACCAAGTAAGATTCGACTTTCAGTAGATCAGGATTCTTCCTGAATACTTAACCTTACTTGTCAGCCGTGAGATTCACCAGTGATGTTAGATCTGTTAAATACCATACTAGAGAAACCAAGTTGAAATATTCACCCATAACAACACTTATCTGAGAGCTTCCCAATAGATTATCCTATAGGAAGCCAACTCTTAATGCCTCCCTAAGAGTAATCTAGTTTTTCAACATCGTAACTCGTATTCCTACCTTACCGCTAGAGGCCAGGATCCGTTTAGCATGACAATTAGGATTTCCTTTTAGCGATACCAGCCTAGGTCAGTTAACTTAGCAAACCTTTTGAGACCAACCTTGGTTAGGGTAACAATTAGGAATCATTTCACAAAACCATTTAGACATCTGACCTGATTCGTAAGGCTTCGTCCGTGAGAAGTAGAAACAAGAATCAACAGAGTTAGCCCTTGTAGGTAAAAACCTATAGTTGTATCAAACAACTAGAGGTTGAGCATTTCCAGATGTGACAGCTAGAAAATTCGCCTTGTAAACTTATTACCCATATAGACTTATTAGGTGTAGTTATTCAATTATCTTATCTTGAGCTAGTAACTTAGTGCCACTAACTACCCAACCAAGCACATAGGGAAATGGTCGAATTAAACTGCCTTCGATTCAACAATCTCTTACCTTTCAGTTTGTCATGTTACCACTTAGGAAATTATTATAGGTCTAATAAGATAGTCTCCGTCTAACACGTTACACTAGAGATCACACCAACCACTTGGCCTAACCTTCACCCGGAATGACAAGTAGAAACAATTCTAGACAAACTTAGTTGTCAGGTAGTTTACTTAACACTATCACGCATCCTTTACATTAGCAGCTTAGTGTCGTGGCTTAGGTAGATACTTTGTGAGAGAAACTAAATTGAACAACCCGTGTTATTAACTCCCTTAGACGCCAGCCATTATATTATCATCTAGTACATTGTCTATATGAGCCCATTATCATCTAGCATACGCCAACCCATGTTATAAATTTATTTAATGTTAAACAGGAAGTCAAGCACAATTCTGAATCTTAGGGTATAACTTAGAATTAAGTTGCATGTTCCCGGGGTATTTGGAATAATTATGGTAGTATGGATTAACTTAGCATCAGTCAGTTATGCGCGATTATTAATATCGCTTTGTGGACTTCGTTTTAGATGTTCCACCAGTAAAACTTTGTGAGCTTCACGCCGGAACGCTTTCTGCTCGCGGACAAGGCAGACATCTGAGACATGCTCACCTCAGAGTGTCTTGCGGTTAAAATCAATAAGACTAATCAGTGTTACACCTTTATTTAATTATGTTGTATGACAATATGATATGAAATATGATATGACTGATTAGGTGCCCCGGCTTAGTAGCCATTATGAGGGTAGTAGGATCCACTGAGACGAAGTGACTGTCTCACCCCACTCCCTTTTGATATAGGTAAGACAGGTTATTTCGGAGTAGGGACCAGGATGGATCTGACGATTGGGGCTGAGCTTGGATCGTCAGCATTAGAAGACTTAGTCTTCATCCTTGTTTTTATTTAGCTTGTATTCTTCTGTAGTTCATTTCCGCTGTCTGTATCAAATATTCAGTTATTATCTTTATGATAACATATTATTCAGTTAACTCCTTTATAAATTTAATGTACTCAGATTCCAGTTTTAATGCTTCGACTAAATATTCTAGATATTTTTAGTTGGGACGTTACAATGTATATTTTTAATAGTGGAGTGAGAAGTGTTTCCGTTTTCCCATTATACTAGTATGTTAACTCGTGCCGTGCACGGGATTATTATCTTTTTTAATATTATTTATGTGTTTATTTTAATATACTATTTGAACAATTTAATTAGAAATAGTTAGATAAAATTGATATTGATTTTGCATGATATATATTTAATAATGCTATAGGATAAAGAAACGGATTTTTTCTTTCATCTTCATCTCCATGACTATACAGTGACCCTTTAAATATAAAATAATTATAAACTTCATTCTCAAATGAAAATTTAATTAATCTAGTTGCATTTTTAATAGTGGGATCGAAAGTGTTACGCGTTTCTCAGTCTACACCCCGTGAGAGATTCTATCTCTTCCTCTCTCTCTCTCTCTCTCTCTCTCTCTCTCTCTCTCTCTCTCTCTCTCTCTATCTCTCTCTCTCTCTCTCTCTCTCACTCTCACTATTTCTACATTTCTCCCACAGGATCATTTTATGTTTTAATAATATTGATTTGCTTATGTTGTTCATTTTCTTTTGAAGATTGTCTATGTCATTTTTCATTTTTATATTATTTTGAATGTTGCCTATATTTTTCTTTCAATTATTTATGAAATTGATTTTATTTAATTTACTTGAGTATGAAAATGCGATATATGTTTAAAGATGTTACAGGGACATAGTAGGATGAGAAGTACTCCCTCATTCCCCGTTCAACAACACTATATGAGATTATTTCTCCTCCCCTCTCTCTCACGTCTCTATAGGAACTCCATCAACAAAAAATAATTGTACATTTAATAATATTTTTCAAATCAATATTAACATACTTTGACCGTGTT
Source organism: Trifolium fragiferum (assembly GCA_954870985.1). Classification (NCBI taxonomy): domain Eukaryota; kingdom Viridiplantae; phylum Streptophyta; class Magnoliopsida; order Fabales; family Fabaceae; genus Trifolium; species Trifolium fragiferum. The sequence continues at coordinate 26,704,200 of OX940796.1, forward strand.
TCTATACTCAAACTATTTTTTGTCATTGTACCACAAATAATCAATTTTCATGTGTGAGCGTCAAATGAAAAAATCTATGTATGAATTTTCACTCACATTGATAAATTAGCATCCAGAAAAAGATTTGAACGAATGTTTATGGAAAACTTAAAATCGAAATTATAAATAAAAAACCCATTGATTATAAAAAATTAAAATTATATTAATTTATTTTTAGGTTTCAATTCCCATAGATTTTTTCAGTTGGATGGAATCTAGTGAATGTGCGATGTACACATAATATGGAAAAACTCCCGTAGTCGAATTCAAATTTTAATTAGTCAATATATATTTTTAATAGTGTAGTGAGAAGTGTTTTTTGTTTCCCATTATATACCATTCAAAGATTCTCTCTCTCTAGAGTCTCAGTTACACGATTTTATAGGGGTTCCATCAACAAAAAATAGTTGGTAATTCTATATTATTTTTATAATGAATATGAATAAAATTTTTGTGTTCATTTATCACTACCTTCTACATACACTGTTCTTCATGTTGAACAAATTTTCATCGTGCTAAATAAAATTTTGAATAAGGGATCCCTGTAATAAAAGATGAAAATCTGGGTAAGACCTACTGTTAGAAATCAAATTTTAATTAGTCAGTGTGTATTTTTAATACCACCGAGAAATTCCCCCTTCTCTCTCTCTCTCAGTCTCAAAACTCTATAGGGTTTCTATCAATAAAAAGTAGTTAATTCTATATTTTTTTAATGCATATCTATAAAATTCTCATTGTCGCGGTGATTTTTGGATGTCAAGCTATAAGGAAGCGTTGAATCACAAAATATTTAAATGCACCACCGAGCTTTTATTTTTCCGAAGAAGGGAGAAAAGTCCGTTAAAACACCCTAAAGAGATCGAGGTAAGGGGGTTGGTTACGCAAAGGGAAGGTATTAGCACCCTAGGCGTCTATAGTACTCTATAGGAACCTCTTGTATTCTATCTTAAGCACTTTGTTTTTATGTGTTTGAAAATATGTATAAGATTTAGGGCTAATGAGCATTTATTTGGGAAAATAGGTTTTGAGTGACAAAATGCACTTGGCTTGAGTTCCAAGGTTTTAATCTAATGAAAAGAATTGAGTTTTAAGAATGGAAAATAAAACTTGATTTGAAAAACCAAGGGTTTTTACCTAGAGAAAATAGAGTTTGATTGATTGAGAGCTTGGTTTAAAATCCAAGCTATTTTGAAAAGTGTTTGATTAATGACTGTTGGAACAAAGTTGGTTTTAACATAACCCAAGTAGTTTTGATGATAACAAAAGTATTAATATACAATAGGGATTACTGATAATTTACTCTAGTGTGCAGATATATAAGTTAAAATTTATTCTACACTAGAAGATGGAAGTTCTGGTTGCTGTTTATAAAGTATCCCCAGAAGATGGGAAAACGCAAGTTCTGTTGGCTGCACAGAAGTTGGAGTCACAGAAGTTGTTGGTCAAAGTTAACCAGAAGATGAAGTCATCAGAAGAAACATTGCTTTCTGCATATTCTGATGATGATGAAATAGCAGAAGACTTCAAAGAACATTCCATTATTCTTAACAACTATCATCTACAAGGAAAAGGAACTGAAGAGTCATCAGAACGTTATTCAAACCGTTATTCTTTTGACAACGACGTCTGTACTATTGTACTATCTTTGTTTTCCTGATTTGGGCGAATATTCGTGATCAAGGACCAGAAGATGTTCTTTTACTTGATTTGAATAAGCACAATTCAAATGGAAACAATAGTACAGTACTACCTAGCTCATTTCATCTGTATCCGCTCAAATTCAAGACACTCCAACAACGCCTATAAAAGGAGGAAGGATTTGAAGACGAGATACAACAACAACACATCTACGAACAAAGAGCTGTTATTCTGCTAAAATTAAAAGAGCTATTCTTAACTTAGATACAACTTGGATTGATTTTCAAACTCAAGACATTAGCTTTCAACCTCTGGCTTATCAGTTGTTGAACCTTAGTTTTCTTCTAGAATTCTAAGAACAGTCTTGTAATATAAGTTGTATTTCTTTGTTCTGTGAACCTTGATATTTATTATCATTGTTCAAAAACATTGTATTTTGTTTTTGTTGTTAGAAGTCTCTTGCTTGTGTGCTTGAGCATTTGGAAGTCTCTTGTAAGGTGTTACTTGAGCATTGGAAGTCTCTTGCTGTGAGCTTGAGCAATTGTAATCTTGGTGATTATAGTGAAATCCCTTGGAAGTGCAAGGGGACTGGACTACTCTCGGTTTGTGAGAGGAACCAGTATAAATCTTCTGTGTCATCTCTTCTCTCTGTTTTCATTTACCTCATACTCTGTTTTCCTTCTTGCTACCAGAAGTTGTTTGTGTTAAAGGTTTTGGCCCGCTGCGTTGTCTGATAAGTTGAAAAACATTGAAGAAGTTTTAATTTAACCAAAACACAATTCAACCCCCCTTCTTGTGTTTTTCACACCTTTAATTGGCATCTAGAGCCCGGTTCTGTTATATCACTTTGCAGTGAGACAGTTATTTGTTGTGACAAAACACTATGGGTGAACAACCTGGTCCTAGCAAGAAAACTGAGATTCATTACAACTATGAGGCTGAGGAGAAAAACAACAGCAAAGCTCCCAAGTTCAATGGTGATGGTTCTACCTTCTCCTGGTGGAAAGATAGAATCTATAGTCATCTAGTTGGTATTGATGATGACCTTTGGGACTTAGTTGAAAGAGGAACTACATTTCGAGGTTTGGATGAAAGAGGAAGATTGGATTATGATACAAGACAAGCCTTCACTGACAAGGACAAGAAAGCGTACAAGAAGCACCACAAAGTCAAAGATATCCTGATAAGCTGCATATCTCACGAAGAGTACCTTAAGATCATAGATAAATCTACTGCTAAGAGTATCTATGATTCTCTGTGCTCATTTTATGATGGAAACAAACAGGTTCAGGAGGCAAAAGCAACACTTCTGATTCAACAGTATGAACTATTCAGAATGAAGGATGATGAGAATATTGAATCTATGTTCTCTAGATTCAAAGTTCTGGTCGCAGGCCTTCAAGTTCTGAAGAAAAGTTATACTACTTCAGATCATGTGAAGAAGATTCTTAGAAGCTTACCTGCTAAGTGGAGACCTAAGGTCACTGCCATTCATTGCTGATTGTCCTGACTTAAGCACCAAGGGTAAAGGAAGAAAGAGCACTTTCAAGAACAAAGCTAAAAAAAGTCTTCTAGCTACATGGGAAGATCTTGACAAGCTATCTGATGATGAAGCTGAAGATGCAGAAGCAAATTTGGCACTCATGGCCACAGCAGAGTCAGAAATTGAAAGTGATGTTGAGTCAGATACAGAAGATATTGAGCAGGTTATTTCTAAACTCTCTGACACTCAACTTTCTAAGGCTTTGAAAGATACTGTGATGAAATACATGGAAAAATCAAATGAGTTAGAGCTTTTCAAGCAAAAGTTCAATATACTCAATGATAAGGTCAGTCATATTCAAGAAGACTATAAGAAGTCCTTAAAGACTATTCAAGTTCTTGAAAATGGTTGCAGAACATGTAACAAACCCTATGATAAGCATGAGATTGCTCTTCAAGAGTTTGTTCATCACAATATTGACAAGCACAAGTTAGCCTCTATGATTTATGGTGCTGGCAAATACACTGGACAGGGTTTGGGGTGTACTGTCAAAGGAAACTCAAATCAATCTGTGTGTATTAGCAGAACCTCTCCTGATCTTTATTCAAATTTTGTTTCTAGTAGTAGTACAGAACATCCAAAAGTGTCAGATGCTCAAGTAAGCGTGGAGTCTTTGAAAACCTCTGCTCCCATTGCTTCAGTACACAAGTCTTATAAAGGAGTACAGAAGATCTTCAAGCCTATGAGTACTCGGGGCATGAGATCAGGCTGTACAAACTTGAAAGCTGGTTTGCTGACACACTCTGGGTCAAGGTCCAAAGGAAAGGCTAAGCCTAAACCTGATTTCAAAGGCTCACCTCACTATGGACCCTCTGGAAACTACAAGAGACAGAAGAAGAATAAAAGAACTAACTATAGAGGACCCATCAGAATATGGGTACCAAAGTCTGAGATAATGTATACTGCAGGTATGCACCCCAAGAAGAAAGCTAAGCTCATGGTATCTGGACAGTGGATGTTCACGACACATGACAGGAGACAAGCACTTGTTCCTCACCCTGACTCTGAGAGAGGGAGGAACTGTAGGATTTGGTGGGAACCAGAAAGGCAAGATCATTGGTATAGGTAAAGTTGGTAACTCTTTCCTATCTATTTCTGATGTTTGGTTGGTTGATGGACTACAACATAACTTACTTAGCATAAGTCAATTATGTGACAGTAATTATGATGTTGTGTTTAATAAGAATTCATGTACTGTGATTAACAATTCTGACAAGTCCATTTTATTTAGAGGTTGTAGGAAAGGCAATGTATATAAGGTGAATCTATCTGATCTTGAGGATCAGAATGTGCTTTGTTTATTGACTCTAAGTGATGAGAAATGGGTTTGGCATAAGAGATTGGGTCATGCTAATTGGAGATTGATCTCTAAACTTAGCAAGGACAATCTTGTTATAGGCCTTCCTAAATTGTCTTATCTCTCAGATTCTCTTTGTGACTCTTGTCAGAAAGGGAAATTTGTCAAAAGCTCATTTAAACCCAAAAACATTGTATCTACCTCCAAACCTTTAGAACTTCTGCACATTGATTTGTTTGGGCCAGTTAGTGCTGCTTCACTCAATGGAAAGAAGTATGGATTAGTCATTGTTGATGATTATAGTAGATGGACATGGGTAAGATTTCTGAAATCTAAGAATGATACATATGAAGAGTTTAGTGTCTTCTGTGCCCAGATTCAGAATGAAAAGGATTTGAGAATCCTAAAGGTAAGGAGTGATCATGGTGGAGAGTTTGAGAATGAGCCTTTTGAATCTTTTTGTGAAGAGCATGGAATTTTCCATGAGTTCTCTTTTCCTAGAACTCCACAGCAAAATGGAGTTGTAGAGAGAAAGAACAGATCTTTGCAGGAGATGGCTAGAACTATGATGCATGAAAACTCCTTAGCTAAGTCATTCTGGGCAGAAGCAATAAACACTGCTTGTTATATTCAGAACAGAATCTATATTAGACCAATTCTGAATAAAACAACATATGAACTTTTTAGAGGAAGGAAACCTAACATTTCTTATTTTCACCAATTTGGTTGTACTTGTTACATTCTGAATACAAAAGTCTATCTAAAGAAATTTGACTCTAAAGCTAGTAAGGGTATCTTCATTGGATATTCTAAGCGCTCCAAGTCATACAGAGTGTATAATTCTGAAACACAATCTGTTGAAGAATCTATGCATGTAAGGTTTGATGACAAAGTGCCTGATCATGAAAAGTCAGAGCCTACTATAGAAATTTCAGATTCTCAAGACTCAGAAGATGAAGATGGTGAACCTATCTCCACTCCTCAACTTCTGGAAGCACCAGAAGATAATCAAGTCCCAGAATCTGATGATCATCAAACAACACCAACAGAAGATCATGAAGTAGAAGAAACAACTATTCCCAAGAATACCTTCAAGTATAAGTCATCACATCCTGAAGAACTCATCATGGGAAACAAGAACAGTCCTAGGAAGACAAGATCAAGCTTTAAGGATGAAGAATCCTTATTTGGTCTGGTTTCCTTGATTGAACCTAAAACCACTAATGAAGCTCTATCTGATGATGCTTGGATAGTTGCTATGGAAGAAGAACTGAACCAATTCCAAAGGAATGATGTATGGGATCTGGTACCCAGACCTAAAGGCAAGAACATTATTGGAACAAAGTGGGTATACAGAAACAAGCTGAATGAACTAGGAGAAGTAACAAGAAACAAAGCCAGACTTGTTGCTCAAGGATACAGTCAACAAGAAGGCATTGATTATACAGAGACTTATGCTCCAGTTGCAAGATTGGAAGCCATAAGATTGCTTACTTCTTATGCTGTCAACAACAACATTACTCTTTATTAGATGGATGTTAAGAGTGCATTTCTAAATGGTGTTATCTCTGAAGAAGTATATGTTGATGACATCATTTTTGGATCAACTAATGCTGGACTCTGCAAGAACTTTTCCAAGATGATGCAAGATGAATTTGAGATGAGCATGATGGGAGAACTGAAGTACTTTCTGGGAATTCAGATCAATCAAACAAAGAAAGGCAACTTCATTCATCAGTCTAAGTACATCAAGGATCTTCTGAAGAAGTATAATCTTGAAGACTGCAAACCCATGAACACTCCAATGCATCCTACATCAAGTCTTGACAAAGTTGAGTCTGAAGGTAAGGTTGACCAGAAGTTATATAGAGGTATGATTGGATCTCTTCTCTATCTAACAGCTTCTAGACCTGATATACTATTCAGTGTATGTTTGTGTGCAAGATTTCAGTCAGATCCTAGAGAGTCTCATTTTACTGCTGTAAAGAGAATCTTTAGATATCTGAAGGCTACCTGTAACATTGGATTACTGTATCAGAAATCAAATGATTACAAACTGATTGGATTCTGTGATGCTGACTATGCTGGTGATAAACTTGAAAGAAAATCCACCAGTGGAAACTGTCAATTCATTGGTGAGAATTTGATTTCTTGGGCCAGTAAAAGGCAAACCGCTATTGCTATGTCAACTGCAGAAGCAGAATACATTTCAGCAGCCAAATGCTGTACACAACTACTCTGGATGAAATATCAATTGGAAGATTATCAAATAAGCAGTCATAATATTCCTTTATATTGTGATAACACTGCTGTCATTCATCTTTCTAAAAATCCTATTCTACACTCAAGAGCTAAGCATATTGAGATTAAACATCATTTTATAAGAGATTATGTACAGAAGGGAGTAATTGATCTTAAGTTTATTGATACTGAAAATCAATGGGCTGATATCTTTACAAAACCCTTAGCTGTAGAAAGATTTGATTTTATCAAAAAGAATCTTAATATGATGGAAATCTGTGAATAAGCTGAAACTCTGGTGAAAAATAGTATTTTAGGAAGTTCTGGAAGTCTAACAGAAGTTAGGGGGAGTCACACTTTTTATCAGAAGTTTAGACTAACCATCCTCTGGTATTTACTATCAGAAGATAAGGGGAGTCAGAACTTGTGTATCAGAAGTTGACGAAACCATCTTCTGTATTTCTATCAGAAGATTGTGAGTGGTTCTGGACGTGACGTGGCAGTAATTGTTGAGTTACCTCTTCAACTACTATCCTTTACGTGTCAGATATTTAATTAACCTTCTAATACACGTGTCTGTTTGCTATTGGAGAAAGAAGTTGGTTAGTGATGATTGTGTTCTAATTCTTTGTTAATTGTTAAGTTACTCTATTACCCCTGTCCTTTCAGTTAGTACGTTTTTGCGCGGTTTGTTTTCACTTTCCCTTTTAAACACTAACTGTTCACATTCACACACTTTTCACAATCACTACCCACACTTTCATTCTTCTAAAACTCAGAAATTTCTTTTGTCTCTCAACTTAGCAAACCCTAACCCTAAACTCAGAAACATGGCATCATCATCATCATCTCTAGTCAGACCATCTCGCAGAGAAAGGATTATTGAAAGAAACATCAATGTTTTACCAATTGTTGATGTTAAAGGATCAAATCCCGGTACTATCACTAAAGACTCTATGCCGTTTCCAATTTCAATGCTTCATCTTCACAACGAACGACCTGTTGATTTGGAAGGTTTGAGAGTTAATAGTCGTAACGACGTTGTGGAAGCCCTGGTTTATCAGAAAATGGTTAAGTATTTGGATTGTCTGAATGGACCCGTTTATTCTGAACTGGTAAAGGATTTCTGGATGAAAGCTCGGTTGTATGCGCCAGAAGCTAGTGCTGATGAAGATTCTTTTGGTACTGAGATTCGCTCAGAAGTTGGTGGCGTTCTTATAAGACTCAGATTAGAGCATATAAGGCAAGCAGCAGCATTTCCTTTGAAAGGGGTTATTCCGAAAAATACTGATGACGTTAGTTCACATATTCAAGAAGAGCTGTATGGAGTGAATTCTACCTCCAAGAACAATAATGACCTGAAACCCTTCTACAAGGTTATGTACAGGATCCTCTGTGATTCAATATTACCAAAGGCTGGTGCATCTGACCAGATTTCCAATCTATACAAACTTGCTTTGTATTATTTTGGAAAGAAGGTTGATTTGGATTGTGGTCTGCTAATCTTTGAGCACATGTGGAGAACAATCAAGGACTGCATTAATGAGCATTTCACTAATGTTTATTTCAGCAGATTCCTTTCTTTTATGTTCCACAGAAGTTACCTGATTCAAGCTCTTAGAACCACTTTTCCTGGTTATGCATCATATGTTGATGCTTACCCTTCTTTTATTGGCGGTCAGACTGTAAAGAAGGTTCTTAAGCATAACAAGCAAACCATCACTCCTCAGAATATCTACAGAGCTAGAAAGGGTGAAAGCAATCACTATTATTTCATGACCTCTGTTCCCATCAATGAAGTTGCTGCAATTGCTGCTAAGCATAAGAGCATCTTGGAAGATGGAACAGATTTCAGAGTGGAAGACAGGCTAATAACAGAGAGGTTATTGCCTGCTCAAGTAAGAGAAAAGAAAACTACCAAGCCAACAAGTTCAACAAAAAGTTCTACACCACAGAAGCAGACTGGAAGTGCTTCTGGTGTCAAGAAAACTGCAGAGAATACTGGAAAGAGGAAGTTAGTGGAAGAAGTTGCTCAAGCAGAGGATGAGCTTGATGCAACCAAGCAAGATGTTACTTCTGGACCTGTTGTTCCAGAAGTTCCTAAGAAGAAAAAGAGAACAACCCTGAGGAAGAAAAAGCAAAAGGTGATTCATCTTGATGAAGATGAGGAAGCAGAGCGTGATGAAGCTATTGCTGAGGTTGAAAGATTCAAGGTTTTGGAAGAAACCAGTTGGGAGAGTGGGATTGAAGCTGACAAGAATGAGTTTCTTGATGCTGCAATTCCTGCAGAAGAGTTTGCTCAGAAGGTGGCAAATCAAGGTATTTACAGAAAGATCAATTTTAATGGTATTCCTAATTGTGTCATTAATGGTCCAAAACTCACAAAATTTGCAAACACCAATGTCTATACAGTTCCAGTTCAATGCACCTTTTCAAAAATCTTTAAGGATTTAACTCCTGAACCAAACTGTATAGCAGAAGAAGCTTCAGCTAGTGCTTCTGTTGAAACACCAGCTGTTAGTTTTGAACCATCTTCTGACCCCTTTATTCAGTTATCTAAACATGAACTTTTTACCATTCCAGAAGAAGCAGGTGTCCTTACTCCTACTTCTGTGGAAGTTGTTGAAATGGTGACAGAAGTTAATGCAGAGGTTGCAACTTCTGGAGCTAATCCTCAACAACTTTCTCTTGCTGTTCATAATACTGATCTTGTGTCACCAAGTTCCAAAGACTCAGAGAAGACCCTATCAGATTTTCAGGCTTCTCCTAATGCAACAATAGTTGAAGCTGGCACTTCTGCCAGAGCTCTTCAACTTTATAAGATGGAACTTCACAAACCCTCCCCTCATAAATCTCAACCCCCTCAACTCACCATTGCTGAACTTGACTACATAAACACTTTTGCTGAAGCACTTACCCCCTCACCAACAGAACAAACACAACTAGCTGCAACTTTAAACAACACTGATAGGCCCTCATCATCATCTGTCCTTACCACTCCTCCTGCCATCACAACTGCAAATGTACAACGTGTGTTGATGGGCATTAATGACATGGTTAAGGATATTTTTAAAGATCCTCCTGCACTTGACTTTGCACCTGTAGAAATGGATGGTGAATGCTCTGCCATTACCAATATGTGTGCTCAAATGATGCAAGACCTTGGCACTCAATACAGAAGGAACTATGTCATGACTCTTGCAAGGCATAAGTTCACAGAATACAAGGCTGCAGAGTACAGAATCAGGAGAGCAAAGAAGCTGCATGAAGAAAGAATGAATTTGGTTTTGAATGAGGCTGCAGATCAGTTTTCTACCTTCTTTGAGCAAGAATTGAACAAGATTGTCAAGGTAGACACTGAATCAGGACCAGAGGTTGTCAGGTTGGGAACAGAAGTTGTGCTACAGAGGATGAAGACCTTTTCTGAAGAAGCTCTGAAGAAGCTTCAAGACAAACTCCTGGACCCTTCTCAACCCCCTCAACCTTAGGATTTCTGATGTTGTTTTTGCTTAATTTGTTTAAGTTTGCACTTATGTTATCTCATGTTCTGTTTGAATATTCTGTTTGAATTTTTTTTGTTATGGATAATTGTTATGTTCTTATGATATTGCAGTTATGTTCTTGTGATTTATTTTCTTGTGCTACAGAAGATAGATCTATATATATATTGCTGCATAAACATAAAAATAATAACATGCATTCAAAATTTTTTCATTAATAATTTTTTGCATTACAAACAGTTTTCCATTTCATCATTGCTATGATTTTACATGTTTTTCCACTTCATCATTGCTCTCTGAGCAAAGACATTTTTACAACATGAAAATCTGATCCTCCTAAACCTAAAAGGAAATTTTCTACAAAAGGATGAGAAGGAGATGCTGACAGAAGATTGAGCCCCAAACTTCAACCTGGGAGCCTTTAGATCTCTATCTCTTCAAGTGAACATGTGTTGTCCACTTGGAGCCTCTTGTCAAGACTCCATCTCTTCCTCTTGCATGAGAAGAACTTCTTGATCCTCTAAGAACAGAAGGATGTTGAGAAACTTGCGTCTGATTTTGAAGCAAGGACCTTCAACATGTTCTGATGTCTCTTAGAAATCATATTCCATGAGACTGCATCTAATGACATTATGATTCCTCTCTGGTTCTTCTTTGAAAATTTCTTAAACCCATTTCTTTCAATCACTCTTCTATCCTCACAAATATTTTCTTTCATTTTAATGAAGAACTTATTTTCTCTCATTGGAAGTGTTGAGTGAAATGACAAAGGATTGGCGTGCTTTTATAGCAGTTTTGGTAGGTAGGAGTTTCCTTGTTTTTAGCATTTGCATTAACTAATTGTGGTTTTTCTCATCTATTTTAATGCATTTTTTGACTTGACTATTTCTTTAAGTCACGTGTTTATTCTCTCTCTTTTTTTTATTCTTTTTGTTTAATAACAAAAGGGGGAGTAAGAGTAAATTAATTTATGAACACTAACTGAAGCCAAAATTTTAAATTTCTTATTCAGTTTTAATGTTCAGTCTTTAAAGATTATCAGTTACCTTTTGATATATTTAATGGAAATTTTTTATTGAGATCAGAACTTCCCATACATGATACACGTAAGAGAAGATTGCGCGTTTCTCTTAGGTTGATCAGACAACAGAAGAAAGCTTGCAAACCTATCTTCTGGGAGTCAAAATGTATACAGAAGTTCTGGATTCAACACTAAATTTTAAACTGTTTTAATCATTCCTTACTAAACTCAGGGGGAGCTTGCAAAACTCATAAACCTGAAGGATGAATGAATGTGATTAAAATAACAACCATTGTAAATTAATACTTGGTTTGTCATCAATCAAAAAGGGGGAGATTGTTGGAACAAAGTTGGTTTTAACATAACCCAAGAAGTTTTGATGATAACAAAAGTATTAATATACAATAGGGATTACTGATAATTTACTCTAGTGTGCAGATATATAAGTTAAAATTTATTCTACACTAGAAGATGGAAGTTCTGGTTGCTGTTTATAAAGTATCCCCAGAAGATGGGAAAACGCAAGTTCTGTTGGCTGCACAGAAGTTGGAGTCACAGAAGTTGTTGGTCAAAGTCAACCAGAAGATGAAGTCATCAGAAGAAACATTGCTTTCTGCATATTCTGATGATGATGAAATAGCAGAAGACGTCAAAGAACATTCCATTATTCTTAACAACTATCATCTACAAGGAAAGGGAACTGAAGAGTCATCAGAACGTTATTCAAACCGTTATTCTTTTGACAACGACGTCTGTACTATTGTACTATCTTTGTTTTCCTGATTTGGGCGAATATTCGTGATCAAGGACCAGAAGATGTTCTTTTACTTGATTTGAATAAGCACAATTCAAATGGAAACAATAGTACAGTACTACCTAGCTCATTTCATCTGTATCCGCTCAAATTCAAGACGCTCCAACAACGCCTATAAAAGGAGGAAGGATTTGAAGACGAGATACAACAACAACACATCTACGAACAAAGAGCTGTTATTCTGCTGAAATTAAAAGAGCTATTCTTAACTTAGATACAACTTGGATTGATTTTCAAACTCAAGACATTAGCTTTCAACCTCTGGCTTATCAGTTGTTGAACCTTAGTTTTCTTCTAGAATTCTAAGAACAGTCTTGTAATATAAGTTGTATTTCTTTGTTCTGTGAACCTTGATATTTATTATCATTGTTCAAAAATATTGTATTTTGTTTTTGTTGTTAGAAGTCTCTTGCTTGTGTGCTTGAGCATTTGGAAGTCTCTTGTAAGGTGTTACTTGAGCATTGGAAGTCTCTTGCTGTGAGCTTGAGCAATTGTAATCTTGGTGATTATAGTGAAATCCCTTGGAAGTGCAAGGGGACTGGACTACTCTCGGTTTGTGAGAGGAACTAGTATAAATCTTCTGTGTCATCTCTTCTCTGTTCTCTCTGTTTTCATTTACCTCATACTCTGTTTTCCTTCTTGCTACCAGAAGTTGTTTGTGTTAAAGGTTTTAGCCCGCTGCGTTGTCTGATAAGTTGAAAAACATTGAAGAAGTTTTAATTTAACCAAAACACAATTCAACCCCCCTTCTTGTGTTTTTCACACCTTCAATGACTTGGTTTGAAATCCAAGTTGTTTTGAAAAAAGTTTTTTTTGATAAATGATATATTTTGGATATTTTTGAGAAGAGGTGTTAACCTCTATTTTTTGGCTAAAAAGGTTAATGGTTCTAACGAGAGTTCTAACGCTTTAACTAACAACCTAAAATAATTGAAACACGCCTAGACTTTTTGCAACGACATATAGGTCGAGGTCTTCGCCTTTCTTCGGATTAACAATATTAAACATACTAACGAGCAATAATAAGCGAGAATTTAAATCATACAATACATCCAGGGGGTAGCATGCAATGGGGAAATGAATTAAGTAAATAATAGCAATAAATAATAACTGAAAATAAAATCGCGCGAATAACGCGCATTTAAAGTTACAACCGGGGGGGAAACATGTATAGGGGGATTAAAGAATAAATATAATGAGGCATAAAATTTAAGCATATAATATAATGTAAATGCTATAAACATAAATATGGAGCATAATAATCATGAAGCAATAAAATGGGTATAAAGCACGTAATGAATAAATAGAATATTAGTGGTGTGTGAAACGAGAAAGTGAATAATAACTAACGATGAAATTAACACATAAAAACATGAGAGCAAAACACACAAGAAAGAGACAAAGAAAAGCAAAAATCATTATATCATAACAAGGTAATTAATTTGAAAGAGAGCAAACCAAACAATATCACATATATTTTCAAATTATAAACACATGCAATTATTTTCTACTCAAGTGAAAGAAAAGGGAATAAAAAATTATCAAATCATGTAATACTACTTCAAACCATAGTAACATCAAAATAAAATCAAACATTTTCAAGCTCACATACATGCATAATCATTTTAAATGAATAAAAGGAATAATTTACCACTTAAATTAATCATATTTGAAACCAAAAATCTAAAAAAATACAAGTCATGGATACAAGAACTAATCATGCTACCAATCATAAAACAAACCAAAGATGGTTAAGCAAATTAAAGTATCAAACACATTAATGAAACTAAACACATGATTTTATAACTAATCTTCATAGTTAAGATATAATATGAATTAAACATGTGATTAAGGCAAAAATCAAATCAAAGAATAATCATCTACATCAAAGAAAAATTAATTGAGGGTTCATGGTATAGCAAGAATAAAAGACAAGTAATTATTATCATGTCATATTAATTATTAACAATTAATCCTAATTAAGAGAAATTAAAAGATAGCAAAAATACAACATGTGATCAAAATCCAAGTTCTAAAGTTAAATCATAAAGACAAAAAAAGAATCAAGTATGCTAACAATCATATAATAATTTTCATGACAATTAAAAACATTGATTAAAGCTAACTACAACCCTAACATGCAACTATTATTACTAATTAATACAATTAAAATGGGATCAAGATAAAATAAATTCAAAACAGAGGGTAACCTTATTCAAACATCATTTAAAGCTTCATGGCAAGACAAAATCAAAGGAGAATAAATTTCATGTTATTTAAAGTTAATTTCTAGCATTTAAACCTAATTTAAGCAATGTAAAAGCAAAGAATAATAAAAATAATACATGATTAGATTTACAATCAAGGTGAAAAGCTAAACATTAATATATGTTCACATTATATCATAGATCAAAAAACATAAACATATTATCAAACATTAATTAAACTAAACCTAATTTATACACCAATAAATAGGAAAAATATGCAAAAAATATCAAATAAATAAATTAAAAATAAATCTCAAGTTACATCAATTAATATTACCCTAGAACACAATTAAAAAATATCAATCATATCAAAAATGAAAAATAAAATCAAAACAATGAAAGGGGTGCAAATAGCAATCGAAATAAAAACGGGGTGCAGGAAGCAATACCTGTGTCTTGGGCCAAAGTACAGTTTGCAGAGACATCCTATGGGACGCGAGAGTAAAGGATTATGGTGGAACGCGCTTCAAGAAGCGCAGGATCTGCTCATTAAAGGATCGGATGGGCTTCGTTCAAACAGCAGATCTGACGGTCGCGATATGTTGCCAAGATCTGACGTTCAGGGTTGAATCTGGAGACGCGAATGTTCACCGTGCAGCTTCTTCTTCCCCGACCAGCCTTGACGGCGCCGGCGACGGTCCGGTGACCTGAAAAATCAAAAACCACCCAGAAACGTTCGAAATACACACTGTTCTCTTCTTTTTCTCACAAGGAATTCAAAAATGATATTAGTTTCGTGAAATAACGTTTAAATCGTGAGAAACGAAGAGAATAAGGTTTGAAAATTTAAACCCAAACACAAAAATTAACACGTATCAGGGAAAACCAACAACCCAGATAGCATCCTTAGGTCAAGACGAGATGAAAGGCATAAAAAAGGCGTGAGAAAGCTGTCAGAAACGGTCTATAAGAACTTGGATTTTTCATGGAATTTGAGCTCCAACATGAGCTTCAAAACGCCTCTGGGGCTTCAAATTGAAGGTGGTATTTTGATTCTGAAGGTCTTTAGAAGGTTATTGAAAGGTTAATTGGAAGAAAACTTGAAGAAATTGTGTTTTGGGATTTTTATGAAAGTGAGGAAAAATGATGTGTTCTTGGCTGCCTCTTTCTCTGAATTCTTCAAACCTCTGATACAAAAAACGTGCTTGGTATTTATAGAAAGGTTTTAGGTCATGAAATGAGTGATTTTGTGAGGATAATAGGGGCATTCTTGATTTTTTGCAAAGAGGGTCTTTTGTGTTGATGCTTAATCAAAGGTACATGTGTATTGATCTTGTGCAATTGGTATATTGAGGTATATTCTGAGATCAAATGGTTGAGAGAAGATCATGGGAATTTTTGGAATTTATTTGATGGAAGAAAATAATTTAAAACCATTTTAAAATCATTTTTGAAAATAAATAAATATGTGAAAAATATAAATATGCATGAGCAAGGGCAAAAGTGTCCATTTTTAGGGTTTATAAAATGCTTGAGTTGAATTGGAAATAAATGAAAAAAGTTTGAATAAAAAAGGTTACTTGTTGATGAAGAAATGAATTTTTGAATTTAAAATACAAAATATAAATGATATGAAATAAAAATGCAAATGAAAATATAATTGAAATATTTCTGTTGTATTAATAATGTATGAAAATGATGGAAAGGGAATTATAAATAAAAATCATAAAAAATGAATGAAGAAAAAAAAGATTACTTGCAAAAAAGTTATCTTATTATTTGAAATTTGAAAAGAGTAAAATGGGAATAAAATTGAATTTATGAACAAATCATGGCACAAGAGTATATTTGAAAATTTTATGGTGCAAGACAAGGATCAAAATGCCATGTACTTAATTATCTAAAGAATGAAACAGTTAAATAGCGTAAAGAGAATAAAAATACTATTTTTAGCAATTTTGAATTAATAAACAATAATAATGATGATGAAAATTAACAAGCTTTAAAATGGGCAAAAATAAATGAAAAATTAGGGGTGGTCAAAAAATGGGGTATGACAGATGCCCCTATTTAAGTTTCTTCTACCGGGAGTTTCGAAAGAAGAAAAAGATATTTTTGATGTTTTTATTATTTTGAAAGGACGGTAGAAGAGACTTAAATATAAAGTACGCCATTTTTTGACCAACCAGGCAAGGAATGGTATGATGGCAGGCTATGAATGCTATGCTTTGAAATGCAAGGTTATATAGGGTTTATCTAGGAGACAAACTTACTGGGGAATATAAATAATGATGAAAGCGAATAAAGTCCTGTAATGGGCAAAAGTAAAGACAGAAAGCGATAAAGTCTTGTGAGCGAACATAAGCAATAAAGTCCTGTGGGCGGACATAAGCAATAAAAGTCCTGTGAACGGACAGAAGCAGTAAAGTCCTGTGAACGGACAGAAGTAAAGACAGAAAGCGATAAAGTCCTGTGAACGGACATAAGCAGTAAAGTCCTGTGAACGGACATAAGCGGTAAAGTCCTGTGAACGGACAGAAGTAAAGACAGAAAGCGATAAAGTCCTGTGAACGGACATAAGCAGTAAAGTCCTGTGAACGGACATAAGCGGTAAAGTCCTGTATCGGACAGAAGTAAAGACAGAAAGCGATAAAGTCCTGTGAACGGACATAAGCAGTAAAGTGTTCACCAATCTCTTGGATATGGTGAGGATCTGACTAGGAAACTGAACTGTTATGAAAGGAAAAAAAAGTTAGACTGACCAGATGTATCTGAAAAAGACTCCGTTGGGGAATTTTGAATGGTAATTTGTGACATTTGGCATTTAGAATATGTTAAATGATGAATGTTCCATATGATTCATGAATACAAGCACATATATGTGGGAATGGATGCATGGATGCAAATGCATGTTTTGAACTGTTGTTTGTAAGGCGAGATTAACGACACTTGATGACAGACAGAGGAATAATGAGATTAATGGGACCAGCATATCCGTACGAAGTTCTGTCAATTTTCTACCAGAAATAGTGTCCATGTAAATAGAACCTTGCAGGGCAAATCCTTAGGGTAACACATCCTTCTTCCAATTAGTTCTTGGAGTTGAGTTCCACAAATAAAGCCTTTGGTATAAGTCGCCATTTTGTTCTCTGAATTTGACCAAACAAAACCAGCCATTGCTTTTCCATTCTATTTTTCTTTTGCTTTTATCCCTAATTTTTGCCTGGACCGCCCTTTCAGGTTTTCAATCCACCGGGATGCTCATTTTTGGCTAAGCCGCCCTTTCAGGTTTTCAACTTAGCAAGCTATTTTATATTTTTTTGCTCTTTTTCTCTCTTTTTTGTCTTGCAATGGCTGCATCTGCTTTTGAAATATGTCTGTATTTGAAGTACTGTTGTATCATGCTTATGTGACTCGAGAGTGTAAGAGATGTTTGTCATTTTATGTTTTAAAAAGAAAAGACAAGTTTAAAAGGTTTAACATTATTTTTGAGTTATTTGTGCTTCAAAAATCTTAAAGTTAGAATAAAGATATAAGATAAAAGCGTGAATAAATAAGAATTTTAAATAAAAGGCACAGGCTCAAGTTTGCGTAAAAGAGTGAAAACTGGTGTAAAGCGCAATCCCACGGATCATTTAAAATTTAGAAAATGGTAATTAAATGGGGAGGATACGTCAAGTACAATGATTACTATTTTCTCATCAACTTTGAATTCCACCCTAAGAACTACAAACTGAAATTGCCTGCTGACTGAAACATTCCAAGGTAGGTGATGCTTGTTCCGATGCAGTTACTTGTCTTTTCCTTAACTTTTGCATAGATCGCCTTTTCAGGTTTTCGACCTATCAGGATATATATTATTATTTTTTTTGTCTCTAATTTTTGCCTGGACCGCCCTTTCGGGTTTTCAATCCACCGAGACGCTCATTTTTGTCTAAGCCGCCCTTTCAGGTTTTCGACTTAGCGAGCTCTTTTTTTATTTTTAGACAAAGTATTTCTTGACTGCATCAGCATTAACAGGACGAGGGAGCTCATCACCATCCATAGTTGCAAGGGTCATTGCACCACCCGAGAAAGCCCTCTTAACAACATACGGACCTTCATAATTGGGTGTCCACTTGCCCCTAGCATCGGTTTGAAAAGACAGGATCTTTTTTAGCACAAGATCACCTTCATGGAACTCTCGGGGTCGAACTTTCTTGTCAAACGCTTGCTTCATTCTTCTTTGGTACACTTGCCCATGGCACAAAGCCGCCATACGTTTCTCTTCAATTAAATTCAACTGTTCATATCTGTTTCTGCACCATTCAGCCTCAGTCAGTTTAGCTTCCATCAAGACTCTCATTGATGGGATCTCAACCTCTACTGGTAACACTGCTTCCATACCATACACTAAAGAGAAATGGGTTGCCCCTGTTGAAGTGCGCACTGAAGTACGATATCCATGTAAAGGAAAGGGTAACATCTCATGCCAATCCTTGTAATTGACCACCATTTTCTGCACAATCTTCTTAATGTTCTTATTCGCTGCTTCAACCGCACCATTCATTTGGGGCCTATAAGGAGAAGAATTATGATGCTCAATCTTGAACTCCTCACACAAGTCTTTCATCATTTTATTGTTCAAATTCGACCCATTATCAGTAATAATCTTGTTAGGTACACCATAGCAACAAATGATATTACTCTTGATGAAACGAACCACTACTTGCTTAGTAACATTGGCATACGACGCCGCTTCGACCCACTTGGTGAAATAATCAATAGCCACTAGAATAAAACGATGTCCATTGGAAGCCTTTGGTTCAATCCGTCCAATCATATCAATGCCCCACATAGAAAAGGGCCAAGGAGAAGAAATCACATTCAGAGAGGTTGGTGGCATATGAATTTTATCTGCATAAATTTGACACTTGTGACACTTCCGAGCATGCTTATGGCAATCAGACTCCATCGTCAACCAGTAATATCCTGCTCTCAATATTTTCTTGGCCATTGTGTGCCCATTAGGATGAGTTCCAAACGACCCTTCATGTATCTCGTGCATCAAAGAATCAGCTTCTGCTCTGTCCACACACCGTAGTAAAACCATGTCAAAATTTCTCTTGTACAATACCTCTCCATTCAGAAAGAAACTACCAGATAACCTTCTCAAGATCTTCTTATCTTTGCTGGATGCCCCAGGGGGATACTCTTGCTTGTGCAGGAACAACTTGATATCATGAAACCACGGCTTGTCATCAATCACTCCTTCTGCTGTGAACACATATGCCGGCCTTTCAAGACAACGAATACTGATGATCGGAACTTCATTTGGATAATTAACTTTGTACATTGAGGACAAGGTAGCCAAAGCGTCTGCCATTTGATTCTCATCACGAGGAATGTGATGCAACTCCACTTTGTTAAAGAAAGTCAACAATCTTCTTGCATAATCTTTATAGGGAATCAGACCAGCATGGCGTGTCTCCCATTCTCCTTTGATCTGATTGATTACTAGAGCTGAGTCTCCATAGATGTCAATATTCTTGATTCTCAAATCAATTGCTTCTTCAATACCCATAATACAAGCTTCATATTCAGCAATATTGTTGGTACAATCAAACTGCAATCTGGCGGTGAAAGGAATATGAGAACCCTCAGGAGTGACAATAACCCTCAGGAGTGACAATAACTGCCCCAATTCCACTACCATAGACATTCACAGCCCCATCAAATATCAGTCCTCACTTGGAATCTGGATCTGGACCTTCCCCAAACAGTGGTTCATCACAATCTTTCTTCTTCAAATACATGATCTCTTCATCTGGGAAATCAAACTTGATTGGTTGGTATTCTTCAACTGGTTGATGAGCCAAATGATCAGCCAAAACACTACCCTTAATTGCTTTCTGAGCACGGTATTCAATATCATATTCGGACAATAACATCTGCCAACGAGCAATTCTTCCGGTCAAAGCAGCCTTCTCGAAGATGTACTTAATTGGATCAATTTTGGATATCAACCAAGTAGTATGATTAATCAAATAGTGACGCAGACACTTGGCAGCCCAAGCTAATGCACAACAAGTCTTCTCAAGCATGGAATATCTGGACTCACAATCAGTAAACTTCTTGCTCAAGTAATAAATTGCATATTCTTTTCTTCCGGTATCATCTTGCTGCCCCAACACACAACCCATAGAATCTTCCAATACAGTTAAATACATAATGAGTGGCCTCCCCTCAACTGGAGGAATAAGAATAGGTGGTTCCATAAGATACTTCTTGATACTGTCAAAGGCTCTCTGACAATCCTCTGTCCATACGATCTTTTGGTCTTTGCGGAGTAACTTGAAAATTGGCCCACATGTGGCGGTCATATGGGAAATAAACCTGGAGATATAATTCAAACGACCCAAGAAACCTCTAACTTGCTTCTCTGTTTGAGGAGCCGGCATTTCTCTAATAGCTCTGACTTTATCAGGATCAACTTCAATACCTTTCTGACTAACAATGAACCCCAGGAGTTTCCCAGACCTAACACCAAAAGTACATTTATTGGGATTCAAACGGAGTTGATACTTCCTCAATCTCTGAAACATCTTCAACAAATACTCCACATGCTCTTCTTCAGTGCCTGACTTGACGATCATATCATCCACATACACTTCAACTTCTTTATGCATCATATCATGGAATAGCGTGGTCATGCCCCTTTGGTAGGTAGCACCTGCATTTGTCAACCCAAAAGGCATTACTTGGTAACAGAAAGTGCCCCAAGGCGTGATGAACGAAGTTTTCTCTCTGTCTTCAACGGCCATCTTGATCTGATTATACCCCGAGAAACCATCCATGAAGGAAAAGACTTTGGATTTGGCAGTATTATCAACAAGTACATCAATATGAGGTAATGGGAAATCATCTTTTGGACTAGCTCTATTCAAATCTCTGTAGTCAACACACATTCTGACCTTACCATCCTTCTTCGGAACTGGTACTATATTGGCTAACCACTGAGGATACTCTGAAGTAATAAGAAAACCTGCATTAATCTGTTTCTGAACTTCTTCCTTGATCTTGAGTGCCATGTCAGGATGAGATCTTCTTAATTTTTGTTTCACTGGAGGACATTCCGGCTTCAAAGGTAAACGGTGTTCCGCAATCTCAGGATCTAACCCAGGCATATCTTGATACGACCATGCAAAGATGTCAAGATATTCTCTGAGCAACTCTACTACCCTTGCCTTGACTGATTCTTCCAAACCTGCTCCTATCTTGATTTCCCTTTTTTCTTCCTCAGTACCCAGATTGATCAACTCTGTAACTTCCTGGTGAGGCTGAATGGCCACATCTTCCCGATCCAACAATCGTCTAATCTCATTAGGGATCTCTTCATCCTCCTCTTCCATAGCTTCGTAGACTGGAAACTCAAAGTTGATAGAGGGTCTAGAATCATTGTACTCAACGGGTTTGTTGATGTTAATTCTGCATATGATTGATGATTGATTTTATTTTGATAAGAATGCAGAATTTTTATTTGATAAAAGTAACAAGAAAAGAAGGTGAAAAATAAAATATATATATGATTTGTTTTTTGTGTTACCATTTTCAAGAATAAAAGGAAATAAAGAAAATATAAAAAGTCATGATAAAAACGACGATTTTCATTAATATTCTTGAAGCAATTTAAACAAAGCCCGAACATTGCCTCACTCTTGCTTGGGGCAGGACAAGAGGATTTTTCTTAAAAACATAAAATGGCAAACATATTACTTAGACAGAGGAATGACAGAAGGGACATCAACAACAATCCAATTGCGGCATATTCCTCCAGGAGTCACGAACGATGATGGTCCTTCTTCATCTTCATCTCCAATAACAGCATTAATTTCTGAGGGATTGTTGATAAAACCAACACTGCGGAAAACATCTTCAAATGGCTCTCTCTTTCCCATCCTAGTAGAAGGAGTGAAACCCAAACCTGCCCTGTTCTTGTTTTCTGATAACTGTAGTACCTTTCCACAACCAGCAGTCTTGCCTTCTTTCACAACCCTTTGTGCATCCTTCAAAGATGCCATAGATGTCTCAGCTCTGATTGGACCTTTCTCCTCAAGGGAGAGTCCCTGAAACGCTGTACCGTCTGATTCATCCGCACCAATACATGAGAAATTTGACAAATGACTAATAAGTAGGGCTTCCTCCCCATTCACAATTACCAGTTTTCCTTCATTCACATACTTCAACTTCTGATGCAAAGTGGATGTCATGGCACCGGCCTCGTTAATCCATGGACGTCCCAAAAGACAACTGTAAGCAGCTTGTATATTCATCACCTGAAAAGTAACTTGGAACTCATGCGGGCCCACCGCGATAGGTAAATCCACCTCACCAATCACCGACTTCCTTGATCCATCAAACGCTTTCACAATCATTGAACTGGGCCTCATATAGGCATCCTTGTAGAAAAGTTTGTCTAGAGTAATTTTAGCCATCACATTCAGAGACGACCCAGTATCAATCAACACATTAGATAAAACATCGGACTTGCAATTAACTTCCTCTCTCGGGAAGTTCTTCATCACTGAAACTCAGATTATTACAAGCAGTCACATTTCCCACTATTCCTCCGAACTGACTCAAAGTCACATCTTTCTCAACATAGGCTTGATCTAACACCTTCAACAGAGCCTCCCTATGGGCATCAGAACTCATCAATAAAGACAACATAGAAATCGTAGACGGGGTTTGTAACAACTGGTCCACAATCTTGTATTCACTTCTTTTGATCAGTTTCATCACCTCATCAGAATCTTCATACTCTTTTTCAACTGGCTTGCTAGGAACACTAACTGGCACTTTTTCAATGACGGGTATACTTGGCTTTTGAGGAACTGCCCCTTGGATAACACGACCACTTCTCAGAATTCTACTATTATCGGTAACATTGCCCAGTGTAGTCAAAGGAGGAATAGAAGTCTTCACTCCATTTTGTATCATGGTAGCTTGATATCTATAAGGTATAGCCCTCTCAGAAGCATAAGGCATAGACCCTGGCACACGGATTGTGAGCCTAGGAATGTTGCACTCACCGCTATTATAAATCATTTCCAAACGATCAGTAGCACTAAGCTCGGGTGAAATAACACAAACCTCTTCAGCTTTCTTCGTCACTAACAGCTCTCCTTTGTCCATTAAACCTTGGATATCTTTCTGAACTTAGGAACAACCCCGGGGATCTGACAGACATACTTCACACACTGAATGATCATGATCGAACATCTTTGCTTTGCACATTTTGACATGGATAGGAACCAGAGGAGTCTTGATACTTTTCACACTGAGGATGGCATTTGTAGCTAAGCATGGTTGAATGAAATGGACAGAGGGGTTATGATTTGGTAAAGGGTTTGTTTGAACATTGGGGTTCTCATCTTTGAAAGTCAACACTTTGCTTCGGACTAAGTCCTGGACAGCCTTTTTGAAAGCAAAACAGCGTTCCACGTCGTGGCCAGGTGCCCCTTGGTGGAAAGCGCAAGTCAAGTCGTTTCGGTACCAAGTAGGTAGAACAGCAGGCACTGGAGGTGGTGGCCTTGTTTGAATGAAGTTCTTGGCAAGTAAAGCGGGGAACAAATCAGCGTACTTCATTGGTATGGGATCAAAGGGTGGATATCTGGGAGTGCGGTTGAATGTTTGTTGGACATTTTGAGGACGAATTTGTGGTGGATATGATCGTTGGGGTGTCATTTGTGGATATTGTGCCTGTGGAGGCATTTGTGGGTAATGTGGTTGTGATGTGGGTGCTATGACTGAGACATGTTGATAACTTGGATACCTTGGCTGAAAACCTCCTTGGGTCACCATACCGACTTCAGACTCTTTCTTTTTCGGGAAATTGTGACCATACTTCTTGGTGTTACTGACAGGGGGATTCTCTTTTGACATTCTTCCTTGGCGGATGGCCTCTTCTAGGCACATCCCCGTCTCTACCACTTCCGTAAAACTCCTAGAAACCATATTGAACATCTTCTCATAAAAGAACGGATTAAGGGTGTGAATAAACATCTTGGACAATTCTCTCTCTTCGATAGGAGGACGAGCCTGAGCAGCTAACTCCCTCCACCTCTGAGCATACTCTTTGAAGGATTCTTTTTCTTTCTGGGTCATGGCACGGAGTTCATCTCTATCAGGGGCCATGAAGGAATTGTAGTTATACTAAGACATGAAAGCACTGGCCAGATCATTAAAGGTACGGATAT
The DNA here is from genome assembly GCA_954870985.1 of Trifolium fragiferum. NCBI lineage: Eukaryota > Viridiplantae > Streptophyta > Magnoliopsida > Fabales > Fabaceae > Trifolium > Trifolium fragiferum. The sequence continues at coordinate 26,728,738 of OX940796.1, forward strand.
CAGCTCTATTCAAATCCATGTACCACCTCAAGGCTGCCCCAGACAGGCTATCTTGGAAATAATGAATCAGGAGCTTATCATTGCTAGTTTGAGTAGACATTTTCCTCGCATACGTGGTCAGATGAGCTTTTGGGCAAGTACTTCCTTTATACTTCTCAAAATCTGGAACTTTGAACTTAGGCGGAACAACAACATCAGGAACCAAGCACAATTCATGGGCATCTTTACCAAACAGATCTTTCCCCTTGAGGGCTCTCATTTCGCGTTGCATTTCATTGAACTTGTCTTGCAGATCTTCCACTCTATCAAAACCTCCCATGCTTTCCGCATGAAAAATAGGCTCTTGGTAATGAGGTGTGGTATGGACTGCAGGCGCAGTAACAGTAGCAGTAACTTGTGGGAGAGCATTTTCTAATTGAACAAGAGGAGCCTCGGTCACTTGAGGGAAGAACCCTCCTCCCAGAAAACCTTCTGATAATCCCCACGTACAACCTTCAGGCATAGAGAGCCTGGGAGCAGGAATTGGTGCTGATACAGCTGGGGGTGGCACAGGCGCACCACTAGACTGGAGAACTGATGTCGAACCCTGATTCTGACTTGCCAACAAAGAAGTTACCATAGTAGTCAAATTCTCAATCTCGACCTGCATACCAGTCATCTGTTTACGGAGCTGAGTGTTCTCTTCTTCAACAGTTGCCATCTTCTTCTTAATCTGAGACCGGGTGTTGTAAGTACGAGTCGCTTTGTAACGGATACGCCGAGCCACTTTAACTGAGGCAGAGGAGAGGGGGAAGAATATGAGACTCTATTTTTTTTTTTGGAAATTTATGAATGCAGCATGATGCATGCTAAATTATGCAAGTTTTTTGATGTTGAAGGGCTTATATTGAATTAAATGTAAACACTATAGAAAATATCCATTTCATCTAATAACTAGGACTTTACAAAGACAAAGATACAAGGAAAAAGTTTTTTTTTTTTTAGTCCTTCAACACCGGATGGAAAAAAAAGTTTTATGAATGAATGCATGTATGCAATTAATGATGCACAAACATGGGTGGGTTAAGGTAAAAATGTTGGAGTCAAAGGTAAGAGCCCCTTCCCACATGGTAAGTACTAAGGTTTATTTGTACCTGCATCACGGGTTCTACAAGGTTCCCAAAGTTATAAACCGTCTTTTGGATATTATCGGTTTACGGCACTACTCCCGTTCCAATAATATTCGCAAGACAATCTCGTTCGGTTGTGGCATCGCGTATCAACCAATCTAAACTACTCTAGACCGGTCACCGCGCCACGTCCTAATGGCCAAGATGGGTTAAGTGTAACTCTAAAGGTCCACAATCCTTCGGTCCTCCAAAAATAGAACGTCAACACAACTACTCATGTCAACATTCCACCTTTGAACTTCCTAGACTGTGCGTGGTTGTATCACATGTGAACATGAATTGAACTACTCCAATCCCGTCACTATGATCCTACCACATCCTATCTTATTGTTTCGCTCAAGTCCAGGTTAGGACTGTCTCACTCAAGCAATTTTCCCAATTTAAAGCTCATAAATCAAACATATACACATATAAACAAACAAGCGCAAAAGAAAAAGATTACAAGATGGGCTCAACCCGCTCGGGGGATCCCCAGTGAAGTCGCCATTTCTGTCGCGGTGATTTTTGGATGTCAAGCTATAAGGAAGCGTTGAATCACAAAATATTTAAATGCACCACCGAGCTTTTATTTTTCCGAAGAAGGGAGAAAAGTCCGTTAAAACACCCTAAAGAAAGAGATCGAGGTAAGGGGGTTGGTTACGCAAAGGGAAGGTATTAGCACCCTAGGCGTCTATAGTACTCTATAGGAACCTCTTGTATTCTATCTTAAGCGCTTTGTTTTTATGTGTTTGAAAATATGTATAAGATTTAGGGCTAATGAGCATTTATTTGGGAAAATAGGTTTTGAGTGACAAAATGCACTTGGCTTGAGTTCCAAGGTTTTAATCTAATGAAAAGAATTGAGTTTTAAGAATGGAAAATAAAACTTGATTTGAAAAACCAAGGGTTTTTACCTAGAGAAAATAGAGTTTGATTGATTGAGAGCTTGGTTTAAAATCCAAGCTATTTTGAAAACTGTTTGATTAATGACTTGGTTTGAAATCCAAGTTGTTTTGAAAAAAGTTTTTTTTTTATAAATGATATATTTTGGATATTTTTGAGAAGAGGTGTTGACCTCTATTTTTTGGCTAAAAAGGTTAATGGTTCTAACGAGAGTTCTAACGCTTTAACTAACAACCTAAAATAATTGAAACGCGCCTAGACTTTTTGCAACGACATATAGGTTGAGGTCTTCTCCTTTCTTCGGATTAACAATATTAAATATACTAACGAGCAATAATAAGCGAGAATTTATATCATACAATACATCCAGGGGGTAGCATGCAATGGGGAAATGAATTAAGTAAATAATAGCAATAAATAATAACTGAAAATAAAATCGCGCGAATAACGCGCATTTAAAGTTACAACCGGGGGGGAAACATGTATAGGGGGATTAAAGAATAAATATAATGAGGCATAAAATTTAAGCATATAATATAATGTAAATGCTATAAACATAAATATGAAGCATAATAATCATGAAGCAATAAAATGGGTATAAAGCACGTAATGAATAAATAGAATATTAGTGGTGTGTGAAACGAGAAAGTGAATAATAACTAACGATGAAATTAACACATAAAAACATGAGAGCAAAACACACAAGAAAGAGACAAAGAAAAGCAAAAATCATTATATCATAACAAGGTAATTAATTTGAAAGAGAGCAAACCAAACAATATCACATATATTTTCAAATTATAAACACATGCAATTATTTTCTACTCAAGTGAAAGAAAAGGGAATAAAAAATTATCAAATCATGTAATACTACTTCAAACCATAGTAACATCAAAATAAAATCAAACATTTTCAAGCTCACATACATGCATAATCATTTTAAATGAATAAAAGGAATAATTTACCACTTAAATTAATCATATTTGAAACCAAAAATCTAAAAAAATACAAGTCATGGATACAAGAACTAATCATGCTACCAATCATAAAACAAACCAAAGATGGTTAAGCAAATTAAAGTATCAAACACATTAATGAAACTAAACACATGATTTTATAACTAATCATCATAGTTAAGATATAATATGAATTAAACATGTGATTAAGGCAAAAATCAAATCAAAGAATAATCATCTACATCAAAGAAAAATTAATTGAGGGTTGATGGTATAGCAAGAATAAAAGACAAGTAATTATTATCATGTCATATTAATTATTAACAATTAATCCTAATTAAGAGAAATTAAAAGATAGCAAAAATACAACATGTGATCAAAATCCAAGTTCTAAAGTTAAATCATAAAGACAAAAAAAGAATCAAGTATGCTAACAATCATATAATAATTTTCATGACAATTAAAAACATTGATTAAAGCTAACTACAACCCTAACATGCAACTATTATTACTAATTAATACAATTAAAATGGGATCAAGATAAAATAAATTCAAAACAGAGGGTAACCTTATTCAAACATCATTTAAAGCTTCATGGCAAGACAAAATCAAAGGAGAATAAATTTCATGTTATTTAAAGTTAATTTCTAGCATTTAAACTTAATTTAAGCAATGTAAAAGCAAAGAATAATCAAAATAATACATGATTAGATTTACAATCAAGGTGAAAAGCTAAACATTAATATATGTTCACATTATATCATAGATCAAAAAACATAAACATATTATCAAACATTAATTAAACTAAACCTAATTTATACACCAATAAATAGGAAAAATATGCAAAAAAATATCAAATAAATAAATTAAAAATAAATCTCAAGTTACATCAATTAATATTACCCTAGAACACAATTAAAAAATATCAATCATATCAAAAATGAAAAATAAAATCAAAACAATGAAAGGGGTGCAAATAGCAATCGAAATAAAAAGGGGGTGCAGGAAGCAATACCTGTGTCTTGGGCCAAAGTACAGTTTGCAGAGAGATCCTATGGGACGCGAGAGTGAAGGATTATGGTGGAACGCGCTTCAAGAAGCGCAGGATCTGCTCATTAAAGGATCGGATGGGCTTCGTTTAAACAGCAGATCTGACGGTCGCGATATGTTGCCAAGGTCTGACGCTCAGGGTTGAATCTGGAGACGCGAATGTTCACCGTGCAGCTTCTTCTTCCCCGACCAGCCTTGACGGCGCCGGCGACGGTTCGGTGACCTGAAAAATCAAAAACCACCCAGAAACGTTCGAAATACACACTGTTCTCTTCTTTTTTTCACAAGGAATTAAAAAATGATATTAGTTTCGTGAAATAACGTTTAAATCGTGAGAAACGAAGAGAATAAGGTTTGAAAATTTAAACCCAAACACAAAAATTAACACGTCTCAGGGAAAACCAACAACCCAGATAGTATCCTTAGGTCAAGACGAGATGAAAGGCATAAAAAAGGCGTGAGAAAGCTGTCAGAAACGGTCTATAAGAACTTGGATTTTTCATGGAATTTGAGCTCCAACACGAGCTTCAAAACGCCTCTGGGGCTTCAAATTGAAGGTGGTATTTTGATTCTGAAGGTATTTAGAAGGTTATTGAAAGGTTAATTGGAAGAAAACTTGAAGAAATTGTGTTTTGGGATTTTTATGAAAGTGAGGAAAAATGATGTGTTCTTGGCTGCCTCTTTCTCTGAATTCTTCCAACCTCTGATACAAAAAACGTGCTTGGTATTTATAGAAGGGTTTTAGGTCATGAAATGAGTGATTTTGTGAGGATAATAGGGGCATTCTTGATTTTTTGCAAAGAGGATCTTTTGTGTTGGTGCTTAATCAAAGGTACATGTGTATTGATCTTGTGCAATTGGTATATTGAGGTATATTCTGAGATCAAATGGTTGAGAGAAGATCATGGGAATTTTTGGAATTTATTTGATGGAAGAAAATAATTTAAAACCATTTTAAAATCATTTTTGAAAATAAATAAATATGTGAAAAATATAAATATGCATGAGCAAGGGCAAAAGTGTCCATTTTTAGGGTTTATAAAATGCTTGAGTTGAATTGGAAATAAATGAAAAAAGTTTGAATAAAAAAGGTTACTTGTTGATGAAGAAATGAATTTTTGAATTTAAAATACAAAATATAAATGATATGAAATAAAAATGCAAATGAAAATATAATTGAAATATTTCTGTTGTATTAATAATGTATGAAAATGATGGAAAGGGAATTATAAATCAAAAATCATAAAAAATGAATGAAGAAAAAAAAGATTACTTGCAAAAGAAGTTATCTTATTATTTGAAATTTGAAAAGAGTAAAATGGGAATAAAATTGAATTTATGAACAAATCATGGCACAAGAGTATATTTGAAAATTTTATGGTGCAAGACAAGGATCAAAATGCCATGTACTTAATTATCTAAAGAATGAAACAGTTAAATAGCGTAAAGAGAATAAAAATACTATTTTTAGCAATTTTGAATTAATAAACAATAATAATGATGATGAAAATTAACAAGCTTTAAAATGGGCAAAAATAAATGAAAAATTAGGGGTGGTTAAAAATGGGGTATGACACTCGTGCTCAGTTCACACTATCATCTACATACAGTTTTCATCATTGGGATCATGTTTCATCGTGCTAGATAAAATTTTAAATAAGTAATCCCAATGACAAAATATGAAATTATGGATTACTTCCACATTCAAAATTTAAATTTAATTTCGTCAATGTATATTTTTAATAGTGAGGGTTAGAATGCTCCCCGTTTTTCATTCTACACCATCAAAACTCTCTCTCTAATTTTATCTGTCTTCCGTGTCCATTACGGGACTCTATATCTACTCCATGAACAAAAAATAGTTGGTAATTCTTTATTATTTTAAAACAAATCAACATAGAAATATTACATGTAATTGAATGATTGGATAATAGATACATGTCAAATCAAATTTTAGCTGAAGTGTTCACATAGTTTTTATATAGAAAATATATAATATTTAATCATGGATTAAATAAGTTTGTCGTCATTAAAAATATAATATATGTTAATAATTAAAATATAATATTTTAATTTCTACAATAAAAATATAATATTAGAAAAGCTTTAATTGAATTTCACTAACGCAATATTATTAAAATATAATAATAAAAATATTAAGATACGTGAGAGATTCTATCTCTTCCTCTCTCTCTCTCTCTCTCTCTCTCTCTCTCTCTCTCTCACTCTCACTCTCACTCTCACTCTCACTATTTCTACATTTCTCCCACAGGATCATTTTATGTTTTAATAATATTGATTTGCTTATGTTGTTCATTTTCTTTTGAAGGTTGTCTATGTCATTTTTCATTTTTATATTATTTTGAATGTTGCTTATATTTTTCTTTCAATTATTTATGAAATTGATTTTATTTAATTTACTTGAGTATGAAAATGCAATATATGTTTAAAGATGTTACAGGGACATAGTAGGATGAGAAGTACTCCCTCATTCCCCGTTCAACAACACTATATGAGATTCTTTCTCCCCCCTCTCTCTCTCACGTCTCTATAGGGACTCCATCAACAAAAAATAATTGTACATTTAATAATATTTTTCAAATCAATATTAACATACTTTGACCGTGTTTCTATACTCAAACTATTTTTTGTCATTGTACCACAAATAATCAATTTTCATGTTTGAGCGTCAAATGAAAAAATCTATGTATGAATTTTCACTCACATTGATAAATTAGCATCCAGAAAAAGATTTGAACGAATGTTTATGGAAAACTTAAAATCGAAATTATAAATAAAAAACCCATTGATTATAAAAAATTAAAATTATATTAATTTATTTTAGGTTTCAATTCCCATAGATTTTTTCAGTTGGATGGAATCTAGTGAATGTGCGATGTACACATAATATGGAAAAACTCCCGTAGTCGAATTCAAATTTTAATTAGTCAATATATATTTTTAACAGTGTAGTGAGAAGTGTTTTCTGTTTCCCATTATATACCATTCAAAGATTCTCTCTCTCTAGAGTCTCAGTTACACGATTTTATAGGGGTTCCATCAACAAAAAATAGTTGGTAATTCTATATTATTTTTATAATGAATATGAATAAAAATTTTGTGTTCATTTATCACTACCCTCTAACTCATTATCTGTCTTCCGTGTCCATTACGGGACTCTATATCTACTCCATGAACAAAAAATAGTTGGTAATTCTTTATTATTTTAAAACAAATCAACATAGAAATATTACATGGAATTGAATGATTGGATAATAGATACATGTCAAATCAAATTTTAGCTGAAGTGTTCACATAGTTTTTATATAGAAAATATATAATATTTAATCATGGATTAAATAAGTTGGTCGTCATTAAAAATATAATATATGTTAATAATTAAAATATAATATTTTAATTTCTACAATAAAAATATAATATTAGAAAAGCTTTAATTGAATTTCACTAACGCAATATTATTAAAATATAATAATAAAAATATTAAGATACGTATAATATTAGAGTTTCTAAAATTAAAAAGTACCAATCCCCACAAAAAGAAAGAGTTTCTACAAAAAAAAATATAATATCAGAGATTCTAAAAAAAAGTATTACATTTTTTACAAAAAAATATACTCGCATAATATTAAAGTTTTGACAATAAAAAAAAATTAGAGAATATCTAATTGAGTGACAAATACAAACTCGATAAAAAAAAAAGATAACAAAGATAAAAAGCTCTAGTTTAGTTGTATATATCCAACAATTTTGTTTTATAATAATGGGTTAGAGGCATATATCCAATTAATTTAATAGTATATACCAAAAAAATTGTTCTTAAAAAATAATGGGTTAGAAAAGATTAAAAAAAACAAAAGAAAAAAAGCTCTAGTTTAGTTGTATATATCCAACAATTTTGTTTTATAATAATGGGTTAGAGGCATATATCCGATTAATTTAATAGTATATATCCAAAAATTTGTTTTCTTAAAAAATAATGGGTTAGAAAATATTAAAAAATACAAAATAAAATAGAAAAACTCTAATTGAATGTTGTAAGTGCACCAGTTCATCCTCATGTTTTAATAATTGTCAAAACACATGAAAATAGAGTAGAACATATTTTGGCAACATTACAAATCACTTGACAGCGTGAAACCTTTTTACAAACTTTGAAAAATTGATTTTTAGGTATTATGTATCGATACATAAACATGTGTATCGATACAAATGTCCTGAAATTACTTCAGGCTGATTTTGAGCAATTTGTATCGATACATATATCACTTGTATCGATACAAAAGTGGTCACTCAGAGGCAGAAGGGCTTCTGTGTATCGAATCATGCTTACATGTATCGATACACACCCCTGCTTCTCAGAAAACCAGAATGTGCTTGATGTATCGAATCATGCCTGCATGATTTGATACATATCAGTCAAGATTTCAAGAAACTGATATATGTATCGATACACATACGTGTTTGTATCGATACATAGGTCAAAATTTTCAAATTTGAACGCTGGTCAAAGGGTTTGTATCGATACACACTAACCTTTGTATCGATACATGTCTGTTAAATTTTGCCTAAATTTGCTCAATCCTATTTTCTCTATAAATAGCAATGTGGTGTGTCATTGTAAACCAGAGAAAACTAGTGTGAAAGATCAGAAAACACTTTGGGTACAAGTTGAGTGAGAATTTGCATCAAAGGGTTTTATTCCTCACAAATTCATCATCTTCATCAAGGATTGCAATCAATTTGGATTTTGAGTATGGGATCAATTCCATAGAGGTTGAGTTCTTGTGTGATAACGTTCGATACGGTTCGCGGTGAATCAGAATCGTAGTCGGGTTGAATTGTGCGAAGAAGGTTCTAGTGTTTCTCTCAAGTGATTCAAGATAGTGCTTGTCTTGAAGGTTTCGACAACAAGAAACGAAGGACTCAGCTGGACGATCGGGTGCGGTTCGGCACAAGGTTGATCGTTGGAATCAGAGGGCGAAGTTTCGTTGTGTGTCGAGGTTATTCGCATTAGTTTACTTTTGTGTCGTTATAGTCGTATAAGGTTCAATTGTAAACTGTGCACTCTTAGTTCATCACGTTTTGATCTATAAACGGCGGGAGACGTACTCGGACATACGCGTGGACGACGCGCAATCCGAGGAACTCCCTAATCACATCGTGTGTGTCTCTCTCTCTTTTAAATTTCGTTATTTCGTTAATTTGATTATCGGTTGAATTTTTGGTGTTCGTATTGGTTCACAAAAATTCAATTGACCATTACTTGATTGTGATTGTTTTGAATTGTGATTGTTAACTTGTTTTGGGATTAAAATTCAATTTGTTTAATTTGAATCCTTTTTGATATCGAACACGTTTCAAGTCTTTTCGAAAACCGTTCTAGGCTTTACTATTTTTCATTTGGTCAACGGTGCGTAGACTACCGATCCGGTGGTTCTTCCGCTCGCGCGACCAATCGAAACAATTTTCAAAAATCGCATTGTTTTAAAGGGTCACTTATTCAACCCCCCCCTTCTAAGTGATAAGCCGAGTAGTCTAACAAATGCCACATAAGCAATTTTTCTTCAGAATGCACGAGAAGGCTCCATGGGAATCTCGCTATGTATATAATAAAGATACCATTGAGAGATTAGCTCTCTCTTTATAGGTCATGGCAACCAAAGGTCACCGCAATCAAAGAAGCGAATGATCTTACTACTTTGAGCCTCACGACATTGTTTGGTAAGCTAACGGAACATGAACATGTGCTTAGCTTGTTGGACAAGCATGATAAAGGTGAGAAAAAGGAAAAACACCACGAAAAAGAAAAGGAAAAGGACAAGAGGTCGATTGCTCTAAAAGCCTCAAAGTCAAAGTCCAAAAAGGTTGAGCAAGTGGAAAGTAGCTCAAGTGAAGACGATTCCGATGATGAGGAAATGGGGCTCTTCGTTCGACGCTACAATAGGTATGTGAGAAAGAATGAGATAAGGCATTCCGATGACAATCTTAAGAAGTTTCGGAAAGATAGTGGTTACCGCCGGAAGAATGAAGATGCTAGGTACTCCAATAAAGGGGCATGCTATGAATGCGGCCAAGTTGGCCATTTCAAGCCGGATTGCCCTAAGCTCAAGAGAAAAGAGAAGGAGTCATCCTCATTCAAACGGGGAAGCAAGGACAAAGGAAAGAAAGCTTATGTTGCATGGGATAGTGGAAGCTCATCTTCCTCTTCATCATCAAGCTCTAGCTCAAGTGATGAAGATGCATTGGCAAATGTGTGCTTGACATCCCATGATCGCAAGAAACTTGCTCCTAAAAAGGTAAATCAAAATCCCTCTAGCTCATATACGCTCTTAGAATATCATGAGTTACAAGTTGCTTTTGAAAAGTTACATAAGGAAACTAAAGAAGCTTTTCAACGATTAAAAGGTTTAATGCAAGTTTATAAATACCTTGAGGCAAAAGTTTCGGAAACGGAGCTTGAGTTGAAAGCTCTCAAGGAATCTATGATTCAAAAACCTCTTGTGACTGTTGATAGTTATGGTAACGATAGATACGGATGTGATGGATGCTTTTACTTATATAGAGACTTGCGAAAGTTGCAAGATAAGATAAAAGAACCATCCAAGCTGGAGATTACTTTTACGGTTGATTCATCTAAATTCAACAAATCATTACATCCTAGAAATAAGAAGTATAAATTTGTTGAAAAAGACTCTAAGAAAAGTAATCCTCATATTGTTTGTCATTATTGTTGTGACAAAGGTCATACTATTGCAAAGTGCCATGCTCGAAAGGTTTTGGTACCAAAGGGCAAATTGCAATGGTTACCCAAGTTAGGCAATAATGGTACTACTAACCAACTAGGACCCAACATGAGTTGGGGACCTATATGTAGGAAGACGTCTTGAACCATTGACAAGAGACACCAACAACAATGGAGTTCAAGACTTACGAAGAAGGTAAATGATGAGAAAAGCTTCAACTCGACATCTACAAAGTTGTGGAAATTGATCACTTCCTCCACTTAACACTTAAGGGAAGACTCTATTCTCTACCTTTGCCTTTATATTGTTTTACTTAGCATTTGTACTATGGTTTCATATACTCATACAATTCATCTTAATATGATATTGGTATTGATAGTTGTCTAGTCCTCCATTTCCAAGAATTTTGCTCAAAAATATTTATAAGTTTTTGAGTTTCACATGTTTATAATGGGGATTTAACAAAAATCTTTACAATTGCAATATTGAGTTCATACTTGGTGTGTATATGTTTGTTTTTGTTCTCATATGTGACTTTGAGTGCATACATACACATATATCTTCATATGATTAATTTTGGTACCTTGAGTCATTTATGTGAATGTTCTATCATGCATATATGGTTTGACATGTGTTCTCATGTTATAATGTGTTTTGGTATTGTTTTTGCTCACATATATAAGTATGTACCGTCTTGATTATATGTGTTTCATTCATATACATTATTTGGAAGTCATAAAAATTATTTTGAAACTTATAAGTTCATGTGTTTTGAGAAAATTTGAAAATAATGCATTTTCGATCGATACAGATATACGTTGTATAGATACGTGTTAGTTTTTCTGCAAATTTCAAAATTAACAGATATGTATCGATACATACAATTCTTGTATCGATACATAGCTTCTAAGTTTTAACCGAAAGTGTCTCACGTATCGATACATGCGTGCATGCTTCGATACATGCTGCAGAAAACTGACTTGTATCGATACAAACACGAGTTTGTATCGATACAAACGCGTAAAAACTGTTTTAAGTATCAATTTTCATTCATTCATTCATCAAAACACCTAAAACCTCTTCTTCTCCACACAAACTCTTTCAAAACCCTCATTCCCAAATTCTCAATCTCCCTCCAAACTTCATCAAAACCCATAAAACTTGTCACAAAACCACTCCAAATTCGTTACCCATTCTCATTCCTTCGTCAATTTCACGGTTTAAGCTTCCTCGTCCTCACATTCTAGACAAGGATTCTTCAAATTGGGTTGTGCATTCTTCAAGTTTTCTATCATCCAACAAGGTAACATTACACCAATCCTTACTCTAGGAATGTCTACTAGCAATAGAAGTAAGAATAGTGGTAGGACTAAGATTAGGGACACTGATCATGAGGACAATTTTAGGGAAGAAAATTTTGTTCATGAAAATTACTTGCACTTCTATATTAGAACTTGCAAAGAAAAGAAGGTAATCCCTCAAAATGCTGTTGATGTAGCCAACCTTGAGGAATTACACTTGGGTGAAGTTGCTGAGATCATTAGGAGAGAAAATCTTGTCACTTTTTGTAACCTGAAGAAATCTTACATAGAGGATTTAATTAGGATTTTCTACTCTGGATTGCAAGAGCAAAATGGTGCTGAGTTTGAGTTCTGCATAGGAATGAAAATTTACAAGGCTACTAACAGTCTTTGGTTTAAGCTATTTGGCATGGTAACTGATAGGAACTTGAAAAAGTTTACTGATATTGATGGTCCTAAGTATAATATGACTGAGTTTGCAAGCACTCTAACTAGGAATGGTAAAAGTCCAAATGGAAAGGCCGGCAAACTCAAGAAAGGTCCAAGAGTTTTACTTTGGATTGTGAATCACATTCTAAGACCTAGAGGTGGATCCTACTCTAGACTCGATTGGAAGGACATTGATCTTATGTATATTATGATGGAGAAAAAGAAAATGGATTGGCCACACTACATCGTGAGCCGTTTGTTTACCTTGAGAGATTCTAAAAAGGATCATTGTTTCGGATATTCAAGCTGGATCTCTACTATCTTGGAACACTTTAAGATAACCACCCAAGTAGCAGGATCTTGGATTAATCCAAAAAGAGATCAAATCTTCAGCATGACTCAAATGAAAAAGATGATTTATAAGTGGAATGATACGATTGAAGACTATGAATTTTGTGGAAAGGAAGATGAAGATGAAGAAACACTTCAAGGTCATCAAGAGGAAATGGGTAAGAAAGCAAGGGTAGAAACCCATAGAGGTGAAAGCATGGAGAGTGATCCGTCGGACACTAGTAATGGTGCAATTATGGAAATGTTAAGGGAAATGAGCTTAAGACAAGCTAAATTCCAAAATGAGGTCACCATTAGACTTGATGATATGCATGCTTATAACGTCTCAAGCTTTGATCATCTACAAAATCAATTGGATGAATGCATCAAGCAACAAACTTCAGTTGTTCAATACCTCAACTCCAACCCTCCTTCTAACCCAAATGACATGAATGATGATGCTTGAATTAGTTTTTTTTTTTAACTCCAACATTTTATTTTCTCGTATCACATGAACAATTTATTGTTATTGCTTATGACTTCTTTTTGGTTTTCGATTTGGTTGTACAGATTATTTGTAATGTTGTCATGTTTGGACAACATTCATTTTGGATTATGTATGACTTTATTGAATCATTCGGTGTGTATGGATTATTGTTTTTATGTTTATGCACTCGTTGCATTGCTTTGTTTATTTTCGTCCCATATTTTGATATGATCATTGATTTAAAAATGTCGACGTGTTACAATATTCATGCTTTGGTTTTGGTTTGTTGTTCTACATTCCATGTTTGTCATGAAATTTGGTTTTCGTCATTAATATATTTTGGCATATCTTTGTATGTATTTCTATTGGTTAGAAACTTTATCATATATGTGCATTTCGACAAATGTAAGTGCACGATATGATTTTAGGTCAATATTGATTGAACTTGATACTTCTAATAGACTCTCTTCTTCTTTTTGATAATGTCAAAGGGGGAGAGATTTGGATGCACAAACTAAGGATAAAAAGCTCAAGTGTCTTGAAGATTCAACTATGACAATCGCATTATGGCATCAACTCAGGGGGAGCATGCTTATTGGTAGCATTGGTGTTTAATTGCGTCTGTATACATATTGCTATTTTATTTGCATATTAGGTATAAGCTTAGTTAGCTTATGCATAGTTTTGACAATTATCAAAAAGGGGGAGAATGTAAGTGCACCAGTTCATCCTCATGTTTTAATAATTGTCAAAACACATGAAAATAGAGTATAACATATTTTGGCAACATTACAAATCACTTGACAGCGTGAAACCTTTTTACAAACTTTGAAAAATTGATTTTTAGGTATTATGTATCGATACATAAACATGTGTATCGATACAAATGTCCTGAAATTACTTCAGGCTGATTTTGAGCAATTTGTATCGATACATATATCACTTGTATCGATACAAAAGTGGTCATTCAGAGGCAGAAGGGCTTCTGTGTATCGAATCATGCTTACATGTATCGATACACACCCCTGCTTCTCAGAAAACCAGAATGTGCTTGATGTATCGAATCATGCCTGCATGATTTGATACATATCAGTCAAGATTTCAAGAAACTGATATATGTATCGATACACATACGTGTTTGTATCGATACATAGGTCAAAATTTTCAAATTTGAACGCTGGTCAAAGGGTTTGTATCGATACACACTAACCTTTGTATCGATACATGTCTGTTAAATTTTGCCTAAATTTGCTCAATCCTATTTTCTCTATAAATAGCAATGTGGTGTGTCATTGTAAACCAGAGAAAACTAGTGTGAAAGATCAGAAAACACTTTGGGTACAAGTTGAGTGAGAATTTGCATCAAAGGGTTTTATTCCTCACAAATTCATCATCTTCATCAAGGATTGCAATCAATTTGGATTTTGAGTATGGGATCAATTCCATAGAGGTTGAGTTCTTGTGTGATAACGTTCGATACGGTTCGCGGTGAATCAGAATCGTAGTCGGGTTGAATTGTGTGAAGAAGGTTCTAGTGTTTCTCTCAAGTGATTCAAGATAGTGCTTGTCTTGAAGGTTTCGACAACAAGAAACGAAGGACTCAGCTGGACGATCGGGTGCGGTTCGGCACAAGGTTGATTGTTGGAATCAAAGGGCGAAGTTTCGTTGTGTGTCGAGGTTATTCGCATTAGTTTACTTTTGTGTCGTTATAGTCGTATAAGGTTCAATTGTAAATTGTGCACTCTTAGTTCATCACGTTTTGATCTATAAACGGGGGGAGACGTACTCGGACATACGCGTGGACGACGCGCAATCCGAAGAACTCCCTAATCACATCGTGTGTCTCTCTCTCTCTCTCTCTCTTTTAAATTTCGTTATTTCGTTAATTTGATTATCGGTTGAATTTTTGGTGTTCGTATTGGTTCACAAAAATTCAATTGACCATTACTTGATTGTGATTGTTTTGAATTGTGATTGTTAACTTGTTTTGGGATTAAAATTCAATTTGTTTAATTTGAATCCTTTTTGATATCGAACACGTTTCAAGTCTTTTCGAAAACCGTTCTAGGCTTTACTATTTTTCCTTTGGTCAACGGTGCGTAGACTACCGATCCGGTGGTTCTTCCGCTCGCGCGACCAATCGAAACAATTTTCAAAAATCGCATTGTTTTAAAGGGTCACTTATTCAACCCCCCCTTCTAAGTGATAAGCCGAGTAGTCTAACAAATGCCACATAAGCAATTTTTCTTCAGAATGCACGAGAAGGCTCCATGGGAATCTCGCTATGTATATAATAAAGATACCATTGAGAGATTTGCTCTCTCTTTATAGGTCATGGCAACCAAAGGTCACCGCAATCAAAGAAGCGAATGATCTTACTACTTTGAGCCTCACGACATTGTTTGGTAAGCTAACGGAACATGAACATGTGCTTAGCTTGTTGGACAAGCATGATAAAGGTGAGAAAAAGGAAAAACACCACGAAAAAGAAAAGGAAAAGGACAAGAGGTCGATTGCTCTAAAAGCCTCAAAGTCAAAGTCCAAAAAGGTTGAGCAAGTGGAAAGTAGCTCAAGTGAAGACGATTCCGATGATGAGGAAATGGGGCTCTTCGTTCGACGCTACAATAGGTATGTGAGAAAGAATGAGATAAGGCATTCCGATGACAATCTTAAGAAGTTTCGGAAAGATAGTGGTTACCGCCGGAAGAATGAAGATGCTAGGTACTCCAATAAAGGGGCATGCTATGAATGCGGCCAAGTTGGCCATTTCAAGCCGGATTGCCCTAAGCTCAAGAGAAAAGAGAAGGAGTCATCCTCATTCAAACGGGGAAGCAAGGACAAAGGAAAGAAAGCTTATGTTGCATGGGATAGTGGAAGCTCATCTTCCTCTTCATCATCAAGCTCTAGCTCAAGTGATGAAGATGCATTGGCAAATGTGTGCTTGACATCCCATGATCGCAAGAAACTTGCTCCTAAAAAGGTAAATCAAAATCCCTCTAGCTCATATACGCTCTTAGAATATCATGAGTTACAAGTTGCTTTTGAAAAGTTACATAAGGAAACTAAAGAAGCTTTTCAACGATTAAAAGGTTTAATGCAAGTTTATAAATACCTTGAGGCAAAAGTTTCGGAAACGGAGCTTGAGTTGAAAGCTCTCAAGGAATCTATGATTCAAAAACCTCTTGTGACTGTTGATAGTTATGGTAACGATAGATACGGATGTGATGGATGCTTTTACTTATATAGAGACTTGCGAAAGTTGCAAGATAAGATAAAAGAACCATCCAAGCTGGAGATTACTTTTACGGTTGATTCATCTAAATTCAACAAATCATTACATCCTAGAAATAAGAAGTATAAATTTGTTGAAAAAGACTCTAAGAAAAGTAATCCTCATATTGTTTGTCATTATTGTTGTGACAAAGGTCATACTATTGCAAAGTGCCATGCTCGAAAGGTTTTGGTACCAAAGGGCAAATTGCAATGGTTACCCAAGTTAGGCAATAATGGTACTACTAACCAACTAGGACCCAACATGAGTTGGGGACCTATATGTAGGAAGACGTCTTGAACCATTGACAAGAGACACCAACAACAATGGAGTTCAAGACTTACGAAGAAGGTAAATGATGAGAAAAGCTTCAACTCGACATCTACAAAGTTGTGGAAATTGATCACTTCCTCCACTTAACACTTAAGGGAAGACTCTATTCTCTACCTTTGCCTTTATATTGTTTTACTTAGCATTTGTACTATGGTTTCATATACTCATACAATTCATCTTAATATGATATTGGTATTGATAGTTGTCTAGTCCTCCATTTCCAAAAATTTTGCTCAAAAATATTTATAAGTTTTTGAGTTTCACATGTTTATAATGGGGATTTAACAAAAATCTTTACAATTGCAATATTGAGTTCATACTTGGTGTGTATATGTTTGTTTTTGTTCTCATATGTGACTTTGAGTGCATACATACACATATATCTTCATATGATTAATTTTGGTACCTTGAGTCATTTATGTGAATGTTCTATCATGCATATATGGTTTGACATGTGTTCTCATGTTATAATGTGTTTTGGTATTGTTTTTGCTCACATATATAAGTATGTACCGTCTTGATTATATGTGTTTCATTCATATACATTATTTGGAAGTCATAAAAATTATTTTGAAACTTATAAGTTCATGTGTTTTGAGAAAATTTGAAAATAATGCATTTTCGATCGATACAGATATACGTTGTATAGATACGTGTTAGTTTTTCTGCAAATTTCAAAATTAACAGATATGTATCGATACATACAATTCTTGTATCGATACATAGCTTCTAAGTTTTAACCGAAAGTGTCTCACGTATCGATACATGCGTGCATGCTTCGATACATGCTGCAGAAAACTGACTTGTATCGATACAAACACGAGTTTGTATCGATACAAACGCGTAAAAACTGTTTTAAGTATCAATTTTCATTCATTCATTCATCAAAACACCTAAAACCTCTTCTTCTCCACACAAACTCTTTCAAAACCCTCATTCCCAAATTCTCAATCTCCCTCCAAACTTCATCAAAACCCACAAAACTTGTCACAAAACCACTCCAAATTCGTTACCCATTCTCATTCCTTCGTCAATTTCACGGTTTAAGCTTCCTCGTCCTCACATTCTAGACAAGGATTCTTCAAATTGGGTTGTGCATTCTTCAAGTTTTCTATCATCCAACAAGGTAACATTACACCAATCCTTACTCTAGGAATGTCTACTAGCAATAGAAGTAAGAATAGTGGTAGGACTAAGATTAGGGACACTGATCATGAGGACAATTTTAGGGAAGAAAATTTTGTTCATGAAAATTACTTGCACTTCTATATTAGAACTTGCAAAGAAAAGAAGGTAATCCCTCAAAATGCTGTTGATGTAGCCAACCTTGAGGAATTACACTTGGGTGAAGTTGCTGAGATCATTAGGAGAGAAAATCTTGTCACTTTTTGTAACCTGAAGAAATCTTACATAGAGGATTTAATTAGGATTTTCTACTCTGGATTGCAAGAGCAAAATGGTGCTGAGTTTGAGTTCTGCATAGGAATGAAAATTTACAAGGCTACTAACAGTCTTTGGTTTAAGCTATTTGGCATGGTAACTGATAGGAACTTGAAAAAGTTTACTGATATTGATGGTCCTAAGTATAATATGACTGAGTTTGCAAGCACTCTAACTAGGAATGGTAAAAGTCCAAATGGAAAGGCCGGCAAACTCAAGAAAGGTCCAAGAGTTTTACTTTGGATTGTGAATCACATTCTAAGACCTAGAGGTGGATCCTACTCTAGACTCGATTGGAAGGACATTGATCTTATGTATATTATGATGGAGAAAAAGAAAATGGATTGGCCACACTACATCGTGAGCCGTTTGTTTACCTTGAGAGATTCTAAAAAGGATCATTGTTTCGGATATTCAAGCTGGATCTCTACTATCTTGGAACACTTTAAGATAACCACCCAAGTAGCAGGATCTTGGATTAATCCAAAAAGAGATCAAATCTTCAGCATGACTCAAATGAAAAAGATGATTTATAAGTGGAATGATACGATTGAAGACTATGAATTTTGTGGAAAGGAAGATGAAGATGAAGAAACACTTCAAGGTCATCAAGAGGAAATGGGTAAGAAAGCAAGGGTAGAAACCCATAGAGGTGAAAGCATGGAGAGTGATCCGTCGGACACTAGTAATGGTGCAATTATGGAAATGTTAAGGGAAATGAGCTTAAGACAAGCTAAATTCCAAAATGAGGTCACCATTAGACTTGATGATATGCATGCTTATAACGTCTCAAGCTTTGATCATCTACAAAATCAATTGGATGAATGCATCAAGCAACAAACTTCAGTTGTTCAATACCTCAACTCCAACCCTCCTTCTAACCCAAATGACATGAATGATGATGCTTGAATTAGTTTTTTTTTTTAACTCCAACATTTTATTTTCTCGTATCACATGAACAATTTATTGTTATTGCTTATGACTTCTTTTTGGTTTTCGATTTGGTTGTACAGATTATTTGTAATGTTGTCATGTTTGGACAACATTCATTTTGGATTATGTATGACTTTATTGAATCATTCGGTGTGTATGGATTATTGTTTTTATGTTTATGCACTCGTTGCATTGCTTTGTTTATTTTCGTCCCATATTTTGATATGATCATTGATTTAAAAATGTCGACGTGTTACAATATTCATGCTTTGGTTTTGGTTTGTTGTTCTACATTCCATGTTTGTCATGAAATTTGGTTTTCGTCATTAATATATTTTGGCATATCTTTGTATGTATTTCTATTGGTTAGAAACTTTATCATATATGTGCATTTCGACAAATGTAAGTGCACGATATGATTTTAGGTCAATATTGATTGAACTTGATACTTCTAATAGACTCTCTTCTTCTTTTTGATAATGTCAAAGGGGGAGAGATTTGGATGCACAAACTAAGGATAAAAAGCTCAAGTGTCTTGAAGATTCAACTATGACAATCGCATTATGGCATCAACTCAGGGGGAGCATGCTTATTGGTAGCATTGGTGTTTAATTGCGTCTGTATACATATTGCTATTTTATTTGCATATTAGGTATAGGCTTAGTTAGCTTATGCATAGTTTTGACAATTATCAAAAAGGGGGAGAATGTAAGTGCACCAGTTCATCCTCATGTTTTAATAATTGTCAAAACACATGAAAATAGAGTAGAACATATTTTGGCAACATTACAAATCACTTGACAGCGTGAAACCTTTTTACAAACTTTGAAAAATTGATTTTTAGGTATTATGTATCGATACATAAACATGTGTATCGATACAAATGTCCTGAAATTACTTCAGGCTGATTTTGAGCAATTTGTATCGATACATATATCACTTGTATCGATACAAAAGTGGTCACTCAGAGGCAGAAGGGCTTCTGTGTATCGAATCATGCTTACATGTATCGATACACACCCCTGCTTCTCAGAAAACCAGAATGTGCTTGATGTATCGAATCATGCCTGCATGATTTGATACATATCAGTCAAGATTTCAAGAAACTGATATATGTATCGATACACATACGTGTTTGTATCGATACATAGGTCAAAATTTTCAAATTTGAACGCTGGTCAAAGGGTTTGTATCGATACACACTAACCTTTGTATCGATACATGTCTGTTAAATTTTGCCTAAATTTGCTCAATCCTATTTTCTCTATAAATAGCAATGTGGTGTGTCATTGTAAACCAGAGAAAACTAGTGTGAAAGATCAGAAAACACTTTGGGTACAAGTTGAGTGAGAATTTGCATCAAAGGGTTTTATTCCTCACAAATTCATCATCTTCATCAAGGATTGCAATCAATTTGGATTTTGAGTATGGGATCAATTCCATAGAGGTTGAGTTCTTGTGTGATAACGTTCGATACGGTTCGCGGTGAATCAGAATCGTAGTCGGGTTGAATTGTGTGAAGAAGGTTCTAGTGTTTCTCTCAAGTGATTCAAGATAGTGCTTGTCTTGAAGGTTTCGACAACAAGAAACGAAGGACTCAGCTGGACGATCGGGTGCGGTTCGGCACAAGGTTGATTGTTGGAATCAAAGGGCGAAGTTTCGTTGTGTGTCGAGGTTATTCGCATTAGTTTACTTTTGTGTCGTTATAGTCGTATAAGGTTCAATTGTAAACTGTGCACTCTTAGTTCATCACGTTTTGATCTATAAACGGGGGGAGACGTACTCGGACATACGCGTGGACGACGCGCAATCCGAAGAACTCCCTAATCACATCGTGTCTCTCTCTCTCTCTCTCTCTCTCTCTCTCTCTCTCTTTTAAATTTCGTTATTTCGTTAATTTGATTATCGGTTGAATTTTTGGTGTTCGTATTGGTTCACAAAAATTCAATTGACCATTACTTGATTGTGATTGTTTTGAATTGTGATTGTTAACTTGTTTTGGGATTAAAATTCAATTTGTTTAATTTGAATCCTTTTTGATATCGAACACGTTTCAAGTCTTTTCGAAAACCGTTCTAGGCTTTACTATTTTTCCTTTGGTCAACGGTGCGTAGACTACCGATCCGGTGGTTCTTCCGCTCGCGCGACCAATCGAAACAATTTTTAAAAATCGCATTGTTTTAAAGGGTCACTTATTCAACCCCCCCCCTTCTAAGTGATAAGCCGAGTAGTCTAACAAATGTCACATAAGCAATTTTTCTTCAGAATGCACGAGAAGGCTCCATGGGAATCTCGCTATGTATATAATAAAGATACCATTGAGAGATTATCTCTCTCTTTATTTCTTTCTCTCCCTCTCTCTCGTTTCAGTTACATGTACACAATTATATAGGGGCACAATCAACAAAAAATAGTTGTTAATTCTATATTATTTTTATATTGATATATGCTTCTCTCTCTCTGTCTCTCTCTCTCTCCCTCTCTCTCTCTCTCTCTCTCTCTCTCTCTCTCTCTCTCTCTCTCTCTCTCTCTCTCTCTCTCTCTTTTGGGCCTCTTCTCTTATATAGCAGGCAACCTGACACTGTACCTCACGATCTTCTACAAGTACATGTTCAACACATTTCACCATGTACCCACATTGATAAATTAACATCCTTAAAAAAACTTGAACGAAGGATTATGAAAAGTTTAAAATTAAAATTATATATAAAAAATCCATATATTATATCAATATATTTTTAGTTTCTCATGAATTTCATCTGTTTGAAGTAATTATATTGAAAGTATGTTGAACACAAAATGGGGATAACCTCAACATTAATCCATAACATTATGGGAATAAAACCCAAAAAATAAAAGATATAACTAACTTAATTTTTATATAACAATGAAATTCTCATTTTATTTCCTACTACTTATCCTAATATTTATTATATTTATTTTATGTTATTTATCATAATCTTAATATGCACTAATCATTCATCTTAATCCTAATATGAACCATTAGAAGCTATATAGGCTGAGCTACATTGTTTGTTTGAGTTATTTGTTTTTTATCTTAATGTGTACTGATCGCTCATCCTAATCTAATTATTTGTTTTTTTTTTGTTTGACAATGCATTGAATAAATGGTAAAATATGTAATTCAAATTCAAGGCAATCCTAATATCTATTTATTTAACAATAGATTCAATATATGTTAAAAAAAAAAGACAAAAAAAGTAAAATTAAAACCAAATTAAATTTTTTTGCTGTTAGTGGGAATCGAATCGTGTACTTTTAGGTTGTAAAGAGAAGACACATAGATGTCACATTTGATTAAATTATTTTAAGAGTGTCAGACGTACATAAACGCCACATTGAATTAAATTATTGAAAAAATGTCACTTGTGAATTTTCTTATTGAGAAGAAACTTGAGAGTGACATTTGTACTCTTTATTTTTCGAGCAAGATAAATAGATATAGATAGACATACATCATAGTAAAGTATATTTTTATTATAAAAAAGTATATTTTTAGTGTTGGACCATAGTAAAAATAAACTTATTATTTTATATATTTTAGAGTTGAATTTAGATGTCTAAACTGACGTTTAGTTCGTTATATTAAGCCTTTTATAATAAATAAAAAAATCTGTAAATTGAACAATGTGTAAAGTGAAAAAGCGAGTAAATTAAGGGTTGTTATTTTACCAAATTTATATTTTCTTATGTACTTATAATACTATTTTTCTAAAATCTATCAGATTTAAAACCGTATTTTATATTATAATCATGTATTATTATTTTTATCATCATATTTAATTTTTGCTTATAAAATTATGATATTGAACTAAACTTCAAAATACAAGAATGTTCACCTTAAAATAATTACTATACCCTAAGTAATATAGGTCACTCATATAAAGATATAGATAAAAAAAACTTTTCAATGAGTAGTAGATCATTAAGTGATAATAAATAATTATAAGCTGTCCAAAATACAATGTATATGAGCTTTGAAAATGTTTGATTTGTCTTGATGTTACTATGGATTGAGATAATTGTTTCATGCTTTGATGAACTTTAATTTCTCTTTCTTTCATATGTTTAGAAAATAATTGTGTGTGTCCATAACTTGAAAATATATGTAATATTGCTTGTTTTATCTTCTTTCAATTAATTATCTTGTTATGATGTGTTGATTTTTGCCTTTCTTTGCTTCTTTCTTATGTGTTTTTGCTCTTATGGTTTATGTGCTAATTTCGTCGTTAATTGTTATTCACTTTCTTGCTTTGCACACCACTCGCATTTTATTTATTCATTATATGCCTTATGCCCATTTCATGCTTCATGATAATTATGCTCTATATTTATGTTTATAGCATTTACATTATATCATATGCTTTAATTTTATGTCTCATTTATTTATATTCACGCTATTATATTTATTATTTAAACCCCTTATACATGCTCCCCCCCGGTTGTAATTTTAAATGCGCATTATTGGCGCGATTTACTTTCAGTTATTATTTGTTGCTTTTATTTACTTAATTCAATCCTCTTTGCATGCTACCCCCCGGATGTATTGTGTGCTTTAAATTCTCGCTCATTTATTGCTCGTTAGTATATTTAATGTGTTAATCCGAAGAAAGGAAAAAACCTCGACCTATACGTCGTTGCAAAAAGTCTAGGCGCGTTTCAATTATTTTAGGTTGTTAGATAAAGCGTTAGAACTCTCGTTAGAACCATTAACCTTTTTTAGCCAAAAATAGAGGTCAACACCTCTTCTCAAAAATATCCAAAATATGTCACTTATTAAAAAAACCTTTTTCAAAACAACTTGGATTTTGAACCAAGTCCTCAATCAATCAAACCTTATTTTCTTTAGGTGAAAACACTTGATTTTTCAAATCAAGTCTTATTTTCAAATTCAAAAACTCATTTTCATTAGATTAAAACCTTGGAACTCAAGCCAAGTGCATTTCATCATTCAAAACCCATTTTCCCCAATAAATGCTCAATTAGCCTTAAATCTTATACATATTTTCAAACACATAAAAACAAAGTGCTTAAGATAGAATACAAGAGGTTCCTATAGAGTACTATAGACGTATAGGGTGCTAATACCTTCCCTTTGCGTAACCAACCCCTTACCCCGATCTCTTCCTTTAGGGTGTTTTAACGGACTTTCCTCCCTTCTTCGGAAAAAATAAAAAGCTCGGTGGTGTATTTGAATGTTTTGTGATTCAACGCTTCCTTATAGCTTGACACCCAAAAATCACCGCGACATGAAGTGATAAGAAAACCCACATTAATCTGTTTCTGAACTTCTTCCTTGATCTTGAGAGCCATGTCGGGGTGAGACCTTCTTAATTTTTGCTTCACTGGAGGACATTCTGGCTTCAAAGGCAGACGGTGTTCCACAATCTCAGGATCCAAACCAGGCATATCTTGATACGACCATGCAAAGATGTCAACATATTCTCCGAGCAACTCTGTTATCCTTGCTTAGACTGATTCTTCCAAACCTGCTCCTATCTTGACTTCTCTTTTCTCTTCTTCAGTACCCAAGTTGATCAATTCTGTAGCCTCTTGGTGAGGCCGAATGGCCACATCTTCCCGATCCAACAATCGTCTAATCTCATTAGGTATCTCTTCATCCTCCTCTTCCAAAGCCTCGTAGACTGGGAACTCAAAGTTGATAGAGGGTCTAGAATCATTGTACTCAACGGGCTTATTGATGTTAATTCTGCATATGATTGATGATTGATTTTATTTTAATAAGAATGCAGAATTTTTATTTGATAAAAGTAATAAGAACGGAAGGTGAAAAATAAAATTTATATATTTGGTTTTTTGTGTTACCATTTTCTAGAATAAAAGGATATAAAGAAAATATAAAAAGTCATGATAAAAACGACGATTTTCATTAATATTCTTGAAGCAATTTAAACAAAGCCCAAACATAGTCTCACTCTTGCTTGGGGCAGGACAGGAGGATTTTTCTTTTAAAAACATAAAATGACAAACATATTACTTAGACAGAAAAATGACAGAAGGGACATCAACAGCAATCCAGTTGTGGCATATTCCTCCAGGGGTCACAAAAGATGGTGGTCCTTCTTCGTCTTCATCTCCAATAACAGCATTAATCTCTGAGGGAGTGTTGATAAAACCAGCACTGTGGAAAACATCTTCAAATGGCTCTCTCTTCCCCATCCTGGTAGAAGGAGTAAAACCCAAACCTGCTCTGTTCTTATTCTCTAACAACTGTAGTACTTTTCCCCAACCTGAGGTCTTGCCTTCTTTCACAGCCCTTTGCGCATCCTTCAAAGATGCCATAGATGTCTCAGCTCTGATCTGACCCTTCTCTTCAAGGGAGAGTCCCTGAAACGATGTACCGTCTGATTCATCTGCACCAATACATGAGAAACTTGATAAATGACTAATAAGCAGGGCATCATCCCCATTCACAATTACCAGCTTTCCTTCTTTCACATATTTTAATCTCTGATGCAAAGTGGATGTCACGGCGCCGGCCTCGTGAATCCATGGACGTCCCAAAAGACAACTGTAAGCAGCTTGTATATTCATCACCTGAAAAGTAATTTGGAACTCATGCGGACCAACTGCAATAGGTAAATCCACCTCACCAATCACTGACTTTCTTGACCCATCAAACACTTTCACAATCGTCGAACTTGGCCTCATAAAGGCATCCTTGTATGAAAGTTTGTCTAGAGTAGTTTTAGCCATCACATTCAGAGACGACCCAGTATCAATCAACACATTAGATAAAGCATCTGACTTTCAATTAACTGACACATGCAACGCCAAATTATGGTTTCATCCTCTCTCGGGAAGTTCTTCATCATTGAAACTTAGATTATTACAAGCAGTCACATTTCCCACTATACCTCCGATCTGGCTTAAAGTCACATCCTTCTCAACATAGGCTTGATCCAACACCTTCATCAGAGCCTCTCTATGGGCATCAGAACTCATCAATAGGGACAACATAGAAATCTTAGACGGAGTTTGCAACAACTAGTCCACTATCTTGTATTCACTTATTTTTATCAATTTCATCACCTCAACAGGGGTACTTAGCTTTTGAGGAACTGCCCCTTGGATAATACGTCCACTTCTTAGAATTCTGCTATTATCTGTAACATTGCTCACTGTAGTCAAAGGAGGAATAGGGATCTCCAATCCATTTTTTATCATAGTGGCTTGATATCTGTAAGGTACGGCTTTTTCAGAAGTGTAAGGCACAGGTCCTGGCATACGAATTGTAAGTCTGGGAATATTGCACTCTCCGCTGTTGTAAATCATCTCCAAATGATCAGTAGTGCTAAACTCTAGTGTAATACCACAAACCTCTTCATCTTTCTTTGTCACTAATAATTCTCCTTTGTCCATCAAACCTTGGATGTCCTTTTAGACTTGGGAACACCCATGAGGATCTGACAGACATACTTCACAAACTGAATGGTCATGATCTAACATCTTTGCTTTGCACATTTTGATATGGATAAGAACCAGAGGAGTCTCGATACTTTTCACACTGAGGATGGCATTTGTAGTTAGGCAGGGTTGAATGAAATGAACAGAGGGATTATGATTTGGTAGAGGGTTTGTTTGAACATTGGGGTTCCCGTCTTTGAAGATGAGTATATTGTCTCGCATTAATTTCTGGACTTCTGACTTTAGAACCGAGCAATGCTCGGTACTGTGTCCAGGTGCCCCTTGGTGGAAGGTGCAAGAGTAATGAGGCTTGTGCCACCATGGTAAGACTGTAGGTACTCGAGGAGGTGGCCTTGTTTGGACAAGACCCGCATCGAGTAAAGTTGGGAGCAAAATATCGTATGCCACAGGTATGGGATCAAACTTTGTCTTTTCAGGAATACGAACCAATTGATTGGCGATTCTTTTGAATTTCGGTGGTGTTTTCTGTGGTGGGGTTATCAGCTGGCGAGATTGTGGACGATCTACCCCTGATTGTGGAACAGTGTAGAAAATATCCACTTCACTGATAGTCATAACTTTGAAACTTTGAAAGGAATTACATCAAACAAACTCAAACTCTTGCATTAGACGGATCATCCCTAATCTGAATCTGGACCAGAAAACAAATTCATGTTATATCTCATCCTCTTCGGGTCCCTCCTAAGCGCAACATCCTTCTCTTGAAGTTGGATGGTCTTCTGGACGATTATCTGACTTTGGGCTAAAAGCTCATGCTTTGTCACTTTCATTTCACTCTTCAATGCTTCGTACTTATGCTCCAACTCTTCATATTTCTTTTTCAAAACACTTTTCTCACGAGTCAGCTCAGCCACTTGTCCTAACAACTCTTCCTTAGTGTCAACAATCACAGGTACATATGATGATGATGGTGTAAAAGGCTATCAGAGCTCCCTTCTCGATTGCGGTAGAAAATTCCATTCAATGAGAGACTATCAGGCTTTTCCTTCACAAGATACCCAAACTGGCGCCTAGCAAGCATGGGACTATAGCTAATTCCTCTGTGCATTCCAAGGAGAGGTACATTAGGGAACTCCCCACAACTATCAATAATGATTCCATTGTCATAGGCTGAGTTATACCAGACGATGTCCTTGGAGGTAAGAGGCATGATTCTTTGGGACCACTGGAGCTTATCTGGGTTTTCCCTAAAACTACGGGTTTGAGGTAGGTGAAGGGTGTACCACTTATAGAGTAGTGGCGCACAACAGAGAAGGGTTCCGCGCTTTGCTGAGGTACGATCATGAATGGAATAGTATGTTTCTGCTAACAAGGTGGGTACTGGGTTCTTTGAGAGGTAAATTTGTATGGTGTTGATGTCAATGAAATCTTTGATGTTTGGAAATAGCACTAGGCCATATATGAGCAGGGCCAATATAGAGTAGAAGGCAGTGTTGCTGGCTATATCAACAAAAAGGGAGGCTTGCTGGAAAAGGAAATCTGTGGGTAGACCTAAAAAGCCTTCTTTACGTATGAGATTTGTTTGAATGACAGAAGTTTCAACATGAAGGGCTTTGGCAATGATTTGTGGTTTTGGAGAGGGTTCGAGTCCACTGAACGGCACTTTGTCAAGCACAGGTAGTCCAACCAAATATGAATACTCCTCCAAGGTGGGGACAAGCTGGTAATCAGGAAAGGTGAAACAATGGTAAAGCGGGTCGTAAAACTGCAGAAAAGACCCTGGCTTCCTTAATCTTGCCAAATCAAAAGTCTTAAAACCATAGCTATGAGTGTTCCTCCTTTGATAATCCATAATCTACATAGTTTACATGGAATTTGATTTAAGCCTTTCGATATTGGATGAGAAAAGAAATTTTTGATGAATAAATGCATGTATGCAATTAATGATGCACAAACATGGGTGGGTTAAGATAAAATGTTGGAGTCAAGGGTAAGAGCCCCTTCCCACATGGTAAGTACTATGGATTGCTTTGTACCTGCATCACGAGTTCTACAAAGTTCCCAAAGTTATAAACCGTCTTTTGGATATTACCGGCTTACGGAACTACTCCCGGTCCAATAATATCCGTAAGACAATCTCGTTCGGGTGTGGTATCGCGTATCAACCAATCCAAGACTACTCTAGATCGGTCACCGCACCACGTCCTAAAGGCCAAGATGGGTTAAGTGGAACTCTAAAGGTCCACAATCTTTCGGTCCTCCAAAAATAGAACGTCAACATAACTACTCATGTCAACACTCCACCTTTGAACTTCCTAGACTGTGCGTGGTTATATCACATGCGAACATGGATCGAACTACTCCGATCCCGTCGCTCTGACCCTACCACTATCCTATCTTATTGTTTCACTAAAGTCCGGGTTAGGACTGTCTCACTCAAGCAATTTTCCCAATTTAAAGCTCATAAATCATACATATACACATATAAACAAACAAGCGCAAAAAAAAAAAAAATACAAGATGGGCTCAACCCGCTCGGGGGATCCCCAGTGAAGTCGCCATTTCTGTCGCGGTGATTTTTGGATGTCAAGCTATTGAGAAGCGTTGAATCAGAAAATATTTAATTACACCACCGAGCTTTTATTTTTCCGAAGAATGGAGAAAAGTCCGTTAAAACACCCTAAATAAAGAGACCGAGGTAAGGGGGTTGGTTACGCAAAGGGAAGGTATTAGCACCCTAGGCGTCTATAGTACTCTATAGGAACCTCTTGTATTCTATCTTAAGCGCTTGATTTTATGTGTTTGTAAAATATGTACAAGATTAGGGAAAATTGAGTGATTTGAGAAAAAATGAGTTTTGAGTGACAAAAAGCTCTTGGCTTGAGTTCCAAGGTTTTAACCTAATGAAAATGACTTTTGAATTTGAAAATAAGACTTGATTTGAAAAACCAAGGGTTTTTGCCCAAAGAAAATAAAGTTTGATTGATTGAGGACTTGGTTTAAAATCCAAGTTGTTTTGAAAAAGGTTTTTGATAAGTGACATATTTTGGATATTTTTGAGAAGAGGTGTTGACCTCTATTTTTGGCTAAAAAAAGGTTAATGGTTCTAGCGATCGTTCTAACGCTTTAACTAAACAACCTAAGATATTGAATCACACCTAGACTTTTTGCAACGACATATCGGTCGAGGTTTTTTCCTTTCTTTGGATTAACACATTAAATATACTAACGAGCAGTAATGAGCGAGAATTTAAAGCATACAATACATCCGGGGGGGAACATGCAAAGGGGATTGAATTAAATAAATGACAATAATAAATAATGACTGAAAATAAATCGCGCCAATTATGCGCATTTAAAATTACAACCAGGGGGGAAACATGCAAAGGGGATTTGAATAACAATAATAATGATAGCATAAATAAATAAATGAGATATAAAGATAAAGCATATAATATAATGTAAATGCAAGAAAAATAAATAAAGCATAATAATCATGAAGCATAAAATGAACATAAAGCATATAACAAGTAATAAGCATAATGCAAGTGGTAAGGTATAAGTATTATGTAAAGCGCAAATAACAATTAATGATAAGACTAACACATGAAACATCAAAGGCAAGAATTTATCACATCATAATAAAATAAGGAAATAATTGAATAAATTGTTAAGTAAAAATAATTTAGCCAATATCAAACATATTTCAAATCACACACACATGCATTTATCTTAATTAAGTGAAAAAAAAAGGGAATTGAAAGTTCATCAAGGTATTTAAGACTATATATCATGCCATAAAAAAACATTACTAAATTAAATCAAGCATTTTCAAAAATCATATACATGCATATTTACTTTTAATTACATGAAGGAAGTATTTAACAATTAAACTACAATATTAAAAATTAATCATGTTAAATCAAAAAGACTTAGAACCTAATCATGAAAGCAAAAACCAAACATATCATCAAACATAGAACAAATTTAGTGGCAATTGACAATTAAAACATCAAATAAAACATTAAAACCTTAACATATGAATATTATGATTCATTAATACAAATAAAATAAAATAAGCAAGAGAAAATCATGGGATCAAGGCAAAATGAAACAAAGTCAGAGGGTAATCTTCAACAAAAATCAATTATAAGTTAATGGCACAATAATAACATGGGAAATAATTTTTATATTATCTAAGGTTAATTATTAACATTTAAAACTAATTAACAAGTGCCAAAAGATAAAAAAATCAAAATAATACATGATTATTCACACATCAAGATAAAAAGTCTCAACCATTATCATATTATTCATATCATATGGTAAATTAAATAACACAAGCATATTATCAAAAATTAATTAAGTTAAACCTAATTCATACCAAAAAATAGAGAAAATATAGGAAAAATAGCAAATAAATAAATTAAAAATTTATTTCACCATGTATCAGTCAAAAATGGAAAAAAACATAATTTAAAAATAAAAAATACGTCTCAGAAAATAAAATAAAATCATATACAGAGGGGGGTGCAAATAATAAGAAAAATAAGAAAGGGGGTATGGCGCAGCAAAAAAGCCCAGAAAAATAAAGCCCAACGCCAAACAAAAAAAAACTGAAACCCATTTAAGTCAGGATTCAGTGTGACGCGCAACAGCGTGATCACGCTTTACCACCGTTTGATCTTTCTCAGGAAAGATCAAACGGCTACGCTCATGCTCACGCACACGCCACTGGATCAATCCTAAGGCCATGATTAAATCTAGGAAAAGTGAGGAACACGCGTGCGTAACCACAGATAAGGATCAGGTGCGAACACGTATTGTGGTCCTATCGTCTGGCCACCGTCAGATCTTCATTTAATGAGATCTGACGGGTGCGATCAAAGGAGCACACGCGTCGTCAGATTGATCCTACGGACACGATTTAAACTTGGTGAAGACGGAGACTCACGATGGATCATCGTCTCCGTTCGTCCTTCACCGTCGCCGGCGCCGTTTTCCGGCACCGGAGTGATAAAAACAACCCAGAAATTGTCAAATCATATAGGGTTTTGCTCGTTTTTTCACAAGGATTCAAAATGTACAATTAGTTTTTCAGAATAATGATAGTAGCTCAAAAAACGAAAGAAAAACGAAAAATCAATCAAAACACACAAATGAGCAAGAATCAAGACCAAATAACAACCCCAGATAGCTTTATCATGTTAAAATAAGGTAGAAGGGATTAAGAAGGAAGAGAAAAGCTACCAGAAACGAGTTAGAACAACTTGGATTTTTCACGAACTTTGAGCTTCAACACGAGCTTCAAATTTCCTCTGAAGCTTCAAATTGGAGCTTGGGTTTTGGTTCTGAAGGCTTTTAGAAGGTAACTGAGGTGTTAATTGCAAGAAAACGTGAAGAAATTGTGTTTTGGAATTTTTTGAATAATGAGGAAAAATGTGGTGTTCTTCAGCTGCTTCCTTCTCCAAATTCTCCAACCTCTGACTCAAAAAAACGTGTTGGTACTTATAGAAGGGATTTAGGTCATGAGAAGAGTGATTTTGTGTGAGTAAGAGGGGTATTCTTGAGTTTTTGCAAAAGAGATATTTTGTGATGGTGCTCAATCAAGAGTACAAGTGTTTTGATCTGATGCAAAAGACATTTTGAGGTATATTCTGAGATCAAATGGTTGGGAGAGAATCATGGGATTTTTTGGGAATTTATTTGATGAAAGAAATAATTTTAAACCATTTTTGTAAATATATAAATATGTGAAAAATGGAAATATTTATGAGCAAGGGCAAAAGTGTCCATTTTTTAGAGTTTATAAAATGCATGAGTTAAGTTGGAAATAAGTGAAAAAAGTTTGAATAAAAAAGGTTACTTGTTGATGAAGAAATGAATTTTTGAATTTAAAATGTAAATATGAATAAAATATTTTTGTTATACTTATAATATATGAAAATGATGGAAATGAAATTATAAATCAAAAATCATGAAGAATGGATGAAAAAGGAGATTACTTGCAAAAGAAGTTACCTTTATATTTGAAATTTTGAAAAGGGTAAAATGGGAATAAAATCAAGTTTATGAGCAAATTATGGTACAAAAGTATATTTGAAAATATATGGTGAAAGAAAAAGTTCAATAAGTCATGCAATTAATTATCTAAAAATGAAACAGTTAAGCAGCGTAAACAGGATAAAATATTATTTTGACAATTTTAAATTAACAAATAATAATAATATGATGAAAATTAACATGCTTAAAAATGAGCAAAACTTAAATGAAAAAAAAATTGGGGTGGTCAAAAAATGGAGTATGACAAACATCTACAATCACTAGTACAAAAATACCTTTATAAAAAGGTGTTTAAGTCGGTTGGATTAACCACCTGACTTAACAAGTCACGCGGTGGCAATTCCGTAAATACTAGTAACTTTATTACATCGGTTTTCTTTAAAACCGACTTAATAAAGATGAAATAAAAAAATTATAATTTATATTAAATTGTTTAAGTCACCTGCACTAACCAACTGACTTAAGAAAATATATTTGCTAAGTCGGGTGTTCCGCACCTGACCTAAGAAGTCTTATTTACATTTAAAAAATTAAATTTTAATGTGTATGATGAGAGAATCGAACCGATGACACTTAGTAAAAAAAAAACAGAATTTTTCTTATTAAAAAAAAAAACAAACTTTTAGTAAAATAAAATAATAAATAAAGACGTTTAGCTAGTCAAAGAGAAAAAAAAAAAAAAAAAAAACGTACAGAACCCAATTCCTCTCTTCTTACGAACCCAAGTCCTCTCTTCTTCTTCTCTCTGCAAACTCGTCCTCACTCCTCCACTCTGCAAGTGTACGAACCCTAGCTCACTGCAAACGAATCGGTATTCTCTTCTCACTCTGCAAATTGGTATTCTCTTCTCACTCTGTAATTTGGTTTTCTCTTCTCACTCTGCAAATGCCGCATTGAAACTCTATTTTCTCGCCGCCGTTCTATCATTGCGTTATATCTCTACAAATTGGCCAAGAAATCGTTCTATCTCTACAAATTTCAACCGGCCAAGAAATCATTCTATCTCTACAAATTGGCCCTAACTTCATAGGTATGTAATTTGAACCCTAACTTAATTTCAATTTCTACTTTGCTGGTTTTTTTTGGAATTTTTATTGGTTTTTGGGAGCTTTTCATGTATGTGATTGTTGTTGTTAGATGTTGCTCATTGTTATTAGGCTTGTAGTTAGTTTTGTTTCTATTTGTAAGGGGAGGGACTAGCGCTTAATGTTCTGTTTCTTGCTTGCCTTGTGCTTTTTTTCAAGTGGCTCCATAGTACTCCTTTTGATGATTCATATCAATTTTATTATTATTATTGCTTTAGTATAGATGTTAGATTGGTAACAGGTTTAGATAATTAGAAGGTTAAGTATATAAGGCATGTATATAATTAGAAGGTTAAGGAGCTTTTTGGAGTTTTAGGGAGTTGGTTTTTTCTTAGTGTGGGGAGTTTTTTTGAAAAGGAGTGTGGGGAGTTGTTTTCGATCTGCTGCTGTCTTAGGATTTCTGTCTCCTGCCTACTGTGTTGTATTGCAGTGATGTTGCCTTTGTTGTATTTTTTCTGTTTTGCTGTGCAGTTGGTTTGTTGGGGCTCCCTGTTTTATAGGTTTAGGGGTGGTTCTCATTGTGCCTAGATGACTCCTTTGTATCTATGTTTCGGTTTCCAGCTTTTGGTATGTCTTATACCATGGCTGTGTTAATATATTAGTTTGCTGTTTTTAAAAAAAAGTATATAAGGTTAAGTATAGAAGGTTAAGTATATAATTAGATTGGTAACAGGTTTAGAAGGTTAAGTATATAATTATTATTAGAAGGTTAATTAGTAACAGGTTTAGAAGGAGCTTTTCATGTACAGTTTAGTATAGAAGTCATATACACTTGATTCTTTCTTGTTTAAATTAGAAGGTTTATATAAGGCATGTTTAAATTAGATAATTAGAAGGTTTATACACCATGTACAGTTTAAATTAAATAAATCAAATATGCATGTATGAGAGATCACTTATGAGAGATCACTTGATTTTGTTAACACTCAGTTTGACAGTTAATATTCAAACTCAGTTTGTTCGTAGATGTGTTGTTGTATCTCGTCTTCAAATCCTTCCTCCTTTTATAGGCGTTGTTGGAGCGTCTTGAATTTGAGCGGATATAGATGAAATGAGCTAGGTAGTACTGTACTATTGTTTCCATTTGAATTGTGCTTATTCAAATCAAGTAAAAGAACAACTTCTGGTCCTTGATCACGAATATTCGCCCAAATCAGGAAAACAAAGATAGTACAATAGTACAGACGTCGTTGTCAAAAGAATAACGGTTTGAATAACGTTCTGATGACTCTTCAGTTCCTTTTCCTTGTAGATGATAGTCGTTAAGAATAATGGAATGTTCTTTGACGTCTTCTGCTATTTCATCATCATCAGAATTTGCAGAAAACAATGTTTCTTCTGATGACTTCATCTTCTGGTTGACTTTGACCAACAACTTCTGTGGCTTCAACTTCTGTGCTGCCTTCAGAACTTGCGTTTTCCCAACTTCTGGGGATACTTTAAATACAGCAACCAGAACTTCAATCTTCTAGTGTAAAATAAATTTTAACTTGTATGTCTGCACACTAGAGTAAATTATAAGTAATCCCTATTGTATATTAATACTATTGTTATCATCAAAACTACTTGGGTTATGTCAAAACCAACTTTGTTCCAACAGTCTTCAAGATTTCTCTTTTTGATTTTACTCTGACAAATACTTGTTTCTTCTAAGTAGTTAGTTACTCTTTAATGCTTTTTTTATAAGAATGATGCTTATCTTAGTGTAACTGATCTTACCCTGGTAGTGCAGTGGTTGTTTATCTAATTTGATCACAATGTTATGTTTTAATTTGGAATGACATTATTTGATGTTTATTTAGTTTGATCATAATTTTAAGTTTTAAGTTGGTATTACATTAATTATA
This sequence comes from Trifolium fragiferum, assembly GCA_954870985.1. Classification (NCBI taxonomy): domain Eukaryota; kingdom Viridiplantae; phylum Streptophyta; class Magnoliopsida; order Fabales; family Fabaceae; genus Trifolium; species Trifolium fragiferum. The sequence continues at coordinate 26,764,488 of OX940796.1, forward strand.
CAAATCTTAAAAGCTATTAACTTTAAGTTAATTCAATTAACTCCACCTATTACCTAAAAAGGTCTCTACTTACAATTCTCTTTCCCTTATCCTTAAACCTTTCCTCTTTTAGGCAAATTCTAATTAAATCACCTAACACTAACTCACATAATTCTAATAATGCTAATTAATATCTAATCACACAAATATTCTAATTAAATGCAATTAAATAAATACGGGTGTTACAAACATCCACTGTCCAGATACCATGAGCTTTGCCTTTTTCTTGGGGAGCATACCTGCAGTAAACATTATTTCAGACTTTGGTACCCATATTCTGATGGGTCCTCTAAAGTTAGTTCTTTTATCCTTCTTCTATCTCTTGTAGTTTCCAGAGGGTCCATAGTGAGGTGAGCCTTTGAAAACAGGTTTAGGCTTAGCCTTTCCTTTGGACCTTGACCCAGAGTGTGTCAGCAAACCAGCTTTCAAGTTTGTACAGCCTGATCCCATGCCCCGAGTACTCATAGGCTTGATGATCTTCTTTACTCCTTTATAAGACTTGGATACTGAAGAAATGGGAGCAGAGGTTTTCAAAGACTCCACGCTTACTTGAGCATCTGACACTTTTGGATTTTCTGCACTACTATTAGAAACAAAATTGGAGTAAAGATCAGAAGATGTTCTGCTAATACACACAGACTGATTTGAGTTTCCTTTGACAGTACACCCCAAACCCTGTCCAGTGTATTTGCCAGCACCATAAATCATAGAGGCTAACTTGTGCTTGTCAATATTGTGATGAACAAACTCTTGAAGAGCAATCTCATGCTTATCATAGGGTTTGTTACATGTTCTACAACAATTTTCTAGAACTTGAATAGCCTTTAAGGACTTCTTATAGTCTTCTTGAATATGATTGACTTTATCATTGAGCATGTTAAACTTTTGCTTGAAAAGCTCTAGCTCATTTGATTTTTCCATGTATTTCATCACAGTATCTTTCAAAGCCTTAGAGAGCTGAGTGTCAGAGAGTTTAGAAATAACCTGTTCAATATCTTCTGAATCTGACTCAAAATCACTTTCAACATCTGATTCTACTGTGGCCATGAGTGCCAAATTTGCTTCTGCACCTTCAGCTTCATCATCAGACAGCTTGTCAAGATCTTCCCATGTAGCTAGAAGACTCTTCTTAGCCTTGTTCTTTAAAGTGCTCTTTCTTCCTTTTCCCTTGGTGCTTAAGTCAGGACATTCAGCAATGAAGTGTCCAGGCTTGTTGCAGTTGAAGCAATTCTTAGAATCATCCTTCTTATCTTTATTCCCAGAACTTCAGTAGCCAGAACCTTTGGATCCAGAACTTCTGCCAGAATATCTTGGCTTTCTTTTTGCCCACTTCTGGAACCTCTTGGTCAGAAGTGCAAATACATCATCATCTGATCCATCTTCTTGATCATCTACAGAAGATTCTTCTGTTTCAGATTCAATAACCTTAGCCTTGAGAGCCTTAGAAGGTCCAGAAGTAGCTGGCAGAGCCAAAGACTTCATTCTCTTCTGAGGTTCATCAGAGGATAGCTCAATCTCATGACTCATGAGTGAACTAATCAAACCCTCTAGACTTAGGGTGTCAAAATCCTTTGCCTCCTGAATAGTAGTGACCTTAGGTCTCCACTTAGCAGGTAAGCTTCTAAGAATCTTCTTCACATGATCAGAAGTAGTATAGCTTTTCTTCAGAACATGAAGGCCTGCAACCAGAACTTTGAATCTAGAGAACATAGATTCAATATTCTCTTCTTCCTTCATTCTAAAGAGTTCATACTGTTGGATCAAAAATGTTGCTTTTGCCTCCTGTACCTGTTTGTTTCTGAAATTCCGGCACTATCAGCAAACAGATGTGATAGCAGATGTGCTAACACCTGTCGCAACTAAATTGGACTAGGAGACAGATGTTACCACGTTTGTCTCCACGAAGTAAACTGAACAGATAATTATGCAATAAATAAAGGCATGAAAATAAATTGCCCGTGGGATTTGTTAACCCTGTTCGGACGCAACTGCTCCTAATCTGGAGGATACCAATCCAGGACGAATCCACTATCAACAGTATTGATTCGGAGTCTAAACACCTGTTAACCCTCCTCACGCAATCACTATATGTGAAGACTCTACCTAGGCCTAACCTAGATATGACCAGCCCAGGTCAATTCCTTAACAGTGATGCTACACCACACCACTAGACACCTACCGGGGTATAAAAGACAATTCACGACGGTTGGTTGGAGACACACTCCCTAAAAACCTACACACTTTTGCCTAAAGGCTTTAAGTGCTAGACTCACTAACTCTTTGCTTCAAAGCTTCAGAGATAGTAGCATTACAACTCAATTAAACACAGTCTTAAGCATGCATATACGGAATGCACGAAAGGCTCACAAAGAGACTCGATTTGACACTCTAAACCCTAAAACCAAATTATGGCTTGACTCTCTTGAGAGAACTAAGTCTTGGTCTTCATGTATTTATAGCCCTGAGCTGCTAGGACTAGAAGGATTTATTTGTCTTCAAAATCTTGAAAACACGTGTCTTTGATCTCCTTCAAAAATAACCTTGAACCAAAAGATTTGATTTTAAAATATATTCGTCACATATTTTCAAAATAAATCTTTCAAAATATTGCTTCAGGAAGTAGGCGAGGTTTCCCTTGTCTTGGCGCGCAAGTTAAACCTGAAACAAAGAGAATTAGGGTTCAAAGAAAAGCGGCGCGCTATAGGGCGCGTTTTAGGGTTTCAAACCCAGCTGGCCACAGCTGGCAGTGTTGCGACACATCTGTCTCAACCTTTAGACTAGCATCTTGATTTTGCAAAATGAAGCCAACATCTAAAAACCCAACATTCTCCCCCTTTGGAAAATTTTGGCTAAAACAACCTTAGCACGTTCTGGAGAGAAGTCTTCAACAAATTCCTTCAAGATATATGATGCAGAAGGAACTACACATTTTGCAATATGTTACACTAGGTAACGTACAAGTAATCAGAGGCAGCGGTTAGATTCTGCTAGCCTCAAGGTCAACACTTAGAGGAGATAGACTCCTATAGTGGACTCAAATATGGAACACTAAGTTCCTTACAAAGTGATATACCACAAGAGCATGGCTCAGGAAAAATAAATCCCTGATATCCTAAGAACCCAAATTCCCAGTAAAACATGCAAGTGCAGAGAGCACAAGCACAAGCATTGCCATTGTGCAGAGAGCACAAGGCACCATCAGATGTGACAACATCTGTCACCACACCTGGTCTTCAGACTTAAAGACTATTCCAGCCTTCAAGAGAAATACAAGCTCATTTTGATATGAGCACACAGCAAGACGCCAGATAAAAATATCCAGCGATAATACTCCCCCTGGAGTGATGCATACAGAGAAACTAAGTTTCCCAGAAATGGGGTGTACTGCAGAGAACCTGTACAGAAGAGTATAATGATTACTCCCCCTTAACACCTGCATTACTTTGTTATTACTCCCCCTGAATATAGTACCTGTGTAAATGTTACACTAGTAAGATCATGAGTTGTTGCACATTACACACGTTGTACACCTACAGCTCTTCAAATAGGCAGATGCCTAACTTGCTCCTCAACTCCTCAAAACAGTTTGCATCAAGGGCTTTGGTGAAGATATCTGCAATCTGCTTTTCAGTACTTACATGCTCAAGGGTGACTACCTTGTCTTCTACAAGGTCTCTGATGAAGTGGTGCCTGATATCAATATGCTTTGTCCTGCTGTGTTGAATAGGATTCTTAGAGATATTGATTGCACTTAAGTTGTCACAGTATAATGTTAGCACATCTTGCTCAACATTGTACTCCTTCAGCATTTGCTTCATCCATAACAGTTGAGAGCAACTACTTCCAGCAGCAATATACCCTGCTTCAGCTGTGGACAAGGCCACACTATTCTGTTTCTTGCTGAACAATGAGATTAAATTGTTGCCCAAGAAGAAACATGCACCTGAGGTGCTCTTCCTATCATCAGCACTACCTGCCCAGTCAGCATCACAGTAGCCAAGTAGTCTACAGCTTTCACCATGAGAGTACAACAAGCCATAGTCATTGGTACCATTCACATACTTGAGAATTCTCTTGACTTGTGTGAGATGACTCACTTTTGGTGCAGCCTGATATCTAGCACATACTCCTACAACAAATGTTATATCTGGCCTACTGGCTGTGAGGTACAACAAGCTTCCAATCATACTCCTGTAGAGGCTTTGGTCCACATCAACACCTTTCTCATTGTTAGTCAGCTTGAGATGAGTAGCAGCTGGTGTTCTCTTGTGAGGAGAACTGTCCATTCCAAACTTCTTGACAATATTCTTTGCATATTTGCTCTGTGAAATAAAAATTGTATCACTCATTTGTTTCACCTGTAAGCCAAGAAAGAATGTGAGTTCACCAACTAAGCTCATTTCAAATTCTGACTGCATCTGGTGAACGAAATGTTGCACCATCTGGTCAGACATCCCTCCAAATACTATGTCATCCAAATAGATTTGGGCAATCAACAACCTTCCTTTCTCTTCCCTTACAAACAGGGTCTTGTCATTACCACCCTTTCTGTAGTATTGGTCCACCAGAAAGATAGTGAGCCTTTCATACCAAGCTCTGGGAGCTTGTTTGAGCCCATATAAGGCTTTCTTCAACTTGTACACATGATCAGGATAACTAGGATCCACGAATCCCTTGGGTTGCTCTACATAGACCTCTTCATTCAAGTACCCATTTAAGAAGGCACTCTTCACATCCATCTGGAATAGCTTAAATTTTAGAATACAAGTCACTCCAAGAAGTAGTCTAACCGACTCCAATCTAGCCACTGGAGCAAAAGTCTCATAAAAATCCACCCCTTCAATCTGAGTGTATCCTTGAGCTACGAGCCTTGCCTTGTTTTTGATGACAGTGCCTTGCTCATCACTCTTGTTCTTGTACACCCATTTAGTACCAATAATATTCACTCCTCTTGGTCTAGGCACCAAGTCCCATACTTCATTCCTTTTGAATTGATTCAACTCATCTTGCATGGCTTCAATCCAGTACTCATCAGTTAGGGCTTCCTTCACGTTTTTGGGTTCAATCTTTGACACAAAGCAAGCATTAGCTATCATATCCAGATACCTTCTTGTAGTGATACCTGAATTAGGATCACCAATTATTTGATCAATAGGATGATTCTTTTGCACTCTGATGGAAGGACCTTTGGTTGCAGGGGTGCTAGGTGGAGCTGGAGCATCATGAACTCGACTAGCTGGAGCTGTAGGTTCAACCAATTCATTCTGAGTGTTGACTTCATGAGTATCTACTTCAGCCTCTGTCTCTTCGTAAGGTTCAACTACTCATGGACATCTGGTACCACAGTTGGATCACTGACCAATCCTGAGTCATCAACAACTACATTTGAGGATTCCATTACAGTCTGGTTTCTGTTATTGTAGACTCTGTAAGCCTGACTGTTTGTTGAGTAACCTAGGAATATTCCTTCATCACTCTTTGGATCCAGCTTTCTTCTTTGCTCCCTATCTGCTAAGATGTATCACTTACTTCCAAAGATGTGGAAGTGCTTCACTGTTGGCTTTCTTCCTTTCCATAGTTCATATAGAGTAGTTGTAGTACCTGCTCTCAGGGTAACACGGTTGTGTATGTAACAAGCAGTGTCCATGGCCTCAGCCCAGAATCTGTAGGCAAGCTTCTTTGCATGCAACATCACTCTAGCACATTCTTGGATAGTACGATTCTTCCTTTCTACTACCCCATTTTGTTGAGGGGTGATAGGTGAAGAGAACTCATGTTTGATACCTTGGTTAGCACAGAAATCCAAGAACTTTGAATTTTCAAACTCCTAACCATGATCACTTCGGATTCTTTTTATTAGAAGATCCTTCTCCTTTTGCAGTTGAAGGCATAGTTCTTCAAAAACAGAGTAAGTGTGTGTCTTTTCTCTGATAAAATTTATCCAAGTGTACCTTGAATAGTCATCAACTACAACAAAAGCATACTTCTTTCCTCCGAGGCTTTCAACCTGCATTGGACCCATCAAGTCCATGTGAAGTAATTCCAGAACCCTGTTGGTAGTCAGATGTGGCGACATCTTGTGTGAGACTTTTGTTTGTTTGTCTATCTGACATTCTCCACATACTGTTCCTTCCACAATGTCAAGCTTTGGTAGCCCTCTTATAGCATCAACAGAGACAGCTTTCTTCATACTTGTGAGATTCAGGTGACCTAACCTTTGGTGCCATAGCTTTGCTTCATCTTCCTTGGCAACCATACATGTTGCAACATGTGTCTTCTGGTTGGGTACCCAGAGATAGCAATTATCTTTAGATCGTATTCCCTTCATCAGAATGACACCTTTAGCATCAGTGACTACACACTCTGGTTGTGAGAAGTTGACCTTCAGACCTTGATCACACAACTGACTTATGCTGATAAGATTAGCAGTCAGTCCCTTTACAAACAGTACATCTCCAAGCTCAGGCAGCCTGTCATTTACCATTTTTCCTACACCCATGATTTGTCCTTTGGCTCCATCTCCAAATACTACATGACCTGTGGGATGAGATTTCAGATCAACCAAATAGTCTTTGATACCTGTCATGTGTCTTGAGCATCCACTATCAAAGTACCATTCTTCCTTGGATGATGCTCTTAATGAAGTATGAGCAATCAGTCCAATTCTTTCAATCTTCTGTTTCCACTCCTTTATGATCTTTGTAGTCTTTTTCATGGGTTCCTGTGATTCTGACACTTGTGGGGTCCCATACAGTTTGTAGCAAAAAGGCCTTATGTGCCCTTTTTCTCCACAATGATGACATGCCCATTCTTTTGGCCCCTTACTCTGACTGGAGGATGGTAATGGTCCGGGATGTTGCACCATGTGTCTGAGCTTCCTGTGTTTCACAGTTCTTCTTATAGGATTGTATCTATCACCATATGGTGAATGCCTTATGTTGAGCTTTGTATAATCATATCCTATTGCTTTAGAACATTTGTCAGGTTGATCAACTTCTATACTCCCCTCAACCATGATATCCACAACATTCAACATTCTTACTTGTTTATTCATATTTTCAAACTGTGAATTTAGCATGATTACCTCATCAGTAAGATGATGAATATTAGCAAGATGTTCGCTTCTCTCTGCCTTCAGCTGATTGATAAGGTGTCTTTGCTGTTGTAGTACCTTAACTCTGTCATCATAGTCTTGGCAAAGCTCATGGTAAGCGTCAGCTAGCTCTTCTAAGGTGAGTAACCCTTCAAAGCTAGTGTCGATCATACACCTTACAGTGAATGCTGTATCTTTCTTTCCATCACCCTCATTGTCCGAGTTTTCATCATCTGACTAAGTTGCCACCATGCTTTTCTTCTGTTCTTCAGAAAGTTTGGGCATTCAGTTTTGTAGTGACCAAACCCATTGCACTCATAACATTGCACACTTCTGGTCTGATTTGAATTCTCTTTATCTTTGCGCCTCTAGGAGTTGGTTTGCTACCCAGTGTCGTCTGAGATGTGTGGCACATCTGTCCTGGTCTTCCATCCCTTCTTCTCATCATCCTCTTGAATTGCTTTCCTACTAGGGCTAGAGCTTCAGACACACTTTCATCCATGTCTTGTTCACTGGGATCATCAGAGTCCTTAGAGACAAATGCCAGATTTTTGTTCTTCTTTTCAGTCTTTTCATTTGCCCCAAGCTCAAATGTTTGTAGTGAACCTACTAACTCATCAAGCCTTAGAGTGGATATGTTGTGCATCTCCTATATAGCAGTCACATTCATATCAAATTTCTTAGGCAGGGACCTAAGCATTTTTCTTACAAGCTTTTCTTCACTGATCTTCTCTCCAAGAGCCTCAAAGGAGTTGGCAAAGTCAAGTATGTTCATGTGAAAGTCATGAACATTTTCATCTTCCATCATCTGCAGATTCTCAAATTTTGTGGTTAATAGTTACAGCCTAGACATCTTGACTTTTGAAGTACCTTCATGTGTGGTCTTCAGAATTTCCCATGCTTCCTTAGCTTCAGTGCACTGCTTGATAAGCCTGAACATGTTTTTATCAACCCCATTGAATAGGGCGTTGAGTGCTTTGTTGTTTCCTACGGACAAATCATCCTCTTCCTTTGACCACTCTCCTTCTGGTTTTGGCTCAGTTGTTACCTTCCCATCCTTGTCAACCACCATAGGCTGTTTCCAACCTGTCACAACAGCCTTCCAAGTCTTCCCGTCAAGAGATTTCAAGAAAGCACACATCCTTTCTTTCCAATAATCATAGTTTGTACCATCCAACAGAGGTGGCCTATTAACGAGTCCTCCTTCCTTATCCATGCTTACCAAAAAGTATCCCTTGGATCTCACCCAAGTACAGGCAGGGTGCCTGCTCTGATGCCAATTGAAATTCTGGCACTATCAGCAGACAGATGTGATAGCAGATGTGCTAACACCTGTCGCAACTAAATTGGACTAGGAGACAGATGTTACCACGTTTGTCTCCACGAAGTAAACTGAACAGATAATTATGCAATAAATAAAGGCATGAAAATAAATTGCACGTGGGATTTGTTAACCCAGTTCAGACGCAACTGCTCCTAATCTGGGGGATACCAATCCATGACGAATCCACTATCAACAGTATTGATTCGGAGTCTAAACACCTGTTAACCCTCCTCACTCAGTCACTATCTGTGAAGACTCTACCTAGGCCTAACCTAGATATGACCAGCCTAGGTCAATTCCTTAATAGTGATGCTACACCACACCACTAGACACCTACCGGGGTATAAAAGACAATTCACGACGGTTGGTTGGAGACACACTCCCTAAAAACCTAAACACTTTTGCCTAAAGACTTTAAGTGCTAGACTCACTAACTCTTTGCTTCAAAGCTTCAGAGATAGTAGCATTACAACTCAATTAAACATAGTCCTAAGCATGCATATACGGAATGCACGAAAGGCTCGATTTGACACTCTAAACCCTAAAACCAAATTATGGCTTGACTCTCTTAAGAGAACTAAGTCTTGGTCTTCATGTATTTATAGCCCTGAGCTGCTTGGACTAGAAGGATTTATTTGTCTTCAAAATCTTGAAAACGCGTGCCTTTGATCTCTTTCAAAAATAACCTTGAACCAAAAGATTTGATTTTAAAATATATTCGTCACATATTTTCAAAATAAATCTTTCAAAATATTGCTTCAGGAAATAGGCGAGGTTTCCCTTGTTTTGGCGTGCAAGTTAAACCTGAAACAAAGAGAATTAGGGTTCAAAGAAAAGCGGCGCGCTATAGGGCGCGTTCTAGGGTTTCAAACCCAGCTGGCCACAGCTGGCAGTGTTGCGAGACAGATGTTACCACATCTGTCTGAACCTTTAGACTAGCATCTTGATTTTGCAAAATGAAGCCAACATCTTAAAACCCAACAGTTTCCATCATAAGATGAGCATAAAGAATCATAGATACTCTTAGTAGTAGATTTATCTGTGATCTTAAGGTACTCTGTTGGAACAAAGTTGGTTTTGACACAACCCAAGTAGTTTTGATGATAACAATAGTATTAATATACATTTGGGAATACTGATAATTTACTCTAGTGTGCAGATATACAAGTTAAAATTTATTATACACTAGAAGATTGAAGTTCTGGTTGCTACGTTTCAAGTATCCCCAGAAGTTAGGAAAATGCAAGTTCTGAAGGTAACACAGAAGTTGAAGCCGTAGAAGTTGCTAGTCAAAGTCAACCAGAAGATGAAGTCATCAGAAGATCATTGATTATCTGCAAATTCTGATGATGATGAAACAGCAGAAGACGTCAAAGAACATTCCATTATCTTAACGACTATCATCTATATGGGAAAGGAACTGAAGATTCAGAAGAACTTCATTCAGACCGTTATTCTCTTGACAATGACGTTTGTACTATTGTACTATCTTTGTTTTCCTGATTTGTGCGAATATTCTAAATCAATGACTAGAAGTTGATCTTTACTTGATTTGAATAAGCACATTTCAAACTAAAACAATAGTACAGTACAACCTAGCTGCTTTCATCAGTATCCGCTCAAATTCAAGACGCTCCAACAACGCCTATAAAAGGAGGAAGAATTTGAAGACGTGATACAACACAACTACGAACAAAGAGTTGTTATTCTGCTAAATTTCAAAGAGCTATTTTTAACTTAGATACAACTTGAGTTGATATTCAAATTCAAGACATTAGCTTTCAACTTGTGGCCTGTCAGTAGTTGAACCTTAGTTTTCTTTAAGAAACTTGAGCATTGTATTTGTTTTGTGTTAGAAGTCTCTTGCTTGTGTGCTTGAGCATTGGAAGTCTCTTGCAAGGAGTTACTTGAGCATTGGAAGTCTCTTGCTGTGAGCTTGAGCAATTGTAATCTTGGTGATTATAGTGAAATCCCTTGGAAGTGCAAGGGGACTGGACTACTCTCGGTTTGTGAGAGAAACCAGTATAAAATCTGTTGTGTCATCTCTTCTCTCTTCTCTCTGTTTTCATTCTTTCATACTCTGTTTTTCTTAAACTCGCCAGAAGTTGTTTGTGTTAAAGGTTTTGGCCCGCTGCGATATCTGATAAGTTGAAAAACTTAGAAGAAGTTTTTAAATTAACCAAAACACAATTCAACCCCCCCCCCCCCCCCCCCCCCCCCCCGTCTTGTGTTTTTCACACCTTCAATTGGCATCTAGAGCCCGGTTCTGTTATATCACTTTGCAGTGAGACAGTTATTTGTTGTGATAAAACACTATGTCTGGACCTGAGGAAAAGAAAACTGAGACAGGAACTGCTATTCCCTTCAACTATGATGTTGATGATAAAAACAACAACAGCAAAGCTCCCAAGTTCAATGGTAATGGTTCTGCCTTCTCCTGGTGGAAAGATAGAATCTACAGTCATCTAGTTGGTATTGATGATGACCTTTGGGACTTAGTTGAAAGAGGAACTACGTTTCAATGTTTGGATGAAAGAGGAAGATTGGATTATGATACAAGGCAAGCTTTCACTGACAAGGATAAGAAAGCGTACAAGAAGCACCACAAGGTCAAGGATATCTTGATAAGCTGCATATCTCATGAAGAGTACCTTAAGATCACAGATAAATCTACTGGTAAGAGTATCTATGATTCTTTATGCTCATCTTATGATGGAAACAAATAGGTTCAGGAGGCAAAAGCAACACTTCTGATTCAACAGTATGAACTGTTTAGAATGAAGGAGGATGAGAACATTAAATCTATGTTTTCTAGATTCAAAGTTCTGGTCGCAGGCCTTTAAGTTTTGAAGAAAAGTTATACTACTTCAGATCATGTGAAGAAGAGTCTTAGAAGCTTACCTGCTAAGTGGAGACCTAAGGTCACTGCTATTCAGGAGGCAAAAGATTTGGACACCCTAAGTCTAGAGGGTTTGATTAGTTCATTCATGAGTCATGAGATTGAGCTATCCTCTGATGAACCTCATAAGAGAATGAAGTCCTTGGCTCTGCCAGCTACTTCTGGACCTTCTAAGGCTCTCAAGGCTAAGGTTGTTGAATCTGAAACAGAAGAATCTTCTGCAGATGATCAAGAAGATGGATCATATGATGATGTATTTGCACTTCTGACCAAGAGGTTCTAGAAGTGGGCAAGAAGAAAGCCAAGATATTCAGGCAGAAGTTCTGGATCCAAAGGTTCTGGTTACAGAAGTTCTGGAAATAAAGATAAGAAGGATGATTCTAAGAATTGCTTTAACTGCAACAAGCCTGGACACTTCATTGCTGATTGTCCTGACTTGAGCACCAAGGGAAAAGGAAGAAAGAGCACTTTCAAGAACAAGGCTAAGAAGAGTCTTCTAGCTACATGGGAAGATCTTGACAAGCTGTCTGATGATGAAGCTGAAGATGCAGAAGCAAATTTGGCACTCATGGCCACAGCAGAATCAGATGTTGAAAGTGATGTTGAGTCAGATTCAGAAGATATTGAACAGGTTATTTCTAAACTCTCTGACACTCAACTCTCTAAGGCTTTGAAAGATACTGTGATAAAATACATGGAAAAATCAAATGAGCTAGAGCTTTTCAAGCAAAAGTTTAATATGTTCAATGATAAAGTCAATCATATTCAAGAAGACTATAAGAAGTCCTTAAAGACTATTCAAGATCTTGAAAATGGTTGCAGAACATGTAACAAACCCTATGATAAGCATGAGATTGCTCTTCAAGAGTTTGTTCATCACAATATTGACAAGCACAAGTTAGCCTCTATGATTTATGGTGCTGGCAAATACACTGGACAGGATTTGGGGTGTACTGTCAAAGGAAACTCGAATCAGTCTGTGTGTATTAGCAGAACATCTTCTGATCTTTACTCTAATTTTGTTTCTAGTAGTAGTACAGAAAATCCAAAAGTGTCATATGCTGAAGTATGCGTGGAGTCTTTGAAAACCTCTGCTCCCATTGCTTCAGTATCCAAGTCTTGTAAAGGAGTACAGAAGATCTTCAAGCCTATGAGTACACGGGGCATGGGATCAGGCTGTACAAACTTGAAAGCTAGTTTGCTGATACACCCTGGGTCAAGGTCCAAAGGAAAGGCTAAGCCTAAACCTGTTTTCAAAGGCTCACCTCACTATGGACCCTCTGGAAACTACAAGAGACAGAAGAAGGATAAAAGAACTAACTATAGAGGACCCATCAGAATATGGGTACCAAAGTCTGAGATAATGTTTACTGCAGGTATGCACCCCAAGAAAAAGGCAAAGCTCATGGTATCTGGACAGTGGATGTTCACGACACATGACAGAAGACAAGCACTTGTTCCTCACCCTGACTCTGAGAGAGGGAGGAACTTTAGGATTTGGTGGGAACCAGAAAGGCAAAATCATTGGTATAGGTAAAGTAGGTAATTCTTCTCTTTCTATTTCTGATGTTTGGTTGGTTGATGGACTACAACATAAGTTACTTAGCATAAGTCAATTATGTGACAGTAATTATGATGTTGTGTTTAATAAGAATTCATGTACTGTAATTATGATTGTAGAAAAGGCAATTATGATTGTAGAAAAGGCAATGTTTATAAGGTGAATCTATCTGATCTTGAGGATCAGAATGTGCTTTGTTTGTTGTCTCTAAGTGATGAGAAATGGGTTTGGCATAAGAGGTTGGGTCATGCTAACTGGAGATTAATCTCTAAGCTTAGCAAAGACAATCTTGTAAGAGGCCTTCCTAAATTAACTTATCACTCAGATTCTCTTTGTGACTCTTGTCAGAAAGGGAAATTTGTCAAAAACTCATTTAAACCTAAGAAAATTGTCTCTACCTCTAGACCTTTGGAACTTCTGCACATTGATTTGTTTGGACCAGTTAGTGCTGCTTCACTCAATGGAAAGAAGTATGGACTAGTCATTGTTGATGATTATAGTAGATGGACATGGGTAAGATTTCTGAAATCTAAGAATGATACATATGAAGAGTTTAGTGTCTTCTGTGCCCAGATTCAGAATGAAAAGGATTTGAGGATCCTAAAGGTAAGGAGTGATCATGGTGGAGAGTTTGAGAATGAGCCCTTTGAATCTTTTTGTGAAGAACATGGAATTTTCCATGAGTTCTCTTCTCCTAGAACTCCACAGCAAAATGGAGTTGTAGAAATAAAGAACAGATCTTTACAAGAGATGGCTAGAACCATGATGCATGAAAACTCCTTGGCAAAATCATTTTGGGCAGAACCAATAAACACTGCTTGTTATATTCAGAACAGAATCTATATTAGACCTATTCTGAATAAAACAACATATGAACTTTTTATAGGAAGGAAACCTAACATTTCTTATTTTCACCAATTTGGCTGTACTTGTTACATTCTGAATACAAAAGTCTATCTATAGAAAGTTGACTCTAAAGCTAGTAAGGGTATCTTTATTGGATATTCTGAGCGTTCCAAGTCATACAAAGTGTATAATTCTGAAACACAATCTGTTGAAGAATCTATGCATGTAAGGTTTGATGATAAAGTGCCTGATCATGAAAAGTCAAAGCCTACTATAGAAATTTAAGATTCTCAAGACTCAGAAGATGAAGATTGTGAACCTATTCCCACTCCTCAACTTCTGGAAGCACCAGAGGATAATCAAGTACCAGAATCTGATGATCATCAAACAACACCAACAGAAGATCATGAAGTAGAAGAAACAACTATTCCCAAGAATACCTTCAAGTATAAGTCATCACATCCTGAAGAGCTCATCATGGGAAATAAGAACAGTCCTAGGAAAACAAGATCAAGCTTTAGGGATGAAGAATCCTTATTTGATCTAGTTTCCTTGATTGAACCTAAAACCATTGATGAAGCATTATCTGATGATGCTTGGATAGTTGCTATGGAAGAAGAACTGAATCAATTTCAAAGGAATGATGTATGGGATCTGGTACCCAAACCAAGAGGCAAGAACATTATTGGAACAAAGTGGGTATACAGAAACAAGCTGAATGAACAAGGAGAAGTAACAAGAAACAAAGCTAGACTTGTTGCACAAGGATACAGTCAACATGAAGGCATTGATTATACAGAGACTTATGCTCCAGTTGCTAGATTGGAAGCCATAAGATTGATTACTTCTTATGCTGTCAACAACAACATTACACTTTATCAGATGGATGTTAAGAGTGCATTTCTAAATGGTGTAATCTCTGAAGAAGTATATGTCAAACAACCTCCTGGATTTGAAGATGATTCTAATCCAGATCATGTGTTTAGACTAAAGAAGTCACTCTATGGACTCAAACAAGCTCCCAGAGCTTGGTATAAGAGACTGAGCAACTTCTTAGTTGACAATGGTTTTGTTAAAGGTCAAGTTGATAATACATTATTCAAGAAAACCATGAAGAAAGACATTCTGATCATTCAAATCTATGTTGGTGACATCATTTTTGGATCAACTAATGTTGGACTCTGCAAGAACTTTTCTAAGATGATGCAAGATGAATTTGAGATGAGCATGATGGGAGAATTGAAGTACTTTCTGGGAATTCAGATCAATCAAACAAAGAAATGGAACTTCATTCATCAGTCAAAGTACATCAAGGATCTTCTGAAGAAGTATAATCTTGAAGACGGCAAACCCATGAACACTCCAATGCATCCTACATCAAGTCTTGACAAAGGTGAGTTTGAAGGTAAAGTTGACCAGAAGTTATATAGAGGTGTGATTGGATCTCTTCTCTATATAACAGCTTCTAGACCAGATATATTATTCAGTGTGTGTTTGTGTGCAAGATTTCAATCAGATCCTAGAGAATCTCATTTTACTGCTGTAAAGAGAATCTTTAGATATCTGAAGGCTACTTGTAACATTGGATTACTATATCGGAAATCAAATGATTACAAACTGATTGGATTCTGTGATGCTGACTATGCTGGTGATGAACTTGAAAGAAAATCCACTAGTGGAAGTTGTCAATTCATTGGTGATAATTTGATTTCTTGGGCCAGTAAAAGGCAAACCACCATAGCTATGTCAACTGCAGAAGCAGAATACATTTCAGCAGCCAAGTGTTGTACACAACTACTTTGGATGAAATATCAATTGGAAGATTATCAAATAAGCAGTCATAATATTCCTTTATGTTTTGATAACACTGCTGCCATTCATCTTTCTAAAAATCCTATTCTACACTCAAGAGCTAAGCATATTGAGATTAAACATCATTTTATAAGAGACTATGTACAGAAGGGAGTAATTGATCTCAAGTTTATTGATACTGAAAATCAATTGGCTGATATCTTTACAAAACCCTTAGCTGTAGAGAGATTTGATTTTATCAAAAGAATCTTAATATGATGGAAATCTGTGAATAAGCTGAAACTCTGGTGAAGAATATTATTTTAGGAAGTTCTGGAAGTTTAACAGAAGTTAGGGGGAGTCAGACTTTCTATCAGAAGTTTAGACTAACCATCTTCTGGTATTTAATATCAGAAGATAAGGGGAGTGGTTCTGAACGTGACGTGGCAGTAACTGTTGAGTTACCTCTTCAACTGCTGTCGCTAACGTGTCAGGTATTTAATTTACCTTCTAATACACGTGTCTGTTTGCTATTAGAGAAAGAAGTTGGTTAGTGATGATTGTGTTCTAATTCATTTGTGAATTGTTAAGTTACTCTTTTACCCCTCTCTGTCCTTTCAGTTAGTACCTTTTTGCGCGGTTTGTTTTTCTTTCCTTTTTAAACACTAACTGTTCACATTCACACATTTTACACAATCACTACCCACACTTTCATCTCTTCTAAAACTCAGAGCAATTCTTTCTTCTCTCAATTTAGCAAACCCTAACCCCTAAACTCAGAATCATGGCCTCCTTCTCTGTCAAGCGTATTCAAACTCAAGCTGAAAGAAACACGAATGTACCCCCAATTGCTGATATCAAAGGATCGAAACCTGGTGTTGTTACTCCGGATAGGGTAACTTTTCCTATTTCGGAATTATTTCTTCACATTGAAAGACCAGTCGATTTCGAAGCTCTAAGGGTTAATGGTTGTGGAAATATGAAGGATGTATTTGTTCATCAGAAGATGACAACGTACCTAGATTGTCTTAATGGACCTGTCTATTCAGATATTGTTAAAGATTTCTGGATGAAGGCACAAGTTTCTGTGAGCAATCAGATTCCTGCAGAAGAATACTACGGCAAGGATATTCGTTCAGAAGTTGGTGGTGTTCTAATCAGAATTAGACCAGAGCATATCAGACAAGCAGTACAGTTACCCAGGCACGGTATTATTCCATCTAATGCTGAAGATGTGAGTCCTATTATTCAAGAGGAAATCTATGGGAAGAAGTCTACGTCCAAGAACAACAACGACATGGTACCTTTCTACAAGATGCTTTACATGATCATCTGTGACTCAATTTTACCCAAGGTTGGTTCATCTGACCAAGTTTCCAACTTATATAAACTTGCTTTATATTATTTTGGAAAGGAGGTTAATATGGACTGTGGCCTTCTAATTTTTGAGCACATGTGTAGAGCCATCACTGATAGTCAGACCAAGCGTAAGACTAATGCTCATTACTACAGACTGATCTCCTTCATGTTTCACAGAAGTTATTTGATTCAATCTCTCAAAACCACTTTTCATGGTTATGCATCTTGCATTGATGCTTATCCCTCTCTGATTGGTGGTTTGAGTGTAAAGAAAGTCCTTAAGACTCAAGGACCTGTAATTACCCCCTTGAATCAATATAGACCAAGGAAGGATGAGAGCAACAAGTACTTCTACATGACTCGAGTGTCTATGGAAGAAGTTGTTGAAATTTCTGCCAAGCACAAGAGAATTCTGGAAGAAGGAACAGATGTTAAAGTGGAAGATAGGCTAACAACACAAAGGTTGTTACCTATGCAAGTGAAGAAGAAGAAGAATGCAAGAAAAATAGAATCTGTATCTGACGAACCACAACCTAAAAGGACAAGAAGTT
The DNA here is from genome assembly GCA_954870985.1 of Trifolium fragiferum. Lineage (NCBI taxonomy): Eukaryota > Viridiplantae > Streptophyta > Magnoliopsida > Fabales > Fabaceae > Trifolium > Trifolium fragiferum. Next base: position 26,781,951 of record OX940796.1, read on the forward strand.
CTACACCCCAGAAGAAGTCTGGAAATACTTCTGGTGTGAAGAAAACTTCAGAGGTTGCTGGTAAGAGTATAATTGTTGAAGAAGTGAACCCTGAAAATTCTGAACCTACTGCTCAAGCAAAGGTTGATGCTGAAGCCACTCAGAAGGCTAGTGCTTCTGGACCTGCTGCTCCAGAAGTTGTTAGGAAAAGCAGAACTAATCCAAATAGGAAGAGAAAGAAAAAGTTGATGATTCTTGAATCAGATGAGGATGCTGAGCGTGATGCTGCTATTGCTGAGGTTGAAATGTATAAGGTTTGGGAAGAAACAAGCTGGGAAAGTGGGCTTGATGCTGAGCCAAATCAATTTCTTGATACTCCCATTCCCAAAGATGAGTTAGCTCAGAAGTTGGCAAATCAAGGTATTTACAGAAAGATCAATTTTAATGGTATTCCTGATTTTGTCATTAATGATCCAAAGCTTGCTAAGTTTGCTAAATGCATTCCCTATATAGTTCCTGTTCAAAACTCATTTTCAAAAATCTTTAAAGATTTAACTCCTGAACCAAACTGTATAGAAGAAGCTTCAGCTAGTGCTTCTGTTGAAACACCAGCTGTTAGCATTGAACCATCTTCTGACCCTTTGAAACAGTTATCTAAACATGTATTATTTACCATTGCAGAAGCAGATGTCTCTACTCCTACTTCTGTGGAGAATGTTGAAGAGATAGCAACAGAAGTTATTGCAGAGGTTGCAACTTTTGAAGCTACTCCTAAACAGATTATTCCTGTTGTTCATGTTTCTGACCCTGTTTCACAAAGTTCCAAAGACTCTGAGGAGACCTTATCAGATCATCAGGCTTCTCCTATTGAAACCCTAGTTGAAGCTGGCACTTCTGCCAAAGCTTTACAACTGCTAGAGTTGAAACTTCACAAACCCTCACCTCAAAAATCTCAACCCCCTCAACTCACAACTTTTGAAAATGACTATCTGAACACTTTTGCAGAAGTCATTACCCCTCCAACAGAACAAACTAAAACACCTGAGCCCTCAAATGTCCTAGATAAGCCCTCATCTTCATCTGTCCTTACCACCCTTCAAGCCATCACACCAGAAGATGTAAAACACAAGAAGGGGCGGTTGAATTGTGTTTTGGTTAATTTAAAAACTTCTTCTAAGTTTTTCAACTTATCAGATATCGCAGCGGGCCAAAACCTTTAAAACAAACAACTTCTGGTGAGTTTAAGAAAAACAGAGTATGAGAGAAAGAAAACAGAGAGAAGAGATGACACAAGAGATTTTATACTGGTTCCTCTCACAAACCGAGAGTAGTCCAGTCCCTTGCACTTCCAAGGGATTTCACTATAATCACCAAGATTACAATTGCTCAAGCTCACAGAAAGAGACTTCCAATGCTCAAGTAACTCCTTACAAGAGACTTCCAATGCTCAAGCTCACAAGCAAGAGACTTCTAACACAAAACAAATACAATGTTTTGAACAACTGATAATCAAATATCAGAGTTCAGAGAACAAAGAAATACAACTTAAAATAACAAGATTGTTCTTAGAATTCTTAAAAGAAAACTAAGGTTCAACTACTGACAGGCCAGAAGTTGAAGCTAATGTCTTGAATTTGAATATCAACTCAAGTTGTATCTAAGTTAAAAATAGCTCTTTGAAATTTAGCAGAATAACAGCTCTTTGTTGGTAGTTGTGTTTTATCACGTCTTCAAATTCTTCCTCCTTTTATAGGCGTTGTTGGAGCGTCTTGAATTTGAGCGGATACTGATGAAATCAACTAGGTAGTACTGTACTATTGTTTTCGTTTGAAATGTGCTTATTCAAATCAAGTAAAGATCAAATTCTGATCCTTGATTTCGAATATTCGCCCAAATCAGGAAAACAAAGATAGTACAATAGTACAAACGTCATTGTCATGAGAATAACGGTCTGAATGAAGTTCTTCTGACTCTTCAGATCCTTTTCCATATAGATGATAGTCGTTAAGATAATGGAATGTTCTTTGACGTCTTCTGCTGTTTCTTCATCATCAGAATTTGTAGATAATAAATGATCTTCTGATGACTTCATCTTCTGGTTGACTTTGACTTGCAACTTCTGATATCTTGAACTTCCGTGTTGGCTTCAGAACTTGCATTTTCCCAACTTCTGGGGATACTTGAAATGTAGCAACCAGAACTTCAATCTTCTAGTGTATAATAAATTTTAACTTGTATATCTGCACACTAGAGTAAATTATCAGTATTCCCTATTGTAGATTAATACTATTGTTATCATCAAAACTACTTGGGTTATGTCAAAACCAACTTTGTTCCAACAAACATCATGTGCCAGACATTGTTGGAGCATCTGGCTCTGCAGCACCTGCAGAGATTATGACTAGGCAGGAAATTATAGCTCCACTCAGGGATACTATTACAGTGCTAGATGA